>CM068344.1:32086143-32786976 GCA_034769755.1 Odontamblyopus lacepedii | reverse complement strand
AGTAGAAATCAAAGACTTGAAACACAACTCACAAGAGCAAACAAAGTCCAGCAACTCCTCCCTTTGGGGCTTGACTTAAAGCCTGTGCCTCAAGCCAGTACCATCAAATTAAAAATGGCCTCTGAATGGACAAAAAAAGTGTCCAGATGACCAATGTTGAAACCACTGAACCACTCCTGGACAAATGAGGAATTATGATTATTTCACATTTTGAATATCACTGAATCATACATACGGTTGACAAAATAAACCAATATAATCAGGCCCTTTTTTATTTTTGTATTTTGTAAATGTTTTCTGTTTCTCTTAGTTACCTGCTCAGGGACAGCAGATGGAAATTAAAACACATTAAATGATTTGAAGGACAAACTTGTATTCTCATTCAATTTCACACACAGCTGTAGTGAGTATTTTTAGTTTATTGCACCAACAAGGTCAGAAAGAATTTGCTCAAGTTGTCTAGAATTAACAGTAATTAAATTAGTCCTCCATATCAAATGTACCAAACTGATTTATGTCTTTTAATTTTGAAAAGCACATACATCAAATTATCTACTGTATTAACCTTAAAAGTGCATTGCTATATAAATAAATCTTACCTTACCTTACCTTACTTTACCTTACCTTACCACTGTGTAACTTGCTTTGTCTGGAATGTTTCACAGTATAGTAATAAACCTTTCTTTGATTTCACTGAGACCAAACCAGACTAAGCTACAGTCATCAATAAAACCACCTGTTGCTGTTTAATGTCACACTGTGGAACATTCCAGGCTGAGTAGTTGTATATCCATAGAAACAAGCATGTAATGGACCCTCCACCAAAAAGTTAGGAGTGTTTTTTTGTTTTTTTATAACATTAATTGTGAATATTACTGAAAGAACCCACTGCCCACCCGCCCATATGCCTAAACTGGTACAAGGCAAACAGATATATACATGTACATGTGGTATCTTTAACCGTACATTGATGCAAATGTTAGTTCTTATCAGTGAACATGACTTCATTAAAATTTAAGTAATGCAAGATGAGACTCACTGTACCGATGAAGAAGGCAAAACGTGGGAGGTGAGCTTGTGTCACTAACTTTAGATGTACTGTACATATATGTGAGTACAGAAGCTGAAATAATTACTATATCTTTACTAATAGATATTGGAAACATAAAATATTCAGCGGGTTGTGTGTATCTACAGCTGCACTAGAGAAGACTGCTTTGACTTTATTCAAGCAGCATATCTAATTACTACATTGACCTTTTCCATATTACCCAGTCCTAACTGCTGCACAGGGGTTAGCATGTTTTGCTTTCATCACATGTGAAGATGGTCCTCCAGACCCCCGTTGCCTAGCTGCAGTGTAAATAAATAGAGGGGGAAAAGGTCAGTTTGCTGTATTCTGTATAAACACACACAAGCGACCGTGTCAAAGCCTACGACTGTCTAAGTCTATCATAATTGCACTAAATTATTATGGTGTGTAAACTATTGTTAAAGGTTAGACTTAGATTTAGACTTAAACAAACTTTATTGATCTACAAGGAGAACTACTTGGACACAGTAGCTTACACTTCACAATATATTATAACAACAAAGAGGGGGAAAAAACATATATAAATTGTCATAATACATTCTAAATAAGTCATTTTTCTGGTGGGGGTGTGTGCCACCTGCTTGTCTTAGCTTATAAATGTATTCAACTACTGGAGCTTTTATTGGTAAAAATGCAATGAAAATCACATTCTTACTGTGAACTGGTCAGATCTGGCCTTTAACTTGGCTCGATTGTGCCACTTGCTTGTCTCCATGGGACTAGACAAGTTCACTGTCATATTGTGGAACATTCCAGGCAAAGCGATAGCGTCATGGAGACAAGAAAGTGCCGGGCCCTCCATCTGAAAAGTGAAATAGTGCACCTTTAAAGGTTCTGTACATGTATATTATGCAAAATTTACTCATGTGAGGTTTAAGCCATGTTATAATGTTGTTACCTAATCAAAAATATACCTGGATTTGTGGATTCTTTCATTCACATGTTTGTGTAATCCTTTATTATTAGTCTGAATACAAGCTCAAAATGCTTTGTTCTACCTTCTACCTTTTACTTTTATTCAGTAATGATGGGCAATTCCAGGACTAAAATGATCACATTTATTCTAGTGAAGGTGTTTGGAGTTAAAAAAAAAAAAAAAACACAGCGGAGCACAGGGTATTTTTTGGATGAGAGAAGAACTCAGCCTAAATATGCCTAAATATCACAAACATACCTCATACATATAGAAGCTCTCCACCTAATAATGGGTTCCATCCATAACATAATAAATATGTCATTAGAAAATGGCTATGTTCCTCAGTCCTTTAAATATGCTGTAATTAAACTGCTTTTGAAAAAACTTAGCTTAAATCCTGATGAACTAGCCAACTACAGACCTATTTCGAATCTTCCATTTCTCTCAAAGATCCTGGAACGAGTTGTGGTGAAACAGCTTTGTCACCATCTGCAGGACAATAATTTATATGAAAAATTTCAGTCTGGTTTCAGAGCTCACCACAGCACAGAAACTGCTCTGCTTAAAGTGACAAATGATTTGCTACTAGCTGCTGATAACGGGCTGGCTTCAGTCCTGGTCCTACTGGACCTCAGTGCAGCGTTTGACACCATTGATCACAACATTCTACTGCAGAGGTTAGAATGTGACATAGGTGTCAGAGGGACCGCCCTCAAATGGTTTAAATCCTATCTATCAGATAGGTACCAGTTTGTTACTGTAAACCAGTGCACCTCTCCCTGCTCTAAAGTAGCTTGCGGTGTTCCACAAGGATCTGTGCTTGGTCCAATACTGTTTACTCTGTATATGTTGCCATTAGGTAACATTATCAGAAAACATGGCATTAATTTCCACTGCTATGCTGATGACACTCAGCTGTACTTATCAATGAAACCAAATCAGACCGATCAAATCGATAAGCTCAGTGCCTGTGTGAAGGACATCAAAACCTGGATGACCCTGAATTACCTGCTCTTAAACCCTGAAAAAACAGAGGTCATTGTTGTCGGTCCTAAAGGTCAGAGAGATTCTCTGTCCGACAATGACAATGTAAGTATAGCCTCTAGCTCTACTGTAAAAAACCTTGGAGTTGTATTTGACCAAAATCTCTCATTCACAGCTCATATAAACCAAGCTTGTAAAACTGCATATTTTCACCTGCGAAACATAACTAAAATCAGAAATATTTTGCCTAAAAATGATGCTGAAAAACTTATCCATGCATTTGTTACATCCAGACTAGATTACTGTAATTCTCTGCTCACCATCTGCGCTAAAGGTACTTTAAGAAGCTTCCAGTTGGTCCAAAATGCAGCAGCCAGAGTCCTAACAGGAACTAAAAGAAGTGATCACATCAGTCCTGTGTTAAAATCACTTCACTGGCTTCCTGTCGAGCTTAGAATTAAATTCAAAGTTCTCCTCCTGACATACAAAGCCTTAAACAATATGGCCCCATCATATCTTCAGGATGCCATCGTCCCCTACCAGCCAAATAGAGCACTTCGCTCTCAGAATGCAGGATTATTAGTGGTTCCTAGAGTGTTTAAAAGTACAGTGTGGGGGGGGGCCTTCAGTTACCAAGCTCCTGTGTTATGGAATCAACTCCCTGTTGATGTTAAACAGGCACCCACAGTCTCTTTATTTAAGACCAGGCTTAAAACCTTCCTCTTCGGAATAGCTTATGACCAGGTTACTTAGTTGATGTTACTAAGATAAGCTGCTGCAGGAGATAACAAGCTGGGGGAAGTGTGGCAACCTGAGCACTGTCCTCTGTTTCCTCCTATTTTCTCATCAGCACCACTTACTATGTTCTCATCTGTAGCTCGTTCATTGCTATTCACATGTTGTCCCCTGTCCCACTCCCCCTGTGGAGTGTAACTCTTTCAGACGCCTGATGGCAGCAGGACCCCTCTCCTCCTCCTCGCCTGGCTCCTCCTCCTCCTCCTCGCCCGGCTCCTCCTCCTCGCCCGGTCTCCTCCTCTTCGCCCGGCCTCCCCTCCTCGCCCGGCTCCTTCCCCACCTGGGTAGCTGTGGCCATACCGAACTGACCCACGGGCCTGGACATCTATAGCCTGTCCGTCCATGGGAGTGGATCCCTCCTTCACTGTAGTTCTCCCCGAGGTTTCTTCTTTTTCCCAGGACCCTGGGTTTTTTGGAGTTTTTCCTTGCTGAGAAGGAGGGTCTAAGGACAGGGGATGACTGGACAATGTTTCATTTGCTGCTTTACATGAATGTTGTTTATTCCTGTTTTGATATGTCTGTGTGTATGTTTTGGTCATCCATATCTTGGAACGCCCTTAGAGGCAACTGTTGTTGCGATTTTGGACGCTACAAAAATAAAGTGAATTGAATTGAATAAATTGAATACCTGCAGTTGTGCTTTGTTTTACATGTTTAACACTCAAACTCTGTATATTTAGGCTGAAAATATGCAGAGTTTGAGTGTTAAACATGTAAAACAAAGCACAACTGCAGGTATGTTTGTGATGAGGAAACAACAATATAACATAGATGAGAAAATTGATTCTTGTGACTGATACTGTTGACATATGACTGATGTACAGTGCATAAAGTGAGTGGTGAGTAATACATATATATCAATGCCCAACTGTACTGTACTGGCTAAACCAATACCAATAAATAAATCAAACTGTAGTCCTGCTGACCCCCTGATGCTGAAGCTGTGTTTTTAGTTAAAATCATCTCAATCTAGCTGCAGTGCTACTCGGCCGCCAATCCTCACACTGCATCCATAATGTAGCTGATGTCCCTTAATGATGAACATACAGATGTAATGTAGCACAGCGAGGCCCTGCTCCAGATAAATATTTAACCACATATTAGACATAATGGCTGAATGGTTGATGAGCCACTGGAACAGGCACATAACGAGTCCACTCCTCCTGCTCTGATCTCACAGACTAGAGTCATTACATTATGCATGAAAGGGTGCATTGAGAAGCTGCAAATTGCTCCAAAACAGACATGTTGCTTTGCTAATGGTGGGATTTATGACACCTAATGGCCCCTGTGCAATCTGCAGCCACTCACCGAATGGCTAATATGTAAAAATGGAAGTGGATGAAACAATGTGTGGAGATGAAATGGTGCTCAGTACCATCTTGATTTAACAGCATGTAAAGTGTGCAAAACAGCTGAATATGAGACTGTTTAGAGAATCACTGCGAGTAGTTTGCAGCGCACCTGACATATGCTGCTAGCTGTTCACAGGAAAAAACGCTAATTACAAACAGAAAAGGAAATGTATTGTGAAAAGGAGCGTTTTCTATTCCGGACGACTGAGGAACTTATAGGAGCATTTTCAAACATAAAAGGATCAAATATAAAGAACGTAAGCTATAGTCTTGTTCCAATGCTTGCAGACCAAATTTTAAAAATTCAGTTTAAAGGTGCACTGTGTAACTTTTCCAGTGGCGGGTTTGCCATCTGCTTCTGTCCATGAAGATGTTGCTTCTTGCCTGGTTTGTTCATCAGTATGGCATTAACTACTAACTACTAACTAACTAACTTTACTACTATTAACTAACGTCACCAGACAAAGTAACAGGTTAGATCTATGGAGGTATGACTCACCTTACTGTGTACTGTACTGTTTGTGTGTGTGTGTGTGTGTGTCTGTGTGTCTGTGTGTGTGTGTGTGTGTGTGTGTGGTATGTTTGAACAGTAATACCTGTAAACTTATAGATAGATCAGTGTAATGCCATACTGTGGAACATTCCGGGCAATGTCATCACTGTGTAGACATGGTGGTATACTTTCCACCAGAAAAGTTACACAGTGCACCTTTAAGGGCAGCAAACCATCTCATCTATGTCTGATCTTGTCTGATGGAAGCTGAGCAGGGTTAGGCCTGGTTAGTGCTTGAATTTAGGGACCATATATTAATGGATAACTAAGTGATAATAGCTCCTACTTTGCTATTGGTTGGTATTTACTTATTACTTATTAATGCTTATTAAGATTTCAATGTATGTACAAAAACATCTATTGAAATCCCCACTATTTTAATGTGAAGTAAATGGTTAATTTTAAACAGAAATGCATTGAAAGTACTTTATAAATACTAACAAACATGTAATTAAGCACTTATTATGCATTTTACTATTAAGTAGCTATCAATATGTGGTCTCTAAACTAAAGTGTTCCCCAAACCCAAGACACTTCATCCACCTTGCCAAGTATGATTATGGTGTGAGAGTGAGTGATGGAGGTGATCAGAGGGGCTGATGGGGCAGATTGGCAGCCTCGCTTCCTGCTGTCTACCTGTGGCTAAAATAGAAGCTTACGAGTACCATTCAATGGTAGCTGCATAAAGTTGTAAAGTAGGTTAAGCAGCTAGAAATGTGCTATAAATTATTGGCATTATATATAGTAAAAGTGAAGTGAAATACCTACCACACACTTTGTCAACCTAAAAAGTGTTCCAGGAGTCATTTTGGGATGGATTGTATCTATATCTATATCTATATCTATATCTATATCTATATCTATATCCTGGAACACTTTTTAGGTTGACAACAGTGTGGTATGTATTTCACTTCACTTTTACTATAGAAAACTTTTCAACAAATACTTTATTATTTGTAAAAAGGTTTTATTTTCTGTTGAAAGCTTAATTTGTGAAGTTAAAATGTACTATAAACTTTAGTAAATACACCCATCCAAGCCAGCCAAGGAAATCTACACCTCAAACACATACAAAAACATCATAAAAATCCAAGCTATCTCAGTATTGCTTAAAACCATGTCATGAATCATCGGTGCAGATCCAGTTATTGAATAAACGTCGCCGAGTGGTGAGTGGGGCTGGATTGTATTGGCTGGTGAAAGGTTTATGAGTAGTATTTGAATTATTCAGTCATTGAGCATACAACACAGAAGTAGGCCAGGGCCTTGTGCTGTGTGTGTGTGTGGTACTCACAGTAGGTCGATCCTGGGACAGTGAACTGAGCTGTGAGGACCTCCTAGCAGAGCTCTGGGGTCAAAGCAAAAATTATTAGTGAAATAAAGAAACAAAATAATGTATCTTATATATTATCTTGTGAGCTTTAAGTCATGTTCTAATGCAGTTACCTCATAAAAAATATAACTGGAGTTGTGTTTTGTTTCATTCACACAGGTTTGAGCAATACTTTATTATTAGTCTGTCCACATCTCCAAAGCTCAGCCCTGTTCCACCTTATGATGTCATGAAGTGATAGCTTTCATGTTAACAACCAAAGATGCAGGGTTTTGTGCAAAACATGGATAAATGAAACAAAACACAACTCCAGGTATGTTTTTGATGAGAAAACAACATTATAAGAAAACATTATCAGAAAATGAAGCAAAATGGACTCTTCAAACAGATTGGCTGTGCACAATCTCCATCTGTCTGTTTGGAATATGCAACAAAGAGAGGCTTTATTTATCTTCAGTGTGCACAAATACAGTCAAACTAATTAAGAAAATATGTGCTGTGAACTGAAAAGGTTCCCCATTTTCAGAACGTTTGGTAATTTGTGTGGCATGTGATCATCTTAATAATTAGTATACTACTGTAACATGAATACATTTTTGTGAGTGATTGATTGTATTTGCTAGTCTGTGTGTGACAGATATACCCACAGACCTGCACATAGCCATACGTTGGGTTTCCTTTAAGTCCTTGCACTGGAATCACTAATGTTATTTTACATTATTCATTAAAGACTTACTTTTTTTTTTCTTTTTCAGAAGAAATGTATAGCTTAACATTTCATAAAGCAAATATGTTCATACTAGGTTTTTGGGCCAGGCTTATCAAGCTGTAAGTCCCACTCCCACAAGACCTTTAATCCATGCTCTTGAGCACCATGGATGTTGTGGTTTAAGATCCTGAATCCAGGAGCTTACCTTTTTTGGTTTCCCCGATAGCACGCAGGAGGGCAGATGCTTGAGAAATGATTTAACAACAACTCTAATAAATGTAAATATGATGTATTTTACAGATAATAGAGTCAGCCGTTTAAAAGACAGTTAGAATCTGGATCCTCTTAAAAGCCCAATGCAAGAAAGACTCAGAAGAACATGTTTAGGTTACATTTATAGTTTCTATCAGGACATCCCACTCTTGACCATCTAGAATTCCAGGAAAAACATGTTTTGCACAGGACAATTATCCATATATTACCCAACGATAATCGAATGACACCATCGTACCATTTGCCAGCTGTCTTTGGAATGCAGTGCCTCCTAAACTCTGACCCCTTAATGCTCCAAACTGGAGGTCCTAAACTGGAGGCCCCAAAGATAACAAAGGAACCATTCTAGGAAAGTCCATTTTAAAGTAACAGTATATAAAGTATAATACAGTAGTATAACAGATACCACAATGGCTACAACACGTTGTAATTAAGTTGCTAAATAAATGCTTGGATTTCATGTTATTATTAGCCATTATCATATGCTAACAAGTGAATTCCTGCTCACTTGTCATAGACCTGCCCAAAACTCATCGTGCATCAGATGTCCCTCTGGCTGACTGATGGTGTGTCAGACATGGAGATACAGAAGAGAAGTCTCCATAGTTACTCCAGTGCTGTCATCTTCAATCCAGTGACCTTTTATACAGCTCAGATCAATGACGCCAGGCTGTAGTCTCCCAGGTAAACATGGTAAACTGCTGACGCCAGTAATTGCTGACATTTCTCCGACAGATTTGTGCAGCGGTGAAAGAATGGAGACAGTATGGAGGAAACTCTGGACCAGCACCATCATCAAACATTAGAAGATCTGTGCTACAGACACAATGGCCCTGTGGTAAAATGAAAAAACTTTAGGCACCATTTTGTCAAGTTAAGAGCTTGTTGTTAAGATCAGTGGATGCTTCCAGAGAGTTTTTATAATTTATGATTTTAGTGTTTAAAACTCACAATTTACTGGGTCAGTATAATCAAGGTCTTTCTAAACAACACACTTATGTACTTACACTCCTTAATCAAGACCAGTCAAAAAATTATATATTTTAAGCATTTCAACCCTCAAATAATATATAATTTAAGTCAATTTATTCTTTGAAGTCTATCTGATTTGTCCACTTTTCCTTTAACACATGCAGAAAGCCCTAGGGAATACATGAGAAGGGTTTTGGAACAAAAAAAACTGCCTTTTTGTCAATATTGCACAAGAATGTTTTTTGGATCTCCTATGGTATTAGAAATGTTGTATATGTGATACGCATTTCATATAATCCAAAATATATACGATGTGTACAGCATTCAAAGACATTCTCTTCAAGTGTGCTGGAGTAGGAGGTACACTGACCACCAAAAGTCTTAGGGGGAAAGCAGGTCAAAAAGATAAAAAAGCTTGGGACCCACTGCTCTAATATAACCACATCCTGTTACAAAAATAGAACACTTTTGTAAATGGTTCTGGAGATTTGATAAAGTGACACAATTTTAATCATCTTTCTTAATCCAGGTCAAGAATTAGCACCTAAATTCTCAGTGATTTCAATGTGTGCGGTGATGCCAAATCCTTAGTCAAATCAAAGCGTGATTATTATGTATCTGCACGATTTTGTTTTATTAGCGCACAGAGACTGGAGGCACTTCTCTGCCAGAGGAGAGGCAAGTCAGGGTGAACTTCTTTTTGAAATCCAAATTTGTTTTTGATCCTTGACTTTGACCTGAGCTTTTTCAAGATGCCTTTTCAGTTAAGATCAAGTTGCTCCTGGGAAGATATCAGAAGTGGGCCCACAGAAGGAAGACAAAATGTTGAATGAAAATGATTTATCTGTATTACAATGAGACAGAAAAATGGATCATTCATCACACCATTATATTTACGGCATTATCTTTAAGGATAACTTACACTGAGACAAACTTTATTGATCCACAAGGAAAATTATTTGGACACAGTAACGCACACATCATAATAAAAATAAAAATATAAATGGTAATAATAAATTCAAAAAAGTAGCAAAAATAGCAAGAGACGAGTCAAATAAGGCATAATTATAAAATGTATATGTACAAGTAAAAAATAGAAATATAGAAATATAGTAATACAAATAGAGCTCAGCTATATAAGAGGACATAAGAAGAAACAGTGCAAAGATGAAATAATGACTGACAGGATATAGGGTTATATGTACATAGGTTGAGTTGTTGTACAGTTGTAGGGAGTATTATCTATTACATAAGGGTGAGTTGTATGCAGTATGGTATTAATGTAATCCTGTATCTCTCACTGTTTGAGCAGAGCTGTAGGAGCCTGTTGGAAAATGACCTCCTCTGTCCCTCTATAGTCTGGTGCAGTGGGTGAGCAGGAGTGTCCATGTCGGAGAGCAGTTTGTCCAGTGTCCTCCTGTCTCTCACTGCGACAAACGTCTCCAACTCACAGCCGATCACGTGACCAGCTTTGCAGATCAGTTTGTCAATCCATCCACTGTCGTTATGGTGGCCATACATTTGCCTATTTCACCTGACAGAAAGGTCTCCAGCAGGATCAGGCCTTAAAGACCATTTGCTCATGAATGTTGTAATGAAATATGAACACAAATTCCATACAAGTGTCCGTGTATCTTGCTCAAAGTTCCAAACATGAGTAAATAGAAAATAATGTTGACAATCACTATTCTATTTGCTATTCTGTAAGATATTGTGTCAAAAATTCCCTCATGGATCGACAAACTCCACGTCTAAATTAAAAAGAGATCACAACAATAGCACTGAAGTCTATCATAAGTGTAGGCTGAGCACAACATAATAGTGATTACCACAACCTGAACTATTTTTCCAAATTAGCCCAAAAGTTTGATCTGAAAACACTGTGGTGAGGGAGCCACTTGTGTCTCAATGCAGTCGTTTCGCAGCTAATTGGAGCGATGCATCTACCTTGACACTCTGCAGCTTGTGGAGAGTAGATTTCCAATGCTAATTTCCTTCCTGGCAGCCACAGCTCTGCCTGATTTAGTTACATTTGAGAGTATTATTGTGGTGGAGTCCGTGGCTTTTGATCTCTCCTAGTCTAAGTGCAGTGAGTTGGCTCATCATCTTTTATGGTTTAGCTGTGAACTGTTAGATACTTGTACAAATGTAAACTAGGCATCAGCCAGTACAAACTGACAATAAACTTACTGCTATAAATATGTTTGTCTTTTCATGTAGATCTATGGGAGTACGTCACATACTAATGTCTTACAAAAACTTGTACAACTCTACACTATCTAAGAACTTCTAGAAATGCAATTAGAACAGTGAGTGGATGAAAATACTGACTTTGCTTTCTATCAACCGAAACATTTGCCTTGCCATTGGTGGGGCTCAAATAGACAAATCTGATGCTTTTTGGCCTGTATGCTTTATTTGAAATGATTGTGTAGAATGGGGGTGACGAGCTAAGAGAGCATTCAGCCAATAATAAATCTGTAGACACAGCTGAGACCTTGGCATGTATGTAAATGTTGCCTATTTATTGTTAGTTGTTGGATAATGGAAATTTACACTTTGCTTTGTTATTTTCACATTATGCCTTCTTCATCCAGTTATATAAGTTACACTAAAAAAAAGAAAAGAATACTTTTTACATAAATGCACATATGTATCTCAATTTTCTATTTTTTTTCTTTTATTATGAAAATCTGCCATTTATCTTTGCTTCATGTTTTAACCAAAGCAGGTGTCCTTATGTGCTGCATGCCTTGGAAGTGAAGGAGACCACGTAAGCATAAAAAAACAGCAGCATATAGGAGCTGCTCCATGACAACAGGTAAGAGGTCGCAGGCAGATGGAGGCTGCTGCAAATGTGCTTTTGAACATTGCACATTTTAGTTCACATAACACAGGCTAAAAACCCATAGACCTAAAACCTGGGGAGATTTTAGGGTGTTGTTTACTGTTTTTATACCATTACTTGAAGAATATTTTTGGAACCGACTATTATCTAGAACAGTGGATAACACGGAACATTTCTTGAACACTACAATTTTGAACATATATGTACAATCTGATGTACACAATGTTTTTACGTAAACAACAACACCTGTAAATTAGACTAGGAGAAATGAACCCTTCATCCAAATTTGGTTATAAACATGGTTTGAACTTCTGAATTTCAGTGGCATTGTGGGGACTGACCTTGGGGACTTTTTATACTGATAAAGCCTCAGAAAAGAGTTTGAGAAACCCTGATCTAGAATAATTAGAGTTAGTCTGATTAACTTGTAGTGACAGTAACATTTTACACTGCTCTCACAGGACCAACTGGGAAAAAATGATGAGTTTTTGATTTTTAAAAAGTCCCCAGTACCTTTAAGTACTACTTTATTTATTGTTGTATTTTGTAATTTATTTGTAGTGAGAAAACATATAGCTAAAATACTTTTCACACGTCAAGTGGAATAAAAAAATATATTTTTTAGATAATTTTACTGTTTATTTTTGAGTTCTTTGTTTTATTGGTAAAAAAAGTACTTACCACAATTAAAAACAGCACAAAGAGAAAAATATACTTTGCAATTTCGCTCTCAATTAGTGAAAGTCTACCTCCCGCAGCTGCTCCCTAACACACATTTAGGAAAGGCTGGACATGTGTGAGGACTTTAAGAGGACAAAAACACATTAGTCCACAGTAATTATCCTTACATAATGTGCTACTAAAAAATGTTTTACCTGTACAAAACAATCAGATTCAGATTGTTGTTTGTTTCAGAGTGATTTTCTAAAGCTGTGGAAAATAAAAACTGGAGAGAGTTGTCTTGAATCAAGGAGTCTGGATTTATTTAAAGCAATTGTGCAGCACAAGTGCAGAGAAACACTAAGACTCTCCCGCACAGAGTCGTCTGTTCCTCACCTAAAGCACTGTAACACATACAGCACAGCACTGTAACACATACAGGGCTTTATACCCTTCAAAGTCATAAACAATCATCAAACACAGAGATAATACACAACTGATACATGAATGAGGACATAAACAGGAGACGACTTAATCCATATTGAAATATGATAGGCACACATCTAGGTCAGCATTAGCAAACAAGTCAACACCAGTATCTGGATGTCACACAAATTATAGATTAATAATGGAACTTGAGTAAAATAAACGTCATACAAGAGATATATGCTTTGGGTCCAAGGAGACCAGGATGCTCTTAACTGACATAAGATAACAACATCTAAGTAGGTAAAGTAAAACAGACACAAAGGCCTCAGATAAAACTGCTAACAAACCAAAACCATAAGGAGTGAGGGGTTGTGTCCTCTTTGGACATTGTAAAGAGGCAGCCTCAAATACCTTCTGGGTAAGGATGGTGAGCAGAACTAAGCAGAACAAAGGAAATGAAGATTTTCACTATAATATCCAGAAAACTTTATTGATCCCAGAGGGCAATTCATTTGCAGCATTCTCAGAGCAGTTCTCACTTCTTACCCAAACACACAGTCAGTCCGTTACAGTCCATAAGTGGAACTCAGTAGAACAATATACAAATTACAGTCCATTTATTCCATTACTCCTGCCCAGTGAAATACACTATACTATATTGATACTTCTTTTTTCTTTCTGTGTTGTCTCACTCTCCATGTACCATCTATTTTGGGAACTGGGCAAATAAGTCTGCTTTAAGTAGTATATTGTCTTTTATTTGTAATTTATTGTCTTTTTTAATGACACTGGAGTTCAAAATCCTCCAAATCATTCTTAAATAGGGGGTATTATGCATAATCATTTTTAAACTTTCATTCATATCTTTCTCATCAAAAACACACTTATTGTGGTGTTATAACATTGTGAAGGGCGAGTAACTGCACGGAGAACAAAGGGAGGGGGGACTAAAACTAATAAAACAGGTTAATACATTGTTTTCAGCAAATATAGCATTTTCAAAATGATAAAAGGTAACATGATGATAAGTTATGTGTTAGTAGTTACTACCTCATAAAAGTAAAATACTTCCTCATTAAAGATGCACAAAATACTTTGACTGAATTAATCAATATTACTTATCTCCTCATTGGACTCAGCAGCAGCTATGGGTGTTGGTGACACCGACTAGCCCAACACTGTGAGACATATGCAGCAGACATTATAGTGGTTCAATGGTAATCACTTTAGCTTTACACTTGTTCCCCATTATTAGATTTGGTTTTGATTTGATGGTAATTTTATGGTTTAAGCTCCATAATAGCTGAGCATTTGCTGCAGACAAGGGGATAATAGTATTGTAAAATGACATAAAGTTCACATCAAACAGTTTTTACAACACCACTTTGCTTCTGTTAATTACACCAAGCCTTGGCCATAGCTTAGAGAATGACACACCCTGACTGTGTTCCAACTATTAGGAGATCATTTTAAAATCTAGAGGGGTTATTGCATTGGAGGCATCTGACAGCTAATACTGCAGACTTAAAGGGTTTAATTCAGAATGGGCCAAATCTTGGCTAAGGAACAGACATAGCTCACTGATGAGGTGACAGAAAATAACGCAAACATCTTTCTAAACCAGAGAACTAATCTCAATATAAATGTATATAAATATAATGACAAGTATTTGGTAGTGTCTTCTCTGTTCCTTCCCACAGCGAGAGCATTGTTTGTCAGCCTCTGAAGAGGCATGCTGGGTAATCCACAGGGTTCTTTACCTCAGGACACGGAAGAAGGTCAAATCAGGACAGACGTGTCCTGATAGAAAAGTGAAGGGATATAATGATGGTTAAAGACTGCTAAATAAAATCTCTTTAAGAATAAGAAATACATCATCTGTTGATTTTGTTAAAATATGTAAGAATTGTTTATGATATTATTACACAGTTAAAGCCATTCGTGAGCAGGGACATAAACTTAAACAGGACATAAACAGGAAAAAAACATTTTTTTAAAGATCAGCTTGCATTATGTGTGTCCTTTAAGCTGCTGAGTGGTACTCAGTAGTTGTGAGCAAATATCACATCTTCAGGGACTACATGCCTTGGGAATACACAATAATTTCAGTGCATGACTGGTAACCCTGTGTCTTATACAGCGCTGCTTAAAGGCATATTATAATGCTGTCTAATGTGCTGCATTACTTTCATGACTTTGGAGCAGACGACAGACTTTAGCCTGAAGCCTTCTCCCTCACAGCGGGTACAGCCTGCTCTAGCAGCTCTAATCTAACCAGGAGCACTCTTTGACATGCCCTTATCTATCATTCCTCTGCAGGTGGAGACAAAACACTATCATTCCAAAAATAACACACACTCTTATGTCGCATAACAGCAGACCTGATGAAATATGAATAATAACAAATGTATCATGTGGAGAAACTATGCACTGAAGTCAGAACAGTTTTACACAGACTAACACTCCAGGCTTGTCACTGTGTACTGTGAAGTCGGGTCTGCTCTGTTCTCAGTGGGGGGTCCCACAGATGCTGTATGTCTATTAATTACCTCCAGAGAGCCCAATGTATATGGAGTCTGATGGTGAAGAAGAGGAGGAGACAGAGGGAGGAAGCACAGGGCATATGAGTTTGAGACGAGAGGAGCCCTGCACAGGGTGCACTGTCTGGGAGCAGATCAAAAGACGTGTGAAAGGAGTGGAAGAGGGGGACAAAGAAAGTCTGTACATATGAATGGTATTTGAGTCTTACATGTGTTGACTGAACTGATACAAAACGTTGATGGGACAAAAGGTTTGTTGCTTGATTACATTAAAAGGATTAGGATGCATTTAAGTACTTAATGAATGCAATCCATGCCATGGAGTGCTTTCTATGCATATGCCCATGAGACCTATATAGGGCTCTAGAGTGAGTTAAGCCCTTGTTTAGAGCCAGTGAAGAACAGTCATTTCTGTGCCTTTGTGTGTTTAATATGTATTATAGCTTGTGATTCAATCACTTTGCTAAATTATGTGTAACATCTCTAACGGTGTAACACTCAATTGCACAAATCTGCATACATCAGCCAATGTGAGTATTATTATTATGTCTTTATTACAGCAGCATACATGGACACTGAAGGAAAGGTGGGTGAAATACCTTGCTCATGGACACAACAGCAGTATTCATTGGTCTGAGTAGGACACTTTTACCCCTCATTGGCACCTGGTAGTCCCAGTGGTCTCCCATCCCAGTACTAACCAGGCCTAACCCTGTTAGCTTCAGATCAGGCAGTGTCGAGGTGATTTGACAATAGGCACAGCCAGATTCTTTCTTTTTTTTTTTCAATCATTTTCAAAATCTAGATTGTATTTCCGTCACAGCAAAAAATCACAGTTCACATGTTACTAGATCAATTTTGATGTAAGATTTACAGTGAGGGCCAGAAGATTGTTGCGGAAGTGGAGGCATATACAGTAACAAACAGGATTTCACAGTGTGCGCTCCAAATCTCACTCAAATCCAGATTAGGCGTGTTCATTTCAACTAGATTTTCACAGAGTGCATGGCTCATCGGTCAGGGCTACAGACTGGCCACATTCAAAAGCCTGTTCTAATGTAAGTGGTTATCATTAAGTGAAGAAAATGGCCGTCATTTGGTGCTTTTGAAATGAATTGGTCATTGCAGTAGATGAGATCCTTATGGGTGGAATGGCAAAATAAATTGTGCTTGTAAATTAGACTAATGTTGCATCTAAATGTAATTACAGAAACAAAAATTTTACTTTCCAGTTTCCATTCCACAACTAAAAGGAAAACATAATTGAGGATTGAGACCATTTTTGAGCTACTGAACATTAATGAAAAGTATGTTTTATTCAATCCCATTTTTCTTTTTCTTTTTTTGTATAGTGCAAAAAAAGGCAAATTTGTCACACACATCCTCCCTGTCTACATACTAAAGAAAACAGGACATGCCTCTATCTGTGATTATATTACCAAGGCAACACTGAAATGTGCCATTCAAATACACAGGGGTTTATTTATCTCTCATACAACTATGTTCTAAAAGTGATGTTCCTCAAAACAAGAATTATTCCAAAAATAAAATAAACATTAAATCATGTCTCAGTGGCTCATTTGGAGAGTTGAACTGAACTGTGTGGGTGCACTTTTACAGACTGGACGGATCTTCACTTTCACTGTCTTTGTTTGTCACTGTCTTAACATACAAAGGAGGCAAACATTATGGACGTCATTACTCCAGCAATCAGTGTCTACCTGCTCATTAAGGCAAGACAAACTAGCTATTTCGGCTGCAGAGGGTGGGCCAGATGTGTCATGCCGTCACCACTGGTCACATGATCAATGCACTGCTAGAGAGTCAGGACATGTACATGTGAGTTACATAATCTTTAAAACTGTAATGTCTTAACATTAACATGTACAAGCACAAGTATATATATTTGTGTAGGCTTTCACACAATGGCAGTTTCAACTATGGAGCGCTGAGGACAGCAATAAACCTCTTCTGAATGTGGTAAGATGCAAAATAATCATATATATTGTATTATAGTATATTTCAATTGCCATTTAACACCTTATTTTTTTACACATTACTTTATTTAATCATAGTTTATATTTTATTTTATTTACTATTATTATTCATTAATTATGTTACACCACATTGCCAAAGCAAGATCCTAGTTTATAAAGTTTGAGACCTCTGGCCATTGGACTGGCCCAGTCTGTCCTGGACAAACTTGAAAAATCTAACATCTCTCAGGTCAAGCATCTCAACGGAGAACTGCCAAAGGAACTCTCAGAGGAGCTGCAGAAACAACCAGCTGAGGCGATCCCTAATACCAGCTCCAGAGGTTGATTAAATCCCTCTCAACTAATTCCTGATATAATGAAGATACCTGAGGCAGAAATCTCTGATCCAAGATTCCTGATCTCAATGACATTCCCAAAATTCTTGATCCAGCAGAGCCTCTTGCCACAGTAGAGCCTGAGGCAGTATAAACTAATACAACAGAGCTGCCTGATGTGGTAGAGATCTTTGACACACTCTTGACACACTCTTTATACAGTAGAGCTTTGTAATACAACTGATACACAGGGGCCTCCCAGTAGTATAGAGCTCTCTGATATTGTGGAGCTCTGTGATACTGTACAGCCAGACGAAGTAGATTCTCCTGATGCATATGCAGTAGAGTTCCCTGGCACAGTAGAGCCTCTTAATATAGTTGAGCTCCCTAATACAGTAGAGCACCCAAATACAGTAGGGCGTCATGATGGAGTACAGTCTCTTGTAACTGTAGACCCAGATGCAGTGGAGTTTGATACAGTAGAGTCTCCTGATGCAGTAGAGTCTCCTGATGCAGTAGAGTCTCCTGATGCAGTAGAGCTTGATACAGTAGATACAGTAGAGCCTCCTGATGCAGTGGAGCTTGATACAGTAGAGTCACCTGATACAGTAGAGTCTCCTGATGCAGTAGAGTCTCCTGACACAGTTGAGTTTGATACAGTAGATACAGTAGAGTCTCCTGACGCAGTTGAGTTTGATACAGTAGATACAGTAGAGTCTCCTGATGCAGTAGAGTCTCCTGATGCAGTAGAGTCTCCTGATGCAGTAGAGCTTGATACAGTAGATACAGTAGAGCCTCCTGATGCAGTAGAGCTTGATACAGTAGATACAGTAGAGTCTCCTGATGCAGCAGAGTCTCCTGACGCAGTAGAGTTTGATAGAGTAGATAAAGTAGAGTATCCTGATGCAGTAGAGTTTGAGACAGTAGATACAGAAGTCTCCTGATGCAGTAGAGTCTCCTGATGCAGTAGAGTTTGATACAGTAGATGCAGTAGAGTCTCCTGATGCAGTAGAGTTTGATACAGTAGATACAGTAGAGTCTCCTGATACAGTAGAGTCTCCTGATACAGTAGAGTCTCCTGATGCAGTAGAGTCTCCTGATGCAGTAGAGTCTCCTGATGCAGTAGAGTTTGATGCAGTAGAGTCTCCTGATGCAGCAGAGTCTGCTGATGCAGTAGAGTCTCCTGATGCAGTAGAGTTTGATGCAGTAGAGTCTCCTGATGCAGCAGAGTCTGCTGATGCAGTAGAGTCTCCTGATGCAGTAGTCTCCTGATGCAGTAGAGTTTGATAGAGTAGATACAGTCGAGTCTCCTGATGCAGTAGTCTCCTGATGCAGTAGAGCTTGATACAGTAGATACAGTAGAGCCTCCTGATGCAGTAGAGCTTGATACAGTAGATACAGTAGAGTCTCCTGATGCAGTAGAGTCTCCTGATGCAGTAGAGTCTCCTGACGCAGTTGAGTTTGATACAGTAGATACAGTAGTCTCCTGATGCAGTAGAGTCTCCTGATACAGTAGAGTTTGATAGAGTAGATAAAGTAGAGTCTCCTGATGCAGTAGAGTCTCCTGATACAGTAGAGTTTGATAGAGTAGATAAAGTAGAGTCTCCTGATGCAGTAGAGTTTGATACAGTAGATACAGTAGTCTCCTGATGCAGTAGAGTTTGATACAGTAGATACAGTAGAGTCTCCTGATGCAGTTGAGTTTGATACAGTAGATACAGTAGAGTCTCCTGATGCAGTAGAGTCTCCTGATGCAGTAGAGTCTCCTGATGCAGCAGAGTTTGATACAGTAGATACAGTAGAGTCTCCTGATGCAGCAGAGTCTCCTGATGCAGCAGAGTTTGATACAGTAGATACAGTAGAGTCTCCTGATACAGTAGAGTCTCCTGATACAGTAGAGTTTGATACAGTGGATGCAGTAGAGTCTCCTGATGCAGTAGAGTTTGATACAGTGGATGCAGTAGAGTCTCCTGATGCAGTAGAGTCTCCTGATGCAGTAGAGTTTGATGCAGTAGAGTCTCCTGATGCAGCAGAGTCTCCTGATGCAGTAGAGTCTCCTGATGCAGTAGTCTCCTGATGCAGTAGAGTTTGATAGAGTAGATACAGTAGAGTCTCCTGATGCAGTAGAGTCTCCTGATGCAGTAGAGCTTGATACAGTAGATACAGTAGAGCCTCCTGATGCAGTAGAGCTTGATACAGTAGATACAGTAGAGTCTCCTGATGCAGTAGAGTCTCCTGATGTAGTTGAGTTTGATACAGTAGATACAGTAGAGTCTCCTGATGCAGTAGGGTCTCCTGATGCAGTAGAGTTTGATACAGTAGATACAGTAGAGTCTCCTGATGCAGTAGAGTCTCCTGATACAGTAGAGTTTGATAGAGTAGATAAAGTAGAGTCTCCTGATGCAGTAGAGTTTGATACAGTAGATACAGTAGAGTCTCCTGATGCAGTAGAGTCTCCTGATGCAGTTGAGTTTGATACAGTAGATACAGTAGAGTCTCCTGATGCAGTAGACTCTCCTGATGCAGTAGAGTTTGATGCAGTAGAGTTTGATACAGTAGATACAGTAGAGTCTCCTGATGCAGTAGAGTCTCCTGATGCAGTTGAGTTTGATACAGTAGATACAGTAGAGTCTCCTGATGCAGTAGAGTTTGATACAGTAGATACAGTAGAGTCTCCTGATGCAGCAGAGTCTCCTGATGCAGCAGAGTCTCCTGATGCAGTAGAGTCTCCTGATACAGTAGAGTCTCCTGATGCAGTAGAGTCTCCTGATGCAGTAGAGTTTGATAGAGTAGATACAGTAGAGTCTCCTGATACAGTAGAGTTTGATACAGTAGATACAGTAGAGTCTCCTGATGCAGTAGAGTCTCCTGATGCTGTAGAGTTTGATACAGTAGATACAGTAGAGTCTCCTGATGCAGTAGAGTTTGATACAGTAGATACAGTAGAGTCTCCTGATGCAGTTGAGTTTGATACAGTAGATACAGTAGAGTCTCCTGATGCAGTAGACTCTCCTGATGCAGTAGAGTTTGATGCAGTAGAGTCTCCTGATGCAGTAGAGTTTGATACAGTAGATACAGTAGAGTCTCCTGATGCAGCAGAGTCTCCTGATGCAGCAGAGTCTCCTGATGCAGTATAGTCTCCTGATACAGTAGAGTCTCCTGATGCAGTAGAGTCTCCTGATGCAGTAGAGTTTGATAGAGTAGATACAGTAGAGTCTCCTGATGCAGTAGAGTCTCCTGATGCTGTAGAGTTTGATACAGTAGATACAGTAGAGTCTCCTGATGCAGTAGAGTCTCCTGATACAGTAGAGTTTGATACAGTAGATACAGTAGAGTCTCCTGATGCAGTAGAGTCTCCTGATGCTGTAGAGTTTGATACAGTAGATACAGTAGAGTCTCCTGATGCAGTAGAGTGTCCTGATGCAGTAGAGTTTGATACAGTAGATACAGTAGAGCCTCCTGATGCAGTAGAGTTTGATACAGTAGATACAGTAGAGTCTCCTGATGCAGTAGAGTCTCCTGATGCAGTAGAGTTTGATACAGTAGATACAGTAGAGTCTCCTGATGCAGTAGAGTCTCCTGATGCAGTAGAGTCTCCTGATGCAGTTGAGTTTGATACAGTAGATACAGTAGAGTCTCCTGATGCAGTAGAGTCTCCTGATACAGTAGAGTTTGATAGAGTAGATAAAGTAGAGTCTCCTGATGCAGTTGAGTTTGATACAGTAGATACAGTAGTCTCCTGATGCAGTAGAGTCTCCTGATGCAGTAGAGTTTGATACAGTAGATACAGTAGAGTCTCCTGATGCAGTTGAGTTTGATACAGTAGATACAGTAGAGTCTCCTGATGCAGTAGAGTCTCCTGATGCAGTAGAGTTTGATGCAGTAGAGTCTCCTGATGCAGTAGAGTTTGATACAGTAGATACAGTAGAGTCTCCTGATGCAGCAGAGTCTCCTGATGCAGCAGAGTCTCCTGATGCAGCAGAGTATCCTGATGCAGCAGAGTCTCCTGATGCAGTAGAGTCTCCTGATACAGTAGAGTCTCCTGATGCAGTAGAGTCTCCTGATGCAGTCGAGTCTCCTGATGCAGTAGAGTTTGATACAGTAGATACAGTAGAGTCTCCTGATGCAGTAGAGCTTGATATAGTAGATACAGTAGAGTACTACTCCTGTCCGGTACTGTCTTGTCCATCCACGTTGGAGTGGTCCTGGCCACTGCATGAACAATCCATCCTGGCAAAGTCCAACAGGATTGTTCGCCCTGGATCCATAAAATCCCGGTGCGCTCAGTCCAGACTAGCCCGCGCTAGCCTCACGCTAGCCTTCCAGTGGCCCCCAACTCCTGCATGCTGACAGCATGGACTTCAGGCGCTGATATGCTCTACAGCCTGTGGATTACTGTGAGCATCCTCTTTCTTCCTGGAACAAATCACCAGCAGACATCCAGAGCAGTCCCAACACGGACATTTAGCCGGTCTGAAGCCAAGGCTAGCTCTCCGCTAGCACTAGCCGCACAGAGAATGCCGCTGCAGTACTCCGCCTCTACCCTCCGCGGACTCAACACCTGCTGCCGCCCGCTCTGTGCTGGAACTCTCCGGCAACCTGGACTCTTCTCCGGCGCACGTCCTCCACGCCGCGGCAATGATCGCTTGTCCATCTACAACTTTCCATCCGCAAACGCCATCCCGTCCATCTGGTCACACCACTCGCCAGCTTCCGCAACACGTCATCACAACAAATCGCACGTGAATCTGTCAAATCTCAGCTCTCTCCGTCGCTGCTTGGATCCCACTGCAACCCCACGTCACCTAAAGCTCTCACGCCTCAACACCCGTTCACTAAACAATAAGAGCCTCATCCTCAACGAATACATCCAGGACAATAACTTAGAAACTGAAACATGGCACAAACCGATGGACTATTTTTCGCTAAATCAGGCCACACCCCATGGATTTACATACATCGAAAAACCCCGTGCTGATGGAAGAGGTGAAGGTACAGCTGTCATCTACAAAAAGGACACTAAAATAACCCAAATCTCCGTTTCTAGTGTTCACTCTTTTGAATACATTGCCTTTAAACTGTCTGGTCTATCCCCTTTAGTCACTGCTGTTATTTACCGCCCACCCAAACCAAATACCTCTTTTCTCTCCGAGTTTACAGATTTTTTGACCCAGCTAAGTGCCATCTCATCATCCCTCCTCCTCCTAGGTGACTTCAACTTTCACACTGACTCAAAGGACTCCAAACCTGCCATAGAATTCCTGGATTTACTCCATTGTTTTAATATCACTCAACAAGTACATTTTCCCACCCATTCCCACGGACACATTCTTGATCTGGTTTGCTCCTCAGGTATCCCAATCCATAATCTCTTCAGCCATAACCTCCATGTATCAGATCATCTGGCCATTGCGTTTGAAATCAACATACCCACTGCACCTCCCAAAACAAAACGCAAAATTACTTTCCGTAACCTCAAATCCATTGATCCATCTGCTGTTTCTGCACTTCTCACCACCAAACTTGCTGCCACCCCATCTCCCACATGTGAAAATATCTCCGAACTTGTCACTTACTACAACAACACACTATCTTCCAAAATAACCCCAATCTCCGTTTCTAGTGTTCACTCTTTTGAATACATTGCCTTTAAACTGTCTGGTCTATCCCCTTTAGTCACTGCTATTATCTACCGCCCACCCAAACCAAATACCTCTTTTCTCTCCGAGCTTACAGATTTTTTGACCCAGCTAAGTGCCATCTCATCATCCCTCCTCCTCCTAGGTGACTTCAACTTTCACATTGACTCAAAGGACTCCAAACCTGCCATAGAATTCCTGGATTTACTCCATTGTTTTAATATCACTCAACAAGTACATTTTCCCACCCATTCCCACGGACACATTCTTGATCTGGTTTGCTCCTCAGGTATCCCAATCCATAATCTCTTCAGCCATAACCTCCATGTATCAGATCATCTGGCCATTGCGTTTGAAATCAACATACCCACTGCACCTCCCAAAACAAAACTCAAAATTACTTTCCGTAACGTCAAATCCATTGATCCATCTGCTGTTTCTGCACTTCTCACCACCAAACTTGCTGCCACCCCATCTCCCACGTGTGAAAATACCTCCGAACTTGTCACTTACTACAACAACACACTATCTTCCTGTCTTGATGAACTTGCCCCTATCAAAACTAAAACAGTCTCGTTCACACACACAGCCCCCTGGTTTACTCCTGAGCTCCGCCAAATGAAATCACGTAAGCGTCAGCTTGAGAGACTGTACAAAAAGACATGTCTAACGGTCCATCTCCAAAATTACACAGATTATATTCAGTCATACAAAGATGCTCTAAACACTGCCCGGTCAAACTACTATTCAAATCTCATTCACTCTGATTCCAAAAACCCCAAAACTCTTTTCTTCACAATCAACAAACTCCTGAAGCCCTCTGACAACACCTCACCATCTTTCACAACAACCAAATGCAATAATTTCTTGTCCTACTTTCAGACCAAAATTAACTCAATCTACAATTCCCTCAGTCTCTCCACAGCCAACACAGCCTCAACTCCTGACCCGCCTCCTCCCAGCACCACTCAACAGCTTTCTCATTTCTCCCCCATTACTCCTGTTCAGCTCACCAAACTACTATCAGGCATCAAAACACCAACCTGCTCTCTGGATCCCATCCCCTCTGCTCTCATCAAAACATGTCTTCCCGTTATTTCTCCCTTAATCACAACTATCATAAACTCATCACTTACAAATGCTTCTGTTCCACAGTCTCTCAAGCTGGCAGCTATCACCCCCATACTTAAAAAACCTGGCCTTGACCCTGACAACTTTGCAAATTACCGGCCCATATCCAACCTTCCCTTCCTGTCCAAAATCCTTGAGCGTGTCATAGCTGCACAATTACATAAACAGTTAATCTCCAACAGCCTGTATGAGCCATTTCAGTCCGGTTTCCGTCAAAAGCACAGTACAGAGACAGCACTACTCAAGGTAACAAATTATCTTCTCCTCTCTTCCGACTACGGCCAACTCTCCATCCTCATCCTCTTGGATCTCACTGCTGCTTTTGACACCATCAGTCACACCATCCTCCTCTCTCGCCTCAAGACCTCCATCAACATCACTGGCTCTGCTCTGTCCTGGCTCCAGTCATATCTCACCAACCGACAGCAATTCATCAGTATCAACAACTGCTCCTCCTCCACTGCACCACTGTCTCAAGGTGTTCCCCAAGGTTCGGTGCTTGGTCCCCTCCTGTTCATCCTGTACATTCTCCCACTTGGTAACATCATTTGTCGTCATGGCCTCTGTTTTCACTGCTACGCTGACGACATACAGCTCTACATCTCCACTTCATCCATTAACACAACAACTCACTCCTCCCTCACACAGTGCCTATCTGACCTCAAAACCTGGATGACACACAATCTACTCAAACTCAACAGTGACAAAACCGACATCATAATAATTGGCCCAAAAACACTCACTAAATCCTCCTCAAGTTTCTGTCTAAACTTTGATCATTCCACACTCACTCCATCCCCACTCATCCGAAATCTTGGCATTCTCATTGACCAAAACCTCTCATTCGAACCCCAGGTAAAGCAAATAACCCGGACTGCCTTTTTTCATCTCAAAAACATTGCACGCCTCCGCCCATCACTCACCTTTTCAGCTGCAAACTTTAATAACTTTAATACATGCATTTATCACATCCAGAATCGACTACTGCAATAGCATCCCCTATGGCACACCCTCAAAAACACTTAACAAACTGCAATATATACAAAACTCTGCTGCCCGCCTCCTCACACGTACCCGTATGAGCGAACACATCACCCCCGTCCTCCAAAACCTTCATTGGCTCCCCATCCCTCAGCGAATTCAGTTCAAAGTTCTTCTTATTCCTTTCAAAGCTCTCCACAACCTGGCCCCCTCCTACCTCACAGATCTGCTCCACCGCCACACCCCATCCCGCTCCCTCCGCTCCTCCAACGCAAACCTCCTGTCCCTCCCCTGCAGGACCAAGCTCCGAACCTGGGGAGACAGAGCCTTCTCCGTCGCTGCTCCCACCCTTTGGAACTCACTCCCACAGCCACTCCGAGAATGCACTGACCTCACCACCTTCAAAAAACACCTTAAGACTCACCTGTTTAAAGCTGCTTTTAATCTTTGACTGTTATGAGTACTGTTTTTAATGGTTTTTTTACCTTTTTTTTTTTATTTTTTTTTTTTTAATTGCTCATCTGTGTAAAGTGTCTTTGAGCATCTTGAAAAGTGCTATATAAATAAAATGTATTATTATTATTATTAGAGTCTCCTGATGCAGTAGAGTGTCCTGATGCAGTAGAGTTTGATACAGTAGAGTCTCCTGATGCAGTAGAGCTTGATACAGTCGAGCCTGTTCTTACTGTGGACTCTAATGTTGATGAGCTTGGTACAGTGGACACTCCTGACACAGTAGAGTCCTCTGACGCAGCAGAGCTCGGAGTTCGTACTGAGCCACTCACACCTCCCAGATCCAGAGGTAGATGTGCCTTCAGCCGCTTCACCGGGTGGATTTGGAAATTCTTTTCCAGAAGGAAGACTCATAAAGAATGAGTCATCAATAAAAGTACATTGCATTGCAGTTTGAAGTCAGTAGTTGTGTAATTCTATATGGTGCCAAAATTAACTACCCCAATAAAATGATTGGTCTATTAGGAATGTGTAAAAAAAAAAAAAAAAAAAAAAAAGTACCACTGTGGCTCTCGATGAGCTCTCATTTTTTGAGCAAAGGTCCAAAGCGCAAACCTCAAACTTAAATTTTTATGGGCTAATGGGAGCCTGACCAATGTGAAATGAAAGATTATCAATTACATTTTGAATATGACTTTGGGAGTAGTTGCAAACAAATATGATTCTATATGGATTATGTGGAAAAATAGTAGGAAGTAGTAACTTAATAAAAAAGTGTTAATTATGAATTAAGTAATTCTTTATGCTTCATTAAGGATAATTAATGTGTAGTAGTACTATAAAGTGGTATCTGATTTGTTACTGTGGCAAAACTTCTGGCAAACCAGTAATTAATTCTTTTATACTTAGATGTAATTGGCTTCTCCTTATAACATTTAGCAATGCTTGACTTTACTAACAATGTGGCCCCTGGTTTCCTGATCATTGTCCGTATGGAATAACATTGCATTTCTATAATTTGGATGCTCCTGCTTTCCTGACCTTTCTCAAAGATCAACCATTAACTGTGCATCTTTGGCCTTTACGGTGACACTGCTCTCCGTCTCTCACACACACACATTCACTGTAAATGAGGAACATATACCCAGCTGACCCTTTACGTTTTCTTATGGCTGTGTTTCTGCCACTCTATAGCTCCCACCCGCCTTCCACAGTTCAACTCATGCCTGAAATTGAAATGAGCCATTAAAACCCTTCTTTTTATTCCTGTGACTTCTGGGCTTTTAAAATAGGCCCACCTGTCATGGCCTCTCCGTCTGACTGATTTGTGTTCGATGGTGCTTAGGGCAGCCAAGGCTTAGAGTAACATGCGGTATAAAAGAAACTTTCAAATATATAATATGATCCATAACTATATAATAACAGTTACCACAGCATGACACAGGCGAAAAGATTGTCTGTGTCATGCCTCTTGAGGACGACAATATTTGGTCTCAGAAATGAAAAAGGTAAAAATATAAGTATTTTCTTTAATATTACAATTATATATTTTTTATAACAAGGACTGGACTGAAACATAAACATATTTTTTCCTTTCACATTCTAAATATCCAAGAACTTAATGACCTTCACAACCAAGTCTGCATTGTGTTGCTAGTATATAAGTAAGTAAGTAGTAGTGAAGTAGTAAAAGAATGTAACAGAATTATATTTTTGCTGAGACTCTCTTTATTTGCTTTGTAACTTTAATTCAATAACTCCACCCTCTCCAAGCATAGTGGACACTTCAAACTGACCTGGACATTGGTATAACACTACCACCCACCAAGAATTTTCTCTTTCAAACCAAGATTTGAAAGGAATGCAGCAGTTAAATCCTGGTAAATGAAGATGGATGATTGGTGCCCACGACTCACTTTGCATAAAATGCCCTCCTCAAGCTTATTGTGAGAGAATGAGGGGGCAGTGATGGAGGCCTGTGCAGAGGGAGCGCATCGTAACAACACAGACGGATGAAAGTCGGGACTTCAGAGGTATTTCGAGGGTTAAATCTCTCCATACTTCTCCTTACACTATACATATTTGAGACTGTTCACTGTATAGGGGTGTAAAATACAGAAATACTACCCTGATACTAATCACCACTTCAATTACTGTATTATTTGGTATTAGAACTAGAATTAAACCACATTTCATTATAAAGTTTCATTAAAAGTGTCATTTTGAGTTTAAAATTACAAAAATAAATTGATACTGAAAGTTCAAAATTTGAATATTACTGTGTACAATTTCTTAAAACCTGAAGTTTTTATTTTCAATGACTGTTCTATCTTACACATGACTACAGATGTTTGCAAAGGATTACACTTCTATTTAACGACAGTCTTCTCCGTGTATCGAGTGACGAGAATAGACTTCGATGTGCAGCTGTAACTTGTTCATTCCTTCATATTTTTTGTGACTGAATTTTCAAATCAAAGCATTTCAAAGTGGATAGATGCATTTGCAAAAAGTTAAGTGTTGTCATTTTTATAACCGAAAACCCCTTTCATCACAGATAGTCCTCTGACAAACATAATTAAGTTTGCTCTTATCCTTCTCATGTTGAAGTTGTAAGGACCCGGAGGGAACAAAATGTGCTTTTCCCAGGAAGAACAAAATGTCTCTGTATTATCACGATTTCACTCAGGGGCAGGTGAGGGGACAGGTGAGGGGACAGGTGAGGGGACAGGTGAGGGGCAGGTGAGGGGACAGTTGAGAGGACAGGTGAGAGGACAGGTGAGAGGACAGGTGAGGGGACAGGTGAGGGGACATGTGAAGAGACAGGTGAGGGGACAGGTGAGGGGACAGTTGAGAGAACAGGTGAGAGGACAGGTGAGGGGACAGGTGAAGAGACAGGTGAGGGGACAGGTGAGAGGACAGGTGAGGGGACAGGTGAGGGGACATGTGAAGAGACAGGTGAGGGGACAGGTGAGAGGACAGGTGAGGGGACAGGTGAGGGGACATGTGAAGAGACAGGTGAGGGGACAGGTGAGGGGACAGGTGAGGGGACAGGTGAGAGGACAGGCAAGGGGACATGTGAGGGGACAGGAGAGGGGGCAGGTGAGAGGACAGGTGAGGGGGCAGGTGTGGGGGCAGGCGAGGGGACAGGTGAGGGGACATGTGAAGAGACAGGTGAGGGGACAGGTGAGAGGACAGGCGAGGGGACAGGTAAGAGGACAGGTGAGGGGACAGGCGAGGGCACAGGTGAGAGGACAGGCGAGGGGACAGGTGAGAGGACATGTGAAAAGACAGGCGAGGGGACAGGTGAGAGGACAGGTGAGGGGACAGGTGAGAGGACATGTGAAGAGACAGGCGAGGGGACAGGTAAGAGGACAGGTGAGGGGACAGGCGAGGGGACAGGCGAGGGGACAGGTGAGAGGACAGGCGAGGGGACAGGTGAGAGGACAGGTGAAAAGACAGGCGAGGGGACAGGTGAGAGGACAGGTGAGAGGACAGGCGAGGGGACAGGTGAGAGGACATGTGAAGAGACAGGCGAGGGGACAGGTAAGAGGACAGGTGAGGGGACAGGCGAGGGGACAGGCGAGGGGACAGGTGAGAGGACATGTGAAGAGACAGGAGAGGGGACAGGTAAGAGGACAGGTGAGGGGACAGGAGAGGGGACAGGAGAGGGCACAGGTGAGAGGACAGGCGAGGGGACAGGTGAGCGGACATGTGATCCGACAGGCGAGTGGACTGGTAAGAGGACAGGTGAGGGGACAGGCGAGTGGACAGGCGAGGGGACAGGTGAGTGGACAGGCGAGGGGACAGGTGAGAGGACATGTGAAAAGACAGGCGAGGGGACAGGTGAGAGGACAGGTGAGAGGACATGTGAAGAGACAGGCGAGGGGACAGGTAAGAGGACAGGCGAGGGGACAGGCGAGGGCACAGGTGAGAGGACATGTGAAAAGACAGGCGAGGGGACAGGTGAGAGGACAGGTGAGAGGACAGGTGAGGGGACAGGTGAGAGGACATGTGAAGAGACAGGCGAGGGGACAGGTAAGAGGACAGGTGAGGGGACAGGAGAGGGGACAGGCGAGGGCACAGGTGAGAGGACAGGCGAGGGGACAGGTGAGAGGACATGTGAAAAGACAGGCGAGGGGACAGGTGAGAGGACAGGTGAGGGGACAGGTGAGGGGGCAGGTGAGGGGGCAGGTGTGGGGGCAGGTGAGGGGACATTGTATTATGCATGATTATTTACAACAAACAAATGCCTTTTATCATTTCTTTTAATTATTTTATTGAATTTGTTTGTTTTTAATACAAACCCTTTTAATTTAAGGTTAGAATGGTGATTACTAACTAGCTTAAAAATATACTTGATAAATTCAACCGATCAACCAAAATATAATTACTAATCTCTTTGAGTGATGAATCAAACGATGCTTTGCACAAGCTAATGAACTGTAATAAACAGACCTGGACCCCAATCAGTGTGTGAATAATAAAAGGTTGTTGATGTTTTAGAGTGAATATGTTCATGTAACATGTAATATTAATATATATAAACTAAAAGACCAGCTAAGAATTGCAAGGTGATCATTAAGTAGTTCAAAGTACTGCACCTCCACAACAGTATTTTGCCTTGGTTAAGTCTAACCCGTCTGTATGTATGTGACAGTGTATAGATTGTGTGGTGTGAGTTGGCCAGGAGCCAGATGGTGTCTCGGGATGGGGCTGTGTGGTGCTAAAGGTGATGCAGCAGGACTCTGTGTAGAGTCACTCTCAGCAGGAACAACACAAGAACCACAGGGAAGTGTCACTGCACAGAGGGAGACATTCAGAAGAGTGAGCTCAGGGACTACAGCACTAATGCTGCTGCTTTACAGCCCACTGAACATTCTGAGGGCAGATTCAGAGTGGTCCAGCTGAATTAACTCATATGGAAACAACATGGCTAATGTTAAACTGTAGGCTAGAGAAATGTAAATGTAACATCTAACAAATGTATACTTTGTCTATGTAATAATTACCCACTCGGATCTTGTGGTGATTACCACTGTCGTAATACATCACACTTTATCTTGTATGAGAACAGGGAGTCCCTCAACCATCTCCCAGCTATTAGGAATTGCCAGTACAAGCATGTTTCCAACAGATTCAAACAGAAGTGATGAATATCAGTTACTAGGACACACCATAACACATCAGTGAACGCTTTTAATTAATAAAGAAGGCCTCCTCTGTGATCGGGGCTGATTAGGATTCTGTGGTGTCTGTGATGGAGAGAAGGACATAGGCAGTGGTGGGCCGTCAGGGCCTGTAAGGCCTTCACTGCTGGCCTAAAAAAATATCTGAATCACAGACTGATGTTAATTATATTTTGTCCATTAATACTTATTAAGTAATTCCAAATGGTCTGTCCTTCCCTTCATAGCCTTTACCCTGGTTGCGCTGCTTCCAGACATGTATTTTCATATTAAAGCATTTAACCAATCACATTTCAGCCACCATTTGTTTCCAGGCAGGGTCAACGTCAAAGAAATCTCCCTGGAGGCCTTCACAATCAGTTCTGCGGCCCTCTAGTTAAAAAATAAGTGTCGATGAATCTATTGCTTCAACCAATCAGATTTTGAGTTGGCGACACCAAGGCCTTTAGCAGGCCTACGGTAACGTCAGCATATTCACACCCTTTGATTGGCTCATCAGAGAGCGAACTAGCCGGAGCTAGCAAACTGCATCTGTAGCGAGCTACACGGACAGAAATTTAGTTGTGTTGATTTAATAGCTGTTTTTTCAACCCACAGTGGCTGAAGGAGGAGAAGAAATTAATTTGGTTGCAGATTTATTGTCAAAGCCATTTTCAAGACGGACTTTTCAAAAAAGCTGGACATTGTTAAGAAAGGTCGGGCAAGCCTGTCACAACTGGGAAAAGGATTTGTCCGTCACTTTCAGTCCACTAACTACGAGCAGTACCCCTGGCTCACAGGCTCTGAGGAACACAGCAGACTGTATTGCTGGGAGCGCGTGTTGCCACTGATACCGTTGAGCGAGAGAGAAGCCGATACGAGGAACTCTACAAGGCCGCTGAACACAGCGGTTGGCGGGTTTAGAGGTGCACAGGAGGAAGTGCGGTCCACGCAGCGTATGCGACAAGACATGATCCACGCACGGTGTCCACGCCGTACAAGAGGAGATGCAGTGCGCACGCTACGGGAGGAGGTGCGGGGTGCACAGCACACTACATATACTTGGCCCAGTGCTTTATGGGAAGGTTTTCAGACCATGAGTCAGGAAGACGTGTTCAACATATAGTTCTACCCCTGAGCCGTGTGCTGAGGCCCATATGGGTAATTTGGTTTTATGTATCAATGTATCTAGCTTGTGCCATCTATTGGTAAACGCTAGAATTGCAAGGAAAATAAAAAAAGGTTCATTCAAGTTTGGTGCGGTGCGCCCTTTCTTTATGTCAGAGCAACTGCCCCTCAAAATTCCTGTGCATGTTCCTGCACCCCGGGTTTGTTTCTTCAGTAAAGGCATGTATTGTGGCTACACGTTATCTATCTGCGATGCAACGGCTCTTTATACTGCATTTCTGCATAATAAGATTGTTTTTATAGCCATAAAATAGTTATTGATAAGTGAATCGATTCAGACGTAGCACTACTGAAGGCCTAGTTGTGAAATGCACGGCCCGCCACTGGACATAGGTCAAGATCATCTCTGTCCTGGACAACAGCAGTCACCATCTGCATGAGGTGGAGCTCTTTGAGTGATAAACTGCTCTCTGTTCTCACTCACCTGCTCCACAGACAGGCTCAGGAAGTCCTTTTGTGCCCATGTAAGAGGAGGGGGCACTCAGGAGAGAAGTCATTTACTGATTGTGTTCTATTTGTCTTTATCATTGCACTGCCCTATTCATGTTTTTTTTTTCTATTTTTAATGCCTATTTTAAATCTCTGTAATCTAATTATCTATCTATACTAATATCATCCTTGTGTAGATATTGTCTATTTGCTGCAACTGCATTGTATGTATTTATATAATGAGAATCCTGTCAGGGGTCATATGACTGCCACATACTGAAATTCACCAGAACTGTACCATTTTTATATCCAAATGAAAAAATAAATAAATACATTAGAAATTATTAAGATAAGCAGATATATATATATTTTTTTATGTGACTTATTTTTCTAATATTGATGGCCACTCTGTAAATTTATATAGGCCTTTATAATAGGACTTTAGCATGTTGAACTAATAGTTGCAGTGATTTTAAGCTACATCTGCAGCCCCCAACCAACTAATTCAAAACCCTATTTGCAATTAAAGTATGCGGTGGACTCTAGCTGTGGGATTGAACTTGTTAAGCCCATATTAAAGGCACGGGTGGCAGTAACACACATGTACCGCAGAGACACACTAGCACACAGTTAATTACACCATCTCTAACTGTTCTGTCTTTATCACCACCCCCTCACTCTGGCTTAGGTCGGTCCGGTCACATCCTTTGCAGCTTACACAGCAACTTCGAAACTCCACTTTTACCAGCACCTACACACACACACACACACACACACACACACACACACACACACTGCAAGATATTTGTGGTAACGTTTGGATGCGGCAGTAGAAAAAGTCGATGTGGCTGTAAAAGGTTTTAGAGAGTGCATGTAGTTTATGCTTTGTGTGAAATCTATGGAGAAATGATTGTTGTATTACTGCAACAGTTTAAAACCAGCCAAAAATAAGCCAAAAAAAGAATAAAATAATAAATACAATAAATTAAAATACATAATAATACAAACAAATAAATTCAAAAATACAAAAAACATGTATACTTATAGTATTTTTACCGATCGCTCAGGAGGTTTATGATATTCAATCTTATTACAAATATGAATAGCTTTTAATATTAATTTCCTGAAGATAAACAATAGAAACATTTACTCAACCTATTCATTATTATTCTTGAGGAAAAGGTTAAATGATCAGTTCCTTAAGCCCTGTGAGAAAGAAAACAGGAAGACACGCAAATTGTGTGGAGGCTCAGTCCTATAGAAAACTTAGAAAAGAAGTCTCATTACGGGAGAGTTAAAGAGAAGTGAGCAGCTTCTACAGGTGTGAACATGCGTCAGATCTCTGCTCATTACATTCACAGCAGAGACTTGGCGCTTTGTCTCACTAACAAATGCACTCTTATATAATATGAGAATACACAACACCACACTTTTGTTTGCTGATTTGTTTCTGTATCTAAGTGCATTTTGTAAGCTTGGAAGGAATAAAAGATGGAAAACAAAGCAAATTAAAATGGCTTCTCAAGCATATAAAACACATCAACAATATTTTGCATTATCTTGTCTGCTGATTTTGAATTTAATTGCTAGCCCCAGTCACATTAACGTTTTCCCAGACAATACTTAGGTAGAAAGCATTAGATAAACTTCTGTCTAATTATATTGTAAAGACATTATCTGTTTCAATCCTCACAACATTATCACAGTAACACAATAAACAATAACTCCGGTAAGCCTTGAAATGTGTAAAGAGAACCCAATATTGTACTCTATAAGTACAAGGTAACAGCATGTAACCTTAACTATACCATTACACAATATCTTAAAGGGGCCATACTATTTTCTGATCGAAGTTACAGTTAGCCTCAGAAATATTTGGACAGCAACACAAGCTTTGTCATTTTAACTGTTTACAAAGACATACTCCAAAAATACAATTATATAATTAATATGGGCTTAAAGTGCATACTCTCAGCTTCAATTTGAGGGTTTCCACATCCAAATTGGAGAAAGGGTTTAGGAATTATAGGTCTTTACACTCTTTATACCTCTTTTTCAAGGGACCAAAAGTAATTGGACAATTGACTCAGAAGGCTGAAATTGACTCAGAAGGCTTGTCTCTCGTTAACCTGTCATCAATTAAGTAGTGAAAAGGGCTGGGGCTGATTCCAGGTGTGTGGTTTTGCATTTGGAAGCTCTTCCTGTGACCACACAACATGCGGTCAAAGGAGCTCTCAATGGAGGTGAAGGAGAACATCCTGAGGCTGAAAAAAAAGAAAAAAAAAACATCAGAGAGATTGCAGAAATACTTGGAATAGCCAAATCCACAGTTTGGTACATTCTAAGAAAGAAAGAGTGCACTGGTGAGCTTGGAAACTCAAAAAGGCCTGGACGTCCACGGAAGACAACAGTGGTGGATGATCGCCGAATACTGTCCATGGTGAAGAAAAACCCATTCACAACATCTACTGAAGTGAATAATACTCTCCAGGAAGTAGGTGTATCTGTCTCAAAGTCTACAATTAGGAGAAGACTTCATGAGAATAAATACAAAGGGTTCACTACAAGGTGCAAACCATTGATCACTGCCAAAAATAGACAGGCCAGACTTGACTTTGCCAAAAAACACCTCAACAAGCCAGCCCAGTCTGGAAAGGTATTCTTTGGACTGATGAGACAAAGATAAACCTGTACCAGAATGATGGGAAGAAGAAAGTTTGGAGAAGAAAGGGAACAGCACATGATCCAAACCACACCACATCCTCTGTAAAACATGGTGGAGGCAGTGTGATGGCATGGGCATGCATGGCTTTTAAGGGCACTGGGTCTCTTGTGTTTATTGATGATGTAACAACAGACAAAAGTAGCCGGATGAATTCTGAAGTGTACAGGGCTATACTTTCTGCCCAGATTCAGCCAAATGCTGCAAAGTTGACTGGACGGCGCTTCACAGTGCAGATGGACAATGACCCAAAACATACAGCAAAAGCAACCCAGGAGTTCATTAAGGCAAAGAGGTGGAATATTCTGCAATGGCCAAGTCAATCTCCGGATCTCAACCCAATTGAGCATGCATTTCACTTGCTTAAGACAAGACTTAAGGTGGAAAGACCCAAAAACAAGCATGAACTGAAGGCTGCTGCTGTAAAGGCCTGGCAAAGCATCAAGGCGGAGGAAACCCAGCGTTTGGTCATGTCCATGGGTTCCAGACTTCAGGCAGTGATTGCCTCCAAAGGATACGCAACAAAATATTAAAAAAGAAAACTTTTTTGTATAGGTTATGTTTATTTGTCCAATTACTTTTGAGCCCCTAAAATGTGGAGTGTTTGTAGAAAAATGTGTACAATTCCTACATTTCAAATCAGATATTTTTGTTCAACCCCTTGAATTAAACATTACAGTCTGCACTTCAATTCTGTTCAAGATGTTTCATTTCAAATCCAGTGTGGTGGCTTGTAGAGCCCAACTCATGAAAATTGTGTGTCTGTCCAAATATTTCTGAGGCTGTTACGACCCAGCTCTGCTAGGGACCGCGGAAGTAACAAAATAACCAAGATGTAAAATGGAATAAATAAGGTAATTTAATTAAAAGGAATGTACAAGGTAAATTAAACAAAACAGGCTAAAATACATAAAAGAACCTAAACTAAGAAACACAAGGACGGGACTGAAATACGAGTTTTGTGCCAAAACGGGTCACGTAGGTCTATACAAAAACACAAGTGACGGACTAAGGGACACATAACAAAATCACAAAAGTCACATAAACCTACAAACAGAATCGAGTGACAACTAAAAAGACACAAAACAGAACTAAACTAAACTAGTGTCTCACACACAAAGTTAGACTAACACACTAAAGAGACACAAACAGAAAATGGCAAACTGGCCACAAAGACCAGCCGCCCCGAACAGGTGAGCAAAATCTTCTTAAATAGTGGGAGGAGGCTGGAGGTGAGGTGGGAGTGACCAAGGATTGAAATTCCCACCAATCAGAGACCAGGGCTCAACCAGCAGGAATCCAAATGACAAAAGAAATTAAAGCACACAACACAAATCAAAAGAACTGGAGGCCTGGGGCCGTAACAGAGGCTAACTGTATAAGCTTTGGAGATATAGACAGACTAATATGCTGACATCACTAACCTAAAGAAAACCATCCCCAAACTAACCTTACCAAACCAAAAGGCGAAAAGAGGACAGCCGGTCCCACCAGGTCACACACAAAAGGCTAACTGCAGCTAACGACGAGGCGACGAGTGTGCACCCACGTGAGAGGAGGGCGACGAGTGTGCACCCAGGTGAGAGAAGGGCGACGAGTGCACAGCCAGGTGAGAGGAGGGTGAGGTGGTGTGCACCCACGTGAGAGGAGGGCGACGAGTGTGCACCCAGGTGAGAGGAGGGTGAGGTGGTGTGCACCCACGTGAGAGGAGGGCGACGAGTGTGCACCCAGGTGAGAGGAGGGTGAGGTGGTGTGCACCCACGTGAGAGGAGGGCGACGAGTGTGCACCCAGGTGAGAGGAGGGCGACGAGTGTGCACCCAGGTGAGAGGAGGGCGACAAGTGTGCACCCAGGTGAGAGGAGGGCGACGAGTGTGTACCCAGGTGAGAGGAGGGCGACGAGTGTGCACCCAGGTGAGAGGAGGGCGACGAGTGCGCACCCAGGTGAGAGGAGGGCGACGAGTGCGCACCCAAGTGAGAGGAGGGCGACGAGTGAGCACCCGGGTGAGAGGAGGGTGACGAGTGTGCACCCAGGTGAGAGAAGGGCGACGAGTGCACCCAGGTGAGAGGAGGGCGACGAGTGTGCACCCGGGTGAGAGGAGCGCGACGAGTGTGCACCCAGGTGAGAGGAGGGCGACGAGTGCGCACCCAGGTGAGAGGAGGGCGACGAGTGCGCACCCACGTGAGAGGAGGGCGACGAGTGTGCACCCGGGTGAGAGGAGGGCGACGAGTGTGCACCCAGGTGAGAGGAGGGCGACGAGTGCACCCAGGTGAGAGGAGGGCGACGAGTGAGCACCCAGGTGAGAGGAGGGCGACGAGTGTGCACCCAGGTGAGAGGAGGGCAACGAGTGTGCACCCAGGTGAGAGGAGGGCGACGAGTGTGCACCCAGGTGAGAGGAGGGCGACGAGTGTGCACCCAGGTGAGAGGAGGGCGAGGTGGTGTGCACCCAGGTGAGAGGAGGGCGACGAGTGCGCACCCAGGTGAGAGGAGGGCGACAAGTGTGCACTCAGCTGAGAGGAGGGCAACGAGTGAGCACCCAGGTGAGAGGAGGGTGACGAGTGCGCACCCAGGTGAGAGGAGGGTGACGAGTGCACACCCAGGTGAGAGGAGGGCGAGGTGGTGTGCACCCAGGTGAGAGGAGGGCGACGAGTGCGCACCCAGGTGAGAGGAGGGTGAGGTGGTGCGCAGCGAGAGCGCAGGAACAAAGGAGAGAGCGCCATTGATAGGCGGCCTATTTATACCAGGACCAGCCATGCCCCAAAACATACGTAGATATAAAAATACACGTGCTGCAGCACCAAACCCAGGACAGCTCCACGCAGAACACATACTGTACCCGGATACATAACAGACGGACATTGTAGATTATTTTATCTTTTCCCAAAGTGACTAAAACATTACCCGAACACATCGTCCTTTAACAATCACCAAGCATGAACAACTGCATTCACAGCACAGGGACTCAAACGTGACTCAGACATCAACGGGCATTTACACAAAACTACAAACAAATGGATTCAGCAAGCTCCAAATCAGGCCCATCCTGTGAACATATTTCGAAGCACACAAAGAGAAGACAGACGCACAATTCCCCAACAAACTCCCCAGCTTAAAAACAACATATCATCACCCATCGCCACTATGAACCATCTGATAATAAACCATAACATCTAACAGATGGCTCTTATTGTGGCACTTTCACTATGATTTGGATCAGTACTACTCTATAATAGTGGTAATGAAAGATATTTTCTTTGGGGTGAAGTGGGAGCCGTGTCAAAAAGACCCAAGTGCAGTGAAAAGTTGCTTCACTTAAAACTACACTTGCACACATGTCTGAATACTCTAGTGGAACTATTACAAGCAGACTTTTTGTCAAAAGAAGTTCAAGTAAAGTGTGTTTCTTAAAAACCTTTGAATTAAAACCTCAAAGGACTCGTGTTCACTTTAGAGGCCCAGAATAAGCTGAACCCCAATGGGAGCAGGACACTTTTAGTATTTTCCACTTCAGAAAATGAACGTGGATATTTTAACACTAAAAATGTCTAGTATATCTTGCAATAGGCTCACAATTACAAAATGAATAATTGGACTTTAGTGGCCAAATAATCCATTTAAATTCAAACCTCAAACGTATATCATGTACACAAGGGAGCCACAGTATTCATAGACTGTAGACCACATTTCTCTCTGTATGAGCGGTCCACAATTGTAAATCTTTTTTTTTTTCCACACTTGTAAATCTATAGTTTCCAATAGCTTCCTATTAGCGTAACCTGTTTTAGCTCCACCTCCTCATACCTGCAGACTGTTCATCATATTAATCTTGTACAGTGTAAGTTAATCACGCACATAAAGAGACTAAAGAGGCATCCCACTGCACACGCCCATTTCACTGGAGGAGGCATGTGAGATACATTATATCAACTGTATCGAGGACGTCCAAAGTATGACCCGGATGCCAAATGTGACCCTAAGAGCAATTTGTTGTCATCAAGGATCTTGCTGAATTGCAGTAGTTTTTACTACAAATTCAACTATATCTATTACTGCAACCTCAATAACATCTCATTGCACCGTGATAGACTTACATTTTGTGTTCCAGGACTTTTTAAAGGTGTTGTGGCTCTGTCACTTAAGTTAAATGCTTCTATCTGAAAGACTGAGAGCAGTGCCCCTCCTGCCTGTGGTGAGGTGATGTGTGGTTTTCAACTCACCGCCAGCAATCTGAAAGGCTCATGATAAATACTGTATGTCAGAGCACTTTGTCAGTGCATCTTGCATTTTTACCTTTGTTTAAAAAACACAAGGCTAACTAATGATCTTCCTTGGCATTCTTTTCAACTGGACAAGAGTTTATTTGGTGTATGTATTTATGTTTCATCCAAACTGCTTCTTCAGTTCTGTATAAAAACATCTTTACAGCACAAGGTTGTATGAAGCCCACAGTTGACGGTGACAATATACGAAGGAAAACATTGCTCTCCAAAGCACTTCCCATTGTTATCCTGTCACCAGCTCCAGTCTAATTATATGCTGCTGGTGTTTCCATGTGCACAGATGTGGGCTCCTAACTGACCACGTTTACCGAACCTTGTTCTACCTGATTAGTGTCTTTTAATAAATGATTATAAAATACTTCATAAGCAATAAAGATGCCAATGCCTTCATTGAAATTCATACTATCTAGTTTGGGACTAGATTGGGGATGAATTACAATTGATCCTTTATTCTTGTTGAACAGTTGATATGTTGTTCACGCTTGTAGCCCCAAACAATGTCATGGGTGATACTCTCAAAAAGCAAAATGAAATATGATCGAGTTGAAAAATAAAGTTTGTCCCATATATGGCTACCATAGCAACGTCAGTGCCTGTATCCATGCAAGTGGACTTAGAAAAAACATTCCATATGAAAATGACAAGTGAAGTGTGTGAACCTGACCAATACTATGCTCTACACAACTATTAGCTGCTAATGCATTTATTTGGGTCCTGTAGTTGTATTCATTGCATATGAATAGGCAGCATAAGTGAATGAGTTTGATTTTGAACCATTAATGCTGTTCTGGAGTTTAATATTAGAAGATGAAGGAGTTAGTCAAATGTGAAGGAGAGACAAAGGCTGGTCAGTGAGGGAGTTTAACTGAGCAGAATCAAGAATCAAGTTGTGCCTTATGATTTTTTCTCTCCAAACATTTGAAGATGAATGGTATTTGAGCAGCTATATTTTAGTGGAAATAAAGTAAATTCTCCCCTGAACAAGCTACCATTGATGACAAATATTAGGCAGTTGCTTAAGATAAAGATAAAAAGATAAAAGATCATATGTCCCGTATTGTGCTATTTTCTGATAGGTTATGTTGTTTCCTCATCAAAAACATACCTAGATCTTGTGTTTTGTTTCATTCACACGTTTAACACACACATCCTGCATATTTAGGCTGAATTCTTCTCTCAGAAACAGAAAACACTGTTCCACCTTGTGATATCATGTTATAATACAGGAAGTGCTCCACTGTGTTTTTTATACTCTGTACACTTTCACTAGAATCATTTCTGATCATTTCTACCCTGGAATTGCCAATCTTTGCTAAAAAAAAAAAAAAGGTAAAAGGTGCTGTTAACATAGCACAGAACACAGGATTTTTGAGCTTTGGAGACAAACTAAGTCCAAATGACTCATAAAAAATACTGTACCAACATGCGAAATAAATTGACCACGTACTAGCTTGTAAAATAACAAGACAAGTGCTCTAGTTTGTCATAGATAGGATTTATTTACACTTTGTATTTACAATTTCGAAATCTTCTCTGTACAAGTTTTAAATTCGAGGACCTCCTGTCACCCACACTCAAGCACAAACCCAGACATATTTCAATCCTAGCCACATTTTGTTTGTAGAAAAAAAAAAAGAAAAGGAAAAAAAGATGGGGTACGGGGTTGAAAATGTTACTGCAGGTTAACCTCCTGGAGATGTTTCTTGTTTTTGTTGCACTTTCAAAGGACAGAAGCAAAGCACAAGTGAGCTCCAGCCAAAATGCTTTCAGGCCTTCATTGCTATGGAGACGGATGACAGCGCAGAGATAGGGTTCGCGGTCATAAATGCTCTGTGTTTGTTTATTAAAGTGCTTTTTTACGAAAAATATAAAAAAAAATATATAAAAATGGGTGGCCAATTTAATTTTGGAACTGATGTCACACTGTAGCAACACTAGAGAAACGTTTAGAAATCAGGAGTTGGCTGCCACTGCCAAGCCCAATAACATTTTCACCACTAACACCCATTTTGGATATTGCAAAAAATGATTTCATTTTAGGCCTGTTTGAAACCCCATTTGGCTGTCTGGGTAGATGTCTTTGCTAGGCGTACACACATTGACAGCTAATACAGAAGTTGTCAGGCTGCAGCGGTAATTGTCTCTCTACCTAGGCATGTCTGCTTACTCTTTGAGACACTGTAATAATAATGTGTTCAATAAGGCAACTCAACTTTGGGAGACATTGGCTTTCTGATCCACACTTTCAAATACAGACCTTTGAATGTTTTACCTATGAAATAACTTCTCATGTCTATTGCAATGTAGCTTCACAGTCTCGCCCACCTCTCGGGTTCCAGAAGTAAGTTTCCCAGTCATTTTTCCCACAGACATTTTGATGGAAAACAAAAAAATACAAATACAAGGATAATAATGTTATGATTTTTAAATCTTGTTGGAGTCTAATTACTTAAGTGGGCATATCAAATACAATATATTGTCCAATATATAATGTAATATAATATAATAAGTAAAAATGACGTGACAAATTTTAAGTTTTGCATGTTTTGGGCTAAAAAGGTTTTTAAATTTGAAGTTTTGTAAAAGTCTATGGGGAAAATGAATGGGAAATATGTAAGCTTCAAGGTGGGTGGAGCTATTGAGTTCCATATGGTTTAATATACAAAGCAGTTACCAAAGCACAATAGTTTTTGGCAGAGAAAAACACATATCATGTTTTCTACCCACGCACATTGACACTTTCAGACACTCATTCCAATTCATCATCATCATTATTTGGTTAATATTTAATTTGAAAGATTTTTTGTAAAATCTCGCTCATAATGAAAACAACTCGGTTCTATTTTTGATAGCGGTAGTAAAAAAGGGCTGAGCAGAACATTTATGCTGTGTTTTCCAAGTTAAATGTGCAAAAAAAACTCCCAAAAAACTAGCACCTCTCTTCTACTTAAACTCTAGAGTCACTGTTGTCAGGTTGATTTAAGGTCACACTAAATCAGAGTGTCTTATGTCTCCAAAGTCAGGCACAACTCAATAGACTTGTCACATCAAGTACGTAAAATAAAAGTGAACACATATCTTTAAAACACTGATAGAAAGAAAGTACAAAAGAGAAGGCATTCATTGAGCACAGTTTTGTTGGAGTGTATGGGGAAATATGGAGCTTGTAAACTTAAACAAAATGTCATCCGTCAGATGCCAGGAGACTCTAAATATGAGCAGTTTATCATAATTTATCATGAGTCTAAGTAAACATTTTCTTAAGGATTGAAGAGTGAATTACGTCTACCTGAAAACCCCCAAAACACCATAAAAGATCTCACATTTTGCTTTATTCTCATTTTTCTGTCATTTGAAGGTTTTGGTATTTCATCCAACTTACAATACTTGGGGAAAAAAAAGTAAAAAAAATATGAAGCAGTTGAAATTAGGTAAGAAGAGGAGATAATGACACTGAAGTTAGTAACTAGCAGAGATGTTTTTCAGTGAAGGCACAGGGCAGTTTGGTCGTCAGAATGAGTCTGATTAGAATGAGAAGCACTTGGACAGGAAGAAAGTGTCGAAATAACACATTGTCACATCTTGAGAACACGGCCTCAACAGGATTACTGAAACATGCACATGACTCCTGGGTAAGTTTGGACAGAAATAAAATTTTTTGCATAATATGGGACTTATGGGTTTTAGGGTAAGGACGGGAAGTTGGTATATGAAGGACTTTCCTTCCATGAGGGGCGACTGTTAACTACCAAGCAATGGACTAAATTAAAGTTGCTTGGATATTTATTTACTTTGTAGTCATAGATATGTGTGTCAAGCATAGAGCGTATATATGAGTGGACTAAGTGAGTGTGACGTCACCTATAGCGTTCAGCGTCGCTCAAATGAGGCTCCCGATGCTAACGGTTACCGGAGCGAATTTGGAGCTGACAAAATAGCGAAAAAATAAAATAAAATCAGGATCATGTAGGATCATACGCACATTTTAAGATCAAAATGACGAGGCTCAGTGCAGGAGTTACAGAGAGAGAAGCGATAAGATCTCAATGTAAGTCAATGGGAAAAAGGGAGAGAAGGAGCCGGAAAAGCCTCCTGGAGCACTTCCTGTTTGGCACGCGGCGGCTAACGGGTTAGCTTAGTCCATTTATATATACGGCCTATGGTGTCAAGTTTATTTTGCCCCATGGGAGAGTCAAATTTGTCATATGAGCAGATTATAAATTTGGGGTTAAAATGGTGGCTTTTGAAGACAGAAAAATGAAATTATGTAAACTGGACAACAAGAAGTCATTATCCCACTCATCCAGGCTTATAACAAAGACTAAGACTCATACCTGGACGATCAGAAAGCAATTTTTCCCCAGTGCAAAAAAAACGGCATATATGTAATTATATAAGAATAATGATTTCTTTTTTTTTGCAGACTTATGACTCATGTAAGCTGGATGTTACATTATATATTATAACTGCTTTTCAGACCAATTATTTTATTTTGCGAAACAAATCAGTATCATTAAGTACTTGAAGGTGTGAGCCTCTGGCATGACTAATACTAATCAACGGTTTGGCCGCCCTGTGGTACAGTGTCTTAATTAAAGCATGTGGCTCGCAATTACACCAGCCACTTGAACTTAATCAAACAATACCTCATTCAGCAAATTCATCAAATCTAGTATTTTTTTTAATCAATATGTTGATTGTGTAAAAAAAATCAGATAATATTGGCTAAATAAGATGGTAATAGCAAAGTAGCTCAAAATGACTAGTTTAATTTGAATTTCCATTGTGCAGACTGTGAATTGAATTGGATAGCCAGAAAAGCAATCAACATCAGTTTAAAAATACAATCTGATCGTTTGCCGAAATGAAGGCACAGGCAGGTAGTGATTGGGTGTTATCCTACAAAAAACTACATTATTATTGACTGGACCTGGCTTTCAGTGTAAAACATAGCAAAAAACGCCCCTGACTATACGTTGTATCTTAGACATCCTGATCACATTTGTTCACAAAGCAAAAAAATAACATATTAAGTTAAATAAAAACAGAAAAAAATTAGAAAAATATTGGCATTCCCTCCGGTGGTGACCAGGAGAGCTCAGATATGTAAGCCATCTGGAGCTTTGCCCTTTTGCCTTCATGCTTTGTCTTTCTGAACTGAAAAAAGGTCAGATTTTTGCCTCCGGAGGGAAAGGAGAAAACAATGTATTACCATGGAAGGAGCATTTTCTCAGAGCGTGACAGCATCCCTGGGCGATGTCATGCTGCAGTCCTGCATCAGGCCTAGGGTTGTACCGAAGAGGTGCTAGCTTACGCATCTCCCACATTTAAGTTCAAGTCTATACGCCGAAGCTGATTGGAGCTATAATTTAAAAAGATGCTAAACTTGTCCTTCGCAGTCATTGGTTGATTCAAATCTCAAAGGCTCATTGCAGAAAGGATGTTGAAGAAGAGGCCGTCCTTCCAGGAAACCTCTATTTCAACATGGGAGGAGTAAAACAGGAGGAAGTCCGAGGAGACAGGTGCAAAAGGCCTATCATCTCTTGTAGTGGTTGGGGGCGTCCGCAAAGGCAAACTTCAACCTGTAGGCTTCGGCCAATAGGACACTGACCTCCTCGTTGCCCCAGTGCATCGTGGGAAGGTTCTGCAGAAGGATCATGAGTCCCTGTGAAAAGAGAATAGAGTGAGAGTACAGCCAGGGACACTACGTTTATTTTTTTTGCATTTTGACCCAAGCAAAGATATTTACTGGTAAAATAGAAAATAGTTTAAAGAACTGTTCGCAACTACTATATATATATATATATATATATATATATATATATATATATATATATATATATATAAGAATAACTCCCATGCAAATTAATGGATGCTCTTTTTGTTGATTTATTGACGTGGTTGAAGGGACAGAAACATCTAATTTGCATATTATTTTTGTGACATTTCAAAGACTAGCCACAAATGCACTTTTTCATGAAAAGGACTTGCTGGGAAAAGGTAAGAAACAGTGAAATAAACAAACATCTCCGAGACTAAATGTCTATTGTAAAACCCACAATAAATCAGCAGATGTTGAGGAGAGGAAACAGGAGTGGGTGAAGGCAGACGGTGGTTTATTACACTCTAAAGAATAATGTCAAGAAAACGGCCCAACATGTTCATTTTAAATATAGCTTAAGGATAAAATCAAGCTTTTATGCAAATGTTTTCATTACAGTTAATTACCAAGATACCCCTGCTGCATTTATGTAATAAAAAAGACATTTATCATTGGAGGAGATGACAGGGCATCAGTCACCAGAGAAAATGATCTGAATTTTTATTTCACCTTTCAGGTATAAAAACAACATTATTACACACAACAATGTCAGGCGAGAGAGATAAAACAATTTATTTAAAAGTAGACTTGCTTTGGTGGTGAAATGCCTTTTCTCTGTTGTACTAAGAGAAAAACTTGAGTATGTGTCTATGAAAAGTATGTTAAACATAGCACTTCAAAAAGGAAGTACAGGGCAGACATCTGCCAGTTGGCTTTGCACAACGGTGCCTGGCTACCCCCGGTCACTAATAGCGTTAGTGAAAGATCACACAGAATATAGCGAGCTGTGGGTGGATAATCACTGACAACAATGTTAAAGACTACAAATGAAGTGAATACTATACTACACTGGAGGACACTTCTACAGGCTGAAGCACGTTTTGTCTCTATGCTAATAATAGTAACAATTTCAGCATAAATATTAAATATAATTCAAAATTCACTTTTTGCATTTTAATTAAAACATGCACTAGGTTTGATACACAAGACCCCTTTGAACGCCTCTGCGGGTGGTGAGCCCACAGGACGGTGGACCCATGTTGTCCTTTCGAGCCCAGACTTCCCTCACCCCAGGCGACGTTCTTGATTTCAGTTCATAGGGATGCTGCATGTTTTGGGTGGATGGGGGAACCCGAAGTGCCCACAGGAAACCCATCCAGGCACAGAGGGAACATGCAAACTCGACACATGCCGAGCATAATCCTGCTGCTGTCAAGTTTTCATTTGTGGACCATAATTACTCCTTGGATTCCTTCTGGAGAGGCATTAGGAGTTTTTCCCCAGTCGTTTGGGTGCAGCATGCTGCTCTCAAAATTGGTCGCTTTTCCTCCCATCTTGACCAGCATGGATTTACCGGCGAAGCTCAGCTGCAGCAGCAAGCCAAAATAGAGAGGCTACCGTTTGAGAAGCAGCAGTGGCTTGGTATGGTCCTGGGCAGCTTTTGGACTGGTGGGAGCCGGATGGTTGGCTGCTGGTAATGGAGCGTCCTGAGCCGGCTCAGGACATCTTCCACTACATCACAGAGAAGGACACGCTGCAGGAGGATGTGGCTCAAGGGTTTTTCCTACAAGTTTTAAAAGTGGTGAAGCAGTGTTTCAGCTGTGGAGTGGTTCATAGAGACATTAAGGATGAGAACAACAGAATATTAATGATAGAAAATGGTTGAGTGACTTCCTGTGAAAACTGGGAAACTGATTCTCTGCTGCTGCCCTGACATCCCCAGTGTCATTTCACCATAGCAAACAGTGATTTTCTCATTTAGGTGTACTGTGTTTTTATTTTATATACAAGAGTTCTGAACATTTGATTTGGACTCAGAGTTAGAACTTCTCAAATAAGTACAGACCTGTAGACGGAGATAGGTGAAAACACATTTTCTGAGTGCTCAAGCTTTGCAAATCAATACAGGACGAGTCAAACATGCATGAATCACTCAAATATAAGTCTTAGAGAGCTAATAATGAGTGAGAACCATTATCACCATTATGTTTAAACCCTCATTAACATTGATTTGGTATAATATGTCTTCTTTAAAAAAGAAACCTGAAATGAAAAAGCTTTTTCCAAATGCTCTTGTTTGTAACTTTACCATTACGTTAAATACTTTGTTTCCTGGCAACTCTTCAAGTGGATTGTTGCTTGAAGATTGGGTCTTGAGGGCGCAGTTATAGAAAAAGTCATTTTCTAATGGAAATGAAAGTTCTGCTCCACCAGTACTTCTTTATGCCAAAGAAAGGCCATTTGGTTGGACAAGGTCTGTTAGTCATTCAAACCAGAATATTTTCAAATTTGGTTGAACAGCCGGTACGATACAAAAGGCTTCCCAGCAGGTTGACCACAACGTTATGCATCACTACATATTTTTGGGCCTTTATCTCATAACTACTGCAAAAGTCAAAGTACACACAACTTTAAGTGGAAGTATTTACTACAACTAAGGCAGTGTGTGTGTGTTGTTTCCCTCCCACACATTAAACAGAAGGTGTTTGCGCCATTAATTTTTCCTTCCTGGTCCGTTTTAATGAGTCGGTGAAACGACCCCGGTGACTTTTCAACAAAACGCATTTGTATTCCACGAGAGGGTGAAAAAGTACAAGTTTTCTTCGAACTAATTAGGCTCAAAGCTGCCATGCGAGCAGGCTATACAATAAAAAAGACTAACTGTGCTTCCACTTAGCTATTAGAAAGTAAACATAGCTTTGACACTCACCACATTTTGAAACAATTGCTTAGCAATGGCCCAATGGCTTTAATAGACATCTTGAGGTTTCTTTAATCCGTCCAGGTTAAACACTTAAGCATCCTTGCCCACAAGCAAACAAATGTTAAGACTAAACTAATTTTTTTTTTTAAATAAATGCTTGCAGTGTCAAAATTACAACATGGCTACCTCCTGAGATTATTTTGTTTGTATATTTTTTTTACTCCATATATGTAGTGAGCTCCATTATGTACAATACAACTATGAAACAGCAAAAAGTAAATGATTATTTTTTTATTGAAAAGATGCTATGAGGGCAAACTGCTATATAACTACAGCAAGCATCTACAACTGAACTGCAAATCAAGTCCATGTTTGAGTAATACTGTAGAATGTGGAGATCCATGTGCAAACTGGAGCAATCTATAAAAATTCAAAAAAAAAATAAATGTTTGCAGAATTTTTGCCAAGGTTTGTGGCAAAAAAAGAAGTTTGATGCCCCACTCCTTGAGATATTTTCCCAAAATGTTAGCCTGCTCAGGTGAACGGCCTAAGAGGAGTAAAAGTATGACTGCTGATTCATGAATAGCAAATTTTAAACCAATACGGTTGACATCTGGTTGTAGCGCAGAGGCCTAAGTATGTATAAAAATATTAACACGTACTATACAACTCTATATCTATATCATGATCAGGCTCATTGCCTTTGTACAGGTCTGTGCTTCAATGTATTGACTTTATTGCAGATTTACTATCAGAGATGCACAATTGAACAGATCACGACCTTGACTTTGAAAGGCTGACCTCAGTTGCTTTTAGCATCAGGCCCTGAGAACTGTGTGAGGTAGGCGCGAGCATCTGTATTCTACAGGCCTTTTCCTCTTTGGTATTCAACAGAGTTCCCCTCTCAACTCTCCCCTTTCATTGCTCAGCCGCTGCTATTCACAAAAATTTCAAATTCAGCAGCGTATGAAGAACAGTGGGGTTATGTTTGTCTCATCACGTGAAAACAATCTCAAACCTGATGATAGAATTACTTAGAAACGCATTTGAACTGTTGGTGTCCTGTGGAGCATCTGCTGTAGGCATAAGGCCGAATACAAATCAGCCATAGCTAACTGTGTTTGAAGAAGAACAAAGAGAAGAGGGGAGGGATATAATGGTCAAAACAAATGATTCGATTTGTACAGGGCAGAGGTGTGTAAGCGTCTAGGGAACAGCTTAACAGTATCAGCACTTATTTAAATATATATGTAAATATGTGTTTGTGGAGTAGTGTGGCTGGTCTAGACAGCCTAAGGTGAGACAAGACTCCACTGTACTCCCTGCCTCAGGCCTTCACAAAGAAAGGAATCCCATTGGAATAAACTAGCGGCAAATCTTGGAAGCTCGAAAACTACAATAGACCTTTGTACAATTTGAAAGGTATTTTGAAACATTTTGGAAACAGAAGTTGCACTACAATGAAAAAAATCCAAGAAAAATACAATATTTTGTAGAAAATATTCTGTTATTGAAGAGTGCAGAGGGGAACTTTTCCAAGTAACCTAACTAAAAGGTCTTAATCGATGTGTAAAAAAACATTTAATATATAGCCTTCTTTATGTTACATCCCTAGTATATTCTAACAGCCGGGCACTTTCCCTCCATTGAAGTCAACTTGACACACAACAAATTTAGTTTGGACACAGTTATCTGGAAGGTGGTAACACAATGGCACTTTGGCCGACCAAAGCAAATTGAAGTGGGCTGAGAAGAGGTGGTCTCAGCTGGTGGATGGGACAGACTAGCTGTTTCTTATATGTTGGAGTTCTTTGTTTTTCTTTGCTTAAGTAGGCTCTCGAGACCGAAATTCAATACAAAAGTTGCTTTGATTTTTCTGTCAACAAAAACATACTAAAGGGGCATCTATGCTATACCAGCTATACAGTACAATGAAAACTTAATTTATAGTTTTATATTCTTAAAATCTAACTTTTAATGGATGACTCCAGTAGATTATACACAAGCAATAAAAAATGCCATGATTTTAAGACCAACCACAGAGATTTTTAATTATCACCTCCAGCAATAGGCAAAATAAAACTAAACCAAATGAACCTTATTAAGACATGGCATGATGCCTTATATTCAAAATTCTCTATGAACTCAAAGATAATATAATATAATATAATATAATATAATATAATATAATATAATATAATATAATATAATATAATATAATATAATATAATATAATATAATATAATATAATATAATATATAATATTATATAATAATAATAAAATAGACTCTAATTTCCTATTAAGTACAAAGTCACAAGTTGAAAACCAGTCTTTGAATTATAAAAGACCTTTTTCTGATCTATTTTAAAATGTTATTTTGTCATTGTTGTTGTTTCATTGTTTGTTGCTGATGTTTATGATAAGGTAAGAAGATTATAACATAGCAGAAACCTCACAATTTTGCATAATATAGGACCTTTATATTGCATGCATTAAACCATGCATGCAATCAAAATGAGGACTTTAAAAAGGCATATGAAAATGTACGCAATGGGCGCCTGTGCAGTGCCTATACTATTTACAATTCTTGAAACAAAGACTATCCATTTCAATTATGCCACAAAGTCAAACTTAATACACTGTGCTATATACAATAAACTGGTGCTTTATTTTGTTAGGTAATTTACATTGCGTCTAGTTCAAAACGCACTTGATCACTTATATAAGACTGCAGCAAACAAAGCATGTTTACTTAGCCCTCCCATGGGTCTGTGTACTGATTACCTACAAGATGAAAGGGAAAATTACATTGAAATCATCCAGTGCAACAGCACCATGCCAATATGAACTGCTACATCTTGTCTCTTAGAAAATTACATTGCAGATTGTCTAAGCCTTCAGATGACACCCAACAGCCTCTAAATGACTAAGTGGGGGAGAAGAAAACAAAACATGTGGTTCTTTATAAATCGACAATGGGAAGAAATTACAATGCGACGGGAGATAGAGCAACCACGGTCTAATCAAGCTCTGCAGTTGAGTGGTACAGCTGTTAGCCACCACACAAGCCAAAAAGCCCACTGCTACATTGAGTGAGGGCTTTCATTAAGGGCATATTTCTGTGCAGTAACCATCTGTTGGCTATCACTTGTGTTGGGCTAATGACTTTAATATGGTTTAATTGCATACATCTCGCCGTCAGGGGGGAATGCTGCTCGCTCCACTCCACACAGGTGGCACCACTCCAAAATGAGAGGCCCCGATACTAGCAGTGAGAAGGAGATATTCACCAGTGAGATTGGAACAAGTTAAACTGTTAAAGTCTCTTCATAACACATCATATTGTTAAGATGTAGTTACCTGTTTTAGTTATTTCTAAGATGAATATGAGAATGTTATGAGAATAAAATGGGCTACACCTTCACAGTGCAGGAAGCAAAAAAGCCAACGTAACAGTTTTGATTTGATTTTGAGTTATTCCTGTAAACTTCAGTGCACTAATTTCACCAAAATCTAAAACAAATGTTTTAAGTAAAACGGTGTAACTTTCTGGAGATAGCATGTAACCCAAATTCCATGAAAGTAAAAAGTTAAAACAATATTTTAGAACTTTCTCCATGGAAAGGTTTTAGCTAGAAGGTTACGCAATGATGCTTTAAGATTAAAAAGAACATTTTTACCTAAGTTTCCTTGTTCAATTTTAGTTAAGTTCATCATTTAACTTCCTGGTTGGACATGAAACAATGCATCAGTGATTGGTAGCAAATGTGGCATATGTAGAGATAATTCCATAACCTAGAAAACATACTGGGCAAAAGCTCATCTAATTTACAAACTAATTTTTATTTGACAAATTAAAAAATCTATAACACCTCAATTCAGTTAAGTAATGTTTAAACTGCCCTTGTTTTGAGTGGCAATTTGTTGACAGGATTCCTTTGACTTTTACATTAGAGGTCTGCGCGGGACAGAATATTTCTTCATCAGGTTTCTTGATTTTCTGATAGAAAATGTACATCACTTTAAAGAAGAACTTACTTCTGAAGCACTGTGAGAATCCCTAGAGGGCCCTTCTTCTGCCATGTCTTTGAAGCTCCATCAAACATGAAGAAGCAGAAAGACATTATCTAAAATGTGCGGGAGATTAGGCCACATCTGCAAGTTTAGGCTGCTTAAAATGTTTTTACCAGCCTAATGGCAAATAAAATATCCAGCACAAATTATGTATGATAGGCATACATTAATCATTTGTATATTTTAGTTTACACTCATATTTAGTTTGCGGGACAGCAGTTTATCATCCCACTCACTCGCTCCTGTATTGTGCAGTCCGGCTCCCGAGTTGAAAAGTTGATGTCATGCATCTGTTTTAAGCATTAGGAAATCACATAATGTCAATATAACAATCAAAATCTGCCCCAACAGAATTGAGGATTGTACGATAATTTAAGCAGCACTTCTGATTTTATAATTTTGTGGCGTGGGAATAAAACAGTGGTGGCAGCACTATACAACTTTTGTTAATGGAGTGTTACCTACAGTATGCAATATAATCCTAAATTTAATAATACGGTCAGTACTGCCGCTGGATTGAGTTCGAGCTATAGTTTTGTAGTGCATCTTATCTCCTGAGGTCAAAGGGAAAAAGACACTACTGCAAACTGAAAGTAGAGCTAGTGAGGTGTGCACACTTGAACTTACTCAGCCATGAATATCCATTAGGCCTGCAATGCTAACAAACGCATTGATTCACCATTACTGTACACGCTACATTATACCACAAGGCAATTAGCTCCCATCTCCTACACTTGGCAAGGTTTAAACTGGTTAATGGCTATTGATACTGAGAGGGAGGCAGATTGTCAATAGACTCAGTGCAATGGGGTCTTTTTAAGAAACCGAAAAGAAAAGCACAAGGCATGGTGACCCAGTGTCAAGTGAAATTTACTCTGTATACTGTTAACCAGTCAGTGGACCCAAATCGATACACATTTCAAAGATGGCCAATGTGTTTTCCTCTGAATGGAAATAACTTGAACCTAAATGACACTCCAGGTACCATTAGTCCTATCCACTGTTGGTGAACATAATTATCTGCCCCGTGATGGAGCCCCATATGCAACTGTGAAGCTTTCTATAAGAACTAGAATTATAGTCTTCTAATAAATTGAACTTTTGGAAAAGCTCTGCCAAGTTGTCCAAATAACAATTGTACAACTAAGTAGAGCTGAAAAAGAGATATGAGGCTCTCTTGTAAACAAAAGTTAAAAGTCCTTTATTAATATTAGAAAGTCCTTTATTAATATTAGATTTTGTACACAGTAGTGTCTTGGCACGCTTGATTAGCCCCAGTACTTACACATTTATACAGTATGTCAGTTATTGGCCTTTATAATCTGGGGCCGTTTTGAAGCACTCACTTTTTTTGCTTTTTTGACATTTTACTTTCTGTTAGTTTTTATTTTAAATTGAGGGTGGGTTTTTCCTTGAATAAGACATTCTATTTTTTTGTTTCTTCCACCTGTTTCTCTTTTCTTGATACTTTTAGGGCTTGGGTGACTGTGAGCTTCCCCTTAGAGTAGGTGAAGACAACCGAGCCTCCCCCTTCCCTAATCCTGCTCTACCCCACACAGGTCTTTAAAGTAGATGCAAAATTGTGTTCCATCCAATGGTGTTTGAGGAGTTTCAATAACTGATAATATATTTTTTAAATATTGTATTTTCATATATTTTTTAAGTGCATTCATAAACAATTTTTGAAACAGCAAATAATTCATACAGCTTCATACAGGCCTAATTAAGACGCCTTTTACCATCACTGAACATCAGTGGGCCGATCCAAATCAAAAGAACACGCTTAACATTTGTAATCGGTGCCAAAACTATCACTGACGAGACTTGATGGCTGAAATTGGCACGTGTCTGGGCCTTATATTAAGCGCTACCACTGTTCCTCCGAGCGCGTTGATCACGAGCAGGGATGAGCAAGACCAGTGTGCATTTGACTGGGTCTAAGCAGGTCCATGCCGTCCTCTGCACGCTGGTTCTGTGTGGGGAAAGCGAAAATGCACAGTGGATTACAGGTCCGGGCGGGTTGCTCCGGTCCTCCGGTTCAAGGACTGCGGCTGGTTCCAAGGTGACGCAAAGCGTCTGGACAGAAGCCCAAATCCAGTTTGGTTCATGATATCTTGGTCTGGGCGGTTCATCCTCTGTGCGCTGGTTCTTCCTGGGGGAAGTGCTTCACAGGCCGAAGCATCGACCACTCCCTGCTCCAGCTCAACTGAGCCCAGCCTGAACCAGAGCTGCTCCCACTGGTTACATGATATTGGGGCGGTGGTGCAGTCTTAGAACCTGACCAGGTGAAACCAAACTTTAAATAAATAATCAAGATCGTATTTCCTACATTTTTTGCTAGGTCCTGTCCCCTCCCTTGCTGCTGATTTCTGTTGAGATGGAATCAGAAAAAGATGCATTTTACAAGCTTATACACGGGCGCACAATTACCGATATCAATTATGTTGCAAATGTGTACAGATGTGGACTTTTTTCTGCGTGTGTGTCACACCTCCCCAGTGGCTCTTTGGCACCCCCAGGGGAGGCACGTCTCACCAGTTGAAAACTTCTAGGGAATGCTATACAATTTAGAGTTTTAAGTCTGGTAGTCTGGTAATCAAAGTATAAATAATCAAACAATCAAAGCAAAGTAAAAGACTGATAGCTCATGTCTCAAACAAAACTCTATTGGTTTCATTAATGCAGTCCAGGCACAAAGTAAAAAAACAGAAATAAAACAAGATCTTAAAGAAGTCACTGATGCAAATACCTGCATAATAATATTTTACACTGTTCACAATTGAGCCATTCACTTTATAAAACTGCTTATACACAGGAGATGAACCAATTTGAGAGGTACCAACTTAAAGAGAAATCTTCCTTCAGCTATTAATACAGTTAAGTGTTACCTGTGGAATAGCTCTTAAACCTATAGGAGCATGCACAAATGCTCACACTCCAACAGAGAGAAACCGTGCAATCACAGCCAGTCCGTCTGTGACGAAAATGTACAGCGAGAATGATGCAGTGCTAAGTGAAGTGTATATAAAACTATAAAGTGTGACTTGTTTTTTCCCTGTCACCCAGACAAAGCGAGTATAGCAGAGTGCCTTATATTCACTGAAACATTTCTGGTACTACTTAATAATAAGCTTGAACACAGCATGAGAACATGAAGAACATGAATATGAACACTTAACTTTTAAAGAACAAATACTTTCTTATTAATAATGATTCAGACCAACTACTTAAAGCTGGGGCACTGAATTTTCAAGCAGTGAAAGGAGGAAGTAAGTATTTACAAGTTCCTAGTACCTAGTACTTGCAAACCCTTTGGCATCATTTTTCACATGCAGCATTTTCTGGCCACTAGCACAGCTTTAGAACAGATGGAGAAGTGAAGCAGGGCGGACCACCAAAGGGCAGCCAATAAGCTCTCATCCTAAAACGTAAAAGGTTATAAAAACAAAATGTTTAATGTCTAATAATTCGATGAAAACAACAAATAACGGCCTGATTTTCTCACAAAGTTCTGCTTTTACAATGTACTTCTGGGTGAAGTAAATTTGTGAATTGCCAACTTCAGCTTTAACAAAAGAGTTAGGGTTATGAGCTAGGGTATTAAGAAGTTGCTAAGCCTGAATAAGTCTTAATAAACTAATTGTTCATAACTTAATTAAGTGCTTCATTAAGGCTAATTAAGGTGCAGTTGCATTAGGTGCATTATTAGTTTTAAGTGTTTTTTTCTTTTTCTTTTTAAATTCAGGTATGCAAATTGGTATCTAAGATATCAAAGTTGAGACTGAGATTTTATTTAGCTCATATAAAAATTGTGATGCGATGCTGGTGAGGTGCGTAGCTGTCGCTCCAGCGTGGTCGACAGCATCTCCCCATGGCAGTCTGCTGCTAAAGCCCAGGAGGAATTAATGGGGAAGAGATGACAGGTGTTTTTGCTCAACCAACAAAACACTCCATTCCCGCTCAACAAACGGCAATCACGGGCAGTAACTGTTGTGTTTCTTTGGCAGGTACCGACCTCCCTCTCTCCCTACACATCTACATGGCCACGCGCGCAGACTGTCACCTACATGCACACACGCCAGGGCTGCTCCTGCTGGTAGTAATGGTGTTTTGCAGCACCCTGAGGTGTAATGGGCCCGGGCATCGCTCAGTCAGGGCCATTAGCTTGCTGTAGTTCGTATAATTACACAAAATAGGCACTCTGGCAAACAGTGGGTGCTAATGCAGGAGCGGGTGGAGGTAAGAGGCAAAGAGTACTGCCAAACTGTCTGCTGCTAAAGAGGGCCCGCTGCTGCTAAAGAAGCAAAGGGGATGTGCTAATTTACTTTGGATTGAAAGTGGGGTCGTCAGTTAAGGTGTTTTCGCAATTATTTCAACATTAATTCCTACAACAAGGAGGATTAATGAAATACCAGGGTTAGGGTTAGAGTTAGTGTTAACCCTGACCCTATGAAATTGCTTATAAAACTTGAAAAAATTCAGATCTATAGGTACATTTTACACTATTGATACTTTGCAGTGACATCAAGCTAGGGGAAGGTTCTGCATGTATGTCTATGGAAGAATGTTCATCAGCTGACATAATAACACAATGCACACATTAGCAAACACAGCCACATAAGTTTTAAGATTGTCTAAAAACTCAAGAAAATTCCAAATGGATTTAAACAGCATGTTTTCAGCAAAAAGGTGAGAATGACTGAAAAACAGTTTTGCTAAGGCTACCTAGCTAGTGATTGTAATTTTATGTGTGAGAGAATAGTCTGACAGCACAGTAGTTCCAACTAAGCCAGCTTTTTCTAGTAAGACAGAGCAGTGCCTACTAGCTAGCATCATACTCCCAGGGAATGTTTATGACATAATCTGCCTAATATCAAAGCTGTACCCTCTGCACCACTTGTTAAAATTTGCCTGTGTAAAAAGTGTATAGCATTTAGACAAAATAGATGGTTTAAGTAATGGTTTGGTTTCATTACCAGTCAACAGTATAATATGACATGTACTAAGTTGCATTGTGTAAAATGGGCCTTAGTTTAATTTAGTTGATATTCATATTGTGCCACAGGTCATGGGTCCAGGAGAGTGGGAAGAACCTGTATTCTTATGAGAAAAGTTACATCATGACAAACTTTTTACTAATCAAGTTTAACATTTACCTGTACACAACAGATTTCAAATGTCAAGTTGAGAATGGCAAAAAATAAAACTGTCATCTTTATCTGCTTAGCGAAGCATGACTAGTTTCATTTTTCAGCATTTTCCAAGTTCAAGCTCAGTCGTCTTCCAGCCATCTGCCCTCTCTGCATGACAGGCAGAGAAGTGAAAATGGGTTAAATTAGTTATTTCACCACTACATAGTTTTAGCATGACTTGAGCCTACTTCGTCAACAGAAATTTAAGTGACATCTCAGAAAATAGTAATGCAAGACACAAGGCTAAACAAAGTCTACACCAAGACCAAACAGGAACAACAACACCTCTGGTCTGAACTGGAACTGCAAGGACAAAAAACAATCAGAAAAGTCATACACAAGTGAAATTAAAGATCGATTGATATGTTTTTTGTTGTTGTTTTTTTTCATGGCCGATGGCGATTGTTTAGAATCCATAGAAACCTCTGCTCTGCTGATATTTTGGTCATTTTCACCCAAATTTTGTGATTTAAATTTATCACCCACAGCTCTCCCTTTACCACAAATTTATAGGAACGCTGTGTGTAGTCACGTTTTCAGCAGTGATCTCTCGTGTTCAAATACATTTTTATGCATATTCTTTATACAGCAAGTCAACCAAAATTAAATAAAAAAAACTGAAAACTGAAAAATTGTGGCCTAAGAAAAATTGACACTACAGTATGGCATTAAACTTAATTATCTCCATGGAAACAGCTTGGAAGAAGGCAGGTTTCTCACGTAATTTGGCAATGTTAAAAACAAAAAGTTATATAGAGCACATTAATTTAACCCTCTGACTCAATGTGCTAAAAAGTGCAAACATCAGCTCAAAATATCAGCCATTCAATATATCTGTCTATCTCTAAATAAAACTTGTAAAAACAGTCTAATAAGATCGAAAAATCCAGCACCTTTATTTTAGAACATTCTCCAACAAGCATAGAAAGTAGCTACACCCTCTCAAGTCAAACTAATACAATGGCACAATCATCATTGCTGCAGAACCCTTCAATTATTATCCAACTTGACTATTTACCTGTATTAAGAGAAAAACACAGTACTTCAACTTGTGTCAGCATGCATACTGTACACAACACAATCATCTGTGAAAGCCAAACAATAAATAGCGCTTCAGTCCTCATATTTAAATTTCTCTCCAATATGAATGTCTGAGCTCATGACCCATCTCATTCTTCAAATCTTCTATTTTTCTTCCCCTCTGCCAGTGCCGCCCAGTTCATTTATTCCTCATGAGACGATCGATGGAGCTGTTTATTTGCCGTTTTTGTGTCTTAACCGAGTCGAACAGGGCCACGTGCCTAACCTACAATTGCTCTGTTATTCTGTTATCGCTGCCCAAAAGAAAGCTATAAAAGTCTGCCTCCTTGTATCTCCGTTCCCTCCCCCTTGTGGATAAACCTCTGCCAAATGAAAATGTTGCCAATGACAGGAAGCCACAGATAAATGCTTTGGGCCGACTCGCTGCAGAAGAAAGGCAAATTCATCAAAAGTGAGGAGAAAATTGGGTGTCGTCATTTAGGGAAGTAGATCACAGGTTGGTTGGAAATTTAGTCTCATACGTCAGTAAACTCATGAGGTGATGGTTCGAAGGCATCAAAGGCATTTATAGACTACACAATTACTACTTGTATTGTACTTACATGTACAATACAATTTATTTCATGCCATTGTAGAAAATTAAATTACAGCCTTACATTGAGTCAGAGGGTTAAATTAATGTGCTCTATATAACTTTTTGTTTTTAACATTGCTAAATTACAGGTGTTTTCAGAAATACCGTGAGAAACCTGCCTTCTTCCAAGCTGTTTCCATGGAGATAATTGTGTTTAATGCCATACTGTAGTGCTGATTTTTATTAGGTGAAAATGAGATAAAAAGAGTCCATTGTTGCAGGCTTCTCGGTTCTTGATAGATTACATAAGTAAACAATAGAACCATTGGGGGGAAAAGAAACAAAAAACAAAAAACCCACAGGAAGGACAGGTAGACTTCACAATGTCGTATAGTCAGAAGTGGGAATTTGTTGTATTAATCACCATCAGTGTATTTGTCCACTATGTGTTCTCTTTCATTCACACTTTGTCAGAGCCATGCCAAACTATGAGCGATGGCTGTGCACTTTAAGAGCAGCTTTGGTCATCAGAATAGTACAGTGCAATAATTCAATCCCCTTCACGAGTTACCCTCACAGCGAACTCTTGTTGTCAGTGATGGAGGACATTTAGGTGCGTACGGGGAGAGCCCAGTCATACTACAAAAACCTGGATGCAACAGTGGCTATGTTTAAATCTGATCATCTGATTTATTATTTATTTAGTTATAGGTTTATTGAAATGTCATGTAAACATCAGATGTGCCCTGTGCATGTTTTGACAAAGAAAATGACACAAATTACACTATGTTATGTTGTTTCCTCATCAGAAACATACCTTGAGTTGTGTTTAGTTTCATTCGCACATTTGAACACACATGCAAATTTATTCTTCTCTGAAAACTGAAAATACTCTGCTCCACATTGTGATGTCATGGGGTAATCCAGGAAGTACTCCACTGTGTTTTTAAACTCCATACACCTTCACTAGAATTATTTGGATCATTTTAGCCCTGAAATTGCCAATCTCTACTGAACAAAAGGTAAAAAATGGCTGTTAATTTGAAAACTACCACAACGTGACATCACAAATTAGAACAGAGAATTTTGAGTTTTGGAGATGTGGATAGACTAATAATCTAGGGTTAATGAAAGATGTGCCAATGAAACAAAAAGCAACTCCGGGTAGTTTTGAGGAGGTAAACGGCATTCTAACATAGCAGCTGTTTCCAATTGACTTTACATAGAAAAATTGTCACCCCTCTATTTGTAACTGCTGCTGGGAGTCCTGTCATTTTGATCTTAAAATGTATTAACCCGCTCTACATGATCCTGGTGTTTTTATTTTACTATTTTTACCAAATTCGCCCTTATAACTGATTGTGAGTCAGCCGTTAGCATCGTGAGCTTCATTTGACTGGAGTGGAACGGTGTGGGTGACATCACACTCCCTTAGCCCCCTTTTTTATACAGTCTATGATGTCAATACACACCAAAAGTCAGATTATGGAGGTCTCTTATTATTCTAGCTATTAGATTTTTACTGGCTATGTAAATGTACCCAGTGATACTCATGGTTACTTCACAGCTTTAAGCCCATCTGTTCTGCACTCATTTTTCCTCTGATTTCTTTGTTGTTTTGGCACCAAAGATTCATATGCCACATCCGGCGCGACACTCAATCAAAAGGGTGATTATTAAAAGTTGTTTACCGGGGGTGGCCTTGTCTCACTTTGAGCACTATGTGTCTACAATCTATCAGAACAGAGAAGGTATGCGCAGGCCAAGTTTGGGAAGAAAGTTCTCAGCACAAAATGAGGTGGTCTAGTCTTGATAAATGGCTAAAAGGACAAAATTAATCAAAGGAGGAACTAAACTCTTTACAGAGAATTGCAAGGTGGTGATGTGGAGAAATGACCTATCGCTCAAGCATACAAGAGGTACAAAATGATTAAGTGCAAGTGTGAAGCACATTCCAGTTTTGAATGGAGATGACGGAGGAGAGTTTGGGCTGCAGCGCTGGACTAGCAAAGGACAATACTGAAATTGACCAGATGTCCCAATTAAAATAAACGAGAGCCAATTTTCAACCGTTTTAGTTCTGGCGCAATGACAGGGACACACTTTGTTTCTCATAATTACAGCAGACAGGAAGTCAGTTCAGTTCTACATAAACAAATACAAAAAGATAAATAAATGTCACCAAAGAAAAATGTGGAGCATCAACTTGCAGTAATTAATGGGAATGTACAAGTTTAGTCAAATGAATGGGGAAGACCTTTCTCAAAACTGCTAAATATCCACACTAATTGGAGACCATATGTAGATGCGTTGCCATGGTAACAAAATGCCACAGATAAAGGCGTAAGAATATAATGTAATGTAATGTAAGCTGGACTTTCATGCTCATGCTGAGCACGGTATCACCTATAAGAAAAGAACTCAATACATCTGACAAGAACATGTTCAAACAGTCACAACAATGTTCAAGGATACTAATTGTAATGCTGATTTATTCTTAATTAGAAAAACATTGTTGTTTACGTAATAATTTGGTGTTTTGATTCTCAAGATGATTATACATTCAGAAAGCAGACTGAGCCTTGCATGAGCCTCTTTTTGAGTTTGCTGTTTCAATGCTGAAATCCAGATTATTTAAACATAAAAACCTCTCTCTGATCTGAATCCTCACTACCTAAACCCCAGAACATGCAGCCATTTGTTGATCAGTGCTAGTGCAGCCTCTGCAGTAAATGCAGTCCATATACTGAGAATGAGAAAGCTTGTGTTTGTCCTCTATATGCTGGTTAAGGCACTGGCAACTCAACCCATGTTCACTTTTTAAAAATAATTAAGAGTGCAGTATAATGGAGTACCTTAAGTACACATACATGTTCAGCCTGAGAGGATTAGATTTGTTTGACTGTCTTGAGAGCAAAAAGACCAAAAACAAACACAAACTTTATTAACTGCATCTTGATTAACATTTAAATGTGCTCTACATAAAATTAATAGCGGTCATAATTTTGCACAAAGTTGTAGTGCTGCTCATCACAGTGACTGAAATAGTGCTGACATTTCGAGCTTCTCTGTGTTTCTCTGGGGGGCTCCCCTTTGCTTCACTGCCAACAGCAGACTAACCTAAAGCACCTCACTCCCAGTTATGATCAGAGGACACACGCTGGCATTTACAAAGGTCTGCACTTTCCACAGAGCTGTAATTAAAGTGAATACAAGTCCCTGTCTATATTCCTCTTTCTCATCACTCTGCTGCATTGATTTATATTACAAACATGATATTGAGTACCAGCAATACAGTGGCACTATGGGCAGTTATAATAGTCAAGTGAATTCAAACAGAAAGAAACACGCTTTTACTGCAGAGGTACACTCACATTTTGTATGGATACTTCTGTAACAATAATATTGCAATTAGGGACATGTACTGATTATTATTGTCAAAATCAAGTAAACAAAAGTCGTTTTTGTCCCCCAACAAACATCTGTAATTTTAAGACTTTAAACGCAGCAGATCCATGTGTGAGAGCCCATCTCAGGTGCTTTTCACTATATGATGATTTGGAAAATATTGTTTGTGTGGTGCCACTGGATGTGACAGGATTGGAACCAAAGAATGAAAAACAGACTAGACCAAAACCACAGCTGGATCTGCATCTGACAGATGTTCAAAGTGTGAGAGAGAGGCACTGTGCCGTTGCATAGATAAAGGGAGCATGGGGCCACTACATGCAAAAAATTACTTTGAAGAACAGAGAAAGTAGAAGGGAAAAATGTATTATATGTCTACTTATTTATTCAGTATACCGCACACAGCATAATCTTGTGCACCCACACGACATATGTCCTGTAATATTTATATCTGTACTTACTTTGGCTTCGCTGTTGACTGTTCGATGTTTTCAATTTTTATTTAATTGTTTAATTTTCAGACTGTGTTTATCATCATGAAAAGTGCTTTAAATAGAAAGAAGAACATTATTTATAGAGCTTTGCACCATTACCTTAGAACTCTGCAGTTAGACGTACACATTGAAATGTTCATAGTGACGCATTAACCAAAACTATGTAAAACAACAGGAGCCATGGAACAACAAACAAGATGCTGGGTTACTACTGGTAAATACATTTATCACAGTATAGTGTCAGAATACCTGAATGAACGTTAAGTTTAGTATTTAGAATCTTAAAATCTCCACTGGTTTATCATTAGGCTAACTGAAAATCTGTGAAGTGCCACAATCCAGAGCTTTATATTTGACAAGTCATCAGTTCCCCCAAGCAGGGTGTGCTTTAGTATTTAAATGAAATACCCAATAGCCCTAACCAGATCCAGATTTACAGGGGTGCAACTAAGCTGCCAGGAATAGTAAAACATTTTAGTTAAGACTGTCAGTGTGTACAATATACCTAGGAATAAATAAATAATCCTACACATGTTCAGTGAAGAGTTCAAGTAAAAAGGAAACAATATGAGCTTACTGAGAGTCCATGTCGATCATGAAAAGGAACAGTGTGCAGACCTCTATTACTCTGATTTAATCTCATCTCTTTAGTGCTGCACCTGCATTCGGCTGATGTGCGCGCATTCCTTTTTATTCTTGTCTTAACCGTAACCCTCAAACAATGTGACCAATCCATGCCATGCTCAAAAAGCTAATCTAGTGTCCTCATTCTGATGCTCTCTTGAACGTCAGCAGGGCCTTGTTTAACTCACGTCAATGGTTTTCCAATGTAATTAGTTGATTGGCATTAGAAGAGGTCCTCTAATGGCATGTCCCTTGCGTGTTTTTCAAGTATGTGTGAAGTTATCCTCACAGTCCAGGCCTGTACTTAGAGGTATGGTGGGGGCGTTGAGGTGGAACGCAGGAAGCCAGATTGCTTGGGGAGAACGGTCCTTTTCATTTAGCAGCTTAACCAATCCAATCCCAGCAAAACAAGGCAGCCCTATCCATACACACACCTTCTCCGTTCTGTATTGATAACAATGCATGAATTATGCTTTTGAAATGACTTTCCCAGCATTTTTAATTAAAACTATTACAGGAATCAAGCATTTGGACCCCAAGCTTCATATATCACTGCCCATCACGTTTTGCCAAAGTCAGATCTAGTTAGAATTAGAAGTAGTTAAACATAAAACATCAAAACAAAACCATATACTCCAAATTCCATCCAAAAGGCATAGACAATTTAAACTAATGCTAACCATCTTTTAGTGAAACATGAAGTCTAACCTGCCAAGTTTTTGATGAGGAATTAAAAAGAATTTTTTTTTTTTTTGCCTGAAAAAACATATTCCCACTAGTAAGTAAGTAAATAAGTGAGTGAGTGAGTATAAAATGCACTGAGCATGAATCAATCAAAACAGTCAATGCACAGCTACAACTCCCAATGTAAATGCCATTAAAGGTGAGGTAAGTGGCAGGTAACAAGTCTCCCTCTCCTTCAGGCTTGAGAGGCACAGCTCAGCGTAATAATGAGCAGATTGATGAGAACAGGTTGCAAACCTTTATTAAATTGCTCCGAGCCTGAATGTGAGAGTGCGTGACTGGGGAGGCAGGAATTACGGCTAAACAGATGTGGTTATTACAGCAATAATGCATAGATTCTGCCCAATTTGAGTTGTTTGTGTAAGATGTTTGGTGCAATGTCTCCTTAAGATATGCTAGATGGACTTGTGCATATAAAAGGTAACCGTATTCATAACGTCAGTGCATGAACTGGGTGTCAGAAAAAGAAGGAGAGAAATCACAAGTAATCAAAAAATACATTTATACCAAAAACACTTAAAGTCTGGTATGATCTGCTAGTAAACTCCACTTTGTTTTTACAGCTTTTACAGAACATTTGAATTAAAGTGAACATCTTGGATGTAAGGAAAGGTCACTACATATAAAATCTCTTATGTTGTCTATGGTAAAAGCCAGTTGTTACTCTTTGCATAGAGAGATTTAGAGGTTAGAGTTTCTACTTGCATGATTAACACTGACTTTAATTTGAGCTATAATCACAGTCTTTTGATTGGTTTGTTCATATTGAGGTGTAAAGCTGCCACTAACATGCCACTCTCTTCTACTGCAGGGATAACGGTCGGCTTATATCATCCTTATGAATATGAGATGTGTGCTGATGATGCATTTATGGTATGTACAAGAAATGCACCATGGGATTGTTCATGTAACTGTGCAAGGATTTGTTGGTTTAATATTGCCCTGAAAAACAAGTATGTCGTGTAGGAGGAAGCAAAAACAGTAAGGACAAAAAGAACAGGATTTAGGGCAGAGCAGAGTTGAAGGATATTGCAACTCCTTAAAAAACTCATCCTGATCTGAACTTTGGGGATCAGTACATCACCAGAAGAAATCTCTAAGAATTAAATAGTAAAAGCCAAAAGGAAATGAGCTTTTCCCTCCAAAACGCCCCATTCAATCTGTGCCAAAATTAGTCACGCTATCTCACACGCCACAATATGCATGACCACAGCTCAATTTGAGTCAAAGGGATACATCAACCAAGATTACATTTTCACCATGTTTTTAAAAGTCTGGAGTTTGAGGTTAAATTGGTGATGTTAAGATTTCCTTAAGGACGACAATTAATGAATCTATAAGGATTAAGGAGATCAGAGGAGCAGTTCATGTTAGATGTGCTTGGAGACAAGGCAAGTGAGAGCAGACAGGACAAAAGGGAGATTGTGAATATGTAAAATAGTAAGAGTGAGATTTGAACTGCCATGCCAAAATTAAAGGCTGTAAAGTAGAACAGATTTATTTGTTGTTTTATTTTTTTGATCATAAATGATCATTAATAAATTAACTGAAAATATTTTTAATAGGGGAGCCTTATTGTTGTTTATTTTAGGAGAGTAAAGCAAATTTGCAGAGACGGGGAGAACATGCCAACTCCACAAAAAGCCAGCTCCTTTCTGGGAATCAAACCCAATCTTTATTTGCTGCCCAACTGGACCACTGCGCCACCCATAAGGGATCTGGCTCTTTAGTTTGTTTTAGAGGTGGGTGTTATATGGAAGGAGATGGTTTAGCATAAGGTTTATGCTATTGTTTCCCTCAGGAACTGGACTGAATGGAAGATCGAAGTGTAAAATAGTTTTAGCTAGCAGGGAAAGATATTCTTATTTGTGGCTGATTACAAAGATATAAAGTGATTTATCAGAAAATCAAGTTTCTATAATATTTTGCAGTAAATATGCTGTACTTGCTTTTTGTCATTTCAGGTCCTGAACCTAAAGCGACTTTAACTTGTCATAAAGTTATCTTCCAGAGTTCACGGAGTTGCAGTTTTCATTGTTTTACCGCATTGCTCTTCCTTCTACACTGCCAGATTCATCCTTATTTAATAAAATCTTCATAAATACATTGGTTTCTCTACAGCAAGACAGTGCAGTAGAGCTTATAGGTTAGTTTCAGGAGACAGATATCAAAATTCTGTACAAAATTGTTGGAAAAAATATACTCAGTTTGAAGAAAGCACGGGTAATAGAGTTGGAGACGCAAAGAAAGAGGCGATGGTTAAATCAAATGTCATGTAAAATGCTAGTCATTAGAATGATTTATTTGACTGGTACGAAATACAAGGTCAAGGCGAATACATCTCCTAACTTGCTGAATTAAAAAAGAACCAACGTTTGTGTATTTGCAAAATATATACTGCTCTTTAATTTGTTAAATGGTTGTCTGCCACGTTCCCATCCCCTGACAGTATTGCAGTATGATACGGTTCCTCACAAAGAAATACTCACTTGACAGCCACTGAAATAAATAAAACAGCACAATGAGAGGGATTCACTGTCACTCTATGGAGCTTTAAAGTTTTACATGTTTTCACAGTCAAAAGACTCCCATTGCTGGTGCACTGCTGATGGCTGCTCTCATTTTCATCAGCACAGGGCCCTTAGTGCTGTGAAGTGTGTGAAGCTTGTATGGTCTGTAAAAGTATATAGGGCCACTACAGAGAAGGTCATCTTTAATGTGCAGCAATGGAGGTTAATGAAGAGAAGGAACGTGCTTTAGACAATGTTCTTGCTGAATATATGAAAGATGTAAGCAATATGGCCAAGATGAGAATGGGCAACGTCTTATAAAACTTTAATGAAAATGTACAATTCATTTTTAATGTTTTCCTGACATAAAGGAACATGCCAACACAAATTTCAACCTCAATTACGCTGGACTGTGACACTCTCCATTCTCATTATTAATAGATTGGAATATTTCTACGGTACAAAGTGCTGATGTGTTAAGATGAAAACAAGCTAAAATTGTATGTGTACATGAAGAATTTCAAGTTTAGTTATAATAAACACTATTGCAAATATTAACGCTTGTATATAGTTCTAATCAATGGTGTCCATGAAACATTATATTACAATTTGGACATTTTAAATCTTAGTATTCATCTCCAACTTAATAAAACAAACAAGTCTGCTGAGTTCCTCATTAGAAAACTGCAATGATTAAAGACTGATCCAACATGCCCAGATTACTTCAAATACAACTTCAAGAGGGTACATGAGAAGGGAAAACAACTATAGCACGGTAAAAAGCCTGGAAATATTGATTTGGTATAATAGGCTTTAAATTGAGTCATAATATTGATTATGTAAATACTAATATACATTTTCTGTCTATTATTAATGTACTCATAAGTCAACTTACTCACACATCAACCAAATTCATATAAATATACAATTCTAGTGTTTGTAGAGAATATATAATATGAATCCATTTATTCATACGATCAAAAAATGTGCTATTGTTTAGACAAACTTAACTGATCAAGAGAACAAGGGAAATTATGTGTATTTGGTTTACAATGTGCAATGTATGCAAACAGTTCAATAATAAGGTTATAACAAGTTCAAAAGTGATAATGAACGTGTAAATGATAAGAAATGAAAGCAGGCAAATGCAGTGTTTGCGCATGTGCAGATGAAGCTGGTATTGCTGCTGTTAAGAGGCCAAGTCCCCCTGTGAGTTGGCAGCCAAAGTCACCTTCTGGCAGCTGTGTACTGTCATCTCCTAATGCACTCACAATGACTTTTAAACCCACAGTTAATGACCAGGGAGGTAATGGAGAGGGATGTAGGCCAGCGTGGGACAGTCTTCTACTGGGTCTGTACACAACTGGAACGCCATAGATTTATCTCCATGGCCACAGCTATGTATACCAGTATCAGTGTCAGCAGAGGGGACATGCTTTAGTCCCCTCCAACATGTATGAGAGCCGCTGTTCCACTTTAAAGGTGGACTGTGTAACTTTTCTGGTAAAGTCAGCTAATATCTTCTTCTGTCTATTCATCAAGACAAGCAGGAGACATCAGGTCAACTTACAGGTCTGATCTGTGGAGGGTCAAGGCCGCTCGCTCCACTAAAGACGTGACATAGTACTGTACATTTCACTGTGTTATTTCTTTCACAACATGTGCAGTGGGGAACCATTTCATCAACAGAATATTGGTAGTTCAAAGTCTATAAAGCAACAGTTAATTTATGATAACCAAACACCATGAAGCTATGACATTAGGATATAGTAGTGAACAAACAATAATAGTGAATTTACAGATCAGAATTTTCCAGTACTCATATTTTCAGAGACAATTTGGTGATCAGCACTGAGCAATACTATGGGAACATGTCTGTTTTGGATCATATCTCAATGATTTCTTATTGGGTGAGAAACAGTCCAATTAAGCTTGTTACTAAATGCTACATCTCCCTGGTGATTATCTTTTCCTCCCACTGCCTTTTCAGCACTACTTCAGCACACTGCTACTGGTGAGACACTGGCAGTCTATAGTCTTAAGTAAACACAAGGTAATTTCTCTTTACCAGGAGCCTGTGACAAGCTCAAGATTAGTAACTGTATTTAGACAACAGAGTTTGTCATAACAACATCACTAAATATTTGGGTTTCTACTTTCTTAATTAACTTGAATGTCCCAAAATTGAGACAGCTTATAGTGTGAAACAAAATAAACGAAATATAAATAAATTCAACTGGAAAAAGAATGCATGAACTGTTACATGGGGTGGTATCCATCATGTCTAAACTAAGCACAAAATAATTAGTAAAAGTACTAAAGTATACTCTAAAGCAGTGGTACACAATCTGGTCATCAAAGTCATTGTTGGTGCAAATTAAAAAGTAAAAATCTCAAATAATAATTGGAAAATGAGTATGGGAACACACACAAAATAACTTCTCTCTGTTTGTTTGTAATAAAGTTTGTAATATTGTACATTTTGTATTTGTAGGGGTGGCAGTTTTAGACAAAGGGAGATGGCAGGTTTCCGGTTCACGCTGTGGGGCTTCAAGGAAAAAGATCATGACTCACCTTGACAGAAACCCCACACATGTAGTCTTTTCATCTTTTATATTGGTAAAAATATTCATACAATTTCACTTCAGAACCAACAAAAATATGTTTTGACGAAATATAGGCTGGGGTCTCGCTGGTTTAGTGCCCTTTGATACTGGATTGTGTAAAGGTGTATTGTTTACTTTGGAGCCCATGAGTCATTTCTATTTCTATGGATATTTAGTCCGAGGAGAGCCGGAAGGATCAGTGTGGAGGTGTGTGCATGGTACCTGAAAATCTCTCTCTTCTAGAATCTCTTTCCGCCATCGCACCAGGAAGGCCGCACAGACGTAGAGGTGGAAGTGGGAGAAGCCCTCTGGTTCAGCCTAATGACAAAAACACAAACAAACATGATGAGTGATCGCTCTAGGCAACAGAAAGGAGAGACTGTAAAGAACAGTAAATAAATCAATACAAGACTTCAGGGTGATTCATGGGAAGAACCTCAGGACAATTCTAAAAAAGGTTGCCCAGTTTTCTGTAAACAAGGGTCAATCACTGTGTATGCAGATTGCAGAAGGTTTATCTATCTCATTTGTGTATTATAATATTATCAAGTTGTCTAAGATGAACTTAGATCTAGACCATTCACAGATTATTTTGAAAAAGGTACAATTTGCCGTATGTATTTTTTCCACCAGCATCTATATAAACAGTTAGCATCTAGAATGAACTTTAGTACTTTCAGTGCACTAGACCAACCTACAGACAAGCCCAACACTTGCTATGTTATGTATATAGCTACTACTTAGCAAGGATAAAGCAACTGAAAAAAATCAAAGACATTATTATCTTTCACTTTGCGAGTTAAATGTAGAGAGCAAGACAAAGATGTCCATTGTTCTTTTCTACTGCAGGTGGGATAATTACTAGTTCCTTTGACAGCAGACTTAAGAGCCACGTGACCTCCGTGATAACCTGTCTGCACCTTACTGTGGCAATGGTGTGGGAGTCGGATCTTTCACATGGAGCTTCAAATCAATGCAATTAAAATGTGCCCTGATTAAAGTATGAGAGGATTGTGGGGTGTGGGAGGAAAAGATGATACACTTTGTACTGCAATGAACTTATGTGCATATTTTTCTACACTACCCACTCCAATAAGCATAAGTGAAAGGCTAACTTATAATTTAAATGAGACAGTTACAGGGTGATTCCACCTCAATTCACTGAAAAAATGGCAATTTAAACACTCACATGGCCCAATTGCAAAGAAAATTGGTGTACGGGTAAGTCATAGCCAAGAAAGCCAAAATTTCACATTATAGCAGGATGAGATCAATGGTTTCTGTGATATCGCAATTTAATTTGTTCACTTTTTTGCATGGTCGCCGAATTTCAAATAGCATTTTCTCAGCAACTGCTGGTCCAATCTCAAAATCCAAGGTATTGCTGAAAAGGGGACATCATTTGCATTTGCGTACTTTTGAGATTAATTACCTTTTGACCTATATTTTGACCTTGAAATTGACAATAAGGGACACGTCCGAGCTCAATGACACCAGTAGAAACAGTGTAGCCCTATACATCTACTACAACATATGAAAAAATCTGGAGGGGTTTTCTTTTCTATATTTCAGGAAACTGGGATAGAATTAAGACCTACTTATGTGTAAAATGTACACAGTACATAGAGACCCCACATGTTTGCACTGCAATTATAAAATGTACGTTCTCTAATGACTCTATGACTTCTTATCTAACTTCTTAGTTATTTATGACAGCCTGTATTAGTTCCTCCTTTCTGTTTCTATGTTGTTATAGCGGTGTCCTGGTTTCATAGATATAATCCAAAGCATAAACTATTGGCTATGCTGGTCACATCCTGTTAGCAGCTAGCCCACAGAAATCCATTTAAAGAACTTTAAATGGATTTCTCCATTTTCTTTAAAACAGAAAAGAACATACTTTACCAGGTACCACATGTAATACTTCAGAGCAACACTACACTTTTATTAGAAATGCGGAACTGTAGCTTGATGATGATGACCCATGTCACCAAACCCTAGTGGGAAAACATGAAATTGCGACATCTCAGAAACGGTTGGTCCGATCAAACAAAAATGAGAAATGGTGGCTTTTCTGGCTATGATTTATCTATATAGCAAGATTCTTCAAAATTGTGTTACCTCTTCAAAAACATACACGTGTTTGAGTAACCCTTTATTATTAGTCTGTCTACATCTCTTCCAAGCTCAAAATGCTCAGTTCCACCTTGTGATGTCACATAGTGGTAGTTTTCAAGTTAAGGGCTACTTTTTACCCTTTGTTCAGTAGAGACTGGCAATTCCAGGGCTGAAATCATCCATATGATTCTAGTGAAGGTGCAGTTTAAAAACACAGTGAAACACTTCCTGTATTACCGCATGACATCACAAGGTGGAACAGAGTGCTTTTGGTTAGAGAGAAAACCATAAATATGCAGGGTTTGTGTATTAAACGTGTGATGATTTTGCTTGGTTCACACAAAGCTCCACTGGAGATGACAGGGCTTTGAAATCCTTACTTTCCACTGATCAAGGTAATGCCATCTTTTTGTGTGTGACTTACATTCATATCCTGGATCCTTACTGCTTATATAACCTAAACCTTAACTATAACCTATATGAAGTAGTATTTTAACTGTAAACTACTTGATCTACGTGAAGGGGACCTAACTTTTGTTCCTGTTAGGGTGGCATGTCCCCATAAAGTGAGTGTGTACACGGTAGAGGTAAGATCGGGCCTAAAAAATCCAGCCCGACCCGACCCGACCCGTGGGTATTAAAACCCGACCCGACCCGAGCCCGACCAATTAACTTGATTTGCAGGCCCGAGCCCGAAGCAAACCCGAAATTTCATGCAGACCTGCGGAGGGGAAGATTATTAAGAGGGCGTCGTTCACGTGCGCAGAACATGCGCTGGCTCTGGCTCATGCTCTGCGCACGAATTTAACTGTTTATTTATTTTTAAAAAGTCAGCGAGAGAGAAGCCCGGCCCGACCCGACCCGAAGCAATGATTGACATTTTAGGCCCGACCCGACCCGGCTCGGGCTCGGGCTTAAGATCTTACCTCTAGTACACGGATTTTGGTGCCCACATGGTGCTAAATACACCACTATACACACACACGTTATTCACAAAACAGCAATGGTTAGTTCTCATTCTCATTTGAGTCTAACAGAGAGATGGACACATAACTCCACAGGAATTAACAGAAACTGCCTCTCCACTGTGATAATTGAATATGCCTCCAGGAAAAAGATGTAAACAGATTAACAGTAAAAAGGAGAGATTAAACCAAAAGTCACTCTTAAGAAGGCATGAATCAAAAAATGAATGAACTGTTCCTTTGTTGTTTAGAAGACAGACTGAGGTATCTTATTCCACCTACTGCTTACATATGGGCATCAATTTAAAAACTACTTAAACAGAGTGTGAGCTGAATAATGGCAGTATGGGGACGTGATGGGGAGATGCGGGACACTTGTTTGTGAACAGTGGAGCGTAGCAGGAGGAGAGTTGTAAACTGGCAGGTGATTGGCTTGTTGGTCTAACCTTGCAACTCAAACGCAAACAGCACAAGCGAGAGCAAGCAAATACACACAGTTGTGCACAGACAGACACAACACAAGAGGCTATGACTGGTATATGGGAGTTCATTATATCATTATATTCAGTTTAAGCATTATAGGCCTGGACAATATAGCGATACAAATTAAAATCATGATCTGATTCCTGTGATGATCTTCTATTTTGGTAAAAGTTTCATACCATGATTCTCTAAGTTTCTGATTAATGCAGCTTTATGCTCAAATACAGATATGTTTTCCCACTCATTCCTCCTTTGGTCATTGTCTCTAAGTCGTGAGTGAGTGACTCAGGCGTACCCCTGCAGGCACCTCTGTGGGGGTTTACCATAGGTGTACGGGTGTTACTCAAACTGCGGTGCAGAGGCACATAAAGCTATTGCAAGGGAAATTCTTAAACCACGACAGCCCTATAATCACAGCAAAGTGAAAACTTTATGAAGAAGAAAATTACTTCATTACCTCTTCAAAGGAATTATGAAATATTATTAATTAAGTACAATGTGTACTTACAATACAAGTGAGGTGTTTAAATTTCCAGCTGGGGAGCCTGATTTTCTCTTTGTGAAAGGAGGAAGTAGGTATTTAAATCTGTCTAATCCCCAATTTACACCAAAGCAGTAACAGTGCATAAGCAGCACAGCATACACGCAGGCATCTCTGTCCATTTTAACCGGTCAGACAATTTACACCAGCAGGGTCATATGCGCGTCCAACGGGCGTCATTGTGCTATGCATCGCTCAAATTAGGTTGGAGTTCTAATTTTTCAGTGTCAACAAAGGATCTCCAGGCTTTTTAGCAGGGGCATGACAGGACATAAGAACATGGTGTCAAAATAAAGTTACAATGCCCTTTCAAAATATGTTCCAAAAGCACTACAGCTGCCTGAACACCGTGCATCACATCCAGGAGCTCGGGGTATGACTTGTGATCGACCACGAAAAGTTTACAGCTGTGGAGGATAAATATAAATGACAATATTTTACGACATCAGAAAGCAACTTTACAAGAACAACTTCTGTAGGAAAAGGTGTGTGGTGCAGATTACCAAAGCGAAATGGTGAGTAGCTTAATTAATGCGAGCACTGCCCACACGGCTTGTTACTGCTGCAAAGCACTGTCTCTCTTGTTGTCAACTTTTGTTTTGTGATTTACAACATCATTCATCCAATCAACAATGGATACATATGCAATGTAAAACGTTCTGTGTTTAAATGTGAAGCTGGTGTCACAAGAGCAGCTCTGCTGCCTCTGTTGTAAATTGAAGCTTTCAAAAGTATGCGCGTATGCAGCTCTGTCTATGTTACGTGTCGCTGCATTTCGGGTAACTTGTCCCTAGCTCTCACAAACCCTCTGGCACTTTGTTAATATCTATGTGTATTATTTTTGGCACACACATGGCTTTGGAACAACTTTTTTCAGATGGAGAGGTGAAACTGAGGTGGACCGCCCAAGTGTAGCCAAATAGAGCACAGTTTCTGGCACTTACTCCCAGGTTGGCAAGAACTGAAAACACTTTAATATCAAATGCAGAGCCATGTGCAGTATTTTGTTACAAGGTGTTGCTTTTACTTTAAGCCCTTTGGAAGAAAACACATTTATCCATTGACAATTAAAAAAAAGTCTTTAAGGGCATAGCTGAGCCTACTTAATGGACACAAAAGTATTAACACTTGGATAAGTCTTGACTGAAGTCTAGTTTGAATAGCTTTGTATTGTTTATTTTGTTCTATGTGTTCCCATTACTGGTGTGGATTCAATCATCGGCCAACCTTGATATGGCTACTTAAAACTATACCAATGCATTTTCCCACTCACTGAACCCCCTTTACAAAGAAACTCATCAAATTTGTTTTACCTCAATACTACAGAAACAGAACACTATAGTACAACAGAAAATGTGCCATCATTTTCAAACTAAATGTCCTTTAAATAACTTTAAAAGCTATTTCCATATTTCAGTCTAAATAAAAATACCTGCTGCCGTGCAACTGTGGTATATCTGACCTTTTGTCCCGGTGTGCACCATCTCACCCCTCCCTTGTCCCATGCACCCCGCTGCTGCCCCCTACCTTCAGGGCTCACGTCATTATGATTTACAAAATAAAGTTTGTCATGGAAGTGAAGGTGATTCAGAGAAACCCGTCTCTGGCTCTTCTCCTCTCTGCTCTGTCCTCCAGCCCTTTGTGCGGCCATATTGGTTTAGATAAGCAATGCCCTGACTGACAAGTAGCAGGGATCAAAGCTGGATGTGGAAGAGGCAAAAGGCGGGGGGTAAAAAGTGTGCCAACTTTGAAGAAGGGAATAAGAACTAATGCAATAGACTACAACTTGTAATGTTCAGACTTGCACCAGGTAATCCTATTTCAACCATTACCCAGCCTGTGTGCCCACAACATTGCTGTTGTCAAAAAAAAGAAAAAAAATGTAAAAAATAAATAACATTTTTAGTCAACTCTGTACCTACAGTTAAAGGTGCATTGTGCAACTTTTCTGATGGAGAGTCTGTCACCTGCTTGTCTCTATAGAGATGGTATTACTTTGCCTGGAATCTTCCATGACACGACATTAAACACATCTATATAGGATTTATATGGGTGTTTCCATTGCACAGAAACACAATAATTCTTCTTGTGATCTGACCTGTAATGTAGCCTATAGTTGTCTCCCTTGTGATAGATGTTTAATCTCTACTGCGGAAAATTGTAGACAGAGCAATAACACCTCCAGGAAGACAAGCAGGTGACGGACCCTCCACTAGAAAGTTATGCAATGCACCCTTTAACAGACATATAAAGTAGTGATTACTATAAAGCGCCCTACGCACGGCTTTAACTATGCGCTTTATGCATTAATAATACAGGGCTGCTGTAGGGGGGCTGTCCCTATTTACATGGGACAGTCCCAGGTTTGAGCCCTGTGTCCCCTGTCCCAGCACATTTATACAAAACCACTGATTTGTCCCAGTTTTATACTAGAAATGCACCAAGTTTCCCTATTTTTGACCAATTTGATCTAAACTAGGTCCAAAACAGGACTACATCAGGTCTAAACAAGGTCTAAAACAGGACTATCACAATTTTGACTAATCTGATCCCACCCAACAGCAAAGAGGAGCATAAATCATGTGTTTAGCCAAAATACAGAAATATGTGTTTGCGAATGACCATAAAGTCCCTCAGATTATGACTGGCATGAGAATGGACAATGTTACACTCTCTTTTCACAGTTTTATTTATACCAACCATCCCAACAAAGGTGTGTCCCAGTTTAGAATTTTGAAAATCTAGTCACTCTAGGCTACTGGGAACATTTGCTTAAATGGCTTCATTTAGACTTATATCTCATATATTCTCAAGAGGTGCCACTCCATTTGTTTCTGTTAGTGTGTGTGTAATTGTTCTGTTGGCTTTCTTCCATCACCTTTTCACCTTGTCATCTTTGCCAGTCAAAGATCAGGATCTGAGTTTCATTGGGATGACAGGTTTTGACTAGTCAGACAGCCCACACAGCAGTTTGAGTTGCAATGACAAAGCAGAATCCACTGGCCCCCACTTTTCACCAATTAATATTTGATTATCTTGATAGTTCTGTAAAAACAAAAAGTAACTCACCAAACTCAAACATGCTAGTAAAATGATGACAGTGCAAGCTAAATAAACTGTCATATCTGTTACATCCAGTATGCAGCTACACATTGCCAACTCAGTAACAGTACTTTGTAAATATTTAACTTTAATCTTCATGTATAAATATTTTTTTTTCCATCTCAGTCTTGAAAATCTATTTAAAGCTATTGTCTGCAGGTTGAACTGATGAAACCTGTTTATTTCAAGTACCCGTGAAGCGAGAAACCTGTTTATTTCAAGTACCCGTGAAGCGAGTGTGTGGGTGATGCATACGGGGGTATATACTGGTGATGGCAATTAATTGTATGCCAACTACAGAAACAATATAACACTAAGGAAATGAGAAGTAGTATTCATTTATTTCAGTACATTAACTCAGTGATAAATGTTTACTCTGTAGAAGTTTTAATGCTGGCTTCACACAGAGATCAAATGAAAATGGAGCAATATGAAATGCACAGAGACTGAGGCAGCATGGGTGGAAATGTAATGTTTTTTTGTCATAATTTTTCACATGTAATATAGGCAAAATAGCAAATTGTCACACGGCATGCTGACTGTGAATAAAAAATGTATACTTCTGTGAATATTACTATGAATCAAGGTGATGCATACTGGAAAAGTTATGGGACAGATCTGTGGAGAGGCAACCCTGCTCATGATGACTGTTTTTTTTAAAAATTATTATTACTGTAGTGCACCTTTATACATTATTAGGATGATACCTGAACAACAAGTGAAGAACCGCTGGCCTAAAACATCCTCACATTTATTTTAAAAAGAGTATCTTTCTCTATGTGTGAGTTTGTTAAATCTATTCAGAAAGGGGGTAGCCTGGTCCGGTCTGTGGGGATTTGGGGTATTGTTTGCCATGACCAGGGGCCAGTCATTACCACAGACACAAGACAGGAGAGCCAGACAGTGTGAGAGGGGCCACTTCCCCAAAGACGAAAGCTTTTCTTATTCAGCACTGCACCCCTTGCACTCAAGTCAAGTCACTCTGGGTTTGACTTCACTGCAACACTCATCTGTTTGATTTTACAAAGCTGTCAAAGGATCGAAGCACAAAGAATGCAACTGTCTGCTACAATATGTTTACAAGGCAGTACATCTCAATAGGTGTGGTTATATATAGGGGGTAGTAACCAAGATGTAGCACAAGTGTACGGACAAGCAAGAGCAAGATTTATGTATATAGTTATAGACTGTCCAATATGGGTTTTTCATTGCCAATTTTTATAATTCATAGCAACCAATGACGGATGAGCTCCTGAGGCATAGGGCAGCTTTTGACATTTTCCCCAAATTAAATGATATAAAATTGCTACTTGTAAACTTGGCTATTGGCTATCTATACAGTGCTCAAAGAAATTAAAGTATAAGAAAGAAGTTACACTCACAGTCCTTTCCAGTAGTTAGATATAGATGTGCCCTCTTTTGAAGTATTAAAACTAGGATTAAGTTTAGACTCTAAACATATTTGTGCCAGAGCTTGTACCAAAAGCATTTTCATCCCAGTCCAGTACACTGCATAAGATAGTAATCATGAATCTGAAAATCACTGAGGTAATTGTCGCGATCAACACACTGTGACTCTCTAATTTAGCTTTGCACCTTTAAAGTGGTGAAATGTGCTTAGAAGAAGTATTGACAATGGGATGTTACGAAAGTGAAGAACTTGGTCCACTGCTAATAGTTTGAAATGAACTAGAGCTAATGTTCACTGTTTCAAACCTAAACTAACTGGGTACAGGGGCTTTAAGGTGGATAGCCAAATAATCAGAATCAATAGACCAGAAAAGCATTTTAACATTGCTCTGATTGCACACATAAATGAAGGGTAAACAAAACTGCAGTTTGAGACGGCAAATGTTCAGCCTTACATGCTTAATAACAATGGAGAACAGCTTTTTGCTTGGCCAATCTTGACTTCAGCCTGGAAACCTACCATGTTTCTGAGCCTGGAAATGTCACCGAATACCGTTAACAGGCGTGCTAATGCTGCCACAGCGAGCTAAGGCTAATTTCATGCTCCACGCTTCAGGGATAATTTGGTCCCTGTCAGACAGCACAGAGGTGTGTGAGAAATAATGGTTACTGCACTGGTGCTTGCCATGGTGTCTTTGGATTTATGGTGACTCATTCAGTGTGTGTAAAAACATAGGAAATATAGTGAAACAAGCAATAGTAACGTGCAAAAATAAGTTCATATTCTAACGTAACAGAAATATGATTAATGACTGTACTACCAGCTTGGAGATCTTATAGCTTTGCCTAGAATGTTTCAATGTTTGGCCTTAAACATGTTTATATCCACTGAGACAAAAAGAAGTCACCAAACCAAATAACAGGTCACATCTGGTGGAGAGGTGAATATAATATTACCATGGAGACAAGCAGGTGGCCAGCCCCTATACCAGAAAAGCTACCGACTGCAGCTTTAATTTAGAAGCTTTTTAGAAAGAACTAAAGAACTTGTTTTTCAACTTAAATTATTATTTCTAAATATTTCGATTTTAATAAATACATTTTAATCAAATAAAAGAAAGATAGATAGATTGATAGATCAATAAATGAAGAGAATAATTGCATAACATGTTGACATTTATATTTCATAATGCCACCCTCCTTATTATAAAAGGTCTTTGTGCTTATTAAAATATGATTACAATTATTTTTGTAGTCAACTAGACTATTCTGGATTAATTTTTGCAATCCTAATTAACTTTTCTTTTTTTTTTTAATCTCTCATTGTTGTATACACCTCTGTCTGAAAACATTTACTCCTTGGCCCATTACTAATCTTCCCTAAAATGTCAGAAAAGAGTCTTATTTCATTTGATATCGCGTATCTTGTTGCCTGAAGTTATACAGCACAAATAGTGTAAAATGTAGTGCATAGCGGCAGTGAGACAGAGGGAGAGCTGTCTTCTGTTAGAGGGACTGAACAGATGGCAGCACCGCAGAGAGAAGCCCACAGCGGAGACTTACAACACTCAGGTTAAAACGCCCAGAGGAACCAGACACACACATCCAAACAGGCATAGAGCAAAAGGCCAAAGACTTCCTGTTTATAACCGCCAAGAGTACGGAGGCCTTAACAGGACAATCTGTTCATCTGCGCCACACAAAACAAGGTCAGAAAACTGTATGAAGTCAGAAGCAAAGAAATGTCTTTTTAAAATGACTATTGACAGAACTCTGTAAATTAGATGCAGGAGAATACAGTAGAATGCACACTTAACTATAGCATTAAGGTAGAGCAAAAGATAGGATTAAAACAGGTGTCTAGGCATATGATGTACATTGTCACATTTGCCATTTACGTAATTTAGTATACTGATTTCAGTTAATCTTGTAAAATAAATATAATAATTTTGTCAATATTTAATAACATTGACTATTGGCTCCAGATTTGGTGCAGATAGATGTGGATATGGTTTTTCAAATGCTAATATTGCCCCCTGCATAGTCCATCTTGTTGAGGAGGGTGCACATACTTTGAAGATGAATATAATAAAATTATCTTTATAGAGCATATGAAATCATTCTATACACCTTGCAGCCATAGACCGTATATATGAGTGGACAAAGCGAGTGTGACCCATAGCGTTCAGACCCCTCAAATGAGGCTCCTGATGCTAACGCCCTTTCCACCGGCGAGATACTCTACTCTGCAATTCTGCAGAGTAGGACCACCATATTACAGTGATTTTTGAGAATAATAAGGTAACTTGAAGCTTTTATCATCAAACTTTAAATAGTAAGTTTAAGTCATTGATTTATGTTCTTTGTTCTATTATGTACGAACAACAACTAGCTGTCAATCAAACCTGCTGCTAACGCCAAGCGGTAGCGATGTCTGAGAATGAAGGCATCTGATTGGGCCGTTATTTATGTTCATATCTTGATTTAGATAGTGAGATGAAAAATTCAGGATCATATATATATATATATATTAGTGGTGGGCCGTTATCGGCGTTAACGTGCTGCGATAATGTGAGACTCTTAACGAGTGATATAAAAAATACCGCCGTTAATCTATCATCAAAATTGGGTTTGGAGCTGGGTCCTATAGCCTACTAAGCAAACTGATGACTTTCACCACCGTGTTTTTGGGCGGATGTATACATAGCCGAATTGCACAGTAGGGGGCGAGAACGAGTTTTCCAACCTCTATGCACCTGTGAATTAGCCAAACTAGGCTACCAACCAACCAACCACACCAAGCCTGACATTCTAACATGGACGCAGCCACGAAGCCGCAAGGCTTGCTTCAAGGAAAATTCATTTTTAAGAAGCTTCCCGATGGCGAAATCGACAAAACTAAGGTTGTGTGTACTTTATGCAATGCGGAATTGGTTTACTGTAGGAGTTCTACCAGTCTCAGATACCATCTGAACGCAAAGCATCCCTTTGCTAATGCTTCTGATGCCGGTTCAAGCACCGATAAAACGCCGGGAAAGAGTAGCCGCCAAACTACTTTGTTTGAATGCAACCGAGGCAAGCCTGTCAGCACAGCTTTATCAGAGAAGCTCACTCATCTTCTCGCCCGGTGGATTGCCACTAGCTGCCGACCCATTAGCATGGTTGAGGACGAAGGGCTCGAGCTTGTTCTTCAGGCGGCCACAGGTGACCCATCTTATAAACTACCTGCAAGACGAACTATCGTTCGGAGGATATATGACCAATACACCGCAGAGAAAGCCGCAAAGGACGCAAAGATGGCAGAGGCCAGGTGTGTTGCACTGACGGGGGCCCATTGGACATCCGTAAACAATGACAACTACCTCGGCGTTACTGTGCACCTCATCGATGCTAGCTGGTAAGTCTCAAAGACTTACTTTTAGTCATTACTTAGGTATTTTGCATATTCTGAAGGAGCCATTTTAATCTAGATTAATCTAGATTAATCTAGATTAATTTCAAGATTTCAGTGAGATTAATCTAGATTAAAAAAATTAATCTATGTGAATGCAGCACTCAGAGTGATCCCTACCACAACCATCACTGAAACCAATGAGCTGATCTACACTTCAGCAGCAGTGATCCTAGAGGTGTTGGGCTATAAGAGCAACCATGGGAGCCATGAGATACGATACCCACCATGGAAAAGACGGTTAGAGGCTAAAATCAAGGAAGTACGGCGAGAAGTGAGCCAACTGTCAGAGGCCCAGAAAGGTGCGATGAAAAAGCGAGTACCCAAGAGGTACAGCCAGATGGCCATACCTGAAGCACTCAAAACTGCCAAACAAAGGCTCCAAGCCTTGGCCAGCCGCCTAAAGAGGTACACGAGAGAGAATGAAGCCAGACGAATAAACCGCCTGTTCGCAACACAACCTGCGAAAGTGTACGCTCAATGGCAGGGTAATAACAGCAGAGCAGACCCACCAAGGCTGGAGACTGAGAGGTACTGGAAAGACATATGGGAAAGAGAAGCATCACATAACACCGATGCACAATGGCTGGTGGCTCTGAGGGCAGACCACAGCAACCTCCCTGAACAGAATCCAGTTACCATCTCAGTGGCAGACATCCAGGAAAGAGTCTCAGGCATGAAAAGTTGGACAGCACCAGGCCCTGACATGATCCACGCATACTGGCTAAAGAAGCTCACTGCTCTCTACGAGCGCCTAGCAGCACAAATGAACCAGCTGCTAAGGGATGGGACTCACCCTGAATGGCTAACCCAAGGGCGTACGATCCTGATCCTGAAGGATCCCGCAAAGGGTACAGTCCCATCCAACTATCGGCCAATAACCTGTCTCTCCACAACATGGAAGCTCATGTCAGGCATCATTGCGGCTAAGATAAGCGGGCACATGGATCAATACATGAGTGCAGCACAGAAGGGCATCGGCAAAAACACCAGGGGAGCCAAACACCAACTCCTGGTTGACCGAACAGTCGCTCGTGACTGCAGAACCCGTCAGACCAACCTGTGCACTGCCTGGATTGATTACAAGAAAGCCTATGACTCAATGCCACGCACATGGATCACTGAGTGCCTGGAGCTGTACAATATCAACAGGACTCTAAGGGCGTTCATTGCAAACTCAATACGGTTGTGGAAAAACCACCCTTGAAGCCAACGGCAAGCCACTTGCCACCCCACTGCTGTTCTGCATAGGTCTGAACCCCCTCAGCCAAATAATCGACCGCACTGGCTATGGATACCGACTCAGAAACGGGGCCACCATCAGTCACCTCCTCTACATGGATGACATCAAGCTGTACGCTAAGAGCGAGCGAGACATCGACTCACTGATCCACACCACCAGGATCTACAGCACAGACATTGGAATGTCATTCGGGCTCGAGAAATGTAGTAGGATGGTGACAAAGAGAGGGAAGGTAGTCCACACAGAGGGGGTCTCACTCCCAGAGGGAACAATAACAGACATTGAGGACAGCTACAAGTACCTTGGTATCCCACAGGCAAATGGCAACCTTGACGAGGCAACAAGGAAAGCAGCGACAGCCAAATACCTGCAAAGAGTACGGCAGGTCCTAAGAAGCCAGCTCAATGGCAAGAACAAGGCGCAGGCAATAAACAGCTACGCCCTGCCAGTGATCAGATACCCAGCAGGAATCATAAGTTGGCCAAAGGAGGAGATACAGACCACAGATGTTAAGACACGAAAGCTCCTGACCATGCATGGAGGGTTCCATCCCAAGTCCAGCACCCTGAGACTGTACACGAGCCGGAAGGAAGGAGGCCGAGGACTAGTGAGTGTGGGAACCACTGTCCAGGATGAAACATCCAAGCTCCACAAGTACATCAGTGACAAGGCCCAGACTGATGACATGCTCAGAGAATGTCTCAGACAGTGGGGCGCAGAGGAAGAGGTGCTGGAGGGACCATCATGGCAGGACAAACCCCTACACGGGGCGTACCACCGGAACATAACTGAAGTGGCTGATATCAAGAAATCCTACTAATGGCTGGAGAGGGCTGGTCTGAAGGACAGCACGGAGGCACTCATCCTGGCTGCATAGGAGCAGGCCTTGAGCACCCGAGCAATAGAGGCCCAGATCTACCACACCAGACAAGACCCAAGGTGTAGGTTGTGCAAAGAAATGCCTGAGACAGTCCAGCACATAACTGCAGGGTGTAAGATGCTGGCAGGGAAAGCGTACATGGAGCAACATAACCAAGTAGCGGGCATAGTGTACAGAAACATCTGTGCAGAGTACGGGCTGGAAACCCCAGGATCAAGGTGGGAAACGCCTCCAAAGGTGGTGGAGAATGAGCGGGCCAAGATCCTGTGGGACTTCCAAATACAGACTGACAGAATGGTGATGGCGAACCAACCAGACATCGTGGTTCTGGATAAGCGAGAGAACAAAGCCGTGGTGGTGGACATTGCAATACCGAGCGATGGCAATGTCAGGAAAAAGGAACACGAGAAACTAGAGAAATACCAGGGGCTCAAGGAAGAGCTGGAGAGGGCCTGGAAGGTGAAAGCATCGGTGGTGCCTGTGGTGATCGGACACTCGGGGCCATGACCCCCAAACTGGATGAGTGGTTGCAGCAGATCCCAGGAAGGACAACAGACATCTCAGTCCAGAAAAGTGCAGTACTGGGAACAGCAAAGATACTGCGTCGAACTCTCAAGCTCCCAGGCCTCTGGTAGGGGACCCGAGCTGATGAGGGTGAGAGACCAACCACTGAAAACATTATTCCCATCTATCTGTGCCTACAGAGGTCAAACTGGACACGCTGTGGATGAAGTAATGAGAGAGGGTTGATTCTGGGCCTTTGAAAAACAACATAAGTGCACCAATAAAACAGAAGGAACTTACTGCATCTAACCAGTAATGTCAACGTAATTATTTGCAAGGATATTATAAAACTGCATCAACACTTGTAACAAATGTTACTGTAATACCTTTGACTGAGACAAAGGCACTGAGAAGTACAGTGGAAATGTTGTTGCAGCAAAATTTGAAATTCCCTCAGGATCAATAAAGTATCTATCTGTCTCTGTCTCTCTCTCTGTGTCTCTCTCTCTGTCTCTGTGTCTCTCTCTCTGTCTCTCTCTCTCTGTGTCTCTCGCTTTCTCTCTTTCTCTCTTTCTCTCGCTCTCTCTGTCTCTCGCTCTCTCTGTCTCTCTCTCTGTCTCTTGCTTTCTCTCTGCCTCTCACTTTCCCTGTCTCTCGCTCTCTCTGTCTCTCGCTTTCTCTCTCTCTTCGTCTGTCTCTTCGTCTCTCGCTCTCTCTCTGTCTCGCTCTGTCTCTTGCTCTCTCTCTCTTTCTCTCACTCTGTCTCTCGCTCTGTCTCTCGCTCTCTGTCTCTTGCTCTCTCTGTCTCTCGCTCTCGGTCTCTTGCTCTCTGTCTCTTGCGCTCTCTGTCTCTCGCTCTGTCTCTCGCTCTCGGTCTCTTGCTCTCTGTCTCTTGCGCTCTCTGTCTCTTGCTCTGTCTCTTGCTCTCTCTCGCTATCTGTCTCTCTCGCTCTCTCTCTCTGTCTCTCGCTCTCTGTCTCTTGCTCTCTCTGTCTCTCGCTCTCTGTCTCTCACTCTCTGTCTCTTGCTCTCTCTGTCTCTCGCTCTCTGTCTCTTGCTCTGTCTCTTCCTCTCTCTCGCTGTCTCTCTCGCTCTCTCTCTGTCTCTAGCTCTCTGTCTCTTGTTCTCTCTCTGTCTCTCGCTCTGTCTGTCTGTCTGTCTCTCTCTGTCTGTCTGTTTCTCTCTCGCTCTCTCCGTCTGTCTCTCTCTCTGTCTCTCACTCTCTGTCTCTCTCTCGCTCCCTCTGTCTCTCATTCTCTATGTCTCTCTGCACTATTACATTACAATGACCTCCCATTCTGGAAGTAAATTTTCCAATCAACTTTCTGATAAACTTTTAAGAGTTAAAAAGCATCACAGTTGTTTTAAGTCCAAAAAGCACATGTAAAATGAAAGCTTCTGTGTAATGCTTTAATAACTTTTCAGTTTCTAAAGTTTTCGAAACGGGTTTTAAGTAAAATGAGAGGTCTTGTGGTCACTATTGAGTTCCATTATCAAAAGTCGGCCTTCACCACTCCACCTACAAAATTGGACACACCAATTTTCACAACCCCTTAAAAGTAACATTTCTTTCTTCATGCACGGGCACCATTGGAATTAAAAGTAAAACGTGCAATGTGTCTGGCTAGCTAGCTGAGAGTCATGAGCAAATTTATGAGCCATTTTATTCAATGAAAGCCAACAGATCGACTAGCATCTTCCAGGCCGTGTCATGTCTGTGCTTCTCATGCCAGCTCACAATTGGAACAGACGCACAGACCTGGAGGAGCAGCCCAGTGGTTAATTACAATGATTAAGTCACAATCTTTCGCAAGCTTTTAATTCAATTGTGGTAATTATGAAGGGATTTGGGCACAAAAACTGTTGCAGGGTCAAGAGTTGGTGAGAGAAACTGCAGTTCCCATAACTTACAGAGTGGAGGGCATTTCAATGGGAGCCAGAATCACTTTTAATGTCGAATAAATCTTTTGGTGAGATAAAATTACGACAGAGTTGGCAAGTTGGTACGGAAAAGTCAAGAAAGAGAAAAGAAGAATAACTCCTACATGTACAAATGATTTAGCAGGTTTCAGAGCTCAAAGTTGACATAAAAATAGTTATAGTTATAGAATATAGTTTGAATAACACAGTAAGCATGACAGATGCTTCAGTCTATAACTATACCATAAAAAGGTCTATTTTTAAAGTGGATCTTTTTGCTGTCAGTTTCAATCTGTCTCACTGCTACAGGTTAAAAGTCAGTTCAGGCTCATCAAAACATGCAGGTGAAGTACCGTAAATTCCTGACTACAGAGCGCACCCGATTAAGAACCGCATGCTCAGATTTATGAAGAAAAATCAATTTTGTAATTATATGAGCCGCACCATATTATAAACCGCTGGCCAAAGACTAGGCGGGGGGTTCGCTTCTGCGTCCCCGCCGCCTGGAGCGCCTCCGGGATGGGTCATGGACGCGTCCCCGCTGAACTCTGGGGACGGACTCGCTCACTGGTGACACTTGGGACACACACGCGCCACAGGCACTTACACACCTTCACACACTTGGGACACACACACGCGAAATGCACATACACACCTTGGCGCTCTGGGAATAAACCACGGTAGCGATCGCTTTAGCCTTCAGTCTGATTTGTACAGCGGAAACACCGCGTCGCATGCTCTTTGCGTGTTAACCCAGTCCTCCAGAAAGTTTTCAAGCTCAGGCCATCTGCTATGGTTACCTCTGAAAGCTTTGGTTGTCTTTTACACTGGCTCAGTTCTTCTTGCTGGAGCCTCCACCTTCGCACCATCTACTCGTTTATGCCAATTTTACGGTCAGCAGCTCGATTTCCTTCTTTAACTGCCAGAGTGATCGCTTTTAGTTTAAAAGCTGCATCATATGCTTTTTGTCTGGTATTCTCCATGTTGATGAGGGTTAGCAGAAAGACTGAAATAAGGAAGTTGTGATTAATCATACAATTTCATTGGACCTCAGTGAACTACTTATTCATTTTATTGGTCCATGTTTTTCCCGCAATGAAAAAAATAAATAAAAAAGCCGCTTCATATTACGAGCCGCAGTGTTGAAAGTGTAGAAAAAAAGTAGCGGCTTGTGATCCGGAATTTACGGTAAGTACAAAAGGGCTTGATTAAAGTTCCCATGTGTAAAGCAACATTTATCCAATTAACACATCAATATTAGCTTATTGTGTTTTTTTTTTCTTTCTTTCCTTCAGTACAGCGTAGGCGGTAAAATGGTGCTGCTGCTCTGACCAGTGCTGCTATCTTTACTTTTATCAGTACGGTAAATATTGAAACTAACACAGCGGAAATGTGACAGCAGCAGAGCTGTTAGCCCTCATGGTTATCTTCCAAACTCATTTTGGTATGATTTGTAATGCAAAAATTGCCCCATTGATTTGCTGGACAAAGCTTTAGCCACTCAGAAATAGGGATATTTACCTTTAAAAATGCACACAAATATACACAAATATAAGTAAAGATCACGCATGGAATTTTTACTTAGAATAAATAAATGATAACACTAATAAAATACTTTGTTACATGTTATATTTTAGTCTAATTGCTCTTCTATTTCCATTTTTACTCATTAAGCTGATCAAAAAGACAGATCTGATGCACTGTGGACAATTTGGGAATGAACCATGGGCAAACATCAGCCAATGTGACCCTAGTGTTTTAATTTACTTTTGGACAATTTATCAATATACACTGAATCTGTATTTTAGTATTTCCACCAACCTGTTCAGGGACTACAGGTGTAAATTTGCATCGTCCTTTCCTACTCAGAATTTTGACAAATGCATGCAAGATATATGAATAACTCAGTGGGCTGTTGTCATGGAAAAGCGAGTGAGAGGCTGCATTGGCTCCAGTTCTACCACTCTGACGTAAATAGGGACTGTTTTTCTCTATATGAAACAGGAAAGACCATTTAACATTCAATTCCTCCACTCCTCTTTCTTGCACACCTTTTCAAATGCTAAAACAGCCCTTCCTGACCTCTGCAGCAACAGGAAAATCCAATATACTTTCCTCTGGCCTGCTTCTCACAGACACAGTGCATTTGGACACACACTGCTCGATCAATAGCAGGCATTAGATGTTATTGACAAAGCCGACGGAGGTTAACTATGTGGTGTAAGTGTCCGACTGCCTATTAAACCCTGTGTGCTTGTGAAAGAGCAGTTTAAGATGAGTTACAGACACAATTACAATGCTTTTGAACATGAAAAGACACAAAAGGGGACCTTGAAATGAGCTAAATACAAGAAAAAGAGCAATGATTGCAGCTTAAAAGAGAGAGATTGAATCTGTTAAGGTTTTGCCTCATAATGACACAGATCTAGTTTCAGAGTATACATCAAGGCTGCATGTTCAAGCTATTAAGTCATGAAAGGTAATGGCCTGTTCTTTGGCTGACCTTCTGTGTCTACGGTCAAATAATAGTGTTATAGAGATACAGAAATCAATCTTTTTCCATTTAGATAAATGTAAATATACAGTAGTTAAGAGTTATATGTTTTGAATGAAATAGAAGGCTTTATTTTTGAAAATAACTGTCAAAACACTGACAATAAACACACTGTAGTTTAGGGCTTAATGACTTATCACAATCTAATTGAAGTGATCGCATTCATCAAAAGCAGAAATTATTTTTCAACTGTGATCTACTATCTACTACTAAATAACTACTTCTGCTTGTAGAAAAGGTTGAGAGCTCCTGTAAGCTACAGGATGGAGATCACTAATATTAGTATAGACCACTATTATACTGTAAGTAATGAAATGTCCTGTTCAAACAAAAGTATAAATAAGAAAAGGGAAAAATTTGCAAATTTTCAGTCTCATCACATGAATAAATTCTCCTGTTTAAAATGTGAACTGATCATAGCAAATTTCTTTTTAATTTCTTTCCAGAAAAAATACCCATTTGATTTTGTTCCCAAAATCCTGCAGCTCTAAACTTCTGTTAGTATTTATTACATTATAAGTTTATTATAAGTCCCAGTGTTTAAATACAACTGCATTATGAGTTCTGTTATTTGTCTTAACTGGAGTTAAACAGTGGGAACTAGAAACACAACACTTTGGAGACAATCATGGATGTCATTAAAAGAGAACATTCCCCATTTTGTGGAATCCCACGCAGAGACGCAGGCCCATTACAGAAAGCAGCCTCCTCTCAGCAGTGGTGTGTGTGTGAACGTGTGGAATGGGCTCGTACCTGGTAGGTGTCCCAAAGTCGGATAGTACAGCGCAGAGGCAGCTCTCTCATCAGGAGGTTGTTCATCCAGCGAAAAGCAAACTGTAGGTACTCCACCTCGTACTGGTGCATGTGGCGATGTACAGAGTCTGACAAAACAATTACAACATTTTAGTACAAAAGCAATAATCTGCAAAATGTCTGATCATGTTGATGTGCCTGTGACTGAAAAGGTTTTGCAGTGCTGATATTTTGTACCTCTTTAAAGGTGCACTGTGTAATATTTTTAGTGGAGGGTCCAACACCTTTATCTAGAGTGTTCCGCAGTATAGGTTAAACCTATCTATCACAATCGGGTTACAGCACTACACTACATTACAATTCAGATCTGTGGAGAGTTGCCCTTAGTCACAGAAGGAATGGTATTTTTCAGTAATAGAAACATCTGTAATGAATAAATGCTAGCTGAATATGTTTAAAGTCATATCATGGAACATTCCAGGCATTCCTCCAGAAAAGGCATACTGAGCAGGTGGCTGAATTGATAGTTGAATACAGGGTCCAATATAGGGTAAGGTGACATTCATGCAGTATTTTGTATTTATTTTATACAGCATTTACGTCATAATGGTTGTTTTTAGGGTTCAAAAATATATTGAAAACATAAGCAAGTCCACCTCCCCACTAATCTGACAACTGTCACTTGGCTCGGTAGCATCATTTCTATGTCTTCATGGAGAAGTTTAATGCCATACTGTGAAACATTTTATATAAAACAGTGACATCTCCATGGAGACAAAGGGCAGGGCACTATTTACCTGAAAAAAAAAAAAAACAGGATTTGTGCTAATCATGTCTTTAAAATAATACTTAAACATATTGTACAGAATCCCACAGAAACATCTGTGGCAGTAGAAATGGTTTGCTCTTCAGGTAGTTTCCTCTTACCGCTCAAGTGTAGAGTTAAGTAACAGAGAGGTAATTATCATAGAGAACATCACATCAAACCTGGAATGAGCTGGAGTAAGTAATCACTGTTACAGGCTATTAGGCTACATCTGACTGCGTACATTTAAAAGTAATGACATCCCGTTAGTTATCTATGCTGTATTGTTGCTTGAGTCTCAATTTAAACAAACCACTATGGAGCACAATTCATCACTCCCTTATTACAGTCTGCAGAGAGTGAAATCTTTTACAACTTTTATTTGTTGAAGGAATAATAAGCAAACAGTTTGTAAAAACAAACTGTGCCTTACTCATTATACAAAGCCTTTTGATGTGTTATAAATATTTCATTTGTCTCAACTGCCAGTGGACAGACAGTAAACTGTAAAATAACATTATTTTATTGTTCTTTATGTATTTGTGAGCCCTTTGTCAGATGCACAAACATTATTATGACAAAAAAAAGTGTGGAATAAAACTACCTTCTACATTACCGTTAAAAAATTTGGGGTCACCCAGATAATTTTGTGTTTTCCATGAAAAGTCACACTTTTATTTACCACCATGAGTTGTAAAATAAATAAACTATAGTCAAGACATTGACAAGGTTAGAAATAATGAGTTGTATTTGAAATAATAATTTTTTCCTTCAAAATTTGCTTTCATCAAAGAATCCTCCATTTGCAGCAGTTACAGCATTGCAGGCCTTTGGCGTCTAGCTGTTAATTTGTTGAAGGATCTGGAGAAATTTCACCCCACGCTTCTAGAAGCTTCTCCCACAAGTTGGATTGTCTGGGTGGGCACTTCTTACGTACCAGACGGTCAAGCTGCTCCCACAACAGCTCAGTGGGTCTGTCCATAACACTTCTTTCCAGTTTTCCTCTGTCCAATGTCTGTGTTCTTTTGCCCATATTAATCTTTTTCTTTTATTGGCCAGTCTCAGATATGTTTTTTATTTTGCCACTCTGCCCTGAAGCTGCATCCTGGAGTCGCCCCTTCACTGTAGATGTTGACACTGGCGTTTTGGTACTATTTAATGAAGCTGCCAGTTCTGCCAGTTGAGGACCTGTGAGGCGTCTATTTCTCAAACTAGAGACTCTAATGTACGTATCTTCTTGCTCAGTTGTGCAGCGGGGCCTCCCACTTCTCTTTCTACTCTGGTTAGAGCCTGTTTGTGCTCTTCTCTGAAGGGAGTAGTACACACTGTTGTAGGAAATCTTCAGCTTCTTGGTAATTTCTTGCATGGAATAGCCTTCATTTCGAAGAACAAAAATAAACTGTTGAGTTTAACATGAAAGTTCTCTTTTTCTGACCATTTTGATAGTTTAATCGACCCCACAAATGTGATGCTCCAGATACTCAACCTGCTCAAAGAAGGTCAGTTTTATAGCTTCTCTAACCAGCTAAACTGTTTTCATCTGTGCTAACATGACTGCACAAGGGTTTTCTAATCATCCATTAGCCTTCTGACGCAATGAGCAAACACATTGTACCATTAGAACACTGAAGTGATAGATGCTGGAAATGGGCCTCTATACACCTATGAAGACATTGCACCAAAACCCAGACATTTGCAGCTAGAATAGTCATTTACAACATTAGCAATGTATAGAGTGTGTTTCTGATTAGTTTAAAGTTATCTTCATAAAAAACTGTGCTTTTCTTTCAAAAATAAGGAAATTTCTAAGTGACCCCAAACTTTTGAACGGTACTGTATACTCCATATTGATTCAGCAAATATTTGCTAAAATAAAATAAAAACACACAGGCTGTATAATTTCCACTTTGACCAAATTATTATTATTTATTTTTTTCTTGAAATACCCAACTCCTCTCAGTTATGTCCCTCTCACTGTCCAAAAACTGTGCCTTGTGCAATTAATATTATTTTAATAAATTCACACTCTTTTATTTTAGGTCAAAGATCAGCTTGGGTCCTTTTAAAGGAGAGAACCAGTCATCTGTCAGTAAAGACATGCTGCTTTGTTCAGACTTGACTTTGGAGGAATAAATTTGACTATTCTTGTGACTAATACAGTCTGTTTTTGTTACTTATTAACAGTCTGTAAACAGCATTTAAATACAATTTTTTTTAAAATCAATGAGGGATTTTTTTTTATCCCCAAACTCTAATGGTAAGTATATTAAGAACTCTGTATCGCCTCTATTAAAATAAATAAATAATGAGACTGAAGAGCTCTAACAATGGACACAGTATGAAGCATTTCAGCTAAATTATTTTGTAGCATTTAGCGTTCCCTCTACACCTTTCTGTAGATTTTTGTGAATAACTGCCAACTTTACAGACATGGCTGATATTAATACACACTGACAACCTAACTGTGACTGCATTGTTCTCTACTCTGCCTCTTGATAAATGCTTGTTTAATGCCACTTTACATAACAAAAACTCCACGTTAATGCTCAATATTCAGCAGCGTCCCATTTTGCAGTCATCAGCCCTGTGACACTCATGCCCACAGTGACACATAATAACACATCCATAATTATAGAGCTGCCAGAGAAGCCTGTTAGGAGGCAACTGTAGCATCCTTTTCTCACACTCTTTGTTCTTCTGGTTGACAAGCTTAAGCTAGCTGCATTAATGTAGTGACAATGACTGAAAACATAGGTTGACGCATAGGTTGACACGCTGTGCATAATAAACATGTAAGAGACACCTGTCAATCTATTCCTGGGATTGGAAAATTGGTGGTTTTATGTGATGTCGTCGCACTCCCAGAAGGGGGCAAGAGCCAGTTCCTTAATGAGTGCATTGTGCTTAGCTATGAAAGATCTAAAAAGTAAATTCACAAATGTTTAAACTGATGATTTCACTTAGTGACTAGACCCATTATCTTGTATTGTAACACAAATGGATTTGAACAATATTCATTATAGCTGCTCCACATCTGTATTAAATATTATTAGCCTATAGAAAGAGATGGTGTAATCCAGGAGTGGTGTGATGTAGCAAAGGTTTCAATGGTAATCATCAGAACACTGTCTTTGCAATCAATCTCCCATTCGGAAGCCATTTTCTGGATGGAAGCCGAAATGTCTCGATTACAAAAACGACTGTGATGTTATCTGAAACTCAGCAATAACTTGTATGATTCTGCATGGAGATGCCAATCTAATTATCATTAGCATTGTGGAATTGACAGGCTTTCCCTTAGTATTCAAATCAAGTTTAGAACGGTAATATCATGAGCTTATGTTACTTTAAAAACTACAGAGTTTATAATTTTCTAACATGTGTTTTGGTTGGTTTGCCCTTCGTCCTGCAGCTCTGAACATATATAGTTCAAGAAAAAAAGAGATAACATGTGGCTTGTGTGCATCTGATTGAAAATAGTTGTGCATTATTGTTGCATTAGGTTCTTGAATTAATGGGGAATGATGCTGTAATGTAATGACAGGTGTATATTTTCCTAACAGTTTGTATATGGCGAAAAGAGAACACCGCATCTCTCTCTCAGTTTAATTATCACTTGCTGCTGTAAATGCATAAACAAGAGAAGCTAGTTAACAGGGAATACATCACAGTGACATATCAGAGCAGAGACGAGAAAAGAGAGAAACTTTAGATGATCTTAAATTACACTAATGATCTCGCACTGCCTAATATTAGCGCCTTGGCCAAATATTCAGAGAATGAGGCTCTGTGGGTGACGGGAATGGAGATGTGAAAAGATGGCTGACTTTGGGAGACAAGGAAAAAATATGTTCCATGAGACATTTGTTCGGTTGTAATTGTAAATGGATTGAAAATTATACAAGAATAACAAGATTCTGTTTCTATTTTATGATAATTTTACAATTTTGTGCACGTACATTTACAACTAAAACACAGCTAGATTGAGCCTGTAAAATGGAAAAAGAATTATAGTCTTGTGCCATTTAACTCTGAAGTCTAAAAGCCTAAAATTATTGTACAAATGTGTTTTACCCAACACAAAACTGACTTGTGAGCTTTAAACCAACATTGTTACCTCATCAAAAACATACCTGGAGTTGTGTTTTGTTTCATTCATACATGTTTGAGGAATCCTTTATTATCAGTCTGTCTACATTCCCAAAGCTCAAAATGCTCTGTTCCACCCTTGTGATGTCTTTAGGCGGTTAACAGCTATCTTTACTTCAGGAGAGATTGGCAGGGCTGAAAGTATCCAAATGATTCTGATGAAGGTGTGCGGAGTTTAAAAACACAGTGGAACACTCCCTGTATTACCACATGACATTACAAGGTGGAACAAAGTGTTTTCTGTTTGAGAGAAGAACCTAAATTCGATTTGTGTGAATGAAAACACAACACAATTCCAGGTTTGTGATGAGGAAACAACATCATAACAAAAAAAAGAGTCCTTTAAAACTAAACAGCTTACCTCAAAAAAAAAAAAAAAAAAAAGTAAAAAAATAAATACATTTGAACAAAGTTCCATGATTTCATTAACTTGAACTATTTACAGGATTGTGAAATATCAATTATATTCATAGGTCCAATGATACTGTAGTAAGTCTGTGGTATGAACAAGTGCAAGTACAAGCAGTAAAACTTATGACTTCTTCACCTTTGGCTTGTGTCCAGTCTTAGGGGCTGACACAGGCATTTTTATGACTGGGCTATTGCTCCACTATTTTCCAGGTTTTCCATGATGCGCGGGAACCCCAAAGAACTGCAATAAGTACAAGCTTTAAAATGAATGCCCTTTTAACCTCTGCATGGCTCCTGTCCAGCAGGGAGGAGAATCAAGATGGCTGAGGCAGGCAAAACGCTGGTTCACTCATACACTGACTAGGTGGTGAGTCCATACCGTAGACCATATATACGAGTGAACATAGCTAAAGTGTTAGTTGCCACGTGCCAAATAGGAAGTGCTCCGGCTCCTTCTGACCCTGGCTCCCATTGACTTACATTGGGATCTTGTCGCCCTTCTCTCTGTAACTGCAGCCGTGAGCCTCGCCATTTTGGTCATAAAATGTTCGTATTAAACTGCTTTATGTGATCCTTTTTTTTTTTTTTCTCGTTATTTTGTCTCTCAAAAAAATCCTATTCATAACATAGTGCCTGGGTCCGGATTCGCCTCTATAACCGTTAGCATTGTGAACCTTACTGAGTGGCGCTGAACGCTATGGGTCATGTCACACTCACTTATTCCACTTCTTTATACAGTCTATGGTCCATACTGATGACTAAAGTTGTGGACAGTCTTACTATAGCAGAGACTTGCTTGTGGCAGTACAGATGTGGGTGGACAGTGAAGTAAGTGAGATACGGTTTTGCTCATGGGGCCATTTTCACCAGTACACCTCAGTTTGATATAAACAGAATGAATGTGTGAACTGTAAATAGCATTATGATTAGTATTATAAAACAGATAGATGATAATGAGGACCTCGGCAAGGTTACAGGCAGTTATACATGGGAAAGGTAATTACTTTCTCTGCATACTGTACACCTACTCACCCCTTTCATGTATAAATATAAAGCAGGGCTAGGTGGTGACTTTTACATTATCTGAGCCTCACACAGAACAAAGACCTGTTCCATGTTTCATTATGTTGCACCAACACAAAAGAGAAGAGAGAGAGAGAGACTGCAGGTCTGTGCTGCTTTATCGCCTACTGTGTTTACTTTGATTAAAACACAAGCAAACGCCACCAGGCTAACTTTACACATTCCACACTATAGCTCTACTGTTCCAATTATATATCTACTACTATGTAACATGACATTGTATTAGTGCAAAATGATTAATGATAATGATGATAATCCAGATGAAATGGGAAATAAATGTCATATACAGAAAGGCAATTTGTCACAATAAAACATTTCACGATATATTGCTACAGAGAAATACTGCGGTAAATGATAATATTGCACCTATTTTATGCCATCATCATCATCATCATCATCATCCATTTTATGCCGCTGACACAAAAAGCACAAAGAAAGATAAGATTTTTTAAAGATATTTAAATAGACAGTATCATTCAAAAGACCTGAGCTGCAACAAGTAAATAATAGAATAAAACAATAATTAGCCGTATAAGTTATTTATTCAACCTCTACAGCTCAAATCTTATCACATTACAACAAAAATAAAAAAGATCGCAACACTATTGCAAAGAAAATATATAGCCGATAAATATTGAGTCCAAAAATATGTTGTTCCATCAATCATGTACAGAACGATAAGCTGATGTAGTAATTATTGGGTCAGGTCAACTCACACCGTGGTGACAGACAATATTCTATTAACTTAAGCCTAATGTGTCCATGTTTTTCACAGTGTGACTTCTATATTGGCATATACTGTATATGAAAATGAAAATGTATGTGTACATTATAGACTTGTCAATGTAGTGTACGTATGAAGTATGAGTGTGTAAATGTGTATGTGCATATATGTTACATGCCTGTGTATGTAGGCCATATATATATTGCTGAACATTCTGAAAAATAAATTGAAATTAATAGTTTTACTTTAGCTTGCAACTTATTTTCTAACAGACTTCTGAACAGTAGTAGAGATTTTCTACACAAGTGGGAATAACCCACCATACCAGCAATTTTCTCATTTCCATAAATTCACCTTTGGGCAATTTGCATGTTGATGAACTTGAGCTAATGCACGCTACAAACACAGAAACAGAGATAAGACCAGATAAAGAGATTAGAAAAAAAACTGTGCGACATGATGAAAGAGTTCTGTCTTCTGAGCAGATACAGCAACAGCATCAAGCGGAGCTAATATGAGTTGCTGTACACTATTAAGAATGGAATAATTACAAAGAGGAGGGTCTGAGGAGGGACCAACCCAGGCGGCAACGACAGGATACAAGAGTAAAAGTCTCAACAATGCCCTCACACAAATTAATTACAGAAATAGTAACAAAGGTAAAGTTAATAACATACCAAGTAATTACATTTATGAAAGGTGTTCAGCCCATTACAATCATTCTATGTGAAAAATGAATAACTGTGCACATTACATCTGCTCTAGGCATTTACAGAAAGCTGCTGTTATAGTAGAGGTTAAAGATTGACTTAAATATTACAATTTATGTTCTCGCTCTACTTTAAGTGGACATATGATTTACAATAGACTGCTGAGGTTTTAACTTTGTTCTTGCATCATTAGTTTACTGAATTTTATACATTTATTGATTCATGCATGTTTGAGTAATTGTGTAAGTGTTTATTTATATAGCGCTTTTCACAGACACACACAAAGACGCTTTACAGAGGATTATTTACAGCATTCTTCGTGTATTGTCCTAAATTCGAGGATCACATGCTAAGAAAATTTCCGTTTTCACCTAGCCCCTATCCCCACCCACAACAATAAAAACACAATGAAAATCTGCTCCTTGCTACTATGAAGAGCCGATGTGAAGAAGCAGAGCCCATCAGATCTGTGGTTTTGAACAGTAAGTCAGTGGGTCCATTTCTGTAAGCCATTTGAGTCAAATATTCCATCTTACTATACACGTAATGATGTGTGTATGTTCTAGTTTAATAAGACATATAAAAGGCATAATATGTCTTCTTTAAACAGAATTCTTCACTTTTTCTGTACACACTCATGATGTGTGTGGCTGCATGTGTGCATCAGCATGAAGGTGACAGACAGGGACAGATCCACCGCAGTGTCCTGGTCTCTTGGCAACACACACACACACACAAAAACATAATACAATGAAAGTCTGGGTCGACAAAAATCTGAACCCTGCGTGTTTCGTGTCCTGCCCCCGCAGCCTCAGCACCCTGTTGTCTTAACAAATAGTGCTGTCCGCCTCAGTCTTTACCAGTAAAGTCCTAACGTCGGATACACAGCAGATACAAGGCCAAGACAAAGCACTGCCTTCTGCTATTTGAGAAATGTGTATACTTTTAACTGTGTAAAATAAATGCATTTTGCTACCATAAGCTTACAAAACTGTTGAAAGTAATGAGCTTTAAGATATAGGCTAACTCCCAGGATGGATAGGTAAGCCTGAATAAAACATTAGTGTTTGGAAAGGAACGGTTTCTAAATAGGAAAAACTCTCGTAAAAGTCATTGCTCAATTTGAGATCTACAGTGCGAAAAGTAATATTGTCTCAAAAAGCGACCAAAACAAAGACAAAACTACAGTCTTTAGAGGAAAATATGCAATAATCGGCCATATGATAAGAGATGATAGGTAATTCAAGGCAGCAGATAGGCCATTGCCCCCAAAACAGATGGTATGTCGACAGCAGAGCGGAAAACAATCCAGTAACACAAGATAAAAGCGATGTGTGATCTCATTATGGAAGTGGTAATGCTCCGAAATGGCTCTGCCCCAAACTGCTATATGACAGGGCTATCGAAATCCACAGTTAGAGTTTTATAGCCATAAAACTCTATACTCTTTTTGGGGAAGAAATATGACTTACTGAATTCATGGTAAATGGTATACATCTATACATTAGTTATTTTACACTAATATTTACTATCATTTGTAATATAACTTCTGTATCTATACAAACATATTTAACAGGGAAAGAAACTGTGACATTGTGGGATGTGCATTGAAAATAGGAAGAAAATATTGTAATTGATATAATAGATATGGGAAATGATACAAACAAAATGTATGTGCAATAACTGGACAACTGGGTGCCTGGGAAAATTAACTAGCAAAAAAAAGCTACTACTCCATTCAACATATTTATATTTATTTATATTTAGACTTTTACTATAAATATTGTAAGTTTGAGCATGTTTATTTCAGCAGAAAAACTATGTAACTTGAGTTTCCCTCAGGATCAGTGAAGTATCTCTGTCTCATCTTTTAGGGCTCATTATAAGTTTATGTACAGACCTGCATGTTTAGGCGCATCAACATACTAAGTACACAGCCTGAAGCATTAACAGCAACATTGTCACTCCGAGCACGCACCCAGACACACAGTGTATGTACAATCTCCACTATGAGTTTGACTTGATCACATACACATGACTTTGGCTGACATTCAGTGGTGTATGAGCTGCTGCTGGTGTCCATTTGAATGCAGGGGGCAGTTCCCTCCCTCTGGCTGACTGAGCGGGTGACAGGACGGCCCGGCAGCACCAAGGTTACATCCAAACACAACCACTCGACAAAATCCTGCTATGATAAGTGCTTGTTTATCACTGAAAGTCGTTGGATAAATGCAGAATAAATGTGTCACATTTACAAAGTACGGAGGAAATGAAGAAAATGCCTTGGACTGGACATTAAATATACTACGCTAAATCTCAAGATATGGGAGTTATTATTATTTGAGTTATATTTTAAATCATAATCATTTCAAACAAATATTAATGGACTGACAGGAGTTATCCTATTTTTGTGGCAAAACAAATACCCACAAATTATATTAAGAACTGAAATATTCACTACCGTATTTTCAGGACTATAAGCCGCTACTTTTTTCCCAGGCTTTGAACCATGCGGCTTTTAGAACGGAGCGGCTAAATTTTGGATTTTTCTTCCACCGCTAGGAGTGCTCTAACCGGAATTTCAAAAACAAGATAGATATACAAATAATACGCTACTTTTTATTTAGCAGATATAACACGCACGACAAATTACTATCTGGTATTTATTTTCAAGTCCTTGCCCCTTCATGAAAAGCACACAAAGGAGTTTGTATGATGCAAGTTTTAAGTTGAAGGCATCGATCTTGCTCCAGGAAGGAAACCGCTGTAGAGCCCTGCACCCACGGGACCCAACACAAAACAGCGCGGCGCGGGACCATGGATGTATAAGAGCATCTGAAAGAACATTCTGAAAGCTTATTGCAGGCGCGGGCGGGAGCGCGACCACACGACGCAGGAGCGGGCGGGAGCGGGACTGAAAATTGTGTCCCGCGCAGACCTCTACCTGCTGCTGCACGTAAGCTCAGCGTCAATTTCAGCGAAGATGATTAAAATGACTTGTGGTTTCACTGCACAGGAGAAATGAAGGTCAATTACCGGTTCTTTTCTGTTTTTGACCTCATTTTAATCAGCACAGTTGCTGCCGTGTTAAAAGGCACTGTTCAGAAAGAATCTGTTCAGGTACATAAATGTACATTTACAGTACAAAATCATTCTGTAGATGCAGTAAATATCTCATTTTTCAACATAGATATCAGCGGCTTATAGCCCGGTTGTGGCTTGTATAACTTTTTTCTTAATTTTTTTTTTTAATCGAGGGATGCGGCTTATATACCGGTGCGCTCTATAGTCTGGAAAATACGGTAATCATGTATTTATTAGCTGTAATCATGATGAAAAACAATGAACTGCTCCTCATGTGAACATTATTTTTTGTAGTCTTGGGGTAAGTAAAGATGAATTGTTTATTAAACTACTTCACTATTGCTAGGAGATGAACACTAAGTCTCCTCTGCTGGTGTTTTGTAGACAAATGTTAGACCTTTTGAGTACTACAAAAATACCAATTATAAGGTGTGAAAATGGTTTTAAAAATGCCATCAGGACTTTTAGGAATCTATGATAATAAATTCAGTTACTATACTATAAATATTCACCAACTGAACTGTGGAAAGAACCTACAGCCAGTCTCGCCTTACAGCTGTGCTATGAATAACATTTAAAAATGAATGAAAAGTGAATTTCAATCAGTCATTTAATAGATCAGCCTCAAATAGGGTTGTATGATAAGAGCCAAACTAATAATCACATCTAACATATCTGAGGAATATATTAAGTCAGAGCTAATAATTAACAGATAGTGTGTGAAAGGGTGTGCATGTGATTGCACTGTGTTTGCATACATTAACTCTGAGCCCTAGATGGCCCTTGTGTCATACTAATAATCAACACCACGTAAACATTCCTCTGCAGACAGTGGAGCCGAATGAGAATTAGCCATACGCGCTGGTGGTGTCATGTCATTACAAACTCTACTCAAAACCCTGGAAAGAACAGAGTCGGAAAAACAAATGCTACATCCTGCCGTGTACTCAGCCTGACATCACAGTTAAAGCAATCAAAACCAGCGCTAAGCTAACAGTGTGCAGAGTCAAAGTTAAGGGAAGATTCCTCAAGTGAATAGCTTTTGTTTGGTAAGTTCTTTTGTTTTCAGTGGCAGAGAACTAATCAAAACAGTGGTGGTCAGACAGCATTTTATAGCTAGACATCTCAAGACCCAGTCAGTGTAATAAAGGGAAGTATAAAAAATACAAGTTCAATATTTTGAAAGAGGAAAAAGAAGACCCACTGCAGCGAACAATGAGAGAATGCAATGAATCGCAGCCATGAAATATTCATACATGCATAAGTGTGCAAAAATCACATTTTCAGATCCCTCCATTCAGAATATACACTTTTTTTCTGATACTTACAGAGCAGAGAGGAAAGACTTTTATGAGCTCAAAGAAAGTTCAGAAACCCAGTAAAGTTACTCTGCAGAAGTAAAGTTCAGTTGAGTGTAAATGTTGCATAAAGGGAAATTTGAGCGCAGTCCAAGTACATTCTGGTTGTGTTTGTGTCTATATCACATCTCAAATATTTATTTATAGAATCTATATGCAATGCTGTTCATAGTCAACACAACAATTAGCAGCAAAAATGCCTTTTCATAGGTTATAATCACAATCAGTAATGAACACTGCTTATGTTTTTCACTACCATTAAATTTTAAGCAAGGTTCAGAAATAGTTTTTGGAATTGGGAACGGTATTGAACGGTCAATCCACTTCAGCTTGACGCTTCTTAAAGTAAATTCCTTGACCATTAGATTTGTTCTTGGTTGTTATATTAATTATGATTGCCAGGAGCAGTGTGAATGTGTGCAATGTCAGTGTACTTAGTGGAAGCCAGAACAATAGCTCACCATCGATCCTGCTGACCAACTCCTCCAGCGCCTTGACTTTCCTCTGGATCCCTGGCTGTGCAAATGTGTAGTTGTCCTGGAAGCAAGAATTAAAAGCATGTTAAAGTCTACCTAAAATAGAACAGCAACAGTTTCACTACAGACTTGGCTAGGGATGGACTTCTACAATAGTGATAGACATTTGTTTGTGTTGTTTATGCACCTGTATGTACTTCACCTCAGAAACACCAAAACACTACATGTGCAAAGTTAATATGAACTGAAGCTATTTCAATCACCACAATAGTGAGTATGAGTGTATTTCAGAAACAAGTTCCCTTCCTTTAAATAAACAACAAAATTGTCTATATATCGATACAGCAGCCCACGATGACAATACTGTATCACCAAATTTAGTATCATGATATCAATAATTTTGCACACCCCTAACTGTATGATGTGTCAGGATGCTTACTGAGTCAGGAGGTTCCAATAAAAGCATCACAAATGAGTGGATAGAGTCATTTATTAAAGGGATATTTGCTCTATTCCTGTATAATTTCTGGGACAAGCTGCGAAATTGATGTCCTGTTGAGGAAAACCAATTAAATTTGTCTCACACCAGTGTTTCAGTTCCATTTGGTCCGAAACTGTGTCACGCTTGTATTATACAGAAAGCCTTGCATTTCACACTTACACCCTAATAATTTAATTTCAGATGTAGCCTTTTTGTATCTCAAGTGTTTGGCAGAGCCATTTCACACCTTGCACGCAGCTAATCTTAAGACCAGAAAACAAAAACAAAAAAATGAAGTAACACTACAGTGAAGTCAGTCTGTGTGGATTAGGCCTTCAACATGAATAGAGCCGAGTGAACGAAACAATGACGCTCTCTCAGCATGAAGCCAGTCAAACTGTTAGGTCAAGGACTTGAGACATAATATGACATATGATCTTTTAAGGACACCTCTTCAATACATAAACGATATGTCAGTGAATTTTAAGGAATGGACAGAGAGCAAAGAAAAGCTGTACTATGTAAATAAAGGCAGAATTTCTACCACTTTATAAAAGCTACACTTTAATTAGCCTTAATAATGCATGAACAAAGCAGGAACAAATTCAGATTCAAGTTTAACTACATACAGGGTTTGGGTTGGGAGTTAGCGTGAGGTAGTAGTAATAGTGAGTAAGCCTGAATAATTTTAATATATCATTTGTTCTTTATGATTAAGATCATGTTTTATTAAGGCAATTTAAGGAATAGTCATTAAATAATGCTTTCTGAATTTATGCTAAATGCATGCTGAATTTACAGCATACATAGTACATAAGGCACAGCTAAGTTAGAGTTGTCAAAATTATCGAAAACCAGATACTAATTTATACTAAAACTACTATTGAAACTAGACACTCAATTGAGCACGTAGCAATACTAAAAAAGTCACACTGACAGGACAGCAATGAACCTTTCCTGAATGATGATGCATTGTACCGAAACAATTAGAATACCATATAGAGTAGTATATGCCCATAGACCACTATCCACCCTACTGAAGGATTACACTGATATAAGACCAGATGGTAATATAAAAGACAGTTCTATGATTTAATGTTAAAAATGGCACTCTACTGTCGAAATAAGCAGTGTTTTAATTATCATTGTATTATAGGACTTGATATTGAGTGTTTTCCCTAGTCTATTCCTTAGTATCAATATTGAGTTTGAAATTTTACTATTGTGACAACACAAATTTAAGTGCATTGAAATTGGAGTTAATTTTACATATAAAAACATGTGATAGAGGGTATTTCTTTTGGATTGAGCTATGTGCTGAATTTTCTACTGTCCTATGACCCTGGACACAGCCTCAGTGTAGACTCTGTGCCCTCCTGCTTGTGCTGATCCTGAAGGACAAACCTGGACTGTTTACTGCTAAATGACTTCTCTCCCCCACTCTTTTCTCCCCCTTTCTCCTTCTCATTTTCTCTGCCACTCTCTCCATCTGTTAGGTACAGTTTGCCACCTCAGCTGTTCTGGAGCCACTCTGAAATGACCCCTCAAGGAAACTTAATCCTTGTTGTGTGTGCGTTTAGGTGATTACACACACAAAGTCCCTAAAATGCTTATGTGTTGTTCGCTCTCAGATTGTATTCTGCCCAAGTCAACCCCTGTCCACTCCTATCATCATATTCAGCTACTGTTGGGGTTGTCACGACCCCGCAAGGTCCCTACATATACAATACGACACTTTGTAAAATGTCAAAGCCGAAGAAACCTGCTAAAAGTGGTTGCCAATGGTGCAATATAATTACATGATTTCATAAAATGTTTTCATTTAAATGTTTTTTTATAATTATTTTTAAATAATTTTCAAAACATTATATTACCAATGAACCTCCGTTTTCACTGCCCCCAGTATATGTGCACAGCTCTGTACTTACTATGTTCTTCAATTTTTTTGTTTTAGATATAAAATGTGCAAATTATAACAATGATCCGATTATAACTATAGAGCAGACACAAGCACAATAGGTTAACATTTTTTTCATGGTATTTTTAAAATTACATTAATATTTTTAATTGAATAAATGCAAAATAGATTTAATGCCGTTCTGCTCAACTCCATCAGAAAAGTTATGTATTGCATCTAATCCAGTTATTTTAGCCGTAACGCAAAGTCAAATGAAATATTATACTTTGGTCATTAAGAATGCTTAACAGCTGTAACAATTATGTAGGTTGTGTTGCGCCAAATCAGAAACATCTTTTGAGTATTGACCCTATCCTTCAAGTGACTCTTCAATTATTCAGACAAACTGGAAACCATATATTTCAAACTGCACTCTTGTTCAATTAGCTGTTTTTTTAAGATCACATCCATTTTGACTCGTTTGCCAGAAATACAATGCGGTTTATTGCCTTTTTCCTAGCAGGGTTTGCAGCCCTTTGGCTCTGTTGTTGGCTGTCTGTGCCTCTGTCAGCGCAGTGTTAATGCGGTTAGGTGCTATGCAAGTGTGCGGCTCACTGCCAGTAATTACATTTGCATTATTGAAGCTGCTGGCTTTAATCAACTGTCCTTCGCCACAATTTTTCCCACTCGCGCTCAACAACTTTCCCCATAGTAGTGCTTTCCATTGAAATGAGACTGCCATTACCATTTAAGTCCTGGTTTAGAAAGATTGGTTTACTTACATTTAGTTTAGTTCAATTTTAGAGCAGTTGAAAATGAAAGTGTGACTGTATGATTTTATTGAGAATGTATAATGCTAAATAGAAGTGGCTACACCTGAAGTTTTTTCAAGCTTAATTGTGAAAAAAATCAGCACAGACTAGACTTGATCACGACTTCCTCCTATTGTAATTCTCACACTTCTTTGTCATTCTGATTGGCTGTCCCTTCTAAACCATTCAACCCACAAACATTCTCGCTTTTCCATTCGCTCCTGTCGGTTCATATATCTGTCACCTTTTCACTGTTGGGAATAAAAAAGTGGACTATATAAATGTCAGAAGTTATCATTTTTACTTCCACAAATGGTGTCTTAGTAGTGTCTTTGTTTTGACAGCAGGATAAGACACACTGAAATGTCCATTGCAAAAAAGATTAGTATAACTGTTATACATAGCGGTTGATAATGTAGGTTAAGGAAATGCTTTATAATTGTTACATATTAGTATATAGTTGGGTTCATAAATAAGTGGAATCACAGCTCATACTTCTCATTGCTTATCATTTAGTCCTGAACCTCACCATGAGTGAGATGAATCTGAAATGAAAGTTGCAATGATGTGAAAACAAGTTAGAAATGGATGAAAGGAGATCCAAATTTGTCGGCAGATTTTCCCTTGACGCAATTTTAAATGCTTTTCTGTCTCCTATTCTGTCTACTTCCATTACTGAGCTGTCACTAATCTAACCTAAACAGACCACGTGTTGAATGATGACATTAGATCTTCTCATAAAAATAAAGTTGTCCTCAGCTGTAATTGTTTTACATAACCCTTACTACAGCTGCTTTTCACACAGAATTGTGCAACCATTTCCCTGTAGGTATGAGACATATGTAAATCAATACACCAACACATTTCAATACATTGGGCTAATATCAGACATTTGCACATTACTGCTGTTCCAAAACTCCACAAAGATGAATTCTAACCTGTTACTACCTAAATTAGGTCCAGTCTTTTACCGCCATGTCCAATGTTGTCCATGTTCAATACCATCTCCACTACTTCTCACCTCCTCATTTCAGTGCCTGCAGTCTTAGCTTTCTGCCACATTTTCCAATGTTCTCCTCTTTTGCTTTTCCCTTCTTCATTGACAGCCTTTCTTTGTCAAATCCAATATGTTAGATCTTTGATCAGCTGAGGCAACAGGAGGAAATCAACCCTGCTTCATTATTCATCCCTCCATGTTCTCTCCAGCCATCTGCCCATCTACTGCACCTGACCTAGTAGCCGATTTTTAACCATCTTCTCTCATTTTGCCCTTTTTGAACAGTGTACATTTACTCAGGTAGAGGTCACTGATTTGTTCCCTCAAAATGAAAAGACCAATAAAGGACACGCATTTCTTACACCGCAATCTCCAAATCCAATATTGCCATGATCCAGAACGATCAGTGCTCTGAGTCAAATTAATAAGTTAAATTTCGACTTGTTTTACAGGACTTCACCTACCAAAATTATCACCAAAAGTTACTTTTGACGAAAAAAATCAGCAGCACGTTCCTGCCCAAAAAGTGTCAACCGTCTTTGTTCACTCTATGGCCTTCTAGTCCCTCCTTCGTCCATCGTCCGAATCAATAGCTCCTCTTCACCTCTCTTTCCATTCTATTAGGGACAACAATGGCTTCATGCTGGACTTAGATTGCTTGCTTTTGTGGCACCGGATGTCTATCAACGACTTGGACATGGTCGCCAGTGTTCCAATGTTGTGGGGCAACAAGAAGCAGTGTAAAGGTGGGTGCGGGTAGTGGGGCAGACACAGTGAAGAGTAGAGTAGGAGATGACGGGGCAAGATAAAGTCTGAACAATAATGCCGGCCCATAGGACGTCGAAGGGCGAGCCAACGATCTGTTCACTTCAGCTTTGCATGCCTGTGTGTGGGGGTAATATAATGGAGGGGACAGACACGTGATAAGATGAAAAAGGACAGGTCAGACACAGGTATTCAAAGCTTAAAGGGCATGGTAAATTAAGTCGAAATGTCTGCTGCTGATTGTGGCCAAGACTGTAATTAAAACTCAACATGGGAGGTAATGGGACATATGTAACAGCATTAAATAATTAAAGACACTGTAGTTTCCCTTGAGATGTTAAAGCAATAATGGAGACATGGTCAGATTAGCCCTGCAATACGCTAGTGCTCTTGTCTCACAGCAAGAGGGTCCGGTGTTTGATTTGTGAGACCACTATCTATTCAATTTGGACACATGGCAATAAGCGATCATCAGTGTCTTCATACAGACAAATGAATGAAGAATGTATTGTTGAGCACATTTTTATGGTTTGGTTTACTAGTGCATTTTGATTATTAAAATGTTAACTTCAATTCTAAGTTAAATACGGAGTCTCATCAGAGTCTCAATCAGAAGTTGTGAAAATGTTGACATGGTGCCCTACTTTGCATTCCATCAAAAGTTTTGCTAAATAGTGCAACATGTGTTTGCGAAATGCCGCCTTGTATAATCATACAAGTTCATTTGGTTAAGATAATCCAAAATGTGAAGTTGTTAAACACCTGCGAGTGGCATTCATATTTGACAAGGAATAGTTATCAGACAACAAACTGAGTGGAATGCAAAATTGCCTTCTGTGAAATTGCATTTTTCCAGAGAAATGTGAAACTCATTACCCACTTGAAAAGCAAAATGCCACAGTGATATAGTGTTATTGTTACTTTGTGACTCTTATTTGCATTAAAATAATATTTGAATATGTATAATAATAATTGATTCATTCTTTATTCTGATACAGCAAATCATTATCAACCCTAAATACTTAAAGATGGGGTGTAAAGTGGAAACATTGGCAGGGAGTTTTGAAGATGTATACTCTTTTGAAACAATTTTACAGTGTTGAAAACAAAAGCTTAAGGTAGCTTTATATAAAGCTTAAGATAGCTTTAAAATATACATCTCAGTTCCAGTACGCCTCCAGGTTCATTTGAGTCAACGTGCGCTACTATTCTATTATTCTTCATCTTTATAAATAATCTCTGGTGTGACCCCTGTTGTGATCTACACCAATTCATTCCAGGAAAATGTACTTTTGTTGAGCTCAAGAATAAGATTTCTGCGGGAACACAGAAATGCCTGTATATTATTCTTCAGCTTGTCTCATCCTTGACAGACGTTGCTTTGTTTATTCACAGTGACCTGGTGAATGGCTTGTTAAGATAAAGCAGTCTGAAATCCTTGACAGAGTTGGAGGGGAAAAAAACAAAAAAAATCACATAATTTGAAGTTGAAAACTGTCAAACTTTAATCCCTCTGCAGCAACAGCATCTCAATGACTCCAGATGATATTTTGTTGAGTAATTTTAAGATTCAATGGCGAAATTATGAACCTAAAATGATCACGTGTTGAAACTGCTGTTAGACATCTCCTCGTACAAATGGACCAGCTGGACTTTCTTTGTAACTGTGTGGGGACTGAGCTAGTTCTACTGGAGTGACTGACAGCTGAAGGTGACGCTAAAAAACCCTTGGGAACCAGGAACAGGCCTAAACGTCTGCTTTGCTCTGGCTACCTTCTGCTAGACATCTCTTCCCGGACCCCTGCACCCACTCCAGGGAGACCCCATCACTATCCAGCACCCAGCAAACAGATGGCTGCCTTGACAATGAGCAGACACACTTGGATTGGCTCATAGAGTGTGCCTCAGACAAGAAGGCACAGGGGAGCTGAGATGTTTAGTTATTTTGTTGGCAAGTGAACTACAGCAGTTCATGTAGTAAGTGTGTGCAGAGAGAATAGTCTCAGGAGCTGGTTTCTTCTCATTTTCTGTTCTCAATCTGGAGCCAAACTCAAACTTGAACTAAAGGAGTTTTTTATTGGCAAGACTTGAGTGGAGGCATATCTTATTGTATTTTAGTCAATTTAATGTGATTCTTGGTACTTTATTGTAAACGTTGTAATATTTGAGCTGAAGAGGGTAAAATGACCTATCACTCATTATTGATTATATCTATTACCATATCTTCTGTAGAATAATTCTCAGTTCAAAGGTTTTAGTGTGACACCGTTTGGGCCTTTAAATAACTGACCACTTGTTAGGCTTATAGAACACACAGAGAACGTATGTTATATCTTTGTTTGACAAGATAAAACCTGGAAACATTATACATTCAGATCTGAAGGTTATATCAAATTCCTCAAAGTTCATTCTTTGGCTTAAAATATTCTTAAGAGAGCCCCTGCTGTTCAGGCCATATCTGCAGTATTAGCATAAAAGGCAGGTTTTCATCTGCTGCCTCTAAAACTAAAGGGCCTCGGGGGTGTGCTAGCAGAATAATGGACTTTTTAAACTTTTGGACTTCATTTCCCAAACTGACACTGGCTGTGAACGGACGCCACATATGGTTTTGATTGAATAATATGAGCTGGGAGCACCAAGCCTGTCTGTACCTGCAAAATAACTAAAAAGAAAAAGAAAGGGAAAAAAAAGAATTGACTGATAGCTTTATTGCTGGTGTTAATAATGCATTATCGTTTAGCTTGGGATTAACAGAAAAAGCCTAAACCAACATTACAGTAGTGGGCAGAGATGACAGTTCAATTTGAATTCATTAAAACAGCAGATATGGAACCATTTTAATAATAAGTGAAATGAGTTCTGTTTGCCAGGGGCCATGTCCAGTTTAGAGCAGTGGATGACTAATTGGCTACAGAAGTAAAGGGGTAGGATAAGGTCAGTTCAACAAAGAACGGTGTCCAAAAAAACATACAAAGTGCCTACTAATTTGTGTTTTTTTTTGCTTCAAAGCATATTGTTTGAGGAATAATAGACTTCTGTGGATTTGATTTGCCATTGGTGTTGGATTAAAATGAAAAAATGTCCCCACCTCAGCAACAGCTTCATTTCTTTTACCTATTATGTGTTCTATTCAATTTTTTATATGATTGTGCTATAGTGCAAAGTGGCAAATGCAGTTCAAAGATTTTAATGGACAATATGTATGTTTTTGGGTTGAAGGTCTTGTCTCTTTGGCGGTATTGTTGCTTTGAGACATTTTATAAAGTTGTATAAAACGCTGCAATATCCTTGGACACTACACCCTACACAAAACTCAAATTTTTGGGGGGCAATAAAAATGCATGCAACTGAATAAATGAAAGACGAAGTTTCTACATTGCGGAATATTCAAGACCTTCCACCAGAAAAGTTACACAGTGCACCTTTAAATCAATTCTCACATATGGCACCATTGGTACCAGCCGTACGGAGAAACAAAACACGTGAATAAAAAGGGAAAATCTCTATTTCTAGGTGTCTGAGTGTAGATTGTGTGAAGTTGGTGCTAGCCTTGGTCCTGCTTCAAAACGACTGATCTCACAAACCTCCACTTGATCCGAGGGGAGGAGGGGAGCTATCCGTGGTGCCGTTTTTCCAATTAAAGCAGAAGCTCATTATAAAAGGAGCTGCTAAAGAGAATTGACAGCCAAAATAGCACTTTGAACATTTCAGCAAGACACTAAAAACACAGCTAATGGCCAATTTACTGTATTAGTGATTTAAAACAGCAGCTAAATATTTCAAATGAACCGCAAGTAATTAAAACGAAGGACAATAAATGGAAACATCCTTTTTACTTTTTATTTTAGTTCACTCAGGGTGGTGCTTTGTTCATTAAATCTAGGACTGAATCATTTATTTTAAACAAAACTAGAGTAATGGGCATCTTTGTGTGCTAGCGTGAATTACAATATTGGCTTTTTGTGGAATGTCTTAAAAGAGTTTTCAGCTTCCTTACAAGACTTGTGGATCTTTTTGAATGAATACAGTCAAAATTAGTGATAGAGTCAGATGCATTATACTGTGTTGGGTTATTACGGTGCATTGCAATGTAATAAAAACTATGGTTCATACTTCATTGCTATGCCACAAATGTTGGTGAATCTGAATCTCAAGTAGACTGACTTTTTTAAGCAGGCCCAGGAAGACAGCAATCAAAACTAAGAGCCCATAATAAATGCCAGATTTGTTTTGGTAAAAAACTATGACATTTAAGACTAATTAGGAATATTGGTTAAGTTATATATCCCATGGACAAACAAGCACCTTCCAGTTTAACACATTTGGTTTATAATAGAAAGGCATTTATGGGCATTATATCCTAAACAGTGTTGTTTCGATTGCTTTTATTTAATTTATCCGATCTGTTAAGGATACTTGGCCTTAGTACTTGCCGATACCGATACCAGTCCAGTGCCGCATAGTGTGAAGAATTAGTTTAAGGTTAATAAAGTTTGTAAAACATAAGAACAAAACATAAATCTTGTAAAAGGTTATCTCTAAAGAAAATCAACAAGAATAAATGAGATTTGGAGGATTAAAATAATTAGTCCAAGGTATAATGGGGGCTAATTATTCAGAGTAAACAAGTACACCATTAGCGCTATTGCCTGTTGTCGGGCTGAATTCTTCGTAGTTTTTTTTTTACTAAGTTCAATGTCCATACAAAAGGCTAAATGAAGGAATTAAAGAGGTAACACCAATATAATCTCTGTCATCATTAGTGTGTTTTAAGTGGCTACAGAGCATCCACAGTCTGGATTTAACTTGCTCAAAGAGTCAGTGATAGCATTATTGCGATACAATACCTGAAAAATGTGTGGTATCGGAGCTTTTGCCGATACCAGTATCAGAACAGCACTAATCCTTAATTCTGAGTGTAAATTACTGCAACCAATCTTGTGTGATCACTTTTACACAATTCCTAACCCTGTACAAAAATAAAGGTGAGAAAGCCAAGTTATTACCCAGAAAAAGTAGAGGTAACACTTTATAATAAGGTGCCATAATAAACAGCAAACTAATCATTACCTAACCCTTCATTAATATTTGTTAATTGTTACTAAAATATCTATTTCACATGAGTTAATAGTTTTTTCATCATTAACTAAACATTAATTGTTTGCATGAAATCGGTGCATTAATGTTTTAACAAATAGAAAATAATCTATTAATTAAAATCCTATTAATATTTGTTAATAGTTAACTAAATGTCTCATTGGCTCTGTTTATCTCAGTATGAACCACTCAGTGTAAGAGACCCACTGTAAAATATTTGCTATCATTAATCAATGTTATAAGAATTAATTGTAAATATTAATATGATATTAGTTAATAGATTATTTTCTATTTGTTAAAACATTAATACACTGATTTCATACAAACAATTAATGTTTAGTTAATGATGAAAAAACTGACATACAGACATATAGACATTTTAGTAAGAATTAATAAATACTAATGAAGGGTTATGATTCGTTTGCTGTTTATTATGAGCACCTTATTATAAAGTGTTACCAAAGTAGACTATGGCGCATTGTCATACTTTTCAAATACAAATAAGCCCACATTGATTTCTTTAGGGAGCTAATGGGCTCCATTTACACACACTGTCAAAACTATCAAACTTTTTGATTCAACTGTAGACCATGAAAGTCAGTACACCATCATGTAATTTTCTGCGAATCTTCTCCTAGGCCAGCAACCCTTCTTCAGTTAAAAGTAACAGTGGCCAGTGGATGTGAGCAGGTCAGACTAGGGATCACCAACTAATTACACAGCACTGGCACTCCGGCTGCGTCCGATTGTTTAGAAAGCATTAGGGGCAAAACAGGCTTCCCTGGTGGATTGCACATAATTAGTTTGTAGCCAAGGTCGCGCACAGATACACAATCCCATAGACAAAACACAAACATACACACACAAGAAAGCAAATAGAAGACACACAATGTATTCTTCTCCACAGTCCCTCCTTCAGTCTCTCAGGACCACCACGCAAGAGGCTGTATTCAATGCTTAAATTAATAGCCTTCTGATTGAGTGTTATTTATGGTTATTCACACTTCATTTACAATGCGCACTTATAGCTATTAATTACCTTTGCTTCAGACAGACCATTATGAATGCACCAGTAAATTGAAAGGCTTTGTGATATGCTGCAAAGTATTAAACAGGCATTAAACAATATTAAGCACAGGCTGAAACCGCAGTATTTTATGTAAGATCAGTTGAATCCAAGTTGATTCGTATCACATATCCTTTAAAAGGTCCCTAAGGCTGGAAGGAACATTTGATAGGATGTGAGAAAAGATGATTGGGCTCAGAGAGATTTCACACACAAAAAAAAGACTGCTGCATCCATGCAATATTATTAATTCTTGTACCAATATAAAAGTATTAATCACATTGCCTCTGAGTTATCAAAAGTAACAATATCCACATACTAATCAAAAGGTCTACTAAAACAAGCACTGAAAATAACTAAAATATCTATACAAGAATATCTGTACAAAAAAACAGGAAAAAAGTATTTTCAGGACAAAATTGTACCATTCCTGAATAGTTTCACACAAGTTTTCGTGTAATAAAATACTAAAAAGTAGTAATATTAAAAAGCAGTACTATCATTTTTGGTTGGCTTGGTTGTAAATGTCAGTGTAAAAAGAGCTTTTGTTATCATTGTGGTATCAGTATTGTATATTGTCCTTAACAATATTGAGATTTTAGTGACAACATTGCTGCCTCTTTGTTTTATATTTTCTTAGTACTTCAGAACCATTTAACCTGACTGCAACCAAAATTCTGGCATTTCTTTAAGTATATTTCCATCTCTTGGCACTGGAGAGGTATTGCGCCAAAATATGTAGATTAAAAGACCTTAGATCCTCTTAAATGCAGAAATATGTAACTAAAATGGCTACCAATGGCTGTAAAACACACTCTTTAATTCCACTATAACGTTTTCTCCGCTCCAGTGCTCATTTCCATAAAACAATAAGCATATTGCTGAATCAATACAGATTTAAAGAGCTGTAGTCTACTTAAGTGGTGCTTTAAATTAGGGCTATTGACCTGCAGGTGGCTTGGCACAAGTCCGAAAACAGTTACTGGAGACACATCAATTCTCAATGGTAAAATGACTATACGTTAAAAGCCTCAAGGTACTAAAAATGCCAAACTGCCGATAAATTATTGCATGCAACTGTGCTAAAGTTACAATAATCAAATACGTCATTTTGGGGGGAATAGTTGAAAGCTGAATGCGTCAGATCGAGCTGAAATAGTGGAGAGATAACAAAAAGAGAAGGCTAAACTTAGTGTAGCACAAAGTCATGGTTAAGTATAGCAGAGCATTGTTGAATCTCGCAGGCAGGGATTTTACAATTGACAGATGGCTGAACCGTGACCGCTGAGAGCAAGGTCGATTAGGAGAACGGGTGGGCTCGAGCTTTAGGAGGAAATGATGAAACTAAATGAAGTTTGGTGCCGCGGACCGTGTGCAATTATCAGGTCTCCAGACACTCCACGGCTTCAGAATATGCAAGAGAATCACATTCCTCAAACCCACACAGAAACACAGCCTCACAGAGCAATGCACCGGCCGACACAATGTAATAAAGATTATGAATTCAATTGAGAAAACTGGAACACATGCAATCCCATTTATGTGGCAAGAGTGGAGGCATAATGATAACAGGTTTTCAAGGCTGCATTCCCACACAGAAAATAATTCACAAACATGCTTGTAATTTATGATAACATTCAAATAACATTATCTGAATTCAGTTGGGGAGATGTCAATGGCATTTAATAAAATCATGCTGTCATTTTTTTTAATTTAACACACTGTGCTGTGTTATTTCTGTTGTTGATAGTGGATTTAACGGTGTTTAACTTTACCTTTGAACAGTAAGGCTGACCAAGAGTGTATAGCAGCAAATTTTGGGCCGTGGATACAAATCATCTTGTAGGGCGTACTACATGTTTTCTAATGATAAATGCATATTACAGACTTTGTGAGGGGCCGATACCTGCACTGGGCCCTAGGTAAACAATACCTTTACCCTCCCAGTCCGGCGCCCCCGAGGCTGACCCACCATTTCTGATATTAATGCAGTGTGTGCCTCGCCCAGATGTTGCGTGAAAGCTTCGGTGGGGATCTCAGCAACTGTCTGTGCAAATCTGGTAAGTGCAGGTGGTTGTCAGTTCAAATATCTTTAATAGTGTGTGCATGTAGAATGTGAAGGGATAACCACATTTTGCTTACATATTTTCAGACAAGTTGAACGCATTTTGCCGTTTACCTGGATGCCATCCAGCAGTTTGCTCATGCACCAGAAACTGTCTGCCTCGATGTTCTTCAGAGCCTCTTCCTCAAGACTGGACACGTCAAAGTTTTCCACCTCTTCCTCTGTACAAGAGACAAGAAGAGGCAAAAATAAGGAACACGATATATAGAGGGTAAGTGTTGAGCAGAGTAAATAAAACAAAGTCAAAATAGGCTTTGAAAATGAGGACTAAATATACAAAAACACATACAGTAGGTACATGATCAATACACATTGAAATAAAGCTGGAAATAAAGAAAAGACAAATACAGAGCTAGGACAAGAGCAGTGAAATTATACGCATTCAAATCGCATAACCTTTAAGAAAAACAATTTTCCTTCTAGAAAATGCCATTTTGCCAGCGATTAGTATAAGTTGGTTATTTTAAACCACTCCCCACATTGTGACGTTTTTACCAATAATAAAATATTAATAATTAAAAATACTTTTTAATTAGACTTAGATTTTAAGTGAATATTATCAAATTATGCCATTTGTGTGACATTTTGTTTTAGGCCATATTTAATAATACATCTCTCTATAATCAAGTTTAAGACTAATACCTTAAGATTAATATCACATATAATGCACAGAATTAATGTATTCCAAGTTCTCTAATAAATCTTAGTCAGATCAAAACTTAAACCCCACTTCACTTCATCAGTTGGTGTTTTCAAGTATCAAAGGATAAATATCACAGCATTCAAAACAGTTTAAACATGTTTTTCTTCACAAGTTGCGGGCCTCATTTGAGCACACAGACACGTTCCTGTTTGACGTCTCCTCCGTGCTCCCTTGCACGCTTCTGGATCCCCCTCTTTGGATCATTCTTAATCAGTCTTATCCCATCTCCTCCCTGCTGGCTGTCAGGGGCTGTCAGGGGCCCGTCACACGCATGCAGCTGTCACACCCTGCTGCAGTTAATGACATCTGATGACACCCATTGTGGAAGTCACCCGCTGGAAATGACTGGGGATTCGGTGTGCCTGATGCCTGCCCGGAAACAATACCTACTGTGCAACAAAGGAGTCTGTTCCAATCTGGGTGACAAAGCCCGTGATTACATGGTAACTATCAACTCAGAGGGGAATTGGGAGTTAGCTTCTCATTGGTGAAATGCATGATTTTGGATTTCACAATTTAAAAGGTAGCTATAGAGCTACACAATTTGCAAGAAATATCTACAATTTTCAGACAAGCATTGTAATTAGATTTCTGATTCTTGTTTAAAGATCCTATATTAGGCAAAACTGACTAAACTGACCCTTGTTAGCTTTAAGCTAAATTATAATGTTGTTACCTCAACAGCATACCTGGAGCTGTGTTTTGTGTCATTCACACGTTTATTAACTCTTTATTATTACCCTGTCTACTTCTTCAAAGTTCAGAATGCTCTGCTCTACCCTGTGATGTCATGAAGTGGTATTTGTCAAGTTAACAGCTCCTTTTACCTTTAGTTCAGTAGAGACTGGAAATTCCAGGTCTGAAATTCTATTTGATTCTAGAGTAGGCGCCTGTTTGAGAGAAAAACTCAGCCTAAATATGCAGAGTCTGTGTGTTAAACAAGTGTGAATGAAAGAAAACAACTCCAGGTATGTTTGTGATGAGGAAACTATAACATAGAAAAATACTTAAATATGAACTGACAAACAAATACAAGAATAACATTTGTAAAGATCCAAACTACAAGGTTAGCATTTTGTATGTAGAATACAAACAGGATAGGATATTTTGGTGTTCGTGGATAAAATTATGATAGTTAAAAAAAAATGCAGCCATTGCAATTTCCTAATTTGCTTCCATTCAAATTGCTGATCTGGTGCCTGCTAGTTTCCCTGGTGATGTTATTGCTTTGCCTGAATGTTCTACATTATGGCATTAACTTTTAAATGTTCCAAGGTATTAGCAATAATAAACACCTGTAGCTGAATAAATGCTAGATAAGATTGGGACAGTGCATGTTAATGAATACAATACTGATACAAATGGATCGTCTCAATTCGGTGCCTCATTTAAAACTTTCCACTGAGTGAGTATATATATGATTTTCTCATATACCCTGACATACTGCTCTCATCTTTGCCTTGTTTGTTTGAAGTCAGCAGAGGGAGGTGCAGACGAAGAGCACGGAGCCCGAGACCTTTCATCCGATCACAACAGGACAGATGAAGGTACCCACATTATCACACAACGTATTCTTGTGTCATGGACACCACATCTGATAATGGCACAAGATATGGACGAGCAAGCCTGCAGTAAGATTAGATGTCAGAGTAGTTCATTTTAACCACCACACTAGCACCACTGTAGCATCACAATGCAACACAGCCAGGGGATAGAAAATAATGGACATGAGCTCTGCCAAAATGAAGAGATAAAAATCAATGGGATGGGAGCTAAAACAGCTCGCACCAATCATCACAAAGATATTACTACAGACATTTCATGGAAATAAACTACAAAAGCTGACAGGGTGTTTCAAGCACAAAAACACTATTGAATTTTTCCAAATAGCACACATTCATTACTGGACAACCATTTGTTATAAAACATGCAGTGTTTCTTTCTCTAGGCATATCTATCAAACCAAACGTGCAGCTAGTTTTACAAAGATGGTCCAAATGATTGGAAACAGTTACTTTTGCAGAAGAAATATAGTTCATAAGCCAACAAGTGGTACATACAAAATTCTTCCAAAGATTTATTTATTTTATACTGAATATTCAAATGAAAATGTCTGCCTACCAAAGCTGTAAGGTCAAATGTGTTCATTTAAAAAAATATGGGAAGGAAAGGAAAGAAAAGAATGTCTATGATTCTAGTAGGGATGCACAGATACCACTTTTTTGAAAACTGATATGAGTATGAGTATTTCTGTACTTGCCTATACCCAATACTGATACCGATACTTTAACCCCCACAAACATACACTGTGTGTTTACATGCACATCAGTACCCCGGTTATTAGCCATGCCCCGGTTATGTCAGTATACGGGATCTGCTGTTAAGTTATACGTGTGCAGCGCAGCTCTTTATTTAACAGTCATTTCACTCATGTACAGTGGCTTCATTTATGTTGGCTACTGGTTTCTCATAACTGGGATACTGGTTTATTATTTCTAGCATCCAAAGCCAGTTTGACCATAAGAAAATAATATCTGCTCTTGATAAATACATGTGAATGAGTATTTTCTACTATTGGGGCTTTCTAAACTGTTTTACTAGACAAATTCTACATAGACTTTAAGCTTGGTGTCATATCTCACGTGACCAGTTATACAGTGTAAACATATCAAGCTACATTCTTCCTGTATAATATAATTGCTTAGTCACGCATATAATGACTTCCAAGCAAAAAAACAAAGCCATAGTATTTACAGTACGTGAATGTTCAATTATTTACTGGCTGTTTAATAATTCAACATCTAAGCTCCATCCCTTAAGACCAACATTTCCTTCTCCGTTTAAATCAAAGCCATAACATTCAAACAACTGACTACAACAGGCCCTGAAGAGGTGAAAGAGGGAATCATTTTGAATCTGTATTTAGACTTAATAGCTCATCTGCAGTGGCCCACAAAACAATGAGACTGGATGAATACCAACTTCCTCTTTGGGACATAGCGGCTCTAGGCAACAGCGACGGCATTAAAAATTATAATTGAAAAGATTAATTGCCAACAGACCAACTGGCAATTGGCGGTATGTCAGAGCTGATTAACAAGGTGCTGAAGTACCACTGGCCGGCATTTTGGGAGAGCCCCGAGGACAGTCCCATAGTCTCAGACCAGTCTTTGCGAATGTGGCTGCAGAGGAAGACCTTGAGCTACGGAGAACAGGGAGCATTTGCAAGAGTCCATGGTTGTTACTGGAAACACGCATAGCTCATCACAACAACAAGGACACAGGGGTAAGGGCTAAGAGCAGGGAGGTTACAGTGAGTCAGGGAGATAACTGTATCATTAACAAAGCAACAGTGCCCTCTCTGGTCACTATATAAAAACAATATGTAGTGGTAGTCTAAGGCAGTTTGTTATCAAAAAGATTTAAAGCCATAATTATTAGTGTGTTGGCTGTTGGTGGTTATCCAGTCTTTTAGCTGGAATATCCTGGATTGCCTGAGAATGTTGTGACAGCAGTTGTCCAATAATTCTAAAAAAGAGAAAAAGTAAATAGATAAAAATTTCAGCTAGCTCCCTGCTAAAATCATGATTCAATACTAGACAAATCACCCCAAGAGGTGTGTACAGATCCTGCAGGTCACTAATGGAGTAGATTGAAGTGCAGACCTTGACTGTTAGTTTTATGTGATCTTATGCCAATATTGAATCATACATACCAGTAATCAAAAAGGCATAGGAATGTGAAATTAAATTTCTGAATGGAAAGTGTCCACAAGAACTTAATAACTTATCTATTATATTTATTGCAGTTCTAAACCTAAACCTAAAGCATTTACTGCAATAATCAAAATGTTTTATTTAGTTAAACCATTTCACCATTGTAAATTGTCTTGCTGAGCTATCTTATTTTAAGTTAACCGACTGAATATCTTTCCTATGTGAAGTCAACAGCTTGACATCTCTTGTTTCCTTTGCTTCCATCAGTCCCCTCCCCTTACTCTCTTCTTCGATGTTCTTCCCACTGGAGCCAGCCCACTTCCTGTTGGCTCCAGGCCTTACTTCCTGTTTGTCCTGGCACATGGGGCTGCCGTGTCCGGGGAGACTGACTTGCTTGGTAGCTGCCAGCTGTGAGCACTTGGCACACAGCGTTAGGGTTAGACCTCCGGAGACCTGGGTTTGCTCCGCGACACAAACTACACAAGTTCTACACAATGCGGTGCCTGCGCCGCCATCTGCCCTCCACAACGCAGGGCCACGAGGTAATGTGATGTAAGATGATAAACGAGCCACTTTAGGCTGATGCAATGATCAAGGATGTGTGTGCACTGTGAAATCTGATGCAGTTCAACACAAATTAAAGAGATTAACCCAAATTATTGATTTAAACAGATTGTAAACGTCTACTACCTTTAAGCCAGTAATGAATACCGCATACTGTGATTTTCTCTTCTTTCAATTAATCAACCACTAAAATAAATGATAAACTGACCTTTGGTTTAACAAGAATTTCCACAAAAATCACATTAAATAAAGCAGCCACATTTATCATTTAGAGAGGACCGAACAGACACAAACTAATGATCCTGAAGATGATTACATATAGAATGCACTGTACCAATGGGTCTAGCAAAAAGATTGAAACCTGTAGCAAAAAGTATCACAAGAAATACACCTACTAACATTATTGTCATTTGGAGAAATAATACATTTGTGTGTGTTTCAGCTATTCACTTCAATTCACTGTAAAACAAAGCTAATGAATAAATAAACTCACTGTCAAGAAAAACCTACATGGTGTCTTCGAGCAAAAAGTTCAAAGTTGTTTAGAGAAACATTTGTTGCTGTTTCGATGAGACAAAAAGAAAAGAATTCTCCTGTCCAGATCAGTATACATTAAGCATTTTCGGAACAAGAATTTACAAAACAATGCCCTGTCTACTCTCCTCTAAACCATTTGTAATGAAATTCTGATGAACTGCCAATTCATAGTGCAAAAACTACTCTAGGCTGTGGGAAAAACTTTGCTAACTCCCTGCAACTTTTTACTACTACATTCAGAAAATTTTCAGACACCTATAGGATTTTAAATCCACATTCCCCTCAACTCCTGAGGTAAGCTCTAGAGTCAATGCAAATCAATCATAAGCCTTCAATGGGTCACTGTGCATCACTGTGTATCATTACCATAGGAAAAGTGCCTAAAGAATATAAAGCCTATACATACTTGATACTTCCATCGGTATTAGGACAAAGATTGCTATTGTACTAGTATAGGCCTGCCAGTATCAGCTACTGTAAGACCCTGGACAGTTGTAATGAGGGAAACAACCGTGTAAAGAAAAGAAACTAGGGATGCACTTATACTGATATCGGATATCAGTGCCGATATTTAAAATAAATTAAAATTTTGATGTATCGGACATCGATTCAGTCAATATCCCATTTTGGTCTATAAATTGGTGTATTAAGAGGATTTACAATCCAATTTCTTTTTCCGCAAAGTGCCTTGTAGTGCTGAAGCTCTTCTGTGAAGCCATGGTATCGACATTGGCATCAGAACATAAAGCAAGATGAAAATCTAGACACCAATCCAACAACTTCCAGAAACGCCAGAATGCTAACCACCCAGCCAATGGATATGCAATTAATTGCAAATAATGACAGTGTACTACATTCATTATTACTTTAAACTGCACAAGCTTCAGACAACAAATTGGAACAAAAAACTCTTGCTTCTATGTAATACCTCTAGGGCTCCTCGCACCTCACACGACTCCTTCAGAAGGAAAATGCGGGTTTTCACTTTTCACAATTAGCATGATCACACTGATGATAATGAGAGACAAACATTTCCAGAGGTGGCATGCAAACTGTTGTACAATTGGCAAAATCAACTTGACATTCGTGCACACCACACACACAAAATACATCTGTCACACAGGATGAGCATGGATGAGAATAGAGTTATGATGGTGTGAAAAAAACAAAAGGTGAAAGTATGGAAATAGGCAGGCGAAGGTGCAAGAATCCACAGAAGGGAGGGGGCACTGATGCTAAACAAGGAAGTAATAAATACAGGAGTGAGATGAAACCAGGCTTTGATTTGTCGAGCAAAAATCTGTTATTTTCCAATATCTTTGAGTTTAGCCGAACACATGCAAATCCATCTAGTCAATAGAAAGTAATGTTGAGACCCCAATTTAACCCCAAAGAGCACTTACAAGCTTACTCCTTCAAAAGAGCTGAACCTCGACATGGCAATGATAAGGATAGCTTAAGGCCATAAAATCTACACAATCACCCAAGTAATGTTCTCAGCACCCCACTATCTGCAATACAAGCTGTGTGTCCATACATCAGAGAGGGGGGCCACAGCTGTTGGTGAGATAATGGAGGTCCATGACATCAAATAGACTCGTGCTATTAATACAGTGCTGCTTCCATAATGATCCGCACGCCTGGGGGTACAGTCATGGCCTATATGACGAAGTGAAAAGCGTTGATTAAGGCTGAAGTAACACATTAACTGATGCCACAGCTGTCAATATCAGTATGTCTGTATCCCCCGGGGTCTACACTACAACACACATGTCTGAAATAACATAATTTATCATATGCATACAAGAGCATGTGGCGATGTGCAACTACTGTACTGTATATACTTTTTAAATAGCATGTTTCAAGATATCTAAAGCAATGTACAGTGCATTAGCAGTCTACTCCAGATGCCCAGAGGTTGACTGACAGAAGCAAACCTGACAAACTGTGCCATCTGCCCCTCTGACCACTCACTCATGCACAACATACATTCTATGCGAGGTGTGTAAAGCGTTTTGTACACAACAAAAGTATGAGCTACAAGCCTCTGCTAACTCACATAGCGTTCACTGCAGTTTCCTTTTCCAATACCAAGCCCGATGTTGATTAAAGGTGCATTGTGTATTGTGTAATTTCAGGTGGACAGTCAGTCAAATGCTTTTCTTCATGGAGATGTCATTGTTTTGTCTGGAATGTTTCACAGTATGACATTAAACCGTTCTATCTTCATGGAGCCGAAACCAGACCAAGTTGCATGTCTGTACAAAGAACCCACTCACAGCTGTTTTTCTATGTATTTTTGAGCTATAAAACCACCTGTAATTGAATAAATGTAAGTTAGAACTGTTTAATGTCATACTGTGGAACAATCGAGGTAGAACAATGACATCCATAGAAACAAGCAGGTAACAGAACCATCAGAAAAGAAAACAATGCACCTTTAACTTCAGAAATCGGATGAGTATTTTTATGATGTATAACCATAATTACACTTATAATTCCAACACTTTCTCTAGTATTCAGTGTAATGTAGAAAGCTAACACCACCTGTGTATCTTTAAGCTCATGGCAAACAAAGCAATACAACACAACCTTCAACAGTCTAATTAATGTCATTCCAAATCTGTACTGAAAAGCAGCTGTAGTTTAAAATAACTAAGAACTCAACAAGTAGAATTAAATAAGAAATGTGGATGATGAGGCACATAAAGCTGTTTAAATCATTAAAAATTTCCATCTGACTCGCCTGACTCTGAGCGCAGCTGCCTAATGTAGTCAACACATTTGGGATTTGAAGAGGGTTTCTTGAGATGTAAGTGACAGACCAGTCCATTAAGTCATTAGTGCTTGTAAGCTTTAGAAAGAGAGAAGGAAGATATTACTAGCTCAGTAATAAGCCAGCTAGACTAAATAACTCTTAAATACTTGTATATTCTCATTCTATTTACAGAGGAATTAGTGCATTGGGCTTTCTTACAACCTAGAAAAGTTTGATGAGCACAAGACTGAGAAGTAACTATTGACTTAAAACTGCTCTAAAACAAACGTGGTGACTTATCATAGAATGTATATATAAATGGACAGAGCTAACCTGCTAGTCTCTGTGTTCCAAATAGGAAGTGAAAATGGTGCTTCTGGCTCCAGTCGACTCTGGCTTTGAAATATTGTCACTTCTCTCGGTAACCGCTGCAGCGAGGCTCGTCATTTTGGTCTTACAATGCTAATTTCACTGTTTGTCACTATTTGTTTGGATAGAAATTTCTATCAGTAACATAGAACTGGCTCCAGATTCGCTCTTATAGGCGCGACCAGCTTCATTTACCTGGAGCCAAAAGCTATGTGATATGTGTGCGAAAGGACTTAAGGTATCACTGCAATACATTTAAAACTTGTGACTAACAATATACATGATAGAAACAATTGATTCTTCCCACAAAGTGTTGACTATCTAATAACTACACTTTATTTTTTCTTGCCCAAAAACATCATTCCATATTTTCCACCCAAACACATGGATTAGCATACTTTTCATATTTCACATAGTGATTCAGTGTATGTTTGAGCACATGGCTGTGATGCAACTTGCAAAGAGCACGCAGCCCCAGTGTAACGCACAGTTAGACGACTGTTTCAATTGCCTTCAATTGCATCAGGTCAAGCAGAACGCATCTCACTGTCACAGAATGATAAAACACTTTTTTCACTCCAATCACACGGCTGACATAGAAAAAGGGAGTATGGGTTTTGGAGGGATCTGAGGCGCTTCAGGCTGGGGAGAACTTCAATTTATGGCTTTTTATAGTCAAGTAATTAACTTGATCTAAAAATATTCAATAACGCTAGCGATTATTCACAGACGATAAATCATTTTCTGACAGAACTATTTCTCTGGATCATTTCAGAGCCCTATTGCTTTTTATCAGGGTGACAAGCCCAATCTCTGGAAATAAGATCAGGCCCAATGCAGATTAAAGAACGACTATTGAATTTGAGATACACAGAATGTACTTTCAACAACTGACAATGAGAGGCCAAACAATTACAAGTCAGTGTACTCTTTGACCTATAAAGTAGCTGATATAATTATGTAATCTTCTTGGGGCATGCTGCAGAGAATAGTTGAACCAACACCTATTCCAGCATATGCAATTAGAGACAAGTGAAAACGGATTATGTTAAATTAACATTTTCACTACACGTAATGCTTTCCATCCATGCCATGAACTTTTAAGTCAACTCTTTATGTTCGCAACAACAGTACAAAGGTAAAATGGAGAACAAGAACATCTGGTGACAGACTTTTGTAGTGAGAGATGAACAAAACTAATGTAAATGACAACCTTCAGAAGTATTAAGGCTGAGAACATCTTTCAGGGGAATAAAAGAGACACTTATAGAGAAAAAGGTGGACACGGATAGAGACTCAGGGTCAAAACCACAAGGCCAATTCAATTTCTCTACTCCAAAGGCTATTACTTAACCCCAGAAACACTGTGATTGCATTCTAAACTGAATATAGTAGTGCAGCCTGGGACGGAGCTCAGGGAGAGACGCAGACAGAGAAAGAAAAACTCAAGAACAAACCTCGACATGTCTGACAGAAAGAGGAATGTTCAAATCAAATTCAAGAGAATGAATGAGAACAAGAGGAACGACAATATGATAAGTAGTACAAGTCTAAATTATAATGACTTTACTTTATAGTATATGACTTGTTAGACTATTACTTTGATTCAAACTTAGTTAACATATATATATATATATATATATATACACACACACACACACACACACACACGCACACATATATACATAAATATACATATATATATACACATACATATATTTTTTTTTTTTTATTTAAGATTTTACTAAACATTCATCTAGTTTTCTCTAATTTTATATTTTTGTGAAGCTTGAAATGATTAGACATGTGCAGATAAGTAGAGGTAATTCCATTCTGTAAAAGTAAGTAATAATAAGTAATAAGTAATATATAAGAACATTTGGGGGTGAAGGCACTTACTGTTTACATCTTTAAGGCTTACTTATTCAAACCTGTAACCAAGCAACCTAGACCATAATCAGTTCATTCATTAAGGAAGCCCCAGTCCGATGCTGTATCGGATATTGGTGCCAATACTCAAAAATTTGGTAGATTGGATATAGGCTTCCAAATTTCGGTTCAATTCTGCTTGGACAGATAAATTGATGTAGTAAGTTTACTGCCCATAGCTAGCCCAGAATGTCTCATAATGTTTGAGTTTCTATATATACTAAATTGTTCTGTAGTTACTTGAAAGATAACTTATCGTTACATAACATTTGGATCAGTTTTGTCTTATTTTATTTCATGTTAAGGAAATAAATGCTGTTTTCAGCCTCTGCACTGGTGTCAGTTAACGTCGGGTATCTGCAGATACTTAAAGCTATAATATTAGAATGAGTATCGGAACTGAAAAAGGTGGATTGGTGCATATCGATCATTGATCCCATGCATGTTACTCACAATTCCTAAAAGTTATTGTGGGAAAATAGGCAAACAATTCAGAAAGATAATATAAATATGATTGGGAAATATTTATAAGTTAGAGTTGAGCAAAACTTTTGCAACACCAAATTCAAGTCAATAGGAATATTGGAACAAGCACAGCAAAGAGACAAATTACTGGTCATCATTCTGAAGTAAAAAATGTTATTGTGACATCTTGGGTGACTGAGAATCTTTTAATCTGACCCTGTTAAAATCCTAAACCTTGAAAAGAAACATCACTGCTATCAGCTACACTGATATTTCCACTCCTCATCTCCTCTCTGCTTCAAAACCGTTTTATTTCTCTTATTTCTAAAATGTCACGCATAAATTGCAAATGTAGCCAGGGTGCTCAGTGGGTTTCTTAACTTAAGCAGATGTTAGAGAGCATATTTTCTGTTTTCTGAGAGCTTGTTGAGGAAATGCATGTTTCTGGGGATGAGAAGTCCGCAGATGTTTTAAAAGGGCTAAATACACTATAGTGCCCATAACTCTGGCTGCTGTGTCATAGTGGATATGGCGTCGCTTGCTCCTTATCCTCTCCATCTCCTTCCCTAATACCTACAAGGACACAAGCCTGAGAGCCATGATTTTGCAGATAGCCTCACTCTGTCAACTTCTCACTTTTGGCTCTTCTGGCCCCCTGCTAGATGAAGTGGGCCATCTTGTCCAAAAGCTACTGCCTTTGAAATACACATCTGAAGTAAAAGTAACTGCTGTAGAAACACACAGATATGATTATTGTAAAAATCAGATACATCTGACAGGTTATAATAGAGCATTAACAAACCTGTATTTTTGTTTTCACCCCTGTAGCAAGCAGGACTATATGAAAAAATAGGGATTTGTCAAGATTATGTGGTTAATCGAATAATTATCAATTATTCAGGTCACAATAAAAAAGTGAGAAATAAACATTCTATAAGTGGAAGAATTTCAGAAGCAAAGATGAGTATTTTAAACTATACCTAAATGTAAAGTGAGCGCCCAAATACAAAGATAAACATGAAAATGTAAAAAATAAGTTGGTAGTAGAATTTGTAGAAGTAGATAGTAAATGCTTAGTACATTTATGTTTGATTTATCAATTCAAAGTCATGTCATAAACTCAATATATGCTAATAAACAGGAAATAATAAATGATATTACATGGATAGAAAAAATAGAATAAATGCATTTACTTCCGCATGATATGAACCCCAGTACCACTACTTTGCAAATGTATGACCAAACCACATACATTCTGATGACTTCAGGGACTGTAGTAAAGCTCTACTTTCAGCACACAAAATGACCACACAGGACCCCATCAGCACAGAGGTGATGATAGCAGTTTTCTCAGTGCCATGACATGTACCAGTGCCTTCAAAGCCAAAGGTGGAGGAGCGGTGCCCACACTGGCCCGTTCTTATGCTCACTGACAGGAGGTAAGGCTAGTCTGGCTGGGCTGTTTCCTGCCAGCATGGGGCCACTTTCTGGGTTTAATTTTCTCCATTCTAAAAATCTTGTTTTGCTGCCTTGTGCTGTTTGTCCCCTCAGTCAGACCCCATGTCCTAGCTCTTTCTCACCCTTAAGCTTGCCAAAACACGCCTTCGGCCTCCTGCTATTTTCACTACTTTGTTTCCTTTTAGGTTTTCTCTCTTGAGACGACCTGGTTGCCCAGAATAACCAGTAGGGCTGGACAAGATGACAGTTTGCGTTTCTTTCCTCATACTGACTGATGACAATTTTCAATTTAATTTGATTTTGTCTCATAAAGCATAAAAGGGCTTTTAATATTCATTTCTAGAACATAAACAAGACAGACTTTTTATAGTTGCCATTTACTACAGAATATAATATAATTTCTTCTTCCAAGTCTCAACTCTGCTCATAACCCCATGCTTTTAGTACTGCCCAAGGTTTGGCTGTATGACTGAATCTCAATTAAAAATATATTAATTGCACAGCAAAATCAAGATTTAGTTTTTAACCCTTGGGAAATTACCCAATACAACTCTAATTGAATCCCCTATATATGAATGCCCACAGAGTGCATGATTGCTTCACTACTGCCCCTCCTTACAAAAAATTGGTTGTAGGTTACACATTGTTGTCCCTATAGTAGTTGATACTGGTGGATGATGGTTGATATTAAATAAATATTAAGAAATGACACCAGACCGAGGTGAATGGATGCTTGATTAGTGACTAATCAAGCATTAATCAATCATCTTCATTTTAAATGCTAAGCTTCACATGGTCAGTCGGAGGAGATGACACATACAGACCTAAGCTAATGAGAGGAAAAATGGGTGTGCATATATGCATATAGGAGTTCTAAGTACAGCAGATATATTTTAAGAATGTGACTGGCGAGAGACATGTCCATCATTAGGCTCCTCATCAGATTCTAGCGCTCTGTCACTCTGTGACTTTTAGTATATGTAAAGAACAACAATTCACCTACAAGACTGATTTATAAAAGCATACTTTCAGTAGGCATCTATAGGTACTGATGAGTACCCCACTCTTCCTTGATGTGGATCCCAAGTAAACATGCAGACTGCGTCATGTATCTTCGGGTAAATTAGTCAGCTTCATACTAAAGAAAGTGAGGTCTTCTAGGTTTTTCCACTAATAATAAGTGAGACACAAAAGATGAGGCTGAAAAAGCCCCCTAACACTTCTTAACTCTCTTAAATCAATGAAGCAAGTGACAATAGCTGTGTTTTTTACATCGAGTAAAAAAAAAAAAGACTGAACAGTAGGAGAATAGAATATGCTCTGGTTTAAAAGGTCCATCTCTTGGCATTGCATCAAGGGAATAGAGAAAGTGCGGGGATGGCAGCTGAACAGTAACTGCAGTGTCAGGCCAAAGATGTGCTGTGGCAAACGACGACAGAAGTGAGCAAGAGCAAAAAAACCAAGACAGTACCACGGAGATCTAAATAAAATCAAGACAGGCAGCACAAGACTGGGAACTGGAGGATCGGAGCTATGTTAGGAGCTACATAAAAGGACAACTACAAGAAAATGAGTATTTGCAAATGGCTGGCCAGAATAATTATACTCAAAAATAACACTGCTGATCAAAAAAAAATGCACTTAATGTAAGGCAGCATTAGATTTTCTTTTCTTTTTTTTTCTTTAAAGACCAAACCAGACCAAACCTGTTCGCGCTCATGTCTGTACCTCCACTTCACTGATCCAGCTTGTGTTTTGTGTTATTAAATTCATCCAAGTGTACTTAAAAATAGGCTCATGTCTTCTTACACTATCCTTTCTTACACAGTCTTGGCAAACCTTTATACACCAAGGTCTGATTCGCAAACTTGATCAAAAGAGTCTTTTAAAAAAGGACGTTTGACTGAGGTCACATGTCGCTCAGAGGTGCAGTGGGTTTTACATGTAATGGTTCTTAAAAATATGAATTCTGACTTGCGAAGTAGGTTGCTTTCAGACTGAATTGAGCTCACTTACAAAAGCAGAGCCAGCTATCACGGAGAGGCGGCAAAAGTGTAAGGTAATAGAAGAAAGAAGAATGACATGGGGGCAAGACAGGCCGCAGCAGGAAGCAGTGAGTGTATGGGCTTATATCTCGTAAATGGCAGACCCTACACAAAGACGAATTAGGTCTACATGAAAAGAGTCAGATATAGACTCAAGTCAGATATAGACTCAAGTCCACTGGAATCATACAGGCTGGATTCAATAAAAGGGCTGCTCAGTATTACACAGCGTTTAGTATTTCCAAAATGATTCTGTGGATTTGTTTTTTAATTGAAGTACAAAGCTTTAATGCATTTACGTATAATAATTTGACCAAAAAAGGGAAAACATTGGCTGATAACAAAAGATGAAGCTAAAAACATAAAATATAAAATAAACAATCTATTCAAAGTTTAATTAATTACAACTATGATGTACAATACTTCAGTTTGTGGTGCTGTTTTAATATTTATGCCTCGAAATTAGCATTAGCATTGAGACAAATATCTCTAATGCATTCATTTTATTTGTGTACTTTTTATCATGTTGTCAGTGACATCCACCCACAGCTCCGAGTTGACTGCCGTATCTTTAAATATTTATTCATTTTAGCAGGAATTAGTGACGCTAACAGTGAAGTTGCTGTGCACAGAGCCTATTGGCTCTAATGCATCAACAGCATTCAGTGGTAAAGCTAAATCATCATGTTTCTTAGCCCACAACGAACATGGGGATTTCTAATTGCATCTTTGTGACCACAATTGCTGAGTGTTTTGTGGATTTACCCTCATTAACAGTTCTAAAGACATTTTGAAATGCCAAAACAGCACTGGTTTAGACAGAGCACTAAGAACCACCATTTTTTTCAAGACGCACTCATCAAACTATTATTGCGATTACTCTACGGGTTATAAAAAAAAAAAAAAAACACTTACCGATGTATTCAAACACGAAGACGACAAAGAAAGGCGTGACCAGGTCGTTGATGCCCTGAACGTATCCACTGGCCGGATGTCGAATTGCCCAGATAAATAATATCCTTTCAAAAATCTTTAATGAAAAAAAAAAAATACACAAGGTCAGAGTGGTTAAGTTAGGTTAAGTATGCATGCAAATACAGTAAGCAGCTCCAAATATAAGAGACCACTGTAAACTACTGGTAAATCGTCATTATCCATCTCTTTAATGGTTTTGTGGGGTTTTGGAAGAAATATTATCAGAAAAGATCAGGCATTTGCTTCACTTGGTTGGCCCTACAGAAGAAAACAATTATGTTAAGTATTTAGCCACGGTCTGTTATTCTTTAGAGCTGCAAGTCCATATTGCATCTAAACCAAATTTCTCCAGAGAGTATAATTATAGTTTTCTCAATACATTAACGACCATTTTTAGAGGAAATTTATGCTCACTAATTGCTGGTTCAAATTACAGCTTTTGATGTAGGTTTGTAAATATGTGAAGTGTGTAAATCAGTGGTACAATTACAGTAAATTGCGGCATGCCAGGCTGGTGCAGGGAAAGCAGAAAAACATGCAGTCGCGCTTGCAGTGGAACAGGCTTGTTACAGAAAACATGCTATGGCTTTGCATAACAATTTCCTTTAAATGATTAAGAATGTTCTACAAGTTCAGTCAGAAATGAGCACTTAAGTTTATATTTTTTGTGTGGAATTTTCAAGACAAGACAACAGAAGCATGGCGCCATTGTTAAGCTTGCAACAAAAATAGAAAAACATAAGAGACAATCTGAGCACTTTGACCTTTAGAGCACACTACATATACATATTAATCTACATTTCATTTTCGGGTCATAATAGTATCTACACTTTAGTCTGTTTTAAATAATATTTATCTAGAATTACCATGACAAAATCTTGGAGGGTACAAGAATAACTTCTCTGTAGGCCTGTCATGATAACAGATTTTGAAGTGCAATAGAAAGTATAGGAGATAAACAATAATAGTGAAAGTAATTTATGCCACTGACAAAATAACTCAAGAGCAGATTTAAACCACAAAAACTTTTCTAAACCTACAATATTGTTAAAAAATCAATAAGATACAATAAATAAACAGCAGAAGATGTATTCAGTCTTCTACCTCTCAAATCTTATCATATAGCCAAAAAAAACAAAACAAAAAACTATACATATACAAGTCAATATAGTATTTATCATGACAGGCCTACCTCTCTGCAACTAAAGTCATCCCACAACTTTTTCAAATTTACAAATCTAATTCCTGTCTCCACACTGCCATTGTTGGACATTTGCAAAGCTGAATATGTATCACATTTGATTCACAGTGTTCTTGCGACACCCAATCAAATTATGCATCCTTCTGTTGTTTTAAACACTCATCTACCGAGAATGCACACTTCATGTTTTCAATCTGTATGCATTTCCTTTCCTGCCACAAACATTTATCTAACACAAATATGTTTAAATCACTGTTTTCTTGTTTTATTTTGATCATTCACACAGGCAGAATCTTCAACACTGTAGAATAAAGATTTTGTTTTTTTTTGGGGGGGGGGGTTAATGTTGCTTCCTCAGAATCTAGCACCTCACCTCAGTTCCTATGCTGTGTTTTATCTACACAAAAAAGGTCTCTTTGAACTTTGTTTTCTGGCTTTGGTGCTGGTCTCCTGCATCTCCTTGTCTATTTCCCTCCATCTGAGTTTGTCTCTGTGCAATGCTCCTTCCAAGTCACACCTCTCCCTCTCCTCCTCTCTTCTCTGTAAATTTTTCCTTTTTTTTTCTTTCCAGTTGAAAAATTCCACCTTTGTTACACACATCTAGGGTTGGGCGATATCCCCTTAATTGGGAGTTGACAATGTTTATAGTGAATATTTGTGATGGACAATGATATATGTAACTCATTTAATTGAATTTTAATACTATACAGCCTTTTCTACTTAAAATGTATAATTTCATTATTTTACTAACCTAATTACTCATCTGTGGCTTTGACACATAAGGGAAAAAACTTCCATTTAAGAAGAGTTGGTACAGTGGCTCAGCAGTTGGTTGTTGAGAAGGGCACCACTTCTGACATGTGCTTAAGTTTCACTTTTGTCTCTCGTATTTGGTACTCTATATCAAAGGCAACGCATGACGCACATGCTCTTATTTTGATGAATAACTTTACGCTTTTACTACGCAGTCACCTGGATGGAGAAGAATTATGGAGAACTTTACGCAGACTTGACAGTCTCTTCTAAATAATAAACAGATAATAAACTACGCAGCCTTGATACAATTTTACACTCACATGTTCCACACTGGATGTATTTACCAATGAGGAGCATGATTTTTTTATTTATTTTAGGCAGACACTGCAGGCTGGGACTGGATGTGGCTTTATTAGTACGCACTTGGGCTTTGAGACACTATAAACGCCCCGCACTGCCTGGCTGTTTTCGAGTGGATATAAGATTCATGCTACACTCTGTTTCTTCAGCTTCAGTTTTACTGCGCTTTTTTTGGACACATGTAGAATGTGTTGAACATGTTAAACATGAGCGGTGTTTGTGCACTACATTTGAGCAGAGCGCAGTCATGACGCGTGAACACCTGCACTGCTGAGAAAGTGATGTGGTGTTTGTGTTGGCTCAAACTAAGCGGACGTTACATTTTTAGTACAGTACTTTTTAGTACCAGTACTTACCAGACCTTCCAAAAATATTTGAAGTTAAAAGTATAATGTAAGACATGTAAAAAACACAATGAAGTCGAGGTGAATAATAATTATTTGTGTAGCCACAAGGTATTTTCAGACAGGCTACTTAAACTATCATGCATATTCGTTATATGCGTGATTTAATTTACAGTGCAATGCCTGTAAAGTTTTAAGGTTAACTAGTCCCACAGAAGCTCAGGGTGTTTCGTCCATCGCGAAAAACCCTACACACAACTGCCAATATTGTTGAATAAATTTGGGTGGGTGACATTGACAAAAATTACGATCTCAATAATTTCTTAGATTAAGATTGAAGTTTACCATCTCTTTCTATATTTCTTTTATTATTATAGATATTTTTAATTTCGCAATATATTAATAGAATAATTGGTTCTATATGATCTCTGCACATCAACATCACTCACTGTCCAATGTACTGTTTCCCACAATATATTTTACACCCTCAGCTCAGCCTGACAATGGTCATAATGTTTTGGTAAGCGGCTATTTACTTCTCCTATCTGTAATACACTCATGTACCCTCACACTACACCTATTATCTTGTATCATTTATCACAGTAACATCATCTTCCCATCACATCTCTAACAACCTAAGTCCCATTGAAAAATCTCTTTTGACAGATATATTTTGGCAAGCTGGCACACAAACCTATTCATTTTTATTTTAACTAATTTGATCAATGTTTGCAGGAGGCACATTATGGCCATACGGTATTTTAGTCTAGCTCTCCTTACACCTTTACCTGCCTCCACATCTTGCGCCTCTTCTCTCCTTATCAAAGCCCTATCCATCAAACACACAGAGCTGCTGGTGCTGCACTGAGAGCGGCTAATGGGACTTTCTTTCCATTCCAATCTCAAAAGCTGACATGAATATTTCACATGAGCACAGAGCCACACACAGAGAAATCTCACCCAAAACCTACTTAGGTGGTCACTATTACCACCATTACTTCTATTACAACAATTATAATCAGAACTAGGGATGGGTATGATTAGTCAACCAGTCGATAAGTAATCATTAAAAATTTCACTGATAACCGAATGTAGGTTGTTGTGCGTAGGGAGACGAGGCGGCGTCTGACGGCACAAACACAGGAGTTTCGGCCTCACAGTCCCACGTCTCGGCTATGCCACACCTCCTTGGAGATCACTATACCACTCTGGGATTTTCAGATAGTAACCGGGATAATGTGGCATGTATACGCAGTTACTGCAACATAAAGTTGAATGTGCATGTGTCCAAAAGACAAACATGATTTCATTATAGTTCTGTCTCCAAGAAAGCGGCATACGCACGGAACAGACTCACCATCCTCCGTCACAGAAAGAACACATTTATTCCACTGAGACATGTCTTTTAGTCCAACAGAAGCTGACCGCATCATGGCACAAGGCAAGCTGGGGTTTTTTGCGCTTTAACCGTGTGGTTTTAAATTTTGTTCCTGTAAAATAAACAAATGTGTGCAAAGTTGCATATAATATCAAACAGGCTGATGTGGCTCTATAGTTGTTATGGTTTATATGTTGTAAATTTGATTTTCACAACTCAGGTTTGTGCAATGCACAAGAATTTAAGTAGAGTTTAACTGCCAACAGTTGTCCTGCTTAATAAAGATCTCACGGAAAAACATGCTGTATTTTTGTGTTTTCATTTTATTTTAGTATATAAAAGTATAGTAATAATAATGCTAATAATTTAATATAAAAATGTAAATTATTAATTGAAAACCAATCATTAATTCTCCCACCAATTGATTAAGAAAATTTAACCGAATGCCCATCCCTAATTAGAATAATTGCTACTATTTGAAGTGCCCTTTGTTTTACTTAGATTGCAACTATAATTAAGTTTGAAAAATACTTCTAAATAGACCTGTTGTTATGGTTGCATAAAAGCTAAAGATGACTTCAAGGTGTACTTTAATAAAGGACCTGATTGAACCAAGTCGTGTGCAGCCGTTGGTAGTTGTGTAAATAGTGTTAATCTTGCACTAATTTCATGTTCTTCTCATAATGTGCTTCATCTGCCAGAGAGGAAATCTGTTTTGCCACATCTCTAGAGTCATAGAGCTCCGGTTCAGTTCCATTAAATCCGGGCCCCCAGGATTGCAATATAGTCTGTATCATAGCTTTGAAAGAAATTCAATACAACAAAATGGTTTTCATGTCATCGTAAGACAAAGTAAGACTTACTCCATTAGTTTCTGCTCTCTGAGGAGGCACTGTGACATCAGCAGTTTCTTTCTTTAATATATGTGTCACTATACTATTTCAAAATGTTTTCATGTCTGTCCATATGTTAGAAACACATTTGGATAAGCCTGTAATATACTTTTGCTAATAGATGGTGTGATGAGCAGTTGTAACTTTTATAGGACTGAATTACAAATGGGTTTTGCCATTAGAGTATGTCATTTTGTGTGATGAATGCTCACTTCAAGTCAAAACAACTATCATTCAGTGGTACCATGTGTTGAACACTGATCACATTTTTAACTATCCACTTGTGCCAACACTGGATCCAAGTTGCCAGTGTCCCTGCTAATTATGCACTTTTAATTTGTGTTGAAGTGTAAAAAAAATGAATTTGAATTTCTGGACTAGCTAATTGCTTTTGAGTTTTCCGCAATTACAACTACAGGTGGTTTCCCATTTGGCTCTAAAACTTATAATTGGATGATTATCAAAAATCTTCAAAACAGTATTGTTCAAAAAATATAGGATACCACTAGGAAATAGCAGCAAAATTGCTTTAGCGTTCCTCTATTTTGCGAATGGAGCAGACTGTTGACTGGCTTCCATCTCCACTAAATCTTTTGGAGCCCCCAGAGTGCGCCGCAGAGACAAACAATTGAATGTAATGAAGCAGAGGTGATTTTCAGGTGGTGGCGCAGCAAGCATAACCGTATAAAAGAGACGGAGAGAGTGCGCTTTGGAGTCTGTTGCATACAAAATATATGCAGAGCACGAAGCCTGAATATTTCAGTGGAGGCTGGAGATTGTCTGTGTGCACGCAAAAGGGGCAGAGTCGGAGCAGGAAGGAGATATGACTTTTGAGAGTATGAAAGGGGGGACAAGAGGTAAAAGGGAGTCTTACAATGCAAGTATACAGCATGTGTGCTTGTAAGAAAATGTACAGAAATAAACCAAATTCTCGTAAGCCTGAGTTATAGTCTGCAAGGGCACAATTTAGCAAGTAGAGCTGTGTAAAATTATTGAAAGCATATAGTGAAACCAAATCTGGTGATACAGTACCGAGTGGGCTGTAGTAACAATATAGGGCCATGAATAGGTTTAGGTAAATTTTACAAAAACATTTTGTCACAGTACATTTTTGTTGCGTGTTTACATTTGACACATTTTCTGTTTTGATTATTAAAATGGATGTATCAAGTTTGTGTGAGTGTTGGTTTAACAAACAAATACTGTTAAAATGTACTTTGCGCTTCAAAAACAGTGACAGATCTCAGATTATTATGTGTAATATATTGATTAATGTATCAGTCTATCATCTATCACAACAAATTCTTTGAATTTGAAGTAAACTACTGTTTATGTGCTGGCGCCCCTTGCATGCGTATGGTATAAATAGGCCGCCTATCAATGGTGCTCGTGCTCTTGCTGCGCACCGCCTCGTCCTCCACACTCCCCTTGTCTTGGTTGCTGCTCGGTGCAGGCCACACCACACCTGTTAGCTGCAGTTAGCCTTTTGTGTCTGACCTGGTGGCACCGGCTGTCCTGTTTTCAGCTTTTGGTTTGGTAAGGTTAGTTTGGGGAGGTTTTTTCCTTTAGGTTAGTGATATTGGCACCGGCTTGGCTTTGGCCCGGTGCTGCATCCTTTTGTTCTCTTTGGCTGGCACACCAGGTCCACCTTTCTGTTGTACTTTGTTCTGGGGCACAAGAGGGGTTTAAGCATTTTTTAAGTAAATTAAAACAAATTTAAAAATAAAACAAATTCACTTTTGTAACCCGTTTGATAATTGTGTCCTCTTTAATATTTGATCCACGTTTGATTCACTCAGGTCATATCATATTTTGGGAGTTTATTAAAATTCCTTAGACATGTAAAACATCCTTTGTTGCTGGCGTGCTCAGGTTGTCCACTTGAGTTTTTTCTCAGCATTAACTCAAAAGGAAATTAAGAAATAGTGGAAGGTGGCTTTTTAAATTATAGTGCAAATCATACGGACTATTCATGTAGACAGAGTAGTTTGCTGAGAAAATAATGAATAATTTCCATTATTTTGCCAAGGAAACTCAATCATATCTGCAAAAAGTATCAGTGATGTAGAGAAGCATTCTTCAACTGCATGTCATTCCTGATATGTAATTCCCTTAAGTTTCAGCCTACGGCCATGAGCTCTTTTATGTACAGGACAGGACCAACATGAGGCAGCACGGCCCGGGGTTTTGTTTGTCTGATGTAGTCCGAGTCCACATAACAATGCCTGTTTTGTTAGCCTTAATAAATGTTACAGAACTTTTCGGCTGCTTCCTGTGGGAAAAATGTCTGGCCCTATAGCTGTGTAGTATAGGTGTATATCCACACTGTCTCGTTAGCCTGTACCTCATTATGAGATCTGTATTTTCACTTCGCAGCTTGTCAGGCCACCAACTGGTGTATCTGGCAAAGTTCAGCTTAACCCTCCAGACCTGCATGGAAGTTAATTTCCATGTAAAATCTTAATGAGCAGCATCCAGGCAGACCCTTAAGTCGTATTTATACAAAAGCTACAGCAAGGCCGCACTCGAGCACAATCCTAAGCAACTCTGAGCATCTTCACATGCAACGGATTTAAGGAACCTGGAATTCTAGATCAGGGAATTAATGGTCGAAGCACCCAGTATTAAGTGCACTGAGGCGTTAAGAATAAGTGCTAATACTCAAGGCCATTTGAAGTCAAAGCCTATGAAATGACTAACTGAATAACAATACTAATTACTTCTTTTCTACTTATAGCTTAATTCTGCAATGATGTGCTTGAAATGGCACAGTTTACTTAGTACTAGAGTATACATTTAAATAATACCCAAATTTTCTTTAGTAGGTTACTTCAAAATATTGGGCCTCATTCATGTAACATTCTTACAAACACATTTTACTTAAGGCTTTCTTACGAACATTTGCGGCATTCACAAAACTTTTTAACTGAAAATGTTCTTCTGGAAGAACAAATCCTACGAACGGTCAGAACCACCAGTCAGAACAAAAATTCTACTGTTTTGGAATATTATTTCTCTGATAATGCAACAAAAAATTCTAATTCCTCCGTGACGGTAAGTAATATTGAGGACTGTAACAATAATCAATAAATCGCACAATAACTTTTAACAAGCTGGATAACTTCTCTGGCAGCAATATTTTCTATTTACTGCTTGTTTGTTTTCCTTGTCTCTCTTTCTCTACCAAAGAGACTGAATGTCAAAAGGCTTCTATCGCTTTCTACTGACTCCTCTCGACGCAATGACGCTTGAACGAACATGTCAGCATCATAGACCGTATATAAAAATGGACACCTAGCTGCCGCGCTCCAAATAGATAGTGCTCCGGAGGCTTTTCTGACTCCTCCTGACCTTGGCTCCAGTTGACTTACATTGGGATCTTGTCACCCTTCTCTGACTTTTACTGTGAGCCTCGTCATTTTGGTCTTAAAATGTTCGAATTAACCCGCTCAACATGATCCTGAATTTTTCATTTCGCTATTTTGTCCCTATTTTGTCAAGATATGAACCTAAATAACAGACCAATCAGATGCTCCCACTAGCGTTAGCAACAGGTTTGATTGGCAGCTAGTGCATTTTGTTGCTAAGTAAACCCCCTTCCCGCTTTCTGGTGAGAAGGGCGGGCACATTAAACAACCTCAATCATGATTGGATCTTGTGGTTTCCATTATACTCGCTCGGATTTCCAAATATAAAGCCTGGCTCCAAATTTGCTCCTGTAACTATTAGAATCAACAGCTTCATTTGAGTGGAGCTGAATGCTATGAGTGACATCACACTCGCTTAGTCCACTTCATTTGATACAGTCTATGGTCAGCTCAGGAAATGCCGCTGTCTGTGCGGTTAATATGAAGCATCGTGCCATCATCAGAGCACCAAAACAATTAATCGCTGTGTGACAAAACAAGTCATGATGCCAAATCAACACTATTGAGTGGGTTACATCTCAAAGGCCCATATGCGTCAAATGCAGGCGGGTGCACAAACGATGAGGAGAAATGGCTCAAACCCCAGCAGCCAACATACACCCTTACCCGATCGACACAACTAGCCCCACCCCGGGAAAGAAAGAAATCTGCTGAAATGCCACAAGACACCAACATACCAGACAGGACAGCGGCTCCCTCATATAGAGTTAATACGAACACTTCAAGATCAAAATGACAAGGCTCACAGCAGCAGTCACAGAGAGAGCAGCCATAAGATCCCAATGTAAGTCCATCCATCCATCTTCTCCCGCTTAATCCGGCTGGGTCGCGGGGGCAGCGTGCTGCCCAATACTCATAGCACCTGACCCCCCCTATGAACCCCTCTGCAGGTGGTGAGCCCACAGGAGGGTGGACAACATGGTCCTTGATGTTAGTTCATAGGGGTGCGGGCATGTTTTGGGTTGATGGGGGAAACCGGAGTACCCGGAGGAAACCCATCCAGACACGGGGAGGAACATGCAAACTCCAAACAGAAAGGCCCGGGCGACCCGGGGATCGAACCCGCAACCTTCTTGCTGTGAGGCCTGAGTGTTGCCACTCAGCCACCGTGCCGCCATCCCAATGTAAGTCAATAACTAAAATAACTTTTAAGGGCAATTATGTTAAAGAGACTTAATAATCCATTTTATGTATTGTTTTGGCTGTGTTTAGCCTATTGTTTTTGGTTGTCTTGCAGTTCCTGTGTTAAATGTTCTTTAGAAAGTAAAGTTTATTGAGCTTTGAAAGGGTGCATTTACATCTTTATTCCATTGTCATTATATTAGTTGAAACTAGTCTGAAATTGTCAATATTATCATTTATTGCAATAATTTCTTGTTAAAATAAGCTAAATATATTATTGTTACAGGCCTAGTTATATATTTTCTTAAATTATTTCCTATAAACATATTACTATTTGATCCAAAAACATTTGAGTTTTATAGAGCATGTTGTCTATTGGTTCTAACAGACTTTATACAGGCTGCAGTGAGCTTCAGTCTGCCCCAGTCCCAGTGTTCTCCATATGGGCCATTGTCACAGCCACGCTGGACTCATCACCCCCATCACCCCATGACCAGAGTGGACTCTTATGCATCCCCCATTTGAAATCGCTACTGAAGCTGTACATTCATTCACTCTCTCCCTTGCACTTTCATGTGTCAGAATGCAATGGCCACTATGGTTCAGAGGGCATTTCTAACCAAATACATAGTAATTTTCTATGTAAATGAATGAAGATTTTTGTAGCTGGGTGTTGGTAAATTAGGCGCAACTGTCATTTAAGAAGGAATTTGGGAACTTAAGAATGCTTTGTGAATCTGGCGCAGAGTTCTCTCAACATCTTCTATAAGTGGAAGTTACAAATGTTTTTTTAAGAAAAGATTGATGAATGAGGGCCAGTGAGTTCTATCAGTTGGGTGTATTGCTCATCCATGCAAACCATGCAATGCATTGCAGATATGAGTATCCCCTATTCAAAGGTAAACAAAAAAATCGAAAAATGTATTTCCAAAGGAAACCTCATTCATATCACTGAAAGTGTACTACAATTCTGAAATTGAATACATTGAAATACACAGCCCTAGTACATGGGCATAGAATGTTTAGTAGTTGCATAGCCATGCATAATGAGACTGCATACTGTAATATAAAATACTTTTCCTGAAGTGTACTTATGGGTTTCAAAGCTATTTTATACTTTTTTACAGCTCATGCATCTAGGCCTTGCTTCTAGGCCATGCTTCTACTTTTTGATGTGCCCAGAAGACGTAGGGGGAGACCCCCTGCTAAGGTGTGCATGAGGTGTGGGTGCATGGGCAGGGGGCTGCAGTGGTTTGGATCTGGTCTCACCTCTTGAACAGAAGCTTGTTGAAAGAGAGGAATAAGAGGATTAGTTCTCGGTATGTCAATGTGAATCTGCAGAGAGAGAAAGAGAAAAGACAACACTGAAGCAACGGGCAGTTTAAGATTAGCACAGATTCTTGCAGCCATTACATGGACAGACATAAGAAGGCTACAGTTAGTGCATTGGTTCCTGATTGGACCGCAGGCAGATGGAGGTGGGAATAGTTTTGTCTGAAATGGATCATTCCAGTGGTCCTCGTTCTGCTTCCCTGTGACAGCATGTGATGGAGAGTGTGCAAGTTAGACCACCTTGACACCATTTCAGACTTCCAGCTCCATATATAAACGATATGACAGAAGACAGATTTGTCAAAAAGATTCAGACGGATGCAGGACAGCGGCTGGGAGTCAAGCCAGACATAAAGTCCTGGTTTGTGTGTTGTTGAGTGTGCCTCTTGCTGCGGTTACCGAGGGGCCATAGATTGGATGGCACCACTATGACCGCCTTACCTCCGTCACCTTTGGTTGCAGTACCAAATGCTCTGGGCTCATCCTAGGAATGTCTATGTGGATCTGACATGGGAAAAAAAAGAGGTTACAAGAAAAAAATAAAATTCATGAAGCTCAGCAAAGTCTTCATGCTTTCTTCTTAAAAAGATAAGAATATGAAGGAAGAGGTGTATAATATTTCTATCTTATATGTATATATATATATGCTGTCTCTAAAGCACCAGTTTACACCACAAGTTGACTTTTACCAAATATGCAGTACATGTGTTCCCACAACTTAACTGTGAATCTCTAAACACATACGCTCCCTCACAATCTTTCGGGACAGAGCCGAAATCTTACTTCAATCAGTCCCTTATGCACACTAGGATTTCCAAAATGCCTCCTCCATATGTATTTAAACAATCAAGCTGTTCAAGTGAGTTCCAATAAACATAAACAAATATGTAAAGATGGAAACAGATGGACAAGCACAAGCCACAAAGACAGAGCAGCTGATGGAGTCCCAGATGAACACCATCAAACAATGTGTAGACAGTGTAGTGGGACTTCATCTAGTGGAACAGGAGTATTTTGCTGTTCAATCCGGTCTGATTAATCCAGCACATTATCTCTACACAAGATAGTTCATAAAGATTCACAATGTAACTTTTCCGGTAGAGGGTCCAATGCATTTTCTTTGCCTGGAACGTTCTATATTAAAATTTGTCATCACGGATTTGTTCATTTACAAGGGTTTACTGGGAAAAATACCTCAGAAAACATGCATGTGACTGGGCTGGTCACAGATCTGAGTTAAATCTTTGCCATCTTCATGAAGGTAGATTTAATGTCATACTGTGAAACATTTTGGGCAATGCAAAAACTTCTCCATGGGGTCAAGCAGGTAGCAGACCCTCCACCAGAAAATGGGGGAGTGAAACTTTGTGGTTCCCTCCTGTTTTAATCATATGTCCAGGTTTGGTACTGCTTTATTTATTTCATTTAATTATTAACATAAATTAAACTATGAGACACACATAAAGTTTGAGAACCCCTGTAGAAGAAAAATATTTCGTATTAAGCCTACACAGAATATTTTCTAAACTCTCAAGCAATCATTTGCAGGCAGTCCAAACGCACTTTACAGCAAGAAGAAAATCACACAAAATAGGTGGTTACAACATTTACAAGACAAAAAAAAATGCCAAAAGAATGGTCATTTAAAGACATTTCCTACTGTCATCAAACAAAGTACTCTAGATTTTTGGAAGAGCTGCAAAGGGAGAACAACATGAAATTGGACTTGATGTGAATAAATACTAGAAATTTCTATTGATGTCGCACTTTGATGTTCCTTATCAACTTGGGTGGAAAGTAGCTGAAAATGTATAGGTAGGGACACTATAATTTAAGCACACAACAGTTTTGCGTAATCTTCTCTGGATGGTCCATTCCTGCCACAATATGCTTTTTATCACATTCACACAAAATGGCTGTGTCCTGTATTTGAGCTGCAAGAATACAGGAAGAAGCTGTTGCATATGCAAATGAGTGGCTATACCTGTCTATATGTGTCCTGGTGGTGCTCATCGTTGCGGGAGTCGTAGTATTGCTGGATAAAGCCAAAATATTCTTGTCTTTTCCGTTGTAGTACACTGTCTCTTCTCTCTGCATTGGCTGGCAGGTAACCCTATGAACAAAGAAAAGCACAGAATGAATGACATTAAGAGCAAAACTATAGACTTATTATTAATTAGATTTAGATTTGTATACATGTATATGCACACTAGAACCAGCAATACAGCAATTTAAAGTATATACAAAATTCTAAATTGTCTTTCTCTACAGCTCTACACAATTGCTCCTCCCTCACGAATCATGTCATAATCCATGAAGCTCCCATGTAAATCAATGCATCTCTCCAAGTAATTTAAAAGACAGAATAATACATAATATGCAACCTTTAAAGCTGGGGTATATTATTTTCAAGTCATGACTTCTCCCTAGATTGCGGCACGGTGGCTGAGTGGCAACACTCATGCCTCACAGCAAGAAGGTTGTGGGTTTGATCCCCGAGTCGCCCAGGCCTTTCTGTGTGGAGTTTGAATGTTCTCCCCGTGTCTGGATGGGTTTCCTCCGGGCACTCCGGTTTCCCCCATCAACTCAAAACATGCCCACACCCCTATGAACTAACATCAAGGACCATGATGTCCACCCTCCTGTGGGCTCACCACCCGCAGAGGGGTTCATAGGGGGGGGTCAGGTGCTATGAGGATTGGGCAGCACACTGCCCCCGCGACCCAGCCGGATTAAGCGGGAGAAGATGGATGGATGGACTTCTCCCTAGATTCTTTGGCAAGCATTTTGCAATCACCAACATGCTCACATCCCAAAATGTATATTAGCAAGGGGGGGGCTGAATTTCAGAATAATTTATTACTGGCATGTATCAGCCAAATAGAAGCCCTGGTAGACTTCAGTATAAAACACCTGTCTGCTTACACATTGACATATGTATGCTATCCACATGAGACTCATTAATACAGCTCTGTTGGTATTAACAAAGACAGCCTTTGAGATGCAGCAAGCTGGGGGCATTTAACAACATGAACTCTCTACTCTTTTACTTATTTATGTGTCAGTGTGCACCACCTAACAAGCCTTTCATACCACCTACCTCTTCTTAAACTCATACTTTGAGTTTGACACAAAACCAAATCAAATAACCAAATATCTTACAAAAAGGAGAATGTTCATACAACGTATAAGCTATGTCAAATCATACTGTCTCTTCATTTATAATTAAGTTGTTTTTTGTTTTTTTTCCTAAGAACACTTGTCTCAGTTTTCTCCAATATTCTGGCTCCATTCTCAGGGAACTTATGTGTAAAAGACCCCTTGAACCCTCACCTTCATCTTTGTTTAACAATATAAAGACTATTTTGTAAAAAATAGTAAATCTATATAGTAGTTATCTATCTAGTAGTTATCCGTTTCACGGCCACAGAGAGATGAAAAAGAGGACATTTGGCCCATATTATTTTAAACACTATCTTGAAATTTCCTCAGCTAACCAACGTCTCCTACCAAGGGGCTGACACACTTCAGTTGCAGAGAAAACTTTTTGCTTCTTGACCGAATGTTGTGCCTCTAAGGAGAAGCTACCTTTTTCCATCTTTGTCTTGGAGTAATGGTAATTTGTGTTGCTGCACTGAAGGGACCATTTGTCAGGCTTGTTTTTATGCAAGCACAAGTTGGTGAGGGTGTATCCAGTGTTCGGTCAGGCTTATGCAATGATGAGAAGTAAACTTGGTGACAACAGTGAACAAATGTAAAACTTATTAAAAGCAGGCTCTGTGACCACAGGCTCTGAAATATTCACAGTTGGAGTCTTTTGAGGATGACTCAGATGTAGCTGCTAACACTGGGATAAAAATGTAAAAAACTTTTTAACATTGAGCAATAGAAAGCTGGGGTTACTGCAGTTTTAGGATATGATTAAAGACCATCTGATTATAATAATGAGAGAATCTTAGAAGGAAACCTCATTTCATATTTAATTTAGTTTCATTTTATACTTGAAAAATTGTACACGGGTGCATCTATATGTGTGATTACAAAGAGACCTCTGCCAAGATATTAATCCAACTGTGCAAAGAGTTCAAGGGCCAAGAATAACCAAACCAGTGTGTCAGCCCTCAACTTACTGCCAGTTCTTCTACAATACATTTTTATGGCAACAGCAATTTCACAAACAGACTTTTGACAGCATGTAGTGCATGGCCATATACCTTAATATAACTTATAATTTCAAAAGCTGTTCAGTGAGGTTGAAGCCTTGCACAATATTCCCAGAGGTCAGCTAAGAGCAGAGCCAAGAGTGCTTTCAGTAAACGGAGATGTTCTAGCACTCTTCATTAATCCTCCTCCTCCACTTTTATTTGTCAATACTGTGAAGTTAAAGCCAGCCTTTGTCTGGGGACAGATCTGGCGGCTGTTCAGTCACATGTGAAAGCAACTCAGTCTTGGACAAGCTTTACTGAAATGGCCATCAAACAAACTCTGTGACAAAAAGCTAGCCAGACAAAAGCATTGAGTTAAGTGTGTCTACTGTTGTCTAATGTTGTTTTTGTAGAGTTGCTCTGCAGCGCAGCAAAACACACACATGTACATGTACCCTCAAGGACCACACTTCACTCCAGTGAGCAAAGGTTAGATTTTATTGGAAATCCCAGGAGTTGGCTTCCTCAAGACGCAGATTTGGAGCAAAAAAGATGCATCAAAACCAAAGAGCAACAAAAACATTTTAGTCAATCCAATACCAAATAATTGTACATTTGAATATATGGGACCAAAAATAGGTGATTACAACATAAATAGGACTCTCAGCTAAAAGTCTTTGAATAAAACTGTCTTCAGACATATTTTAAAATGATGAGAAATGGCTCCATTATACAAGGACAGGGGCAATGTAAATTCAAAAGTTACAAATTACAAAATGTTCTCGCAAAGACAATTTGAAGCTACAAAACGATATTTGGATAAAATGTGTCCAGCCATGAACCACAGATGGGAATGTCTACAAACAACCAGAGGGCAAGAATGCCAATCAATACCACCATAGTCCACAATAAACTCCTTGAATTATTTTAATGTGTAGCATTATTAGTATGCATTACTTTATCAAACTAATAAAAATGAACAAACTTTAACAAAAAAGCCTAGATTATGAATTTTGGGGAGCTTTTTATCAACTAAGTATTCATTTATAGAGAGAAAACTTCCAGCTAATACACAATGTTTCCAATAAGGAAAAATAATACAAGCCCTTCAATCAATACAACTTATCTCAAGAACTTTGGTACACTGCCAAATATAGCAATCTATCCGACAAAAATCCGTGTAAATTCCCTTATAAGAAAACCCATCCAAGACAAGGACAGCCCTAACAACAGTTGTGGGTGTGACGCTGGCAGAGCAGATGAAGGAGAAGAAGATTTGTGAGTGGTGAAGGTTAATGGACATTTTAGTGGAGGTCAGTCAGTGCTGCAGCTGCACTGGCTCCACAGGATCCACACAAGGGTACTCTGAAAGGACTATTAACTGCCTCCTAAATTAGACTGAGATTAATTCATTAACCACAATTAATTAGTGTGCACAATGTTTAGGTAATGCTTTAACGTGTCCACTATAATGACTAGACAATGTGTGCATATGGAAAATGTAAAGCATTAATTTGACAACTGATGAATGTATGGTTGCAGAAAGATAGTTGAAGATGCTCAATCAAGGTCATGAGAAATCAATACAGGCTCCCAAACTGCATTAAACATATGGATTCTGAATGCATTGTTGTACCCTAGCGATGTATTGTGCAGCTTTGTCTTCCAAGGACCTTTGTACACTTCAGTTCTCATTTAAATAGCAGTTTTTGAACAGTCTAACCCCGTTTCACCTTTTCTCCAACTTGTGAAGCTAATTCCATTTTGAAAAAAGACCCTCATGATACGGTCCCCAATCGGCATCAATAATTGAACTATACACCAACAATGTCTAAAGCAGTTCGGGGACAAGTTTCAACTTTAGTTTTATTCTGTGCATAAAATGTCAAGAGTCTCTGTCCCATTGCCACAGAGAGATGGCGCCATGACGATGGAGCATATGCACTACTGCTCTATGTGACCTGATGTAGAAAAATGTGCCCATAACACTCTGGCTGCCTCCGCTAATCAGTCTACATAAAATCTCCCTCTTCATGCTCCCAATCCTTCACCACTCTAATGCATCTCCCACTCCACTAAACTCGCTCCAAAAACAGGCGAAATATGCTCTGGGAATCCATTTGGGGACTTTGAAATTGTTTCTTTTAGCAAGCAGCCTTACAATCCTAAATAGATTTGTACTTAGCTGCAACACATTATCTTAAAACCAGACAAAGTGTCCAGAGACTAAAATGGACAAAAATTGAGCAAAACTTTATTTCTTCTTCATTTTTCTAAAGAATAAAATGTGATTTGGTGGATGTCGAGTTTGTTGGCAGCCATGTTTTGGTCAGTTTGTCTCGAAGCACCTGTATCTACACATCGAGCAATAACATTTTGAAGAGTTGGTTGAAGTAACAGCATGGAGCCATAACACGTAACACAATCATTCAGAAAATAAAATAATAAAAAATTGAGGATTGTTATTGAAATATTTAATTTGGAAGAGAAGTGTGTACAGCTTTTAAGAAGATGATGGGTTATTTGTGAATTTAGTGTTATAACTTACTGAGAATACCCATCGTGTGGCTGTGAAGAGTTTGTGAGTGGTGGGTATGTCAGCCTGTTTTTTAAGACAATCCATCTGGAGGAAAAGTGGCTCAAGTCTGCTTATCCCCAAAGATTTAGAAAACAAATGCATCTTTCAACTCTAAGTCTGAAGCTGTTTACAAAATGTAATTTGCTCAGGCCTCTAGAGTAGGAAGTAGACTATAGTTACATCAACATACTGTGTAAGAACAATCATGATCAATATTGGTTAGGATTGGAATGACCTGGATGGCTTTTTTACATTAGGTAACAACATGAACAACATTTAGCTTTTCATGAACAAACATTTATAAATATAGCCTCAGTTCAAGTTAAAATAAACCAGCAAAGAGTTTAATACAATGCAAAAATTAAAATTTGGCCAAGTTAAGATTTCTTGAATTAAGAAAGTTTTATTATGAGTTAATTTCATTTGACAAGGAAAATGATCTACCAGTGGACCAAGAGTTTTTGTTCTTAAGTGTAGCAACAACAACTCTTTGCAGTTAAAATAAGAAACAAAATCTAATGTCGATTAAATTAAGAAAACACACTTATTCCACTGGAAGATCATTTTACTTGCCAAGTTGAATTTACTCAGTACAAATAAAATGTTCTTGTTTCAAGTTACTTTGCCCTAACTAGATATTGCTTTTTGCAGTAACAAAACCGTATCTCACTAAACTAGATTATACACTAGTACTAATGCAGGAAATTCAGTTACAATCAGGTGTATGAGGCCTTGTGTAAAAGTATTTGAAAATGCTCCAGGGGTTTAAGTTAGACTTTAGTTTATGAGCAATATCAGCATTTTCTGTTTATAATGTATGCAATTTTTTTGTCACCTCAAATGACAAAATGCCTGTAATTGTCCCTGTGGCGATATCATCATGAGCACTGGTGTGGGCTAACGGTTGGACATAATCTCCAAATCAGTCACTGTGCGTCTCATTCTCCCCTTTAGCCTATCAATATTTCTACACCCAGTTAGTTTCCCCTCTTCACATTTAGCAGCCACACTTCATTAGGGAATGCACATATTGCCAGAGGCCAACACACTCCTACAAAGCAGAAAAGTCATTTAATTTCTTCCTCTTTCCTCAAGGCCCGGACAGTGCTCTTTAAACAAATGGTATTATTATTATGAATAAATAGAAAGTACAAAATGGATTGCTTCCGGATGCTAGAAGCAATGTTTGGTTATATATCAAAAGACAAAGCACCCATCCGCAGAGAATATAGAAATCTATGCAGCAGCATCTGAATAACTGTAAATGCTCCAAAAATGATAAATATTTGCTCATCACTTAACAGAAAATTTCGATGGGGATAGCAAGACTAAGAGGCTTGATACTACACACACACACACACACATATATATATATATATATATATATATATATATAAACACTTGCAATACACACAAAATAATAGCAGATACAGATCAATATAATTCTAAAACTATTCAGGATTTTTTATTTGTTCAATAGAGTATCTAGTTTAATATCAGTTAGTATATGGGTCTTGGTTTGGACAACCCTAGCATCATTGCATCATTGCATGTTCACAATAGGTAATAACAGGGAGACAGTCGATTTTGGCCTGTAGATCATACTAAGCCTGTGGGGAAGGCATTACAGAGCTCTGACCGCAACGGGAAAGGTTTTCTTGTGGTCTTTGTCAGGTAAAAAGAAGAAAGACGGCTGAAGCATGCCTGCTGGAGGGGAGAAAGAAATCAAATAAGTTGGTGCAGGCGGGCGAGCAGCAGAAGGGCACCAGGGACATCACTGGAGTGAAGTTTTATTAGGTGCCTCTGCCAAGTTTATGGAATACAGTGAGAGAGACAGAGACAGGGCGTGTATGTGGCAGATCTCTCCTGTTTCTCCAATGGATCAAGCCCCAAAGACAGGAGCCAAAGAGGTGCTCATGTGTTAGGCCTCCTCTGAAGATGTGACATGGATTCTGACACTCCTGTACCTTTAATCCCACGAAAGCGGGTTATCTTGAAATATAATTTCTAATATAAAATAAACAACATTGACCTTCACCCTGGTGAGTCACCCTCTAACCTTCCGTCTTCAGAGGACCTTCTATTGGACCTTTTATCCATCTGCAAATTGACAAGCATCAGTCCTGGACACAGCTACAGCCCGTTGCGTCTACCTTACTATGGTTCTCCTCAAGGTTTCTCTTTTTCCAGACTGTTTTGTTTTATTTTTTTTAAGAAGTGTCTAAGGATGGGAGATGCCCTGGGACAAACAACCATTTGCATAGTTCATGTGAATGTTAGTTAATCTGCTTATTGTCTTTTATTGCCCAATGACCATTTCACTGCTGATTCTACCATTTTTAGAAGCCTTGCTAGGCAACTGTGGACTGTTAAAAAAATTGATGAATTTGATCTTCACATTGAAATGCTAGAGGTAGTTTAAAGTAAAAAAATCCCACCTTCTCAAGAAGGAGACTACTGGCATGCAAATTTGAGTTGATTTTTAATTTGAATTGATTTTCTGACTTAATTATACAAATAAAAAATATAATAATAATGTTACACTCATGTACTGTATACAGCATGCTAACACATAAGAAAGCAATAATCATTCAATGTACATGTTTTATGAATGGAAGGCAACTTGTAGGAAGGGAAACCAAGGCTTCCACAGTCCAAAATGTAGTTACAGTTCAATTTATTTAGTGTGATTTGCCATTTGTTCTGGATCTGCATGTGTATGTCAAGAAGAAATGTAGAAAGTGTTGCATTCACTGACATTTGTATGCATGAGAGTTTCTGGATATCAAAATACCCTCGTCTTTTTTGCACTTATGGAGCTGAACAATCATCAACAGAAAACAACTGGTAACAATACAAATGCCAAGCACACAATAATAGGTTAGACAAATATGTACACAAATTTACATTAATTACTGAAGTACAATTGCAGCAACGAGGGTAAGGCAATCTAGAGTTTCTCAAACTGTTGTTAATACATAACATATTCTCTGTTACGTTAATACAATATTGATATGAAGTTTTATATATAAATATTATATTTATCTAGTTAAGAGGCTGCTGGTTAGATTCTTGTTGCTATTATAACTATTATGGACTTGCTTCAAGGTTATGACATTTTTAGATTTAGTTAAAACCAGTTTTCTTATCAGTTTGAAAGTCAAATGTGTAATGAAATTATGTGAACAATGTTTTTCAATATAGCATGTCATCAGTTTAGCCTCATACGAAACAGAAATAGCCAGTTAAAATGGCTAGTTGATAACCTCCTACTTGCACGATACCAACACACCTTTAATGACATCTTTTCTGCAGCGCATTAACTATTGTGCTGTAATTAATGGGATAGTCACGCAGCTCAAAAAGCCGCTCTTCTCTCGGCTGTACACAACAACAAAAGCTTAATGAGTAAACACATTGCGCGTTTCATGAATAAATTATTGGCGGCTTGTAATTAATTTTCTCTATTGAAGATGGAAAAAAGAGGATGTTACGAGTCTTCATAAATCAAATATGGGAATAAACTGACAGTGATTGTGTGTGTAAAAAAGACTATATATAATGTGTTTATTGTTTATGATGCGTAGGCTGCATTAATGCTATTAAAAGGTTTCTTATAAAAAGAACAGATATGGTCTTAGGAGCCTTTTCTTTATTAATATAAAGTAAGTAATGTTGAGCTTGTTAAAAAAGCTATATTGAAATTATTATCATTATTTTATTTTAGTTTTTGTGGGTAATTTAAATACAGAGATTACTTTACAGCAAGTGGAAATTAGGAGAGACTCTTCACTTGCCAAGATATCATTGTAAACAACCAAGTCCTTAATATGTAATTGTTATTGAAAATATGGATTATTATTTGGTTTGAAAATAAAATGAAAGCAACTAAAAAAGGTATAGTAAATGTATTGTATGTGTAGCCGAAACACTTTAATTTGGTAAACCGGGTGTGTTTTATCCTGAAAGGAACTGTACAGGATGCATAATGTATTTAAACCACCATTAAAATACTAGATTGTTCAGAAAAAAACTAATAGAAACTCTGTGTGTGTTTTGCTGCTGTGTGTGTGTTGCTGCTGTGTTCAATAAAACGAGAACACTGATGTTTCAAGGAAGAAATCCACCTCGGTCATTTATCTGGAAGCCTTCGCTATGTATTATTTTGGTGCCGAATGCTACATATGAAATCCATCAAAACTATAATTACTATAATAGGCAGCTGATGTTAGAGTGTATGTAATATGCACAATGATTCACAGTTCAATGTAATATGTAAAACTTACCGATAGTAGCTTCCACGTTATTGGCCGAACTTGTCTAGGGATTCCAGACCAGCTCAGTTTCCGTAGCTCATCTGAAAAAAAAAAGGAAGAAAGATTTTTTAAAGCCTAACTTAAACAAATAATCCTTTAATATCAAATTCACGAGTGTTCAATATGTGATGAAGTCTATTGAATAAAAAGCTAACTACATTTATCAAACATTTACTGCATCATAATTCATTCATGGACATTCATCCATCAGTATACCCATCTACAATTTACTGACTGTCACAGTTTCCATCTCATCTTTGTGAAATTATCTGAAGGGAAAGGGCCACAGATTATTAAATACATCCTCTCATGGCCAAGAGGAAGCGCTAGCTATAATGTAAAATAAAGTTGGATGGAGAGGTCCAAATTGAACTTTTAAATTGGTTGAAAGCAGCTCCCTTTGGGCCTTTGTAGACTGAGAAAAAATGGCTTAATGCAAGCCACATCGACAGCGGGAGAGTGGGCTGAGTGTCTGAGAGAGTCCAAGAGAAATGCTTTGTCTCCTGGCTTTATTGTCTTTCATTTTAGAATATTTTCAGTGAATTAGACTTAATAACTTGGCTACAATAAAAAAAAAAAAAGTGGGCAGGTTCTCATTTCCTTACTGCAAGACAAGATCATATTCTTAAAAAACTAAAATGACTGTTCAGAGCAATGCTGCAAGGTGCATGAATGAACTGATAATGACCAATGTGAGCCTTTGTTGTTTGGGAAATTTGGGCCTTGGGAAACTAGTATTGAAAAACACAAACAAAACAATTTTAAGAAAGAAGGGAATTTACAAAACACAGATTCAATCAGAAACAGATATATTGTTATTTTATCTATTCCACTTACAATTACAATGGCATACAACATTTTATGGCCAAATGCCCCACGCTGGCAAAGGGTAATTATTGTTAAAATGTTTTAATGATTCACAGTTTGGAGTATGATTAAGATCATGATTAAGATGTTGATAGGGTGACGTCCCTAGATAAAAGTGGAAATCATCTTTCATAACAGTATTGACTATGGCTGGTCAAATGTTTTTCAAGGCTAAAACAATGGAGAGAGATGGCAAAAAAGGAAAGGGCAATCGTCTTAACAGCAAGGAGCTCCGTCCTTTGGCTAAATTGAGTGAAACACATTAAGGCCTGCTCAACCGAAGGGAGTGGCTATTTATTTGGACCAGCTCTTGTGCATCTTCCACTTAAAATTTCCTCTTGCCTTGTCCCCGGTGACTCTAATTATATAGAAATTCAATACAGTGATCTAGTGCTCGGCATGGCTCTGTTGGTTTTCAGAGGGCCAAAGCACTGAAGTTTCGATTACCTCTAGGCTACCTGTGCAAGAGCATTTAAAAACACAGATTAAAAAAATCTCTACAAGACCAGAATCATAGTAAGGAACAAAATAAATCTTCTGAAAGGTTTTCTCCCAATGTTTCCTTGCACTGTAAAGTACAACTGAAGAAGAAAGCACTGTTCACGAAAGCTTCACAGGCTGGTGTATTTGGGGGTAGTGAGGGAGCGGATTAATCTTTCTCTGGAGGAAAGGGAAAACAATGTTACAACAGTGAGAACAAAATCTCACAAAACAGGAACATAAGCTCAGATCTGAACCGTCCTTTGCTGTTAGAAGCTGTATACGTTCAAATGACATCGCAACATTCTACAATTCCTATAGTAATTCTATGGGGGAATCTGCTGTTAAGAAAATCGGATTGCAGATTTGTTGCCCTGGTTTATTAAGATCTCAGTACTCACTGGACATATAGCTCATCACCTGTTCAACCTGTTGCCCTCTGGCAGATGCTACAGGTCAATGAAAACTCATACAACAAGATTAAAGAACAGTTTTTTTTCCCTACTGCAATATGTACTCTTAACAATAACAAGAACTGATGGGACGCTGCTGTCCCATGCACTCTGTACTTACCTACGGTATTTCTTTGTTTCTTTCTATTGCACTGAGGGGACTTTAAGGGTGGGTGGAGGGGGTATGGCACATTTTTGTCATGCTTATTACACTTGATACGAGAGCTGCTAAAAATGGAATTTTGTTGTTTGCTTGCATACAGTGATAATAATAAATGAAATGAAATATCCACATAAAACAAATACTGGCACAAAGTCTCGTGTTTTCTCTCACAAATAAAGAAAAACAAAGGCTTCAGAGACTGGTGTCATTATTCAACCCAATGACAAAACAGTAGTCAGTTGAAAGGACATAAGGACATAAGATTAAGGATAATAAATGTGGATATTTATTTAAAAAACTGAATCGACCACATACAGGTCCCTGCCCTCCATTTGAAATTATGGCATTATCAATTCTACAATGTGAACACAACCTATGGCCATAAATGTATATCTATATATCAGAAGACTGAATAGTTATTGGATATACCATTGTATGACACTGTATTTTGCAATACTTCCAGAAATTCGAGTTTAGACTAAAACACAACTGATAACAATTATAATTCAGATCCCAATCACTTTCAGAGGTTGTCCAACTACTATCACAAAATGTTGTGGAGTAGCCTGTTTGACAGCAATAGATGATGCTTAAAACATCCTCCAGGTAAGATTTGTTTTCCCCCCATTTCAATATACGGTAGACGGCCTCTTTTACACCCCTCTCAAACCACCTGTCATCCCTGTCAAATATGTGGACATCCTGGTTCCGAAAGCTTGGTTGATTTTTCTCGATAGGTGCTGTCCTGAGGAGTTGGGCCGTCAGTGTGCTACATATGTCTGCAAAGAGGCTGCTGGGTCTCTCTGCTATGTACAGATCTCTGCAACACCCTTGACTGCACAGAACTACAGACATATTACTGCAATGGTGTTTAAGAGGATGGCCATTTGGATACGTGTGGCTTTCTAATCAAGGGTTCTGCAACCTCTGCAAGACATAAAATCACCATCACCAATTACTGTATCAACAAGATTGGAAATGTCAATAATCTGTATATCTGTTGGTAGGGTTTCACGTTTAATAAAAATTTCAAATAAGACTGTACACATATATAGCAATGCTAGATTAAAGAGAGCATGTTAACATCACCACCAATATGCAATCATAAAAGCATTTAATTGCTCAGTATTGACTAAAACTGTCTGTCTCCTGTTTGTTACCATTGATGGTATCCTTAATTTTCTTGCCATTGTTGGTATCCTATTGTATTATTGCAATGATAGTTATGTTATCAAGCTGATGATAGTTATGTTACAAGCTAGAACAGTGACTCTTTGTCCTCACTTGTAAATAGTTCATATGGTCTGAATGCAAAAGAAAGCTTGTTATGTTAAATTAGAAGAGGGGTGAAATTTAATCAATTTGCTTTCTTCAAAGTGTTTTGTCATTGTTATTTCTGTTATTTCACTAATGTTATAATACATTGTTCCTTTGTAAATAATGTAAATTGCTTACTTGCCCAAAATAAATACCTGAAAATACACTGTTGCTGTAGTATAGTGCTGTTCAACCTTTAGTAAACACATCTGTCTTAAAAAAAAAAAAAAAAAAAAAAGAATCGTGGAGGCAGGGCTCTACAGTGCGCCCATTTCACTCGCATTTGCGAGTAAATATTTCGTCATGCGAACGAGGAAAATAAAACAGTCGCACCAGTGCGAGTGCTTCTGCAGCCACAGAAAGGAGAGCTGCGCACAGACGTAACGTGACAAGTTAAACATTCTAAATGTATCAAACATTAGGGGCGCACTCACACTAGGACTTTAGAATCGTGCCCAAGCCTGGATCGCCCCTAAAGCGCGGCACGCTTGCCCAGCGCGAGCGCTGACCCCAGCGTACGAGCTCCGCATGTGGCCGATATCACTCGTATGAACAAACTCCGCTTCAAAACACACCCACGCCCAGCTTCAACGAGGAGCGCCCCGCAGCAGGACCCACACACCTCTCCCACCACTCAGTAAACACCCCCACGCCGCTGGACTTCCTTCTCCGCTAAAGCGAGAGCTTTGTCTTGGTCTTGTCTCGGACTCGAGCGCATTTGGACTCGGTCTTATCACGGACTCAAGGTCTGAATACTGAGTGTGATCATATTTCATTACGGCCGCTGCAATAAACTTGTACCGGTGTGCGTGACCACGCGGGACGTCTCTCTGCGGCCTGTGCACTGGAGCCCGCAGACACTGTGCGGCCCGTCAGCACAGGCTTGTCCACAGCGCGCACCCTTGTGTACCAACGTGCGTCACAGGGCAGGTTAAGCATCCCACCTATCCTTCCGCCTCACGTCAAATACGCCAATACTAATTTTCTGTCCGTGTCCGCACAGAGCAGACCCACAGCACAGAGCAGGCGATATGTGGGCTGAAGTTTGCCTAAGAAAATGCCAAATAAATCTGTCACAATGTGCGTTTAGTTTGGTAAATGTGCAGAGGCAAAAAACCACTGTAAAACCACTAAGAGAATGTAACTTCACCTAGGAATTTGAAAATACAGGTTTAAAAATCTTACCTATGTTTTTCACTTTGAAACAGTTTTGTGTAAAGTGCCAGTGGAAGTTCTCTTAAAGAAGAGGTTCTTAAACTGTAGGTGAGGATCCAAAAAGGGCCACAGAGTGTTCAAGTGCAGTAGAGTTTGTTTGGCTTATTTTAAATCTAAATATTAATCAGATAAAATGAAGATATATTTATAAAAACCCTGCGATCATGCAGGAAAAGTACAGTCATAATAATTCTTTTGTTTTTTGTATTAAATTCATTCAAATAAGTTGGTGTGCGCAAGTTCTGCACTGTAATAATCGTTCGAAATGAAAACCTACTTGTGCCCCCATTTTTTTTTCTGTGCTCCTAAAATTTTTAACTTAGGGGCACGTGTGCTCCTAAAAAAAAAGTTAGCGTAGAGCCCTGCGTGGAGGATGAAATGGGCATAATGCAACTCTTAACTAAAGCAGTTATTCAGGAATGTAAAAAAAAAACATTCAAGTATATTTTTAAGTATAATTCATATACTATTTCTGCAACATACACAAACCCAGACCGTAATAACCTGTCTAAAGAAACGTATCTTTTCATCTCAGCCGCTGGTGTGTCTAAATGTTCTTGTTCATATCAGGTGTTAAACCCCTATTAAATCTGTACTGAAGTCGTCTTCTCATTACACACGTGGAGAAGGGCAGTCAGGGCGCGGCTATGAGCAAATCTTTTTCAACTAAATCCCTATCTTTAAGGGTGAAATCGTTATCTCTGGCTTCATTCATTATGGCTAGTCAAGGGTGGCTCTTGCCTTGCACCCTTTGAACCTTCATTTGCACTGTCAGGCAAAGAAATGAGTCCATGAATCTTGTGGGCTCTGGCTTAATTAAACTATGTTATACTTGTCCCACCTGGCATTAATCTCACCATAGGGGGTAAAGGAAGGAGGGGTAATGGAGGGGATCAGTTAGATAATAGTCTTTACATCATCAACATGTAAAAAGGCTGCATCTGCTTATGGTCACTAGATTAATTTCAAATTTTTGATCATTTTGAAAATATTTTGTACACATTATTTGAACGTGCACAATGTAACTTTTCTGGTGAAGAGTCCGCCCTCGCTTATCTCCATAGAAACATTATTGCTTTGCCTTAAGATGTTCAATTACATTTTGGCATTACATTTATCGTTCAGTAGTATTTAATTATGTTTGTTTTTACTGCCCGAAATTACCATGAAAAACAAGTGTAAACAATAGCCTCTCCATGGGAATGAGCAGATTTGTACCCTCCACCAGAGAGGTTACATAGTGCACCTAGTAGACTTACTGAGTGCACCATAGTAGACCTACTGAGTCAAATGTAGTTGATTAGTACAATGTGTTCCTAGTTGAATTTTACTATATACACAATATCAATAAGGACTAACTGAATGAATAAATCCTAAGACTGCATAATTTACAGACATAATTTCCAGTATGGGGCAAATATTTACTTGGCACCATAAGGCTAGTAGGACAAGAAGATGCCCAAAGGACCCATTGATTATGAGCAGAAAGAGCTAACACAGCCACAAAGTAGAACCACAGCAAAATCCAAATCACAGTGCGCCTAAAGTGAGTCAGTATGACTTATAGACACTCAGCACGACTGTCAGAGCACTAATGCACTGTACTGGGCTAGTATGAGGGTAGAGGGGCTATAGTAAATTTTACAGGAAGCACTTAAAACTTCCCAACTACTATAACACTCTATATTTGAATTACTTAAGGGTCATGATAAAAAGTTGTTTTGAAAAGAAATGTCTTCAAATAAATAACTGTGTTAGTTCCCCTGAAATTATAAAGTTGTATAACGCTCAGAGAAGCACAGTGCAGCCGTGTGGAATTACTAAAATGACCTCCAAAGTAAGTAAGGTGCACAGATTGAAGGATTTGTGGGCTTGTTCTACGTAATGTGTGTATGGGGATAAATTGGATATATAATTTCAACTAAACTGGCTTTTCTGGGAATCGTTACATATAAGGACTAAACAATTAATTCTTTTTTTTTTTTTACGTAATCAGGATGCAATCGTTTTAAATGGTCAATAATCAGCATGAGGCATTTTAATCTCCTATGGTTTGGAATTCAGACTTTGGAGAAATACATGAGATTATGGCATGGATTAAAAATCTGCTTTGTTCATGTTCTTGAAATTAATCACTTAACTGATGTGAAACGCATATCTTTAATCAACTGTAGCAAATCAATCTTTTGGACTCTATTTAACTAGGAAATCTCAAATCATTCTGCCCACCACTATATTACTGTTATGTTGAGGACCTCCAACTAGGGATAAACATTAAATGCAGTGACTCTGTGGATAGCAAGCGATGCCTTAAAACAGTTACAAATCTATGGCTACGGTATATATCTTGTCTGATTAAGGACGAACAATTTTGTTTGCTCAAAACCAATGGCAATTATTAGAAGGCAATAGCATGTCCAGGGAATGACGCTAAGTATCACCCAAAGCTATGCACACCATACCAAGCGGGAGCTATAAAATGTAATGATTTAATCGTTTCTTTGGGATAAGGAGTGGGTGGTGTTTATCATGCAGGCAGGCACAGCACTTTTAGGACTGTTCTACAAAGACCGGCTTAACCCTGGAGGAAATGATGTCCCTCACTGGCATTAAAACCCCACACCTGTAACACTGGCAACTCAAGGGCAACTGCCTCTGTAGACTCCCTCTGGTGTTTAGGCCCACTGTACTACATTATGCATGAACATACTCAAGTGCACTTTGTCTTGGCTGAAGTTAAGGTAGGGGACCACAGGGGGTGATTAGGACACTGTGCACTCTCATTCAAACACCCACAACAGCTGTTCCGGCCCTCTGAGGTAATGAATGCTCAAAGATACTTACAACATTCAAAAAGGGCACAACAAAATGGACAGGTTTTTAAAAGGGTCAATTTAGTCAATGTATTCTGCTTGAGGGACAAAAGTGAACAGAAGTGGACAGTGTGGGGCTCAGAGCACTCGGCCATGTTGAGAAAGTGGCGACACCAGTGAAACAGATGGGAGGTTGTTATAGTTTGTTAAAAAAAAACAAAAAACACCCTATTTGTTTAAAAGAGGAGCGTGTCTTTTTCACCTCAGTGACCCAGATTCTTACAAAACTCAATGGGATTTCAATGTGGGTCAGAGAAGTGTCTGTTAAACTTTCTGCGTTATTGGCAAAGAACTAATAAAAGCTTTTCAATGTACACTCGGAAAAGAAAAGTGTGTAAATGCAATAGGCAATACAAGGAGGATTTTTTTTTTTTTTACTGATGAATTTTAGCATTTGAAATAAGGGGAAAAAATGTCCAAAAAGATGTAATTTCTTTGATCTTATAATCACAAAGTTAATTTAATGTATTGTCTTTTGCGATGACACTTGTAAAACTGTGTAAATTGTTTAAATAAAAGAATACAAATATGCCATAAATAATATACTCACAAAGCAACATTTAAGAACCCCTAGTTACACCCAGTTACACTCGCTAAAAGCTGCAAAGTAACTTGTAAACACCCTAAACTCTATCTCCAGACTTGTATTATTTTGGCCTGAAAGACTCTGCACCAACAGATGTAGCCCGGGGCACTAGCGGACAGTAAAAATTCAGGAATAAAGACGAGTGCATATGTATGACCGTGTTTGTAGTATGTACTGTGGGCCTGCACCGGCCCACCTGTCCATCAGTCAGAAAGCTGTGTGTGCGGCTCGCTGTGAAGGCCAGAGAGAAGAGCAGAGGAAGAGCTGTCCGTCAGTGCTGCCTGAGCTGAGAGCTGATGGGAGGCAGCAGGGAGACAGTTGGCGAACCGAGGCCATGCACTATTCAGGTATCATTCACTCGGAGCGCGACCAGTGGGGCAAAACACCACCAGCAACCACACACCTGCCAAAATACAGGGACTACAGAGGCTCATCGGTGCACCAGGTACTGCCTCGGGTCAAATACAAGAACTGCCAAAGCCAGTTATTCTGCAAAACTGTGGAACACCAGGATTTCACCGGAGCAGTACAGGTCGGAGCAGAGAGGCCTGGTTTTAAACCTACAAAATCCGGGTGGAGGGCTTCCATACCAAGCAAGTTTTGGACATTTTTGGTTGTATATTTATGTATGGTTCATTTAGCTGATGTATTATTAGAAGTAGAGCTGCACAATATATCGCAATTTAATCAACATCATAAATTAAGTAGGCACGATTATCAAATCAAACCAACGGCTGCAATTACTTTTTTTAACATATATTGTGTTTTTCTCCAAATTGTGCAGGCGTATTTAGAAGTACCATACAACCAAATTAAACAGCACAAGGTGGGCAGAATGCATTGTAAAAGGAGGTCTAGTATTACTATAGTTTCAGCCTCACAACAGGTAACGGTATCTCCTGTTTAAAGAATAAAATTAGGGCTGATTAAACTTCTCAATAATCACGCTCAGCTTGCCACATCAAACATATAGGTTAGGTGCATCGGATGTGTAATCAGATCACCATCATAGAGATAGCACTATAAAAGCTAAAATATCCTAATTTATTGCAATATATATTACTCCCAACACAAGGAGTCAGACAACAGTTATAGTTGTTCGTCATGTGAAGTGTTCCATCTCAGCAGTACATTTTTCTCATAGATTTTTGTAAATATTATGAATTTAAAAAGGCATGACAGAGGCTAACCAGCTATGTGGTGACCAATATCCACAACACGTTCAAAAAGTATGTTTAAAATGCAAGATTGGGTGAATATTTTTAATAACTTAGTGGTTTATTAAGCATCCAAACGTTTAATAGTATTTATTTTATTCTTCAGAAAGTCTATAGGAAAATGAATGGGAAATTTACTTCCAGAACCAGGGGGTGGGTGGTTACTGTAGCTTGAGCTAAGCATAAGGTCAAAACCCCAAGATTTACCTTTCACTGAGTTTTACATCAGTATAATGAGTCCCATTTAGTTTAGAGGGTCAAATAAACAATAGCAGGTAGACAAGCACCTTCATCATGTTGTGTATTAAAAAGTTAAGCTCTTGTCCTATAAACCTTGAATGGAGAGTTTCTGAACACATCTAAAGGACACAGTGATGGTGCCAGGGAGCAGACGGCTCGTAAACTAATGGGACTCTTGTAAAGAGATCCTCCCCCCTGGATGATACCTGCTCCAGAGGCCTGATGGATGGCCCAGATGGTGAGGACAGGACACAGAGATGGGCGTACAGGTGTGAGAATCACTGCAACGCTTTGAGCATACCATATACAACAGGGACACCGTGTTTCAATCCCTGAGGCTCACCTTGTATCCACGTAATCTGAAGAGGATTCACACATCCCCCAATGACGGTAAGTAGTGAAATAAAGTAAAACAGTTGAGTTTGCAGACTGTTTGCAAATTGGGTAAGTCCATAAGGGATGGGAAATTGAACATTAGTGCTGAATGATTTGGGAAAAATACCCAGTTGTGATTTTTCTGGCATGCATTGTGATTTTAATTAGATTTTCAATGTTTTAATAATAGTATTTTGTTTCACATTTTAACACATCCAGGAGAACTGACAAAAACGGCTGAAATATGAACTGACCAAGGCCTGCCAGAACCACAAGCTTTGACAAAAACTTTACAGAGACGAGTGGATTTGGAGCCATATGCTATCTCTGCTATTTCACAGAGCATGATTGACAGGCAGATAAACCAACCAGAGAGACAAACAAACATAACGGTTTACAAAAGAAAAGGGTAAGAAACATTATAAAGCACTGAGAAAAGGATTTTTGCAGAATCAACAATTGAAGCACCAAACTCTTACTTATCTCAATAAATATTTTGGAGGTTTAATTTTCACCCTTTATTGTCCAGTTCCAGTCCCAGTCCCTTCTGGATTTGAAGAAGAGACTACCTGGTCAGGCAAAGAATCCAGAGTTAAACATTTTTATACCCAATTAAACCAAAGATTGCACTTTTTTGGAGGAAATGGTACTCAAAAACTGCAGTCTTTGCAATTTGCCAATTGTGTCAATTAAAATTTGTATCCCAAATCAATGTCACAATTTTTTAAAGTGCAATTAACCTGTAGCTGGACCTTCTCTGTATAAATAATTTCATTCATATCATACCCTTCTTCATTGACATAGAACAAGCATAAGGAGTGGATGAAAACACAAAATTCTTCCTTTTAGTGCAACACCTCCATGAATAAACTAAACTTATGGGGCCTAACTTCTAAGACACCCTTCCACTAATCTTTACAAACCGCAAAAAGAGTTAAAAGTTAATGATGGGGAGATTAAAATAAAACCATAGCCATTGGCACAGTCAGTCTCTTCCTCACATACAAATAAGATGAGTATTTCAATGGCCAGAGAACCAGTGTGAAGTGGAAGGGCAGGATGTGCAATTTCCTTTTAAAACAAAAAATATTGACAAGCAGATCGCACAGTGTAACATATGAATAAAGTAAGTCAGACAATAAGAGATACTGACACAGGAGACGGGTGGGGGCCGTACCAACCTTATTAAATCAGGTGTTTTGCCTGGGGAGATGCTCAGAGGCAGTGTATGTGTCCTGCATGTACTTTTGACTGGGAACGCTTCCTGGAACGCTTTCAGTAAGAAGGCTCAGCTGTGGTGTGGCTTTTAGCTAAGTCCTTCTATTTTTTTTTATTTTTTTTATTCATTAAAAACAATAATAGTGCCCAATTTATAATATCATCACCACTAAGAGGTAGTAAACACAGGTAATTATTAGTTTTTAAAAAGCAAGGCTAAAGAATTCAAAGTGTAACCGAGCATTACTTTTCTTACCTATCATGACACTGACAAAACTGGGAGTAGATGAAATGGCCAAGGTCAAAATCAATTGTAGCAAGGGCCAGAGACAAGGTGAGGGGTTCCAAAGTGGATTTCAAAGTTTCAGAGTTTGCAGCTTGAAGTTGTTGCACTAATGTACAGCATATGAGCTGAGAAAACTAGCAGTCAGAGATCCAAGCCATATTCTACCCATGTTCACTAAAGAAAACCCTATGCAATCTAGGACTATCAAGGGTAATTAATTATGTAAAAGTCAATTCCCCGATTACAGAGGTGTGGCACAGGCAAAAGCTCTGAAAAATATCAAACCCAACCTGAAGCTGCACTAGTAAAAGGTACTAATAAAGGGTGTAATCCATAAGAACTAAAAAGGCGAGTTTTTTCCCAAAAAGCTCTCTCTTTGCATGCCTTTGCTCATAAATAAAACCATAGTTCACATTTTAATATAAATGTAAAATATTGACTGACAATTTTGCAAAGCAGCTCATGCTAATCTTTAGATATACAACAATGCAACTGTCAAGCCTGACATGTCTGTCTAAAGGAGAAATAGGACCTAGTTAAATTGAAATACTCTTGTGCCACTTCACACTTTTTATAGCAGCTATTAACTTTGCCATTAACAGGCCTTTGGTGGATAGTTAATGCCCATCATATGTTGTCACTCGTGTTTAAAGAACTGTGAATTGCCTGCTTGAAGTCCTGCCTAATAAGAAATGCTGCATTCAAAGTGATAGGAGCTGAAGAGAGCAGTGTTACAGCACCCCCAACAGAGAAACACATGGACTGGCAACTAGAAAAAGAAAAGCGACTCAATCCATGTTTACAAATGCATATGTAGAACACGTTTTCTCCCTGATTAGTGCTGTGTATTCACATATGTCATTGACGGTACAGTTGGCAGGGGCAGGTGGAGTGTAAGTCTGTGTGTGGGAGACCGTACAATGACCCTAAAAAAGAGCAAAAGGAAAACTGCCAAGTGCAACAAACATATGAGATGATGAAAAGAGGAAGTGAAAGAGCAGAAATTGGCAGAAAAAGAGAAAGGATCATTGCCATAGCAACAGCAGGATTTCTAAAATAATGACTTTATACACACGGCTTCAGATACCAGCGTTTAGAGTGTATTAAAAGGAAAAAATGCACAGAGAAAATACCTAACTCTTTAGACAAAAATGCATTATAAAAAAATATCTAAATTCCGATTATAGTAACTTTTGTTTATTCATTCAAACAACTTAACAGATATGGGCCATAGATGTTTAAAGCCGTACATTTAAAGGTTCACTGTGTGTATCTTTTCTGGTAGAGGGTCCATCACCAGCTTTTCTCCATAGAAATGTTACCTGGAATGTTCCACTCTATAGCATTACACTGCAAATTTCTCTGATCTGGCCAAGATTTTAAAACTTGTACCAGGTTATTTATCTTGTTTTCAGATTTATTATCTATTTACTAGTTCTGAGACTGCTTAATTCTAATCTAGAGGTACTTTATTTTAAGATAACTTGTCAAGTGAAATGATCTGTCCATGCTGCAAGATAATTTAATTACTTTTAACTTTTAACTACTTTTAAATGTGTTTATATCTTAAGCTTTATTGCAGTGTATTTTATCTCTATGGAGGATCAAGTTAGATGTCAGATAATAATAAAAATGCAAGTCAATAAGGTTACTAAGTAAATGCAGGAAGGATACGTTTAATTCCATAGTGGGACATTCTAGACAAAGCAATACCATCTCCAGACAAACACATGGGTAACCAGAAAAGTTACACAGTGCACCTTTAATGTACCAGCCAAAAAAACAGAATAATGAATACATAAAATAACAAATATAGAAATCACTTTTCAAAGCTATTTTTGTGTAAATCTTAGCTTGCTAAAGTGAAAATGTTATGGCAAATGGTAGAAGTGTACAGTGCTGTGTGTGTGTGCATGTTCACTCTGCCTCGCCTCAGGACATGAGCAATAATTAGCCGAGCGGAGGCTGACATCCATCACCTGGCCCAGGTTATAACCTCCTCCTTGACCTCCCATGTTAAACAGGCTGCTGTCACCCCCCATCACACGCATCACAGGACAACCACAGCTAAAGACAACCAACGGGCTACAAACCACACTGTAATGGAGATGATAAGTACTATGAGAAGTCAGTGTTGTTCAAACTGTGAGTATGGATGTGGGGCCTTCTGTTTAAGGTTTTAATTGGCTTAATAGTGTGAACAGAATAATGTAACTTAAATTGAGTAGGCCTAATAGTAAGGTAGAGGTAACAGTAAATAGGGCTGTCAAAAGTATCGAAAATCAGATACTAATCTCTACTAAAAGTAGCATCGAAGCTAGATACTCATTTGTAAAGTCCGTCCGTCTGTCTGTCCGTCTTCTTCTGCTTTATCCGGCTGGGTCGCGGGGGCAGCTGTTCACCGCCCAGTCCTCTGAGCACCTGACCCCCCCATGAACCCCTCTGTGAGTGGTGAGCCCACAGGAGAGTGGCCCATGTGCGGCCTGCTAAGGATTATACTCATATACACGAGCAATGTTTGTGTAAAAAAACATTTGTAAAGTACTGATACTAAAATAGTCACATCAACAGGACAGAAATTACCCATTCCTGAATGGCTTTAGAATGCTCTTGTATCACTGTATCAAAGCTATAAGCATATTCCCGGACGTTTACACAGACCACATGGTAATATAAAAGAAAGCACAATTATTTAATGATGAAAATAATATTCTTTTATTATTATCATTGTGGTACCCGTATTGAGTATAGAGTCTATTCCTTAGTATTGAAATCATTAGTATCAATACATTAAAAAACAAAAAATAATTACATTTTGTTGAATTTTAGATACAATTTTTACTATTTTACAGTTCATATTGCATAATTTAAACAATTCCCCACATCATAAAATCAGCACTTTTAAAGATGCAGAGATTTGTTTTGGGGGCAGGAGAAAAACGTTCTTTTCCAATATAGCTTCCCTTTGCTGTGCCATTTTAAGAAGGTTTTCAAGTCTACCGGCTTCTTTGAGTTTAAAAATACTATTGTGCTGAACTTTCCACTGTTGTGTGGCCAGTGCACCACCTCAGGATGGGGTTAGTGAGGCTGCAGTCAGCAGTGGAGCAGGTCTATCGATTCTGCAAACACCAGACACACACTGCGATAGACAGACGAGCCCACCTGCTAACAGCACAGACTGGCAGCTCTCACTTGTCATCAGCCCGGCCGGCCCCCAAAAAGAAGAGAGATTTGAGGCTATGACTGCTATTAATGATGTTATTCATGTGAGAAACGGCAGTGGATGGATGAGTGCGACCCCCTCCAGTGAGCTCAAGGACACACGGTCACAAAGCTTTTACCCAAGAGACTGACTACACTGACAAACTATTAGAAGGACTCCATTAATTATGTGGATTTTATTTTTGCCTTTACATTTTTATAGTACTTACCATGGTAAGTGGATGATTGTAGAAATGCTGCTACTGCTACACAACATTTCTTGAAAGTTTGCTCATCAGAGGTTTTGAGCTTGCAACATTAACAAAAATACTACTGTACACATACCTGACAATCTAATGTTGTATGTGGCCATGCCATACTTTGTTGAACAAACTGTTTATTTAGTTAGGCCCATCAAAAGTTATCGAAAAAAGCACCATCAGGAGTTTCCAAGTTGTCATGTTGTACTCTGGCCTTGAATAAAATGGAGTTATTTACACTATTCTGTGTCATGGAATTGTCCAAATGACTTTGAGGCTACATACTTAAAGCCCTCATGAGAACCCGGTGAGAACTAATGGGGCTAAATGGGAACAAAAATGATGCTTTCTCGCCCCAAACAACAACATCTGAAGACAGTGTCTGAGTCTTATTACTGGAGGCAAGCACTGATATTATTTACCATTTCCCACAAGTATTTTGTAACATTAGGTTTAAAGTCCCTCAGTCTGTCTGGATACTTTTGTGTGCTCGTCCATAATCCATTCTTCGTTGCAACGCTGACCCATTTTTGCCCGTGGGGATCATTAAAGTTTCATCTGATCTGATCCGCCCCGATCCTTCTCTGGGTCCTGATCACCCTCTGCCCCCCTTGCCTTATCCTTCACTTAATTATGTCCCGTGAATGAAGTTCATCGTTCATTCTGCCAGCAGCCGGCAGCGTGGCTCGTCCTAATGGAGGCGCGGAGACCAAACTAAATTTAGACAGGAGGCTGTTGATGCCTGGCAGGGCTATAATGGGGCCCGACGTCTGAGACAGAGAGCTGATGTAAAGGATACACTCATCTGCCCATAACCAGTTTGTGTTCCAAACTTTTCAAGGAGATCACATACAGAGGTGGAGCACGCTGCTGACTAAGGCAATTCAAACTTAATGAAATCCTACATTTACATTTTAGGATCTCAGCCAGTGCTACGTCTGCCTTTACCTCTTCAAAGTAATCTGCATGTGGCAGTGAAGCAGTGACAAGGGCTTCTCAAAGTCCAACCCAATCGGCCATGTCTGCTGATGTGATATGAGAGACGTCACAGAGTTTCTCAAGTTTCTATTTTGTTTAAGGCTTTTTATTATATCTGCACAGTTCACTGACAGAGGTCACATTCAAGACAATTCATTTCTAAACTGCCAAGTTGTTCACCCAAATTTAGATGTAGCCCTGCGTAAAAACTAAACTGAAAAGTTTTTATGTTAATAAGGCAAAAGAATGAATCAATTTGGCGATCATCATTAAATATTAATAAACTAGTGAGTCGATTTCTTGGGTTCTAATCAAAACATCCTTAATTTCTTGTGTCATTTAGATGTAACTATGGCTCTGTCTTGCCTCAGAAAATACAACCGTTTTTTTTTTTTTTTTTTTTTTTTTTGTCTGCACATAATCCAGACATTTTTCTTTACAAAAAATAATAAAAAGAGAAACACTAGATCTTAAAGCATTGGATGATTTTCTTCTCTATTTATCACTAACCCAAAAAGATGACAAAATAATAGCAAGTAAACACAAGTCTGAAAATGAGTAATAAAGTGAAAAGAAATTATGAAAGAGGAAACTGCCAATGAAGCATGTCTAATAATAGTTTTTTATCAAAACATCTAGCTGGTTATTTGAGGTTAATTAAGACCAGTGATAGTAACTAGAATGCATGTTATGGTTAAAACTCACTAATTTCCCCAATAAAATGTTTCAAAGCTAAAATATCAGGGAAATTACTATATCCCTTGACAGTTTAAGTGAATAACACAGCAGCAGCATTTTATCTAAATATGTAACTGGAAGCCAAATTTGAGACTTACAAGAGCTAAATTATGGAGAGTACATCTGTTTTTCAGTGTGTAATTTGGTTGTAGTGGTTTGAATGAATTTTAAGTAAGAGGGGCAAACTGGCAAAAGGTGAAGCACATCCCGGCCAATGTTGTCCGCTTCAACAGACATTAATAGTCATAATGTCAATAACTCTGACGTGATGTCAGACCCTCAGGGCCTCTAACTGCTACACAAGCCAGTGTATTTCGTCTCAAAACCTTATCTGAACTCTGCAGTCAGCAAACATATTTCTAAACACTTCAACAGTGTTAGAGATAAAGCATTACTTATGCTCTAAGAGTTAATGTGAAATATAGAATGGCTTTAAGAGATTTGCTCAAAAATAATTTTTCTGATTCAGTTCACTGTTATTTATTTGATACAAATAAACAAATATTGTGGTGTTCATACCGTTTTCTCATCAATGGCTTTGATGACATGATTCTCTGACAAAACAAAGCTCTTTGTGTAATTGTAAAATAATGTGATGTGTGAGATACTGTAGTTTCCCTTGTGGATCAATAACATCTGTCTAAGTCAAAGGGCCCTGTCCCCAGGTTGTGAGCCACTGGTATAATATTGTCCATCGCTATTTAGTGAACATCTCTCCTTTTGTGAGATTAATTTCTCGGTACATTGATCCTTCAATTAAAGCCTAAACTAAACTAAATTTACAAGTGCAATTATTTAAGCAATACTGAATTTGTGTCGACATGTCCTAAGATTACAAAAATCTACTGGTCAAGAAGATATGAACGTCATTTTAGCAATGTTGAACGTGCACCTGTTGATGTATAGTTGTTTGTAATGCTAATTCAAAATGAAACATTCTCGACCAATCAAGGCCACTGATGTAAGGCAAAAGAACAAAAGCAACATGTTGGCACAGTGTTAGTGTGGACAGTAAGGACTTTTTAGAGCCACTGATAAAACCGCAGCAGCAGACGCCCCTCTCTGGGGTTGGATAAACAATACATTACTCTCATTTGCACAACAAAGACTTGTCATTTGCTTCTGATGTTAGTTGTATTTTTCTCGTGTAATATGCGCACATGCCCAGATGGCTGCACAAATTTCCCCCTCACTGCTCCATTAAAGCTAGCACAGCTGGCAAACTCCACAGTGAGTAAAACAAAAGAGTATACCATGAAAAAGTCTGGCCATAGAAGACTAATTTGGGAAAACAAAAACTAAATGTAAGAGGTGCAAGTGATGTTTTTACCACACTGGACAAAGAAAATCTTCACTTTTGTTAGTTTTACATTAAAGCATTAAAGCAAGGGAGCATTAAAAAAAAGAAAAAACTATGCACCTTTACAACATGCAATACAATAACAAAGCATTTAATAATAAATCCCATAACTTTGGACACTCTATAAGTTCATGAGGATGACAATGACAAGCTAAATTGTAATTGCAATAAAATCAATGTGATTGACAGGCACCAAATGTATTAATGGATCATTTGTGCCATTTCTGTATGCACTGTGACCATATCTGACTGAATTCTTGTGATCAAAACAGTCACATATGCCCTTCAGATTCTTAATCCTTAAAAAGGTCCAGACGGTAACTTTTCTGGTGGAGGATTCGCCACCTGCTCAGCACTATCTGTAATGTTACACACTATAGCATTAAGCACATATATCTCTATGGAGACAAGCAGGTGACTACCAGACCAAGTTGCAGGTTAGAAATAACATCTCCATGGAAACCCTGCAGCTGAATAGCTATGATCTTTAATGTGAAGAGGAGAAGCAAAGTCTTACCCAGATCTGTGTTGGGACCAGCCAATATCTGTCGGAACTTGTCGAGCCTGGAGGCCTCCCTCTCGGTCATGGCGGGGGTCCCAGACGTGTTCTGGTCGGCCATTCGTGCCACTAACGGGATGACAGGGGGCCGATGGGGCAGGGACCGCTGTCTGTGGAGGGCAGCCCGTTCACTCTCGGCATCTATGGAGACACATAATAGGTAAATATATGCTTTACAATAGACTATTACAGATAAAGAATAAAAAAAGGATAAAGTGCATCACAACTACATGGCACTTGATAGATCATATTGATATTATTTATCCTACATAGACACACATTATGAAATCATTAAAACACCATTTACTCAAACACTTATCAACTTGCAGTACATTGTCTACAGTAGAACACCTGAAATGTCTAATGACCAAAAACATTTTCAGAACAACCTTATGCTCCATATGTACTTCTAGCCTTGTGCAATGTTCTCCTATTGAGATGTTATAATAAATGTACAGTATTCATCAGAAGTTCTAGTCTAGTAGGACTTAAAGTGGAAGGAACTTGCAGAGGTTGTGAACTTGAATGCAATTCCTTGTAGCCTTTGTATCACAAAGACTTCACACAGAGCCACATGTTTCCCAGATGCAGTAAAAAAGGCTCAAGAAGAGTAAAACGCAAAACCAGAGCACAGAAAAGCTGCAGAGGTCGAGACGTGTATGTGATGAGGGATGCTCCTTCTACCACTGAGAAAAACTTTACAAAGAGAAGTCTTGTTGAATCAAACTGACAACAATTCCCAGGGCTGGAGCTAAATATGACACATTTAAAACTCCATAACAATTACAGAAAAATGGGGCCAGGGACTGTAATATCCCTTTTCAACTTCTAACAAGCACATAAAACAGGCCAACACGGTTTCATTTGAACTTACAAATATTACAAGAGCCAAAAGCAGTGTCTCTACAAAAAATACTAATAAGTGCTTTCAATTGGGTTATTTTGCTCAGCATGGTTGTGTTTGTGTTGATGTCAGAATCAATAAAAAACAGCACTGATTAATTAACAGGTCATTGTAATTTTAGATGTTAGATGGTTGAATTGACCAGTTTTAAACTGTTGTAATTTTCCTTTTTGGCACATTAGTTACTTGGAAATCATAACAAAGAAAACAGATCTCATACATTACCAGAATAATGCTTGTCTAAAATATATACATGGATAACATACTGTACATACATTGGATTATTTTGAACATACATTGGATTTTATTGGCATGTACACCTTTTCTTAACCTGCCTAGGGACAGCAGTGGAATTTGGCAATCCTAATAAATAAATTAATAAACTAAATTACAAGATGCAAAGTGCAAGAAATGTATGATCAACACCTCAACAAACTAAATACTTTAGCAAAATCAGAAATGAACAGAAGAGTGGGTGGCGACAACCTTTAGCACAACAAGCCTCTACACGTCATACATTTATGTCCTCTGAGTACACCGAGTGTGAATGGTGCACTATTTTATCTTCATCCTTTTGTGCATTTGCAAAACACTCACTACGGATGCACGCCGCGTCACCTGTGTATCCCTGTATCCATGCGTGACACAGTGAAGCAGCCAGGCGTCTCCAGAGATAGGAGTTGGCACCCGGAGCCAAAGTACTGCTGCTTACACTATCTACAAAATGCAGCACCAGCCTACACAGCAGACAAACATGTGACCTGTTATCCAGACAAGAACTCAGGGTTTAAAATGGCAAATTTACTGATCCAGAATGACATTATGAACACTAACATGGCAAACACAGAGCAATTATCATAGGACTAGGTGAGTGTTGTTATAGTAGACAACCTTTTAACTTTTTTCCCATCTAAATTGGGACATCACTGGGTAATAAAATAAATTAGTTTTACAAAAGACAAAATGTGAAGAATTGAAGGAAATTATGTTCCTGTGTGCATCATGTAATAGAAGAAAGGAAGGGTGGTTGGTGAAGACTAGGGGTGTGTTCAAAAAATCGATACGGGGATACATCGTCGTGGGCCTCTTGGCGATACACGTATCGATACGGAGGCGTCAGTATCGATATTTTACATGCAACAAACATTATTTATCAAGCTTCAGCAAACTGCGTCTGATAAGTGATCCTTGCTTGCAATGCGCATTTCGTATTGTCAGAGGCAGCATTCCTTCTGCACTACAGCCTTGTTAAGGCCATATCTTAAGTTTACTTTCATCAAAGGTAGCTGCATGTCAGCATACAGCCTTGTTAAGCCATGTTTACATTAAAACCACTTAACACCCACCCGCCCGCCGGCGGGCGATTACACAACATTAAAAAGTCAAGCCAGATATTCACCGTACTTATTTTTCCAATATTGACATGCTATACGTTTGAAAGCTTAATTCCTCAGTAAAACAACCATATCATTCATTTTATGCCACACAGCGAGCCCAAAGAGCCATAACTTATAATTCCCGAAAATATTCTAAACATATTTGCGCATTTCTTACATTTGAGCCGGTTCTGTCGGTCCAAAACGGGTCCGATCCAGGAATAGCTGTGCTCAATTAGTCCGTAACAGTCCACAGAAAAAGAATATCCAGTTGCTTTTTTCATAAAATAATTCCATGTGGAGAAATAATCCAGAAAGTCCGAGTTTGTCTGAATGGATGAGCGACGCATCTCTCTACTACTCTCGCTCTTGGTCCTTAGCATAGCTAAACGCTTAGCTCCTGTTATCGGTGTGGGGTATGTTTGTTTTCTCCACACTCTTAGCTACAAAACAAGCGTATCCAGGCTTCGGTCCGGCTACAGGGCGCCGCGCTACAGCTTGGGGAACAAAACGAGTGCGTCCAGTTAGCGGCGTATTATGCATGACCGAGGGACAGGTCCACGGCAAAACCTCTTCAGTCATTGGTTCTTTCAGGAAATGATTGACAGATCTGAGTAGCCTATGAAAAGGCGATTTCAGCGGTGGGCCCCATGTGGGGCAGAGGTGCTGTAGTGATAGGCTAGCTCCATGCGCTCTGTGTATGGAGACTCTCTCTCTCCTCCTTTTAAGCACACTCACTGGTGGAGGCACACGAGACATATGGAGTGAAATTTTTTGGCTTGTTTTAGTTATTTATCTTAAGAAAACATGCCTAAATTTCAGAAGATGGTTTATTTATTATACATTACATCTTATTACAGTTTGGAACATCTGGTACATATTTGAACACTTGTGCCGAGTGCGGGTGTTAACAGGTTAATCAAGGGCAGTTTCTGCCTTACAGCCTTCTTCTGTTACATTGTAACTGATGCGCTACACCAAAATAAAAATAACATTTGAGTAAACATCTGTCTTTTTTTTTTAATTATAGGTTACGTAATGTAAAATATCGGGATATGTATCGCCTTGAAGACCATGTATCGGGATACCCCTGTATCGCGAATCGTATCGTATCGAGACCCCTGTATCGCGTATCGTATCGCAAGGTTGTTGGCAATACCCACCCCTAGTGAAGACAAACCAAAACTCTTCCTGTATGTATGCAAATTTATTACAACAGGAGCATAATATAAAGCAGGTTGTCATCTGTTAAGTGTTAAATGATCAGACAGTATGTCACCCCTGCTGTTCGCCCTGTTGCAATATCTGAGGCTAGTCCCAAGTAGTGAGAGATGTAAATGCAGGACCATGACATTGCAATAAGCAGTGCTAGACTTGTGCTTTAGGAAAACAACACAAGCACAGGCTGAGGAGAAGGAAACACTTTCTGCCTGTCACAGCACATCTGTGGCTGACTTGATAAAAGTAGAGGCAGCCAAGGACAGCTACTAGTGCCCTGCGAATGGTTTGGTTGTTTGCATAAAAACCAATACATCCTCAAGCAAAATACAAGCAATATGCGGCCTTCCAAAACGCAGATCCTTCCAGTCAATTTATGTGTACTCTTTAGGCTGTTGCTGCAGATTTCTATTCAGATTAACAGAAGTTATTATTATCAATTGTTAGGGGTGTAACAATATCAAAGTCTCACGATATCGTCATGGTACGAACCTCACAGTACAATATTTATTGCGATATTGTGGGAGAGCTCACGATATGGTGGGGAGGCTCACGATATTACAATATTATGATCTTATACATAATAACAATAATAACTGACGTTATAAAATGCTTTGACCAGTCATTTAGTACATTATTGTCATTAGGGATGTAATGACATCCATATCTCTCTATATGATATTTTCACGATATACATCTCACGGTATGATATTTATTGCAATATTTTGTGGAGGCTCACAAAACTTTGAATATGCTACTTTTTCCTCTAAAATGCCTTCACAAGACTTAATCCAAAGAATTAAGAATTAAAAGTGCTTATTTCTTCATGTTGTCTACACTGAAACAGAGAAAAGGATCATGGTCTATGTAGTTGTTTCTGTTTTTTTTAGCCTTTTTTTTTTTTTTTTTTAACCTTTATTTACCCAGGAAAGTCCCATTGAGATTACTAATATCTTTTTCAAGGGAGTCCTGCCATGCACACATCACTTTCACACTAGGCAATGTGGGTGAAGTGTCTTGCCTAAGGACACAACGACAGTTTCTGTGACTGGCGCCCCACTGTGGCACCTGGAATTCCCAATGGTCCCCCATCCAAGTACTAACCAGGCCCGGCCCTGCTTAGCTTCTGAGATCTGACGGGATCAGGCTTTGACAAGCCCGTATGGTAGAGTTGGGCGGTATCCAAATTTTTATACCGTTAAACCGTCTCCACATTTTCCCGGGGTATACGGTATTACCGTTGCTAAGGCTAAAAAAAAACAAAAAAAAAAAACACTTCGTAGCACTAAGGTGGAGTCCGCACCTATACCGTTTAGAAACAGAAAAGCAAGCATTACATAGGCCTAATGATACTGAAAACATAACAAAACATGTAAAAAAATTAGTAAAACATGTAAAAAAATTAGTAACTTTTATTAACAAAAAAAGTGCAAATACAGCAGTCAACCGACAGAACGAAATAAGAAATTGTCTATGGGCTAAAGCCCACTTCCAGTACAGTAATCTATAGGCTACATCAATTAAATTAAAACACAGCCCTATATAATCCAGCACTCACAGGCTTATCAAGGCTTGAGTAGGGCACGTTGTGGGTTGACAACTTTGCCCGCGGTGCTGAAGACCCGTTCCGATGGAGAGCTTGTGGCACAAACGCACAGGTATTTTCGGGCAACCCGCGACATTAAAGGATCTGCCTGTCTCTCCCTTGTCATTTGGCCGAAATCCGAAATGCTGCCAAATTGCAGACGTTGTGTTTTTATTTGGGACCAACTCAGCGCGGTCTGTCATGTTGTCTTGTCCTTCTCCTTTCGGAGCGGTAATGTCACGTGACTACGCAACATCCAGGAACTTAAGAGCAACATTACACTATAACATAGTAATATTCGTTTTAAACTGTAATAGTATTAAATTAACAAACACAACCACACATACATAAGTGTTGAAAAAACACTCTTTATTTAGGCATTAAATCAATTATAGTTAATATTATATTAGGGCAAGATTTTTTTTAATGACGGTAATGAATCTGATACCGTGGCTATTTTTAGATACCGCGGGATACCTTATTATTTTTATTTATTTATTTGTTTGTTTATTTGGGTGGGACAATGCATATTCATGAACATACAATTTTGTATGAAATCACACATATTGATGTAAATACGCCGGATTTAGCACAAGTGCTAATTTCCATCCGTAGTCCCATATATCCATCCATCTTCTCCCGCTCAATCCGGCTGGGTCGCAGGCACCTGACCCCCCCTATGAACCCCTCTGCAGGTGGTGAGCCCACAGGAGGGTGGACAACATGGTCCTTGATGTTAGTTCATAGGGGTGCTGCATGTTTTGGGTTGATGGGGGAAACCGGAGTACCCGGATTACCGTATTACCGCCCAACCCTACCGTATGGCCACATTTCTGCATCAGAACTATTCATTTAAGCAAAGAGACTTGTGATTCGATATATTGTGATGTTCCACAATATTATTGTGAGACCTTTGACGATATATCACATCACGATATTTCGGTTATTATAACATCCATCTCAGTTGTTTTTCATGCCATTTGAACAAACTGTAGCATTGCCCAATCAGCCCCACTTTACTGAGATTGCTCAAGTCTTCCTGTCTGTAACTAAATAGGCACTAATCAAGGAGGGGTGGCTGTATTCCCACAAATCTGTTTTTGAGTAGAGAATTGCTCTAAATTGAGTTAGATATAAAAGTCACTTATAAAGGTGTCTGGACTGACCATTTGTCCGAGGATTAATCTAGCATTAACTATTCAACATTATCAGCTAAACAACTCAGGCCACCAAAAGTTTTAGGATTCAGCTCAGCAGCTGAGCTGAAAACTTTGGAGGACTGAGGCATGAAGTCCACTAACCTTTCGGTGACCCAATCGGAGCCTCGCTGTGGGACTTGACCAGGCGCACATCGCTGTAGGGGCTGGAGGTAAACGACACCTCTGGGCTGGGCAGCTCTCCCTCATGGGGTCGTTCCAACTCCTCCTCCACATCCAGGTCCTGGTCCTCAGGGTCCACCTCTGTGGGCTCCTCCTCCCTCTGCTCCACCTCCAAAGAGTCATCCTGCCTCTGCCGCTCCTGCTGCCTGCTGTGGTTCTCAATCACCTGGACACAGGGCAACAAAGGAATAATAAAGTAAAGGGCAGCACAGCACATGTTAACTTAGTAGTAGAAACATCAAATTCAAGACATTTACTACAATATACTGGCGGTTCAATCTCTGCTGGCACCACATATATACTCATACTCTTAGGCCTATTTCCTATATGAATGCAAGTGTGTGACTGGTGGTGGACTGAATGCCTTAGCGCAAAATAGCTGATACATTTCCTTTTCATTAATTTAATTTGTTTGCACCACGACAGCTACTGCAGAGAAGTCTAATGAAATCAAAACTTAACACGCACAAGTAAATCATGATTATGCAAAGGCTATTATATTAGTGCTTGCTCAAAAAAAAAAGTTATGAAAATACATAGGCATTATTGTGATGCATGTAGCTTAGCTTAGGGGTAATAGAAATACAACATTGGTGACAGTGTAAAATTTTTTACATGATTTAAATATTTTTATTAAAATATTTAGCTAACATTGAATACAAAATTTTAATTAACATTTTTATCTGCCCCTTTTCATGAAAGCATACTTTAAATGTTTATACACACAAAACAAACTCAAACTTATTGTTAGACTAAAATTCCATAAAGCAGCTCAATCTTGAACTTCTGAATGATTTTCAAATGTAATCTCCACCTTCTTCCTTATGGCTGCTTGTGCTTTCATGTAATAAAAAAATATCTTACAGCCATTTGAACAATGGCAAAGTAGTGTGACTGTATAAATCCATCCATCCATCTTCTCCTGCTTAATCCGGCTGGGTCTCATACTCATAGCACCTGACCCCCCCTATGAACCCCTCTGCAGGTGGTGAGCCCACAGGAGGGTGGACAACATAGTCCTTGATGTTGGTTCATAGGGGTGCGGGCATGTTTTGGGTTGATGGGGGAAACCGGAGTACCCGGAGGAAACCCATCCAGAAACGGGGAGGAACATGCAAACTCCACACAGAAAGGCCCGGGCAACCCGGGGATCGAACCCGCAACCTTCTTGCTGTGAGGCCTGAGTGTTGCCACTCAGCCACCGTGCTGCCCGACTGTATAAATATTGAGCCTAAAGCCAATATAATCAGAGAGACAGCTTTTCTTTTGAATATACTGCAATATCTTGGACTCAACATTTTTTCCCCCATTCTTGAAAAGAGCACCTCCTGGCATTTAGGTTTCATAAGACCTTTAATAAGTGCATAGGATTTTAGCAATAATAAAAGTATTATTAGTTCTGTATCATTATGATTAAATGGCAAGAAGAGAAGCAGTGTGAAGTGGTGATGGTGTTTTAATTGGTTTAAAAAGGCAAAAAGTGACCAATAGAGCAGACAATGATGACTCAGTCAGTTGCCAAAATCATCTCATCAATTTATTTTATTTTATTTTTTAAACAAAAAAGTAAATTGAGTCAAAATATTGTAGGTACAAATGCACATCTTTGTCATCACAGAGAGCAGCCTTTTAAATTAGGCATAAGTAACATTTAGGTGTGAGACAGGCCTGATATAAATGTTCCAAGTTAGAATAAAAATGTGGTGGCCGCCAGCCGGGTCTAGCCCCTGCAAAATGCACCCATCCCACTGTATCATACCAGTATATGGCACTGTGGTTTACTTTTTTATTTTTTTGTTTAAATATCCCTGTTTTAAATACAGACATATCCTTTATAGTCAAGAGAATATGAATGTTGAAATGAGTCCAGTGAAGCATAACTCCAGCATTAAAACATGTTTAAGTTATTTCAGCATAATAATATGATATGGGAACATTAAGGATGATATTCATACAGGGTACAGCAATGTATTATCACAAGTTGTATGTGATGCGAGAGGTTAAAATACAGTGGATACTGTTTACCTTATTTGCCGTTTCCATGACAACTTCAATGTTAAGATTTTGGGCGCCCATCGCTAACAGTTCGTCATCGTCCACATCCCAGGCATCACTCGTGGTGCTCTCAAACTCCTGGAAAGTGGTGGCTTTTTTAGGTTTGCCAGGCGTAGCAGGAGGAGGCTTGTTACCAGCTTTAATTAGGCTGTAACACACAGAGCACATCATGACGACTGAGAAGATAAGGGAAAGACATTCAGCTTTGGATAAATGAGAGAAATGGATGAAATAGGAAAACAATTTGTGATAAGGGCCACAGAAAAAAGCAAACCTTGATAAAGTAAATGACGGTAAGTGGGAAGATACAACGAGCAATTCAGGTCCATTTTAAAAGACTATCTACAGTTTCAGATAAATAAAATAAAATGGAAGGCACACTATGTAACTTTTCTGACTGAGGGTCAACCACCTTCATGTCTCTACTCTACCTACATATACATATACACATATATACATATATATTATATATTATAATATATATATATTTACACATATATATATACATATATATATATATACATATATATATATATATATATATTTACACATATATATATACATATATATATATATACATATATATATATATATATATATATACATATATACATATAATTTTATTACAAAATGAATGTGACCAAATTAAATTAAAGTAGCATCACTGCTGCTTTCATTCCGTTACAAGGACACCACTTTATTCAAGCAAAATGAGAGAACCAAAGGAGAAAGAGGATCCAATTAAACTCAAGTCCTGCTTCATGCAATACACAGAAAAGAGATAGACTGAGGCAATAGGGACAAGGGCGCAACCACTTTCCACAAAGAAAAGGATTATCATAAAAATAATAAAACCATTTCGTCATAAACCAGGCATAAACTAGATTCAAACTATTTCAAACTGAGTCTCAACAAAAACACAAGTTAAAAGTGGATCCCAATTAAGAACAAGTAACTGCAACTCAAGAATAATCAAAAGAAAGGGTGCAAAATCAGGAGTACTCGTAGAAAAGACTGAAGTAAAATGTACAGTAATTGAAGAGTCAAATAGGAACTTGTACAACTTAAAATGCATGACTAGATTTTCTGGAAAGTCCACAGCAGGGAGTGGAGAACTAAAAAAAAAGAATGCTATTGTTGTTCAATAATTATTCAGAGTTAGAGTTGGTTTAATTACCACCTTGACCTCAAGGAAAAGAATAAAGTAATAATGAAAAGGTGTGCAACATTACCTCTGCTTTAAATAAATGCAACCATTAATTAGGTCTGGTAATATTAAAAAAATATATATATCATCACAATATTATATATAATTCAATGAACTGTCCGCCTCTAACGTAACTGCCTACAAAAACAAAACAGACTTACTCAGGGAAGCAGAAAGGGGCACTCACTGATACGATAGGTCCAAGTTCAAGTCCATCTTTAATTTAAAACAAATTTATTCTCGCTTTGTCATCTATAGGCTCAATAGAAACTCTTCAGCTATGGTTTTGATCTAGTTTAGGCCTGGTTTAAATATGGTGATATTCAAAGCGCAGAAAAAACACTGCTCAAGGAACACTTAAGAATCCAGATTCTGAGGAATAATGTAGTACAACACAATGTAGTACTGCTTGCTCTGACTGAGAGGATGGTACTTACTTAGCGTGAAGCAGGGGGTCGAAAGGTGGATGCTGTGCGCCGTACACATGCTGGATGCTGAGAAATCAAAATCACAAAATGTTAATGAATGAGTCCTGTCAAGCTAGCTCAAACAGTTTCCTGATTTCCCCAAACTCCATTTCGATTATAGGAATACTTAATGGAGACTATGAGTGATTACAAAGCCAGTGAAATGTTTTTTTGATCATGTACATAGTTTCTTACCCAAATTTTGATTACGACAGTGGGCAGGGGGAAATATTATCAACAATTAGCCGCTGTTAGCAAATTAGCTCAGAACCACCTATGTGCAGCAAGGGATAAACGAGGGCTATTCAATTGCTTCGCGGGTTGAAATAAAGGGCAAAATCGGTAGAGTAGTTACGGTGGAACGGATTTTATTATTTTTGCTTTAATGCATATATAACAGGGCGTTTTAGTGCAGCTAGCCGTGCTAAGTTAGCCCTGATCAGAGAACACGTCACACACCTGCCAGGAACCTTCGCCGTGTTTCGCTTCCAAAACTTATTCCCGTCAGTCGACATTTTTCCTCCGCTATTCCACACGTCATAAAAGGAAGCACCGGAGCGCTGTCGTTATCAGTACAGCCCGATTTTGAGTTTATTTGCACAGATTCCCACCTCCAAAACTCAGAAAGCTGCCATGTTGGTGCTGCCAGATCGGTGAGCAAACGTGGCCGCGATTGGCTACAATGAGAGTTCCTCCGTGTGGACCAATCAGAAGTGAGATTGAAGTGAGGTGGCAGGGGGGCGCTGACGTCGTTGCCTGCGGTGTCTGCTGCTGTGTTGACAGAAAAGTGTCAATCAAACAAGAGACCACCAGCAGCATCAGCATCAGTCTACTAGGGAATAGTCGCCTCATAACATTTTATAGGGTCCTTGCCACAAGTGTGTTTAAATAGTCCGATTGTGCATTTTATCATCGGGATTATTTATTCCTAAACCTTAAAACCACTTTCATGTGGTTAGAAAGAAACAAACCTTTAAGTACCACAAACCTTTTCAATCTTCCATGCATGTGTGTGGAGATTTACCCTCTGTGTACACGCAGACAGTACACTGCAGTATACCAAGGAGGCAGTGAAATAAATAAGATTTTACGCAACAGCTCATGAGTTTGTTGGCCAAGACAGAGCCCGCAAACACCGTGACAGATGTCTCACTCTGACGAGAATTTGTCTTTTGAGTAGGGTGACCAGACGTCCCTATTTACCCAGGACAGTCCCAGTTCTGAGCCCTGTGTCCCCTGTCCCAGCAGATGTATCCAAAACTAGTGATGTGTCCCAGTTTTTTACAAAAAAAGTCCCAGGTGTCCCTATTTTTTGACCAAGATGATACCTGCCAACAGTGACGAGAGGCATAAATTGTCATTTGTTTAGGTAAACTAGAGAAAAGCTGCCTAAAAATGACAAAACAAAAAGAAAATGTGACTATACTGACTCACATTATGCCGAGTGCGTAACAATTTACTTAATTACGCACTCGTTTTACGCACAATTTTATTATTGCCAACTAACCCAAACCAGAGATGTCCCAGTTTTTTATTTTGAAAATCTGATCACCCTAGTCTACAGGTAAGATACAAAAAGCCTGTGCTGTTATAGGCCTACATATAACCATAACGCATTGATCTATAGCAACTGTTTGGGAACAAGATACAAACTCGACCTGGCTCCAAATTAATTTAAAAAGTGAGTCGGAAAAAAAATATACGATTCGCTTTTATGTATCCCCAGAGTCATGCTTGTACATTTTGGGGTACTCAGAATCTACTTTGGTAGCCGTACACGTTATAAAACTAATGCGTCTGTGCACATTGTGAGCCATCTGTTGCGTAAAAGGTCTTTGCTCTTGGTGCGTTAGTCACTCCGCGGGGCAAGACGCGCTCCTACATGCGGCCGGTTACAAAGTTGAAATGAGGACGATCAAGAGGTTGACAAGCTCTGGGGTGCCCTCAGAGTGAGAGACCCCTTGGAGCAAAAGACAGCATGGACAAACAGCACAGGTTACTTTCAACGCGTCTTTTCGTCAAACAAGCCGAGGTAGAAGTTGTACTGAACCGCGCCGTACTGTCATGGAGAGAAAATCAGAAAAACACAAAAGGCTCTGACATCAGCTGCCCAATAGACACAAGTGAGTATGAAAAACCTTTCGTGATATAACTTTATTTTTGTATAGGCTACGTTGTGTCTGAGAGGCTATGTGTTCTATGTGTTTCTTAATCTGTGGTTTGGGGGCTGTTGTGGCTTGTCGGTAATTTGCCAAGTTTGGTTGTCTCAATTAGCCTCCCAGTTAGTCCTGATGTAATATTCTGTCCTACGAAGGGGGTCCAGATTGTCAAAATAAAAAACTGGGACACCCCCGGTTTGTGGTGGTCGGTAATAATAAAATTGTGAAACGCAGTGCGTAGTGAAGGAGAATTGTTCTGCATTCGGCCCATTCATGACTAACATGTGAGTCTTTGTGTTTCGGTCATTTTAAGCAGCTTTTCAGTATTTTACCTCAACAAATCATAATTTATGTCTCTCTTTACTGTTTTTTTTATTTTATTTTATTTTTTTACTGTTTTCTTTACTGTACTCTCTTTACTCACCTGGTACGTTTCTTGTGTAAAACTGGGAGAAATCACTGGCTTTGGATAAATCTGCTGGGACAGGGGACACAGGGCTCCAAACTGGGACTGCCCTGGGTAAATAGGGACGTCTGTTCACCCTAGTCTTACACTATCAAGGCTTTAATACATTCTAATCAGTGATTCAGTACCTGAATTGAGCCATTTAAACATGACTTATAGAACCCCATGACACAAACGTTCTTGTCCTATAGCTGTACTAAAGGTTGCCATTGTTCTACTACTGTTAAACATTACCTGTCATGGTGTGTGCATGTTCAGTGTGTTAAAAGGTTGTCTTCACCTCTGTGATTGATATCTGGGTCATGTGTGTGCTGTAGAGCAGAGGTTATTGTTGTCTGTGTTGTGTAAAGTAGTTGGTCACTAAAGTGCTTGATAATAGCATATATTAATACATGCATCAGAAAAGATGAAAGAAAAGACACTTCATGTTGTTTAGTTCTATATCAGTGGTACCTAAATTCAGTGCATTTGAATAGTAATATGTAATTTTATGATTTAATGAGCAACTGTGATTATGTGTGTGATTAACTTTGGCCTATGATGTATTTGCATAATTGTTATATATTTCTGATATATTATATTATAATATTCCACTAATCATCATAAAATGGACTTGAAAAAAGTTTAGAGAATTAATTTTATCAAAATATATTCTGATATTGGGGCTAAAGTGCAGAGAAATTATGTATTTATATCCATGTGTAATATCAGTCATTATGCCTAATTACCGGGTGTGACCAGTCCAGCCATGAAATGATAAACCCACTTGTTGATGTACAGTAATAGAGTAAACTTTGCCCTCTCTTTCAGCAACAATGGTCACCAGATCCCAAAGTCCATGTAACCCCTGAGGGCTAACTGTTTGTTCATGAAGATAGAGTTCTCGCTTTGCAATTACTATCCCGTATTGAGAGCAGTGTCATTACAGCCAGCACTGCACACTTGGCTTTAAACTCGGCCATTGACCTTCTTCAAAGTGGTATCAGGCGCCCTATAATAACCCGCCATAAAGACTTCCATTTATTGAGTCAATGTTCAGCACAGTCCTCTGAGATTCCCTCTTTGTGATGGCCATAATGGTAATAGCTGGGTGTTTGATTGTAAGGTGTAGGTGCTTTTGAGACTTGCTTGTGATAAATATCTATTGGGTTTCATAATAATATGATATGCGTATTGTATTTACTTCATATTGTAATTACTTTGTATGAATACAGAATAGTTAGGTACAGTTGTGCTGAATGTTTAAACCAAGTGAATTATTTATTACACCAATAAACCACCTAATAGTAGTAAAGTATAAACAGGGCAAATAGGAAAAACAATGGTCATTATTACACCCAAGTCTTTTAAATGGCTCATATTACACTATTTTCTGATCTGATTTTCTGATATTATAATGTTTCCTCGCCAAAAAGAGTTGTGGAGTTGGTGTTGTGTTTTGTTCACTCATGTTTAACTCACAAACTCTACATTTTTAGACTGAGTGCTTCCTGGAAAACACTCTGTTCTGGAGTTTAAAGAAAACTGTGGATCACTTCCTGTATTACCACATGTACTACTACTACTAAATTCTAGCATGCTATTCTGAAAAGCATAGCAGTTTTCCAAAGCTATTTTATCTGATAAATAGACTCATCTTTTACCCTTAGTATGCACATGCTGACAAGGAAGGCAGATTTGTCAGTGGATGTAGTCTATGAGCAAGCCGAAGACCCAATCCTGCAAATTATTCAAAAAAGAGATTAATTACTCTAAATCAAGGTGCAACTTTATTTTCCCAGGCAGAGAAACGCTTATCTTGTGTTTATAGTACTGCAGGTCATAATCCACACGTTCAGCAAACATCAGGACAGTCAACTCAGGTCTTCTTAAAAAAATCACAAATCACAATTTTCATAGAGCCGAGATCACAATTTCAATTCTATCACCATCACATCAAAACCATTTTTAAAACAAGTAATAAAAGCATATAAGATAAATGTAAACATAAAAAGATAAGAGGATATGAAAGGCCTCAGTGAGTGAAGTAGGCTCTATGTGAAAATTACACTTAAAAGCAACAAAGCCAAGCCCTACTTTAAATGTTATTCATTACCTACCACTGGCCACTCATGCGCAAAACAGAATAAATCATGTTAGTAGAGAGCTCCCTTCATGTGCTTATCCAGTCAAACTTCCCCAAGCCTTCTAAGCCCTCATATCTCTGTGGGCCAGGGACTTTTTAGATATTTACTTCTCCATATGCTGAAGCTGCACCAATATCCACCTCTGAGATTCACTGGCAGAGATACATGCAGTTTGAAAATGAGCTGTACTGCAGACTTGGCAGTGTAGATTATGTGATGTTGCTATGGAGTATCACTACGCATCATTTATTTTGACCACACAACTTGAATACACTGTAAATAGTGGACAGTTTAATACAAATAATGTTTAATTAATTTTTTGAGACAATAAATAATAGCTGAATATTATAATGCACTAACTGAATATTAAAAATCATCTCCCCTCCATCCTTTACTTTTCCTGCATAGACTTGCCAGAACTATGGCCACATCTCTCCCGATCTGTCCAAGAATCAATAAAGGAGCCAATTCATCTAATACTGTTACTTGAGTGTATTTGGAGTATGAGTTCTACATCGTGTTGGATCATGTAAGCATGACCCAGTCCTAAAATATTCCACATTTTCTTGTCCCTTGACCATATTTTTTATAATTTTCCTGAGCATATGTATAACAAACACTGTGTCAGTCGATAGCAGATCTCATTTGATAATTCACCTCAGTGTGTTCTACTGAGGCTGATCTTTGTAATCTAAAGCCCTGTGCACACATAACTTTGTATACACAGCAAGCAGTAGAGAGAGGTAAAGGCATACACCCAAATGAACAACCGTAAAAGGACAGAAGGAAATTGGTTGGACTGAGCAGGTTGGTGAAGTGTTATTGGCAGCAGGGCAGGCTCTCTCATCACATCGATTGCATTTATTTACCTGTGTCTGGGCTCAATAGAAATAAAGAGTGGGACCTCTAAAGCTAATTAAACAATCAATCAGGGCCCTGGATGATGACTTAAGTGAGTGACTGATGCAGAACCATCTCCATGATGTCAATAGTAGCTCTCCTAAAGGGGTAATATGAGGTGTATATAACATTGGCCTTACTGGCCTTGTGAATGGTTAATGGGTTAATGTGTTTCTCCAGAGTCAATAATAGTCCAATGTCAATAATGTGCTACATATCCATTATTAGTATAATATAAAATAAATTAACATCTTAGTAAATACCATCAATATTCTACTTGGACGATTATTATAGTGACTAGGCCTGCCACCCTAAAAGAAAAGATGAAGTAAATAGTACTTAGTTTGCATCTGTAATAAGTCAAAGAAGTTAGTAATTAAGGGCTTAAATTTGATCAAATTACCAAAAAATAAGAACAAAATTATTGTAATTATTGTGACAGGCCTAATAGCAATAATTGCATTCTTTCTCCCAGGTTTTCCTTGATATAATCCCCAACCAGCCAAAGTAACACTCCTCGGATCAGCAGATAACATACACATACGTCTGCACAGTATTAGCAAATGTCTGTTTATGTATACAGTACCCACTTCAAATGTTGACATGGCTACCATGTTGTAACCCCAGTATTGTTCTGCCAAACCACAGTCATCGAATGCCTGTGCATGCATGTGTAAACAATTGTTATTGTGAAAAAAGTTTCATCACTTCTCGGTTGGGCCAGTTACAGAACAAAACAGAAAGAAACTTTCCTTGTCCAAAACATAGTAATAATAGTAATTGGTTGTGTGATAGTTAGATTAAAGAGTCTCCTCAATAGGTGTAACATGGGTTTATTTTTTTGTCTGCAGGGGTCTGCTTCTGTGTTAAAAGTATTCCAGGGTCCAGGCCAACATATAAGCATCTGCACATCAAATTGCATACGATATAACACATACTCCCTGGGTAGTTACAATGTTTTGCCTCACACAGTATGCAATGAAGGTTCATACTAAAATTTACAGTTAAAACCTCTTATATTTCATTTGGGTTTGATAAAATATATCTCTCTCTATAAAATACCATCTTCCATATTCATGCATATAACTTGTTTTCTTGTTTGGGTGCTTGAAACATAGTTTTCGAACTCAAAGATTCTGCCACATCTTATCAGCTGTCACACTTGCGCCTGCACTGCACTCTGTATGCGCCACATGAAGAAGCAGGAATTAAAACGGAGAGAAATGTTGTTGTAAGAAGCCGGGAGTGTAAGCGTTTTCCTTCAGCTGGTGGCATCTTGTCGTCCTAACTCCAAAGCGCATACCGCCAACAGCTCCGTGACAATGGAGGGATTACTGTGATCCACTGTGTACAGGGAGGGCGTGGCGACAACAGCAGAATATGAATATGGTGACAGCTAGTTGTTGTGAGGTGAGACCAGTCCAGTGCTGTCATAAGAAACCTATAGAGAAATGAAACATAACATCTCTGGTGTTCAAGTTTGGATAGAAGTTTTAGACAGGTGTAAAGCTAAGTGATTTGGTAATTACACTCATTGAATTTTATCTTTTAAACTGGGTCTGAGTTGTGGGGGCAATCAGGATGACACCTATAATAATAATACATTTTATTTATATAGTGCTTTTCAGGATAATCAAAGGGACTTTACAGAACAAATATTAAAACTGTCAACATAGCAATAAACAAATAATACAGGAAATATAAAGGTAGTGAATCATAGAGGAAAAAAAAGTTAAAACCTGTCCTTCTTTTGGTTGGCCTGTACAGCCTTTGTCCCTTGTCCCACTTATTTAGAAAATGTTCCACTTCATTGTTACTTGTTGATGTTATCATATGTATTCCCACCACATTCAACAAGAACTTTTAATATATTCTTGAGGTTTTAAGACTTATGACAACTAAGCTACCAGATCATCAAGTGCACAGTAGTGTAGGTCAGATGAGTGCAAACACATAAACTATAGCTTGCAGTCTCCCATTTTGGCTGTTAACATAACTGGGTTGGGTTATTGTTGAGTAGAAAAGTGCATCAAGGGCGTGTTGAGGAATTTAAAAACGTTAACTGAAGTATCTAGTATTTTTAGTTAGATCCTGTTTGGTGGGATGCCACAATGGATTTCCACATGTTGCTCCTGTATAACAACATACAACCTCCTTGTGATTTTGATCAAGGATTCAGGTCATGTCACTTCTCTGCTTTAAATCCAATGCTACTGGCATTTTCAGGTATTAAAAATGTAATGTTCTTTTAGTTTCCATGGTACAGTTTAGACTAATGTTTCACTACGAGCCTCATAAAAGCACAAATAAAGTGCTAGAACTCATGTGTAAATTTGCTACTTCCCTAAATGCAAAGCTACATTTTGTATTACATTTTTGGTCTATGTGACCCCCTGGTTTCTCTAAAACATGGATCTTTCTTGGAAGTAAATAAAATATTGTTGTGAAGGCAAAAATATCCTCATTATCAATTAACATTTTTTTGCCAAAAATGTCAGGCAAATGCAGTGAACCTATATATCTTCTCTTATACTTAGCAGGGTTTAGTTTATTATATTACTACACGATATAATTTATTTCCATTGGTTATAAACATCATTTACAAACATTGGATTGTTTCAAGATATGTAGTGAGGTACAGGAATCACTACATCATTTACAAACATTGGATTGTTTCAAGATATGTAGTGAGGTACAGGAATCACTACATCATTTACAAACATTGGATTGTTTCAAGATATGTAGTGAGGTACAGGAATCACACAGGCACCAGCACATATATAAGAGCAGTGACTCAGAGGAGAAACATTTGGCAGTTACATAAGAAAAATACTAAGTACTTGCACTGAGGCACTTCCCAAACTAAAACAGCTGTACTGTACTGTCCTGTGCATCAGATTAACGACTTTAGCCCTAGTATTTATGACTTCCTCCAGTGTTGCCCCCACTTTGTGCATTTAGGGCTGATCCCATTTAAATCACACTTTCTTATTCACGCACTGCCCTATGTAACTTAGACTTGGGCAAAATTAAAGGGGAACTCCGGCACATTTGAAGCTAAAGTCTATTGCTAGAGGTGGTCGAATACTGTCAGAAGCCAAAAAACGGCCCAGATCAGTGTTGCCCAGGCGGAGATCTTGCTGTGGCAGTGAGGCTGTCAAGGCAACAAACTAGCATAGTGATCAGGGCAAGTTCTTAGCTTCCATGTAAAACACCACTTTGCACACTGAAGAACCACTTTCTAACCCATCTTACAACAGCCACAAGTCTAACAAACAAACGCTCTGCCTGGCTCACTCATTAGTGTCTGGAAACGTTAGAAAACAACTTTATAAGCACCTTACACTTCCCTCTGTTGATTTCCCACTGCGCATGCGAAAGCCAAAAGACTTGACTGCCAACTCCAGCGGCGGCGAGAGGCTAGAACCGCAGGAAGCAACAAATGAGGATCCCCTACTGGCTGTGAAGAAGAGAATCTGAAAGTTATTGAAAGAAAATGGTTCGGGGATGTATTTTTTAGCGTTTTTCAAAAAATATTATTCACTCGTAAATAAGTGAGATTAGAAACGACATCAGCAATTGAGTGACAATCGAGTTGACAGACTCACTACCACAGCGAGCTCCCCGCCAAGGCAACACTGATCTGTGCTGTTTTTTTGGCTTCTGACAGTATTCAACCACCTCTAGCAATGGACTGTAGTTTCAAATGTGCCAGAGGTCCCCTTTAAGTTGGACAAATTCAAAGTTGGTTAAAAATATGATGAAATTTGTCCAAGAAACCATTGTCTGCATGGTGGGATAGCCAGAAATTTCTGTAGTAAAAAACTGTAATTTCAGCTGATTCAAATGTAGCCTACAGTTTTAATAATGATGTTTTGTTATGTTCAGCAAGTCGCATGCATCTCGTTTGTGTATGTGAGCCTTTTCATAGATTGCCCATGGCTACAGTAAACACTGCACAAGAATCCTGTTTCATTCAAACCTACTTGAGCTGATATTCTATTACACTCAGCAGAGGATTCCATGTGTGAGCTCCTGTGCTTTGGTCACACTATGGATAGTGTACACTATCATCTTTATTATTATTTTATTTTGTTTTTACTTATATAACATTTGCTCAACATGTAAACGTGTGTATTTTAGGTAATGTAATTTCAACATAACAATTAGTCTCAACCTTAGACTTCAATTCTAAGTAAGAAATCCTGTCATAGAAATATAATCTTGTTTGATATAGTCATATGCAATTTCTTGGAGTCAAAAAGCTCACCACACCCTTCTTTATTACACTTCTTGTTAGTGTTATTAACAGGCCCAAGGTCACACCAGTATGAATCGAAACCTGCTTTACCACTGCCAGCAGAAGGACTTATGTTATTGTGGAAACAGTGATCACGTAATAGATTCCATGAAAGGAACATTATGAATATTCACCCACGTAAACATTTCCATCATGAATTATAATTTAAGGAAGTTGTTTGGTATAATTGTTTTGTTTTAGACTTGTTAACAAAATTATTTTTAGATTCTCATCCTTAATCTGCATTGCCAACAGGTCCTATACGACCATGTTTTAGTGATGAATATTTTGTTAATTTGATGGGTCATTACCAACTGTGTGCAGAGTACATCCATCACTGAGTTTAATCCGTATACTTGGACTGTGTGTATTTCATTTACAAAAAAAAAAGTTATTCAAAAGGGTATCCCTATGGCACATGCGTTCAGTTTTCACTTCTCACCTCTGTGGCAAAGTCAATATTCAGATACCTGTCTCTTCTCTGCTGCACAGGTTGCAGACATTAAAAATGGGTGCATGTTCTTAGAAAGCTGGAGTTTCTGCGAATGGTAAACCTCCTTTATTATACTCTGAGCTTGTGGTAAGAATAGAAGGTGTGCTGTGGACGAATGTGAGTGCGTCTCAAGCACAAAGAAAAGAGAGGATCCAGTTTGTACTGGCCAGAGGATTTATCTTGTAGTTTGTGCTTCTAGCCGTGCACTGTGCTCGGCTAGAAGTGGGTTGTGGATTACAGTGTGAATGTTGTGTGTGTAATTTGGTCAGACTGGCAGTGTTTAATGCAGAGGCCTCACCAGAAACAACTGTAACAAGATTAGGTCAATGACAGAGACGCAAGAAAAGATTTGTATATAATTGGTTATTCATAAAGCTGCTCAGTTTACAATATTCTGCACAGTTTTTAATTTATTTTGTCCTAAATATTGCTTTTGCTAACACTTCAGCCTCTCAAGACCCTCAACCCTATTTTGTCAAACCCAAATGTGAAATCATGGAAAATATGTATTCATGATGTGTCCATTGTCTTGTGGCTATTTAATCTTGCGAGATCTTGTCCCATCCCTAATGACTATGTATTTAATCTGATTGTCTTGATACATAAACCAATGTTGCAATTGACTGTAATACTCAGCATTATCAGCATGGATCACCACACTCACCATGATCTAATCTTTTGTGCATGAAATCCCTTTGACGCTGCTCTATCAGTTCTTCTAACTGATCTGTAACAAGTGATTAAAAGCAAATGAGATTTAAGGAATCAGATTTAACTGACACATGATTATTGCAGATAAATTACTCTTTTAGTCTTCTATAGATTCAGTTTGCTTCTTTAATTTTTTGCTATAGATACAAAATATATCAGCCTTGTTGTTTGTGTATTTCTGTAGTAAATGTGTATTGTTTTCTTTGTAAATGTTTTGTAAACCTGCTTTGCCATAGAAATAGTTTGTTCCCCTGCTGCTCGTGCTGTAATCTCTCTGTAATCTATTGTTAAGCCTGTCACATTTTAAAGTGTGATATATTGCTGAAAATATAGACGACAAATGATAACATTGGAACTAATTTATGCCACTAATACCATAACCCAAGAGCAGGTTAAAACATAAACTGCACTTAAAAAATAACAGAAAGAAACATTTTAACACAATTCATTTGTGTCTAGAAGGAGTCATAGAAGTTATTTATTCAACCTTGTACAGCTCAAAATTAATCTTAGAACTGAAAAATGCCTAAAGTTCCTCACTAGTGTGAAGAAAAAGTGACCAAGATAAATACTGACCCACAAAAATGATTGTTCCATCTAACATATACTGAAGGATAACTCGATATAGTAATTATTATGACAGGCCTGTATATTATGCAAGAGAGTTGTGCATTACTGACTACAAAGGAGTCCATTAAGGACCATGCAGTTTAAGCATAATTTTCAAATTCTGTTTTACTATTACCTCAGTATTCTGTAGTCTTTTATTTAGCAAAGGCAACTCTTATTTGACTTCCCACTGTTGACATTTGAAATGTGTATGTTGACTCGGCATTTCGTTCAAAGCTCTGGACCTCCCTTGACCCATTTTACCAGTCACTTGACCTGTTTTAATCCCAGTCTTTTATAACTAGGTTGTTCACTCTACACCCTCACAGTAAACTCCACTTGACCATTTCCCCTCATAAACAAAACTCCCTCTCACACACAGACCCTTTCATCCCAGCGCTGCGTTCAGCTTGTGGCCTAAATACTTTTCCCATGGGAACATCAGAACAAGGAGAAACGGATTCTTCCCAAACGAAGTCCGTCTCTCCTGGGATGTGTCTGTGTTTCCCTCCCATTGACTCCTCTGTCTGGGAAATCAATAGAGCATTCTACAGGGACCACACGTTTAGACTCTTTTGTGGTTGCATTTGACCATTTAACCATTTATTTACAGTACATACATGTTTGGTACACTCAGCTCCAGTAATTACTAGTTTAATTGTGTGTTATTCCAGATTTTGACCCACTTTTCAATGTTATTTGTGATACATACATCCAACTGGAGTTTGTTATTATAATGTTGCAGGTGCCGCAGTTGGCTGGCTGTGGTTCTAGTCTAGTGCATACTGTTGTTGTGTCCTTGGGCAAGACACTTCACCCACCTTGCCTACTGTGAGTGTGGTGCATGAGTGAGTGATGTGGTGGCCTGAGGGGCAGATGACGCGGGGCCTATATTACAGTACTTTTGGAGCCATGTTATAAGTTTCCGCAGGGCGGCACGGTGGCTGAGTGGCAGCACTCAGGCTTCACAGCAAGAAGGTTGCGGGTTCAATACCCGGGTTGCCCGGGCCTTTCTGTGTGGAGTTTTCATGTTCTCCCCATGTCTGGATGGGTTTCCTCCGGGTACTCTGGTTTCCCCCATCAACTCAAAACATGCAGCACCCCTATGAACTAACATCAAGGACCATGTTGTCCACCCTCCTGTGGGCTCACCACCTGCAGAGGGGTTCATAGGGGGGGTCAGGTGCTATGAGGATTGGGCAGCTGCCCCCGCGACCCAGCCGGATTAAGCGGGAGAAGATGGATGGATGGAAGTTTCCTCATCACATACTGTACATACCTGGAGTTGTGTTTTGTTTTATTTGTTTTAGCTTCTAGGAGTTCTTCTCTCAAACTGAAAATGCTCTGTTCCACCTAGTGATGTCATGGGGTAATCCAGGAAGTGCTCCGCTATGTTTTTAAATACATATAAACCTTCACTAGAATCATTTGGATCATTTCTGACCTGGAATTGCCAATCTTGACTCAACTAAAAGTAAAAGGAGCTGGTAACTTGAAAATTACCGCTTCGTGACATCACAAGGTAGAAGAGAGCATTTTGAGACTAATAATAAAGAATTACTCAATCATGTGTGAAAGAAACAAAATATCTCCAGGCATGTTTTTGAGGAGGTAACAACATGACATACCATGACTTGAGCTCACAGGAGTTAGTATTGTGTAGGACCTTTAACAGCGTTACTTCCATCAGTCTACTGCAGGGTAGCTGTCGCTAAATCTTGCAATGTTTGGGGTGTCTTCAAAAATGTAAAAGATATAGATAGATGGATTTTACATTTAGCAAACAGTCGGACACTTGAGCAATTATCTGGCAATCTTATTTTGCTTTGAACTGAAATATGGATTGTGTTGTGTTTCTCCAGCAGTGAGCCAGGTGGTCCAAGTGAGTGAGATAGTATCTGTCCAGAAGACAGAGGAGGGACATCTACAGGCCAGCAGGAGGAAGAGCAGTGCCAAGCAACCCAACCAGCTGTTCACTAACGCCTTCACAGGTACCGCAATGCATCATAGTAATAAACACTTGAGTTATGCTTGAGTTTCCCTGTTAAGTCAAGTTACGATTTCAAGTTACTGTGATTACATTAAAGAGGACATTGACTGACTTTCTCTGAAGTCTGATGTGCACCAATATGTTATCACTTAAAACATAAATCACACTTTGTAATAAAATACACATTATTTTAATTTAAAGTGCTGAGGTAAATATAGACGATAAACAATAATACTGCAACTAACCCAAGAGCAGATTTATACCGTAAAATTTACAATATTTGTCAAAAATCATGAGCTTCAATAAATAAATACTAGAATGAAATACTTTCGGATTTAGTTTGCATCTGTCAAATAAGTTAATAATTCAGCCTTTTAACTTTAACCCCAGGGACAGGCATTACAAGAAGTTTAGTTCATTGTATATTGTACAAAGACACCAACTAAGAATTGTTCATTGATGTAGCATAGTTCAGTCATCAGAGCAAGATGATCCATATCCATCCATATATATGCCCAACAGCCTGTGCAGAGTTGATCCTCGCACAGAACATCTCTAAAAAAAACTGTCCAATAAACAATAGAGCCAGGTGAAAGTTGGTTTTCATCTTTGAGCAATAAAATTTTTGGTTCCAGCAAGTCCTGCCAACGCCATCCAAAGCTGCCAGAAGGGACATCATCACTCAACAGCTTAGCATCTGTGAACCTCAGTCATTTTAATGCCCCTTGTTGAGGCATGGGTATATGTATAAAGTATAAAGTAAAGAATATGTAGAAAAGCACTGACATTGGTGATCATCAGCAGCACTTTATCAGTATTTTTTATTGCTGTCTCTTTAGTTTTTTCTGTTAAAGGTTAAAGCCCGTCACACTTAGTTGTGGTGATCTCTGGCTGTGATCCCACAGACAGTCTGCAGTTCTGTGTTAACTGGAGCATCCCTCACTTTGGAGCTCAATGGGGCAGAGGCGGCACTGTGCCATTTCGCTTATGCCTTATTTTTGGCTTTTAGATCCAAAAGTGACAGATTTTATATTATTTATCCAGGCAAAATGTTTCAAATTGCTTCTCTAATCTAATCGTGTACTGGCACATTACTCTGAACTGACAAGGCTGCAATTCCCCTATTTTTAAAACTTGGCTTAAAGTACCATCTCCCACTGATTATGTAACACATTAAAGACTGAGTTAGCAGGCATTTTATATGTCTGCATTTCATCCCTGCACTAGACTGTATTGTAAGTCACTCCAGTTGGGAAGTAGTCTGAGAAGTAACTTTTCCATTTGATAAAAAAAAAAATGCTTAGTAGTTAATCTGACTGTGAGATGCTTTGGGAGTGAATCCACTGTCAAAGTGCTTAGCAAGTATTTTTGGTACGCTAATGTAAATATTTTAGTAATGTTCCTGACTTTGCTTTTTTGTCCATGTATCCTTGGGGACATGCTATACATAATTGACTGTTAGCTTTAAAATCTAACCAATCTTCTTACATATTCCCTCATATCTGATGGACCCACATTCATTTTTGACATATCTACAGAAGAGAAAGCTACAAATGGACAAATCAGTTTTATGAAAAGGAGGTGATTATGATATCAAAAAGCAAATCCAATTGTAAAGACCTATCAGTAAACTTTATTGACTTACTCTGCATTTTCAACTTTTATCTATATTATTCTGTATCTGTGCAGTGTCCTATGTGCGGAGAGCCGCTAAACACCAGTGGCGCTGCACTGATGTGGTGTTCCTGTGTCCGGACCAGGGCACGTGTGAGGAGTGGATCAGAGCTATCAGTGATCAGCTCACACTGCTGAGTATGTATACTTGACTCTGCTACTGGACTTTGGACTAATATTACTGTGTGCAAACTTACAAGTGTCAAATGTGTCTTATGCACACATTGATAAGAGTGTGTTTGGACAGCCTATCAGATAAGAAGCCTAGGATCAAGTGCGTGCAGGTTGGCAATGACGTAGTAAATGATAATGAATTTTATTCAAACTATAAATAGTAGGCAAAATATGCATAATAGGCATAGTCTATATTGCTCAGTGTATAAACCGCTACATAATAATCAATAAATAAATATACTTTTTAACTTCAAAAACTAACTTGAACTTATGTTATTAAATAATTTCATGTATTTGAATTGAAGTTATATATTTTGTTTCATAATGAAGTTAAAATTTATTATTGGGTTCCTTTTGAGGTAGAACAAAAGAGTACTGTAAATAGGCCTGTCATAACAATATTTAAATAGATAATAAACCACTCAACTTTACGATAAGATTTTAGCTTAGCTTATTTCAGCTTATTGTTACTATTAAAAGTAAGTAAACAAGTAATAATTTTCCAAAAATTGTGAAAAAACTCATTTCGTGATCAATCTTTTAAACTCACCTTATTGTATAGTTTTATCTATAGATCTCTGTCTTCAATTAACAGTTAATCTGGGGACTTTTTGTTTTTCAATTTGCACCTCGTCTCCATCTCTCATCACTGGCCCAAACCACAACCATGAACAAGCCATTTAGCATCACTCCTCTAAAGCTTTATCACCATATGATGCACCACTTTTGCATTGGCCCACACTCCCCTCATAGTCACGTCATTTATTTCACACAGCTCCCTACTTTGCTGCAAGTCACTTTGACGGAGCATTTTGCGAAAGGTCTCTGCTTAATGAAAACTTCATCAAGTGGCTGTCAGGACCACATTTGTAAGGAAAAAAGGTTGAAAAACATTGAAGGTTTTTAATCACCATCTTCTCTTGCTTGTGCAGCTAACCGACCAAAACGCCTGCTTGTGTACATCAATCCCATCGGTGGGAAGAAGCAGGGAAAGTGGATTTACGACCAAAAGGTGGCCCCGCTTTTTCATAAGGCATGCATCTCAACCGTCGTAATTGGTGAGTATTGGTTCAGCTGTCTGCCAAACCCATCATCTGATCATAACAAGACATTTATTCAAGGTTTATGCCTCAGTACATTAGTTTCCTGATTGTGTAGTTAGGATATTGCATCAAAATATAACTTTTTATCAACATATTTATCTTCTTTTTTTTTTCTTTGACATACCAAAACAGTTAATTTCTTGGGGAGGGGAGTTATTTTAAACTTTTACCACGATTTAATTATAGCAGAGGAACTATAGCCTAACCAGTGTGACTGGCCTGTCAGAATGGATGTTCAGTGTGAATATGGACTTTGGGCCATTTTTTGTTTCTGAATAAAGTTAATTTGGAAAAAAGTCACACTGGGAGTGTTTCATACAAATTGTGTATTTTGTTTTTTAAACTGCCATAGGGTGCAATATTGTATAGACCTGCCAACATTCATTTTTTTCCAAAGATCTATTTTATTTTATTATATTTTTTTCATGAAGGGTTTTTCTTTAAAATAACATATAACTTAGACTTCCATTGTAAAAGCAATAGTATCAAATTTAGTGGAATTAAAGAAACCCCAGCTCTAAATCGGTCCCTAACTGCATGTTTTTGATGAGCAGCCCATTTTCACATACTGTATGCAGTATTTCCTGTGCCCCATACACCTCTCACCCCCAGACCAGGTCATTTTGGACTGAACATGCAGCCCACAGTCCAAACTGTGCATTTGATCATAAATTTCACCTTGTTTCTTAAATTTCTTGTCACTGTGGCCTGAAATCTTAAATAATGAGTTTATAATAGATACACAAATGGATACACAGATTTCCAAAACACGCTCAGTGTATACAGAACTTCTCACGTCACCAAAAATGATTGGGATGAAACTTACATATGTCTAAAAACTTGTAAAAATACACATCTGTGTGAATTTTCATGACAATGGAACAACCAGAGCCAATGTTATCACAGTAAATGTACCTTCAGATACATATATTTCTATATTGGCACATCTAGGCCTTTGAGTCAAATACCCCCAGAAACACATATTTATTTCAGTCTAACTATTCAGACTTGAAGAGTTACTTTCTACCAACACATCTGAATCATTTTTGGTTAAAAAAGGGTTAAACTAATCTAGGGTGTAGGGCTGTGTAAATAATGAAACCAATATTGAGAATCAGTCATTTGAAATATTTGTCAATCATATATTTGTGACTTTTTAACTGAGAGGTCTACAGTCTGTCCTCTCCCAGTGAAAGCATGTGGTTTGGGGCAGTGTTTAGTCTTTGGAGTAAAAAATTTAATACGGTATGAATTGTGTTAAATGGTCTTAATTATTTATGTATAGGGTATTAATAATGAATGCCATGTATTTGTTTTTAATTACACTAAATAAAAATCAACAATTAAGACTGATCAATACGAGTAAAAAAAGTAGAAATTGTTTTGTCACGTCACCCTGCTCCACTTTGGTTTAATATAAGACTCTTTATCCAGAAGCATGATTGGTGAGCCCCTCTCATAGCCACAGAGATATTTAAATAAAGGATGAGTTTGGATAGTGGCTGTATAGATCTGCAGTGCCATAGTGGACTCTGTTGTGGCCCGAAGAGGATTGCACAGATATGATTTGGTCTCAGTGCCATTAATCACACTGAGGTTGTAATGGGAACAGTGATAGTTGATAAACAGAGGTTTCCAAACACATCTATTATTCAGTGACTGGAGTGAAAATTATCCATCAAGGAAAGGCCCGGTATGTTTCTACTACTTTATTCCAACAGCAAGGGTTTTTATAAGACATGTTAATTCAGACTTTAGTGTATAAGTAATGGTCATCTTCTGCTTCAAATCCATGAAGATGAGTGTTGTGCGAAATTTAAAGAAAAGCTGAAGGTACAATGTCTAACCCATGAGTTAATTTACTAGCTGGAGAGGAGTGGAGACATGAACACTGTGGTGTGACTATTTATGCAAGGCCATTCTTCTGTTGTAGGGTGTAGTATTGTATAACCGTGGATGTTGCAGGTCACAGATAGAGCTTCCTCAAAGAAATTTCAAAAAGGATCAAGTTTTAAGAGTCTTTGGTGTAAATATTCAGTGGAACATTCCCCAACAATAATGAAACTTTCTACAGTTACAGAGCGAGCCAACCATGCAAGGGAACACCTGGTGACAGAGGCTGATCTGGACAAATACGATGGGTAAGATAATGGTCAGTTTATATCATTTTACACTGTGAAAGCTGAGGGGCAGCACTTGTCAGATGCTTTGACAATAAAGTCAAATTTTCGTTTTTGATGTGCAAAAGATGCCCAAACATGCATGTAAAAACTTCTTCTGAAAAAACATGTATGTAGTAGATAGTAAATTTTCAGTGCAAAATTGAATTAAATCAAACATGCCTTGAAAACTCAGAATCTCCTCACTTTGGACACTTGGGCAAAGGAGGAGGGTGGGATTAACAGTCCATTTAGAGGAAGATAAGCAACTAAACAATCATTGAACTAACCTCCCACTGCTCTAACGGACAAAAACTACTGTTTATGTGCATCTTCAGAAATTATATATATTTGGTAGTATAATTGTATTGATTAAGTATTCATTTTATTCCCTATTCTCTCTTCTCTATAACGCAGTGATTAAAGCATGTGTGCTGTAGTTCAATTGCAGTTGCAGGTGAGAAGCAGTAAAATAAAAAGCCTCGCTGTTCAGTGCCCCACTGACTCCATCTTGTGTTTGGTCCAGTGAAGCGGACTTGGACCCATTAAACAGGGCTGAAGACATAATTCATGATGGTGCATTTGTGGTAGTCTTTGTGAGGCAGTGAACAGCGGTAATGCAGTTTGGCAGTGTGAGGATGATCTTATATATTGTAGGCTTTCACAGTAAGATCCCCTGCCTGCCCATGTTATAGAGTGAGATTCTATGGTGTAGCTTTTTTAATGTAAGGGTTGTACTATAAAAAAGTGTGAGCAATTGGTTAATCAATTTCTATCCTGCCCACTATTCATTTTTATTGTAGTTTATGTCATTTATAGATCCAAAAAGTGCCAAAATGTGATAATATAATACTTAACAGGTCATTATTTCCAGTATTTTTCACCACTCTATGTTAGAACTGGGTTTGATCAGCAGTGTTATAATGTTCTGATTGGGCATTGGGAATTCCAGCGTTTTGTTAATCCTTTGCTTTTAAAGGCTCGTATTATGTAATTTTCTGATCTATGTTATAATGTTGTTCTCTCATCAAACAAATCAAAATCCCTGGAGTTGTGTTTTGTTTCACTGACACATGTTTAATCTTGCCTATTAGGCTCAGTTTTTGGACAATTCAGTTTGGAAATGCCAGTCTCTGCTCAACTGAAGGCCAAAGGTAGCTGCTAACTTGAAACTATCAATTCATGACATCACAAGGTGGAACAGGGCATTTTGAGCTTTGGAGATCTAAACAGCCTCATAATAAAGGGTTAATCAAACATGTGTGAATGAAACAAAACAACACAAACTCCAGTTCTGTTTTTGAGGAGGCAACATCATTATAGCCTGGCTTAAAGCTCACATGAATCTGTTCTGTGAAATATGAGACCTTTATTGTTTATTGTTTAAAAAAAAAAAAAAATGTATTAATTGTTTTGAAAGGCCATTTTAGCCTTGTCACAACATTGTAATTAATATCAGTTTGTAGCTGACGATAATGTCAGTATATTTATTTCATGGTAATAAGTCCTAAAATTGTTCTTTTACCTGTTCAAGTATAAAGATGTGTCAGAATATCATTGTTATTTATTTCCATATATTTTATTTGTAAAATATTTACCTTTTGAGTCAGGTGACCTTTTACTTTGCCCTGGAAGTTAAAAGAGAGTGAGAAATAATAGCCGTGAAAAAAGAGAAAAACGATAGAGAGAAATAAAAGAGAAAAGATGTCAAAATGCTCCTTAACTACCGCTGGTGATGTATTGGCGAACACGGTAAATATATTGTCTGTAATTTGTGTTTATTTAGAGGTATTTTATGCAAATCTGAGACATTTTCTCTATCTGTCTTTATTTATTTTTCACGGTGTTGAAGTTGGTGAATGAGAATAAATGTTACACATGATCATCAGTAGGGAGCGTGAAGTCCTTTTAATTACGAAGAAAACCAGGGTAGCTACACAGTCCATGCTGCTACTACACTGATAATACACCAGTGTATGCTTTGGTTATTGTTACATTCCTAATACTGAAGCATATGTTTTATCTTGTCTTTATGTACAGGCTGGTGTGTGTAGGTGGTGATGGCATGTTCAGTGAAATCGTGCATGGTTTAGTGATTCGAACTCAGAACGACAACAAAGTGGACCTGAACGACCCGGGGGCTGAGCTGGTACCCACTGCGCTGAGAATCGGCATCATCCCAGCAGGTGAGCTTTGGAGAGAAAAACACAGCGCTTTTTTATTAAAGGATCTTATTCTGCTGCTACACTCTTGTAAAGAATGCTTCCTCTGCTTCTTAAGGCCACTGGAACATAACTACACCGTTGCCATGGTTGAACATCAGAACAGATTTATTGTAAGAAATAACACGTTTTGGCAGTCGGACACTAAATAAGGTCTTTCTCACTCAACCCCAGCTCTGTAGCTTTTTACAGCAGCACTAAACCTGAATGAGGATTGGAAATGGTGTAAGGGGTTTGGCCTGTGGTTCACAAAGTGATAGTAGCGTGTGTTTCAAATACCTGCGGTGTAACATTTTATAGTCACTGTAATTTTCATGCTGGTAATACTTTAAAGGTCTGAGTTGAAATCATATAATTTTCAAAAGAAATTGAGTTAAATGTTAAGTGCACTGGGTCAATCGTGGCTATACCGACATGAGCCACTTCTCTGATAAGTACACTTGCCCTTGCTTTTGAAATCTCAAGTATTCATATATTTCATGGGCAGGAAGTTTAAGTTAAAGGTCAGTGTTTTCAAGAGGATTAAGGTTAAGTGTTAATAAAAGCACAATGGTTTTCATTCTTTAAACTATAGGCCACCACACACTACATATAGGATTTTTCGGTCTTAAGCGATTTTTAAACGAGCGACAAACAATATACACCACGATACAAGGAGAATCTTATGAGATTTTAAATCTATGATCACAAAGACTATAAAGTTGTGAGCGCGATCGCCTCTGCTGTTTCCTGTCTAGAATAAATCTACTCGCTTTGAGACTCTTAAAAAGTGTTCAAAAGATCAGAGTATTGCACTTCTAGTTTACATGCCAAAACAAGTCAAAACTGTGTTATTATTACTTGTGAAATGTGGTGCAATACTTCAGATACATGATGTTTATTGCACAGAAGTCTGGTGATAAAGAACACAGGAAGTAGAATCACTATTGCTAATCTGTATCTGCGCCCCTGTGTCCATCACTCCATCTGTCCATCTGGTTTATTGGCTGTTACCGTAGTGTTGCTGATGTTCGGTAGTTACGATGTGACAGTGCAGCTCAAAGAGGCAAACGAAGACAAACAGTCGGGTCACACCTTCCCCAAGTCGGGCGGAAGCAAATCACAGCCTAAATGGGCCAAATTCTCCTGTAGTGTGTGGCAGCCTTTACACAACTTACACAGTTAAAGGTGCACTTTGTAATTTGTGAGGCAGAGGATTTGTCCCTTGCTTGTCTCCATGGAGATGTGCATAGAATGTCCCACAGTATAGCCATAAACTTAAGAATCTCCATGGAGACTTGCTAGCTAAATTACAGGTTTGATTTGTGGAGTGGCAACCCCACTCACGGTAAGAATAAATGTTACACAGTGCTCCTTTAAAGCTAATCTGGAAGATTTTTACAAAATGAAAGCAAAACCATTCATTTTTTTTCCTGTAAAGGAAGAACAGGAATATAAAGATAATCTGAGGTCAATTCAAGGAAGTGTATACAACTTCTAGGAACCAAAATCAGGCTACAGTTGAGCCTGTGTTTTTTTTTTGTTTTTTTTTTACTTGTACATATACATTTATATAATTATGCCTTATTGACGTCAGTCTCTTGCTATTTTTATTTTGAATTTACTATTACCATTTATATTTTTGCCCACTGTTATTATATTTATTGTGATGTTTTAGGTACTGTGTCCAAATAATTTCCCTTGTGGATCATTAAAGTTTGTCTAAGTCTAAGTCTCAATCTACTATGTACCACTAGTTGTACCATCCCCACAGTTTGAGAACCTCTGTGTTAGATGTGGTCTTGGTGTGAGTATCCTCTGAATGACATCTTCAGGCTCCTGTCACGCTGCAGTGAACGAGCCCATAACATCAGGCCTTAGATTCACTCGTCGTCTCTTCTCTGTCCCCTCTCTCTCCTCTTTCTCTCTCCTTTCTCCCTCTCCTCTCTCTCCTCTTTCTCTCTCTTCTCTCTCTCCTCTTTCTCTCTCCTCTTTCTCTCTCTTCTCTCTCTCCTCTTTCTCCCTCCTCTTTCTCTCTCCTCTCTCCCTCTCCTCTCTCTCCTCTTTCTCTCTCTTCTCTCTCTCTCTCTCTCCTCTTTCTCTCTCCTCTTTCTCTCTCCTCTCTCCTCTCTCTCCGCTCTCTTTTCTCTCTCCTCTCTTCTTTTATCAGTAGCGCCGGGTCCATTTCACCACTCAAGCATGATCAAAGTGGAGCAGATAGGTCTGAAATTATGCCATGTGGCGCAGAAAAAGAGATAGGACCATATTACCTCTCAAGTTGAAAGATTTAGCGTCAAACTTCACATTTCTCATGGAGCAGGGGATGTCTCTTATCGTTCATTTGTTGGCTGAGAAGTGTTCATGAGCCAGGGGCACTCAGATATACGATTAGCTTTATGATTCTCGGTACGCATCACTAATAAAATCACCCAGCTGAACTTTTCACACTTGGTTGCACCTTTTGCAAGATACAGAATGGCTATGCTCTCGTCCACAAATGTTAGTCTTGCAGTTTATATATGGTGACACAAAAGACAGCAAGAAATGGAAGTGGGAAAAGTCTATCTTTTATAGCTGGTCAAAAGAAAAGTGTGTAAGAAATGACTGTAAATGTTGAGATGCAATGTACTCATTTTGTAAAGTGAATTGTCCATAATTATATTTTGTTAGCTTTTTGAAATGACTGGTTTTGTGTTCTTTTTAGATGTCATGTTGTATACAGAATTTAAAGGTATATAACCTTTTATGGTGTGTGCCTTCATTGAAATGTTATGGCTTTACTGGGAATGTTCCACACTAGTTTAGTATAACACTAAACTTAATTATCTTTTATTGCTTTAATTAAACTGTGACCTGCCTGATTGCATAACTGTAGAGATGAACCATCCAACTGAAAAGTTACATTTTGTGCCTTTCAAGTACCATTAAAGTACCATTAAATACAAGTACATTTTTAGATGACTAAGTTGGCCAATCCTTGGAAAAACAGAATAACAAGAACATCAAGAAGAATGACATTCATGAATGATTGTTCATGGTCTACTGCCTGCACCAGTGCTGGGAAATCCACAACCCAAACCTATATTTGACCACAAGAAACATTACGAAGGAGTGTGACTACATTGTATAGTAGAGCGGCAGTGGTTTTCAAACTACAAAATATTTTGTTTTCCGAGTACCACCAGATTTTAACAGGCTAAACTAGATCTAAAGGATTAAAGGAAGTTTTGGAAGTAGTTCTTCATGAGAACTAATCCATAGGACATAGAAATACTATAACTACTATTGACCCCGTGTGCCACCACAGCATCTGAACCACATTTTGTAAACCACATGTTATTTTACAGTCTCTGGTATTGACTATTTCATGTGTGAAGATGTTGACAGGTGCATTGCATGGCTCTTTACAATGACATATAGTGTTTTTCTTGTGTCTGACCCCTGTTCCTGCCTTAACAGGTTCCACTGATTGTATCTGCTTCAGCACAGTGGGCACCAACGATCCAGTCACGTCTGCTTTACACATCATTGTGGGTGAGTAATTGAAAAGACACATGCACCTTTTATTTATGGACTACTGCTGCGGCATGTTTCTTTTCTGTTAGATATTATCAGAGCTGGTCTGTCACAGGAAATACACACAACCTTTGAACTGAAGTAACAGGGATAAAATACAGGACCTGCACAAAAATAAGTCACACAGTCAGTCAGTCTTAAAGGCTTTAAGATTTGAGTTGGCTTTTAGATGATAATAAATGTATTTCATCTTGTACCAAACTTCACAGCCTAATAGTGTGAATTAAAAGTAATAGGCAATACACATATGCATTATATCATAGAGAATGTGAGGAGCTCATTCTTTGGTATGACGATTAAATAATTGGCTTAAGGTTGAAGTTAAACTATTTCATGTTGTTGTTGTTGTTGTTGTTGTTGTAAAGTATCATCACAATAGTTAGTGTAATATTTGATATGAACATGTTTCTACTACATATTTGGAATAAATACCACAGATAATTGTACCAGTTAATGTGTCTTTACAGTGTCCGTTTCTTCTCCAGGTGATTCACAGCCAATGGACGTGTGCTCGGTCCACCACAACGACTTCTTCCTTAGATTCTCTGTCTCGCTGCTAGGATACGGTTTCTACGGAGATGTGCTGTCCGACAGTGAGAGGAAAAGATGGTTGGGTCCTGCTCGCTATGACCTTGCTGGTAAAACTCAGGACTGAACCAGGAGTAAACCTGGATGAGACCATGTGTAGAGAAGCATTAAACCATCACTAAAACAAGTAGCAAAAGGAGCAATCTGACAAATACACACAAAATCATCATAAGGCAATGTCATGATCTGGTTGGTGAATTTTTGAATAGTAGGAAGTAAGTAGGAAGCAACGAGCATGGATAGGGTTATATGAAAAGATATAGTATTAATAAAACATACATGAATCGAAATCAAATCAAAATACAACTCTGAAGAAGCAAATGATGAGGGAACGCTGTTATGACATTGTTAAAATCTCATAAAAGTCCATTTTGCACAATATGTCCCCTTTAAACCTTCATGTTTTGTTACATAGTTTTAGCTACAAGTTGGATAAATGGCGCACTTTTCTGAATGCTTCTTATGAAGCAGCTCACAGGAGTAAACCACAGAGTCACTTGCTGCTGCCGCCTCGCAGGTGTGAAGGGTCAGCATCTGAGTTCAAACCTGGCTAAGCACTCGTACTTACCTTTTAACCCTGGATCAACTTATTCTAACCCGACTTAGACCCAGCACAGTCCACTGTTGAAGGACTTGAACTTGTGTGTGCTGGTGGCTGTGGTGGATTTCAGATAGTATCTAACACAGGGATTCTAGCTCAGGAGTTCAGGCTAGAGGTTTTACTACTACCACCTCTGGCTCTGCTCCCATGGGCCCTCCTCCCATACACTACAGCTCAATGCACTGTACGGTACTCGGAGCGCAGTAATCCACTTTATAAAATGGAAAAACTGGGCACAATTAAATGGCTTCCATCCGGAACAAGCAAGAAATGAATTTATATTTGTTTTAACATACACATGGACACACCTTCTTAATATTTAGAGGAAATGTAATTGGTTTATTAAGTGTTTTCCATAATATGCACATATTTCTAGGGTTGGGTGCATTGTGGTAATTGAAGTGGGGTTTGAGTTAGAATTGAAAGAGGAATTTCATTAAAAGTAAATGTATTTCACATGCTCCCTAGTTTGGCAAATTTGTAGATATTAGAACATACTTACACAGATTTTTGTATTTTGCCAAACTCACAATTTAAAGGTGCAATCTGTAACTATTCTGGTGGAGGGTTTGCCACTTCCTGTCTCCATGAAATGTAACTGTTTTGCCTGGAATGTTCCACAGCATGTAGACATGTAGACAAGCAAATGACACCATCAAACAGCAAATATCTTCATAAATAGGTTCACGTATGCATCACAACACTGTTATTTTCATTGTTGTTGTTTTTTCTTTTTTCAGGGGTAAAAACCTTTCTCAACCACAACTACTATGAAGGCACAGTGTCGTTTCTACCCGCTGAGGACGATGTGAGCAGCCCCAGAGATAAAGTGCAGTGCAGATCAGGGTAAACATCCGCTCCCAGTGGGCAGCATAGAGATTTTCAGCAAACACTTTAAATAGCTTTGAAACATCCAAGGTCATGTGGTACCGGTGGCTTACTGTGTACCCATGATGTTTATGAACAGAATGATCAATATCTATGGTTTTATGTATTTAATAAACACATAATCATTTGTATCTCACTTTACAAGCTTGACAACCCTCTCAAAGCGCTGCCCTGTTATTATTCATTCACTTTATGCATATTATACATGAAGATATGTAGCTTTAACTCATGTTAGAATGTGTTTCCCTCATTAAAAACATACCTGGAGTTGTGATTTGTTTCATCCACACGTGTGTAATAATGTGTGTTATTAGTCTGTCAATATCTCTAAAGCTCATAATGCTCTGTTCCATCTTGTGATGTCATGTAGTGGTTAAGAGCTGCATTTTACCCTTAGGTCAGTAGAGATGGGCAATTCCAGGGCTGAAATTATCCAGTTATCCAAATGATTCTAGTGAAGGTGTGTGGAGTTTTAATACACACTGGAGCACTTCCTGTATTACCACATGATGACAGTTTTCTGTTTGAGAGAAGAACTCATCCTAAATATGCAGGGTTTGTGTATTAAACACGTGTGAATGAAACAAAACACAGGTATGTTTGTGATGAGGAAACAATATAACATAGATCAGAAAACAGTGTAATATTCCCTTTAAATAGTGAAACTTATTTTATGCAATTGTACTTCAAATTGCTGGATTTTCTGCTCATTTTACCATTTAAGAATACAGTGCATAAAGAAAATGACATGTTTTATAACAAGTTAGATTAGCGTTTTAGCTAAAATAATAGCTGTGCATAAATGAGTCAACAAACAACTTAAGTGTTCAGTTTATAAGTATATATTGTATCCTCATGTATCATCACAATAATTTGGTAATAATGTGAGGTTACTCTTTGCCATTTTGCAGGTGTAGAGTCTGTCAGCACACATCAGGGGTGACAAAGAAGACTGAGAAAGGTACAAGTAATTATTTTTCAAAACATTTTACACATAATAAGTATACTGTAGTGACTGGTTGATGGGGAGGCACACAGTAGCACAGAGTGTTTGTCCACTGATCAGAAGGTTGGCTGTTTGTATCCTGCTCTCGACAACACATCATTGGTAGAGTGGTCAGATCCACTAATCCACAGGTAGATCCCACAGATGAATGCTGTTGTTGGGACTTTGGGCAAGACACTTAACCCCAGAGTGTCTTCCTTGATGTAAAAAAAAGTGCCTCATTATCTATAGTAAGCTGCTACTTTTAAATAAACTGATTATTCTCTAAAAAACAAGGCAGACTTGTAATCTTTTACTAGGAAAGTCAATATAACTACCTGTGTGCAGATGTCAATATCACCACATCATTATCATTTTTAATACCCACCTTGCTTTGTCCTAATTTTCCATGATGCCGCATTTGATTAGAGACTTAATGAGTTATTGATGAGAATACAAAATTATGTTAGTGACTGATTGAATAAATTCCATCATGATTTTAATTAAAATCTTTTCATTACCAACTCTCCAAAACTATTGCATCGGCTCCATTTGGTACAAACCCAGTACTCACCACAGACTGAAAAATTAATTTACTGTAGTTTATAAGTCTGTACTCTAAACCATTTTACACAAAAACAGACGTACTAGTACATAGCAACTCATCTTCAACTGAGAGAATACGTTTAAAATATTTGGGTCATTGCATATTTTTTTTTATTATTAGTCTTTTCACATCACACGCTTAGATAAAGTACAATGTTTTATCAAATACATCTCAGTTATCTAATGTCCTTTAATGTACAATACATCACTAAACTTTGCAGTAACTTTGTGCTAAAGGGGCCACCAGTTGAGAATCACTGTTCTTGATTTTCATCCTTTTGACTATTGCTTCACCTCACATTATTTGCTTAGCGATTTCTGTTTGTTTTTTTATGTTTTTCCCTGTTCTCTTTGAGGGGTAAACTCCTCCAACTGCTGAGTCAATGAGTCCTGACACAGAAATGGCCTCCCTCTCAGAGGAAACAGTCATTTGCAGACATTGGCTAATGCATACAGGCATCACACAGCTGCCTTTGTTTTGTTCCTGCTCCTCAAATGTTACTTTAATCACTATTGTACAATTGCGAGGTCACATTTCGCAGGGGCCTCAGCAGGCTTGTTATCTGTGGTTATCACCTCTGTAAGTTTGTTTTGCCAAATGTAGGGTAAAGGTAATGATTTTTTTTCTCACTAATTTTCCCCTGGAGACACAGTAAAGCTAATTTGAACGTGATTTCGTTGCACACTTGGTCGGTTATTGAAGCAGTGACAGTTTTGTGGTCCCATGGGTGAGTCGAGACATCTGATTGGCTCATCAACAGCGAGGGATCTCTAAGGAGCAGTGTTAGTGCTTTGTGAAGTGCGACCATCACGTCTGGCGTTGTGAAAATCTGAAAAGCATGTCTAATCAGAAAAACAAGCTTAATCCAATCAGATTTTTATCTATATGACTTCTTTTGATATTGTGAACTGATCCTTGGCTGCATTTAATTGCCTTTGAAATGCAGCTTGAGTTGTGCTACAAGTAAAAAGAAATCTGAATTTTATAATATAAACTTTTTGCTTCTTAGAGCTTCTTAGAACATGAAGACATCTGGAACTTAATGTACTTTCATTAGTGCCAGTCGTGTGCAACCCATTGCCAATCCACAAATTACCTTATTAAAAGAATACTACATAAACTATTACATTTTTTCCTGCTTCACAACATGATTCATTTTCTCATTCAGTGGTCTACCAGATGATGTTATGTTGCTTTAAAGTTATTAAGCACATATTTACTTCAAAACACTGTGGCTTTAGTGTGACAACATAGCACTTAAATGAGCTATTTAGTGTCTAAAATGAGCATGGTTAAAGCTGATTGTACAATACAATCAAATTAAAATGTGTATATTTGTAAACTGAGTAGATCTCACGAAATCTGTTACTACAGTGGTGCCAGTTCCTGATGGAGCCTAAAGATGGCAGACGAACTAGAGACTGATATAAACAAAAGTGAATCGTCCTTTGGCATCTACTAAAAGCATCAGACAGCGTAAACACAGATTTAACATAATAATGGAGTGGCTCAATATAGTTGGATTATTGTTCAAATCTCATGCCACATTTGGAAAATTCTGCAGTGCATCCAAGAACAAATGTGCTGAAGGACTTAGAAGTACTTAGTTTAAAAGTCCATTATGTTCCCAGTTACTGATGACAGTTTGGAAATCATTTCATAAAGTGCTTAGATTTTGTGCTAATAAGTTATATCATTATAAATAAAATGACACATGGCACTTTTGAGTACAAAGTATCCCATATGTTAAGGCTGGGAAAAAAAAAAAATATGAGTCGGGGAAAGATCTGTTGAAAGTTTAGAGCCTGGAGTGAACCCACTCTGTAGTTGTCTTATATATGCATCACATATTATTTCTGCAAGCTGTGAAACTAATACCCCCTTTTTTAATAGACTAAAATGTCCCCCGAAAACACAACTTACATCCCATGCTACTAATACCTGTTTCAGATAGGCGTGATGATGGCTGGACGGTGATCAGCGGGAAGTTCATGGCCATAAACACAGCGTGTATGAGCTGTGCCTGTCCCCGCAGTCCCAAAGGCCTGTCCCCCTCGGCACACCTCGCAGACGGGACCGCAGACCTCATCCTTGTCCAAAAGTGCTCCAGGATCGACTTCTTCAGACACCTGCTGAGGCACACCAACAAGGATGACCAGGTGGGAATATGTAGCAGTTATATACTGTTTATAACATTGTACATGAGGTGTAGAAAACTGAGAGCACTGTGAACAACTGCAAATGATTATAAACCCAAAACAAATATTATCTCAGTAACAGTGGTTTATCTATTGTACTTTGATTTAAAGATGCACGTTGTACTTTTTCTGGTGAGAAGTCCACCACATACTTGTCACATGGAGCTGTTGCTTTGCCTGGAATGTTCAACAGTATGAAATTTAACATATTTATATATCATTCACATTATTACAGGTGTTTGTCATTGCTTAAAAATACCTTAAAATATGCTTTTGCACTATGAGTGTGGTCACCTCTTCACAAATCTCACCTGTAACTTGGTCTGATGGCATCTCCATAGGATGAGTTTAATTCCATACTGTGGAACATTCCAAGCAAGCAATTAGCAGGCCATCCACAGAAAAGTTGCATAGTACATATTTAAAGCAGTACTATGCCTTTCTTATACACCCCAAAAGTGCATACATTTTATCATATTTATTTTTTAGAATGTAAAAAAAAACAGTAACAATCAAGCGACCATGACAAAAAATGCATCCAATAATTTACCAGTTGAAACCCATTTTTCCTCACATAGTAGTCGATTTTAATTGTCAGTTTCCCAACCAGTAATAAAAACAGCAATATCTGATTCCCAGCTTGTCCTCACTCCCACTGAACCTGATGTGGCTCACCAGGAGCTGCTCAACCTGTGCCTGGATAAATTGAGTGTGTTGTAGTGTGGAGCAGAGAGCAGAAGGCAGGAGTTAGCCCACTGCTGTGCTAGCATCTCCATCTGCTGACTCTGCTCATTTCACCTGCTACAGTTCACTTTAGTGCAGAAGCCTTAGCACCCCCTTAGCCCTCCCTTAGCCCCAGTGCCTCCCCACGTTTCATAAATAACCTGCAGTTTGGTCCAGAGAGGAGGTATGTAATGGCAGCATCATAGTTTCAGTAATGAATGGGAGAAATGTGGTCTAATACCCCTGTAGGATCGCACTACATCACAGGAGGTCTGGTGGGTTTAGTTAATTATTGCCACAAGGTACGCCTTGAGACAGTTTATCCCATTTAGAAAACATTCATAGCAGTAATTTTATCTGTAGGGGCTTTCTAGAGGAAATTGTGCAGTGTCTTCAACTTGCAGGAAGAAGAATGCAACTTTGGTCAATAGCTCTCTGCTGGTGAAGTTAAGATGTAATATATAGCTACCCTACCCCATCTACCAAGCCCACTGACAGACAAGAAGGCTTATAATGGACCCCTTTTAATAAAAATAATATGAAGATAGTCCAATTATAGGCTCCAACAGGCTCATCATCAGATCTTTGGAGAAACAATGTAAACATGTATTTTAGCAACACATGTAATCGTAAAAATGTATGCTGTAGATACGTTTAATGTCATAGTGTGCGATATTTTTGTCAAAGCATTAACATCTCCATGGAGACGAGCAGGTGGCAGAAGTAGCATAGTGTAGCTTAAAGCAAACAGTGCTTGACGTATCCAGGCTGTGGCTCAGTTTGTTTGTGCAGGTATGAGTGCAGGCCCAAGAGAGACCCAAGCCTCTCTCCAATCAAGCCGGAGCATGACACAGTTTGATTGGTCTAGTGTGAGTGTCCTTACTGAAGGTGATGATTGGAAAAATTCCACAAGACCCAGGGTGAACATTCAAACTCCACACTGAAATTATTTTAACCAGTTATTTTATGCTGTTGATTGCTCTTTTGGTGCTGCTGAATTTTGACCTGTTCTTACTCTAATTGGTACAGCATGTATCTGTGTTTGAAAATTACTTCTGTAAGACCAAGGAGGCTAGAATCCAAGGCAACAAGACATGTGATCAAAATATCACAGCCAATTCTGCTCGACTACTGAATTGGAACAAGCTCAATGAAAAATGAACCATTTAGCAGAAGGAAACAGTGAAATGGAAGATGCTGTTTGACTGAGAGGATTTGGCCGCTGTGTGATGTGTGGAGTGTGTCTTTAGACAGATTAACATTCACCGAATCAGTCTTTACCTAAAACAAGCAGCGTGCACTGCTGGGATTATATTACCACGCTGCTCAAGCAGATAGATGGTAGAAAATGAGGGAACACGAAAGTCAAAATATTTAGCAATCCATTTTTGAATTGCATCTGCACCACATACACACAGCTAACCAATTCATAAAAACTAAAGAAGTTTACTAGGTTTCAACCCAAGTACACTTAATTAAGAGCTGGATTAGCTATAAACCTTAAATGAAACAAACTCAGGACATGAACTATAAGAAATCTTCTGTAAGAGCCATTCCTCACTTTGGGGGCCACTGGACTAGATCTCCTGCTTTACTTGGCACATATCAAGCTGAAGAGAGGACTATGAGTGATAAGAGCTGAGTGACTCTGCATCTCCGTTCACTTAATATCAGCCTCAGTGTCCAGCCGAGCGAGGAGAAACAGGAGTGAGGCAGCTCTAAACGTATTCATGGCCTTGTCAGAAAGCCTTTTAGGCCCAACGTCCCACGTGAATGCAAAGAGCACACTCATAAAGTGGCTCTGATGTGAAATAAATGGTTGTCAGTGAGTTTTTTGGATGAGTGGGGAGAGATAGACAGTGGACAGGCAGAAGAATAAAGAGTGTAGCAAAGAGGAAGTGGCACTTTGTGAAGAAAAGCAAGTCTTAGATATAAGACATTCAAAAGCAAATTGACTAGCCTATTATTTCTTTACGACTTTATGGTCATTTTAAGTCTTTTATTATCACTCAAAATTGTTGAGTTTTGGTGTTCTTATTGTCCTGCCACAAAATACGTTGGAAAATGTACAATGTTAATGTGCTCTTCTTATAACGAAGTAGCCTGTAGTCTTTCACCCTCTGCCCCTGAGTTAGTTTTTGTGGGACAGAAATATAGATCAAATTCATATCCATGGGTTTCATTTGGATGAAAAAATCTGGACCGTTGTCATAGATTAATTTATAACAAAATATTAACAAAATATTATAGCTTTTGATTGGGAAAAAGTGTGTTGCATATAACTGGAAGTTGAAATACACGAGTAGCAACATCTGATTATGCAGTGCTTGGAAGAATGTGCACGTTTGAAATGTTTTGTTTATTGTATTAAAATGCACATTACTTTTATGACAAAAAAATCTTTAATTTTCAGATTAATTCCTCATAATTCATTGTGCTTTTCTCTACAGTTTGATCACGTGTTTGTGGACGTCCACCGAGTGAAGAAGTTTCATTTCCAACCACGACACCCTGAAGTGGTTTCAGTGGAGGACCTGAGTGAGATCCCCACAAAGAGCACCTTTACACCTGTATGCCCCACCCCCTGCAGGTGTAACTATGACTCCACCCACAGCAGCTGGACCTGCGATGGTGAGATCCTGCCCCATATCACCATTCAAGTCAGGTAATAGTTCAAATAATTAATAAAGTAACGTTCAGTTAATGGTGCTCTGTCACTTTGGGGTAAGGTGTGTCTCCATGGAACTGTTATTGCACAGACTGGAATGTTTCATTAAACTTATGCCTGATTTATATCTCTAATAAATCTATAATTATTAGAAATGCCTTGCAAAATATACCTTTATGCGATAAGCTTTTGATTGGCCTGGTGGTAACATTCGCTGGTTTTATTTTGTAGAACATTTCAGGCAAAGCAGTAACTTCAGCTTAGAGACAAGTTACATACTGCACCTTTAAGAATACATACACACTACAAGCAAATACTATAATGAAATTGAAAAAATGTCCAAGATGTAGGTATCATGAAAAGACGTGACATAATACAAGCAACAATTGTGTTTAAGAGTTACAGATTATTTTCTCCTATTCAATATAAGACTAATTCTACTTTCCCTGGTGCACAGTTTTCTTCCCTTATACTCCAATTCCTATACATTCCTATGGCACAGCTGGACACATCATTTATTTCATGCTCCATTGTACTTAGCCAATGATGCATGACTCTGTAATGTTACTAATTTAACGGCCCTCCCCATGTTAAAAGGCTACTCCCCTTTAATTAAAGCATGAGTCTGTCCCTTTATTGCCTCTTCCCTGTGCTAATCGCTCTCACAGTGAGCTGGTCTGAGTGCTGTGTCGATAATTAATGGTTTTAGTTCAGGCGAAACGGAAAGAAAGTGGGGAAAAAGAAGAAGAATGACCAGAGTTTAGATGTAGAGGAATGATAAAAGTGAATAGTTTTGGGAGGATTAAAATATTGTGATCTTGGCTGGTTGTTCAAAGTCATCATAAAACATTTTCAGACTTTTTTTTTTAAAATGGTTTTAGCCTAGCCTCAGTGTCTGTGTACTGGTATATGAATGTATGTGTATGTTTGAGTGCCTTTAAGGTGGAAAAAACATATAAGCTACAGCTACATAAAGCTACCATGTGACCAAATATTGAGTTTGAAATAATATTGTTCCAGCTGATACTGTTCTGTCAGGCCTTGTCATTACCACCAGCTATACATACCTGGTTGTGGATTTAGTTGTGGAAAATGTTTTTATTCTAAACCAAATAAAGATGGTGCTGAACTGTATTTTCACTACCAAATACAAGGTGACACATATTCTAAAATGTCTTTAAATTCTCACAGATTCAGATATTATCTATTAGCTTGTAATAATCTGTGTGCTTTGTGTGTTTCTTTGCAGTGTCCAGTGCCAGTTGATTCACCTGTTTGCTCGTGGCATTGAAGAGACCCAAGAGCAGCAACAGTTTGTGTTTGAGGAGCTCTGACAATGTGGAAACGCTGAATGTGGTATTTAGATGCACAAGGCTGAGTGGATCTTGACAAAAAGAATATGCTAATATTTTTTTTATGTATTTCAAAGTGATTTTAATTGATGTATTACCAAAATGGTGTAGATTGTAAAGTCCCGGTGTGGTTGTACAGCTGGTCTCCGGTGTCATTGCCACATCTTGCTCTAAGTTTGAATATGGGCAAGAATGTTCTTTTCACCAAGTATCTTATGAAGCCTAAACTATTCCTTTAAAAGATAACATGAAAGTAAAAAGTGCTGAGAGATTTTTATAGGCAAAATATGTTTATCTGGGGCCAATTGGCATTTGAAATGCAATGTGCCCAGTTTTTCTATCTTAAAAGTGACTTGTGCATTTCTTTGAAAAAATGTTTGACTGTGCATCTAAAGGAAAACAGAGCTCCACATTGAGCAAGACTGAGCTGGTCTCCACCAACAATCTTTTATTTTTTACCTTTTGTCATGAAGGACAATTCAAATAGAATTTTCTCTTAGAGAGGCGTTTGTGCTTTGGAAGGCTGGTGAGCCATAAAGATAAACTTAAAAGCACACAAGAGCAAAGCACTCAGATCTTACGGTTAAACTGTGGCCCAGGAGAAGTTGATTTTAGCCAGGAGCTCTAAAGCGGAATACAGTGCTAATACTCTAACATTGCCCCAGTGGATTATGGGTAATAAGGCAAAGTGGAGACTAAGTGATCTGGGGCTTCTCTGCACCTGTGACTCAGAGATGTGATCTTCACTGGTTAAAAACAATGACAGCTCGATCAGCAGCTGAGGTTTACAACCCTTTAATCCTCATTAAGAATAATCTGGTGATCTGGAAATAAGCCCAGTCTCTTCTCAAATAGAAGAATTATTTAAATAGTCACTAAAATAAAAAAAATAAAAAATCATAAACAAGTACATACAATGAAAATTATACATACATATTGATAACTTTATGCAAAAATATCACATATACATCAGATATTTGATAATATAATTACTTGAATGTGTTAAAGCATTCATTTTACTTGGGTCATTTGGAGCTGGTCTTCATTTGATTCAAACATACTTTTATCATATTAAGTAGTTTTTATTGTTCCACCCAAGAGTTCAACTCCCTAAATAAAATACTTGTGAGTTGTTTTGATTATAGTTCTCATCTCATCAGGTAAAGCAAAAATATGAGAAGGAAAAACTCTGACCCTATTTTGCAATAGTAAACACTCGCAAAGCTAAATTGTACTAACCTTATTTAATTCATATCAGTTCATATCAGTTAGACTTTGCCTGGCACTGTATTATGATGCTTTTTGTCTTCATATTCCTGAGGTGGCGTGTCCTTCTCTGTGCACTTGTTTATTTCACACTGTAAAAATCTTCTCTTTCTGAATGTGGGCCAACTCCTAACACAGGCCTCTAATGTTTCACCTTCAGCTCTAATTTAGTGAATTTTGGATGTTCTTCTGGTGTTGGTGGTGTTGAATCTCGGAAACGTACAAAACACTGCAGAAAGACACGAGAGAGGGTTCGACAAACGTTGGATATTTATGACTGAGAAGAAAAAAATCCATGTTTTGCAAGCATATATGCAGTGTATGTGTGTATCTGTGTGTGACTAACTGATGACTAATTTATTTGCCAAATAAAATTCTTTGAAATTATATGTTCATTGTTTTTAATGATTGCTTATGTTTAACTATGAAAAATGTGTCCTAATCCTGTAAAGTCTGTCCTTTTATCTAATTTTAGATTTTAATTTAGAATTGTGAAATGAGAAATATAATATGACTATTCTGAGATAATGAATGTTTTACAGCCATTTCTAAAACACAATCAAATTTTAAAAGCAAAGACAAATGTGAAATTACTTTGCACAAGAAACTCAAATTGAGCTAATTTTGATTTCAAATAAAACTAAATTACGTCCTCCGTGTTTTAACTGTTCACAAGGTCAGTCAATAACTTCTGGGAGCATTGAAGTGTAGATGTAGTATAAAACTCAATATTACAGTTACAACATGTTAATCACATTATCGGTTATGCTCTCAAATCATACAGAACACTGCAAAAGCTGTATGGGGACACAGGTAAAGCTAATGAACTTTAAAATCACAGTCTTACCTTTCTTTACCTTATCTACATACACATAATTTCCCGGTCCCTGTCATAATGTTGTTTCCTCATCAAACATACCTGGATTTATGTTTTGTTTCATTCACATCATTTTAATACACAAATCCTGCATAGTGAGGCTGAGTTTTTGTCTCAAACAGAAAACACCAAACATCATCACTAGAATCATTTGGATCATCTGGAATTTGCGTTTTTCCTTTTCTGAGTTTTGGGGGTGTAGACAGACATAAAAGGCTACCCAAATGTGAATAAAACAAAACGCAACTCCAGGCATGTTTGTGATGAGGTGACTACATTATAATATGACTTAAAGGTAACAAGACTCATTTTTGTGTAACACTTTATAATAAGGTGCCATAATAAATAGTAAACTAATCATTACCTAACCCTTCATTAATATTTATTAATTCTTACTAAAATGTCTATTTTGCAGTTAATAGTTTTTTCACCATTAACTAAACATTAATTGTTTGCATGAAATCGGTGTATTAATGTTTTAACAAATAGAAAATAATCTATTAACTAATATCGTACTAATATTTATTAATAGTAACTAAATGTGTCATTGGCTCTGCTTATCTCAGTCTGAACCTCTCCTCACAGGATCACTGTTGGTTAAGTTGGTTCAGCGTAATTAATACATTAGTATTATGTAGGTATCAGTGTAGGACACCTTATAATAAAGTTGGAACAGTAATTATTAACTATATACACATAATACTACTTTACTTATAAAATGTATTAACATTTATTAATAATTTTATTTAATTTATTAATAGCAAATATTTTACATTTTACTCTTAACCAACTTAACCAACAAGGATCCTGTGAGGAGAGGTTCATTAACAAATATTAGTACAATATTAGTTAATAAATTATTTTCTATTTGTTAAAACATTCATACACTGATTTCATGCAAACAATTAATGTTTAGTTAATGATGAAAAAATGATTAACTTGTGCGAAATAGATATTTTAGTAACAATTAACCAATATTAATGAAGGGTTAGGTAATGATTATTGCTGTTTATTATGGCACCTTAATATAAAGTGTTACCTCTTTCACTTTGAGGACATATGTGTGGTCTGTTGTCACTGGTCATTTTGTGCTGTTTGCTTGATTCACTTTAGATGCATTGAGTGCCACCAGCCACTAGAGGGGTTCTTTTTTTGTTAGCTTTGTTACTATAGTTGCACATTCTTGGAAATGTTCATGAAATATATTTTGTCATTGACCTGGATCAATTAAGGAATTAGGAATTTTACAGTCTTGGCAAAGCAACAGGCCCAGAAAAGCATCTTGCATAAGAGATCCAAAAATGTCCCTCATCTGATCTGTGTATACTTTCCCTCACCGTGTTCACAGAAAGCAGCTCTGCCTTGTTCCCAGTCACAGCAGAGGGATTCTCCAGCCTCTCATCTCCTCAACAGCACCAAATTGTTTTCCTCTCCCCATTGTCTGCTCTTTCTTCTTCATTTTCTGATTTTGCCACTTCCTCATTGATTTATCCTCCATCTGTGTGTGGGGCCCGCTGAGGATTGCTATCTCATTCCCCTGTCCCACCTGAGACACAAGGTGAGGCTGGAGATGCACACACACACACGCATACACACACATACACATACACACACATACATACAGACACACAACAGGGAAATGGGGAGATGGCCTGGATTCACCACTGTCCTCACCCTAAGAAACATTTCCTAACGGGACACGATGGAGCAGGACGGCCCCCTGATACTCTCATTCACACTCCCACCCCCCTCTGTGCTGCTGTCACCTTCACACACTAAGAGGTTTGTCCCACATAAAGGAGCAAAAGCTGATTTGAAACATGTACTATACGCCCCAAGCCTAGAACCAGACTTCTCTCACTATACACTGTATATTTGTGATTTATTTTGTGGCATAAAGCATAAGCAGTTATGATTTGGATATCTAAATTGAATAGACCTTTTTTGTTATCACACTTGCTTCAGGCATTGTAGAAAATTAAATGTTTGCAGACTCATTCAGCTTTTCATTTTTCTATTACTTCTGATGCCCTTCTTGACACAACCTTTTAAATGTATCACGTTTTGAGAATACCATAAATGTGGAGAATGCATGTAAAATGATCTTTTACCTAATAAGGTAGTGAAAAACACAATTCTTGAATTTCTTTAATAAAATGAATATTGAAAGTGGATACTCAGTTGAGCAAATATTGATAGAGGAAAAAAAATCACTTGGGCCTGAATAGTTAGTAGTTTCCTGAATGGTCTACTTGTCTAAGACAACATGGTAATATTAAAGAAACTACTGCTGGTGAAAATTGCATTCTCTTGTCTAAAGGATGAGTGTGGAGCCTTTTCCTTGGCATCAAAAAATTGATTGTGACAAAACACAACAAAACAAAGTGTTACCTCTTGTGTCTGCTAATTCTTAGGATGTTTTCTTGAACTGCAGCTTGTCCCTGTAAATACATTCTAAAAACCTGTGATCAGGAAAGATGATTTGTTGCCAGTAGCACTAAAGGTGCCTGAAAAGAAGGCCTTGTCACCTCGGAGAACATATACAGAAATAATTAAAGGGCCATATTACGCTATTGTCTGCTCTACGTTATAATATATAATATAATACTCATCAAAAACATACTTGGAGTGGTGTTTTGTTTCATTCACACAATACACAACTGCTGCATATTTAGGCTGAGTTCTTCTCTCAGACAGATAACAATCTGTTCCACCTTGTGATGTCATGTCAATTTTGCATAATGGAATTATATTTTACTCAGATTTTACAGCACAGAACTAGCACTTGACTGTTTTATTCTGTTGTTGTAATATTTTAGCTTGTCCTACCTTGTCCTTGAGTGTTTTGAAAGGCTCTTGCAACTCACCTCACCATAAAATCAAATACAAACATTAATAGTCCTGTATGTGCACATGGAATGGCTGTGTGATGAAACATAAAAGTCCAGACTTGGTGATGACTTGGTCCAAGCAGAAAGATGCTGCAGAGGAGGTGGTGGACAGTTGAAGCACTCTTGTGTGTATTGATTGGATTGGTCTCCCTGTGAGAGAGTACGATCAATGAGGCTATAACAGTCCATCTTCACAGAGAGGAGCCTCTTATCTCCCACTGCCCATCGCCCACACACTCACAAGTCCCACCACCAGCCTGCACTTACACAGACTACACTGGACTCACCTGAGATGTGGACCCAGATATATGTAATCAATGGAACTTTCAAACACTGGAGTATTTTGACAATCGACAAGGACAGACAATCTTTCCTAATCGATCAGTATTTGGCTTCTTCAGCAACATAAATTAATTGCAAATGCTTTTAGCTGCCACTCGACTTTTTGTCATCAGAGAGCAGTAAAGTGAACAAGCACTTGGTTTGTTAGTGCCAAACCTTTGATGAAAATATAAGACGTTTAGCCATCTGGATAACGTATTATCTCAAACATGGTTTCTGCGCTCCTTGTGGATTAAACACAGTGCAGTAGTAGCAGAATATAGAATTAGTTTAGCTGTTGCAACTTTTTAGTCAACACAGCAACTTTAAAGTTTCACTGCATAACATTTCTTCTAGAGGGTCCGCCACCTGCTTGTCTCCATGGAAATGTTATTACTTTGTCTAGAATGGCCCACAGCAATGAATAAATGCTAGATGCATATGTTTAAAATCCTACTATGGAACATTCAAGGCAAAGCAATAACATCTCCATGGAGACAAGTAGGTAGTGGACCTTCCATCAGAAAGGTTGCGTATTTTATGTACCGCTATACATTTTATCATATTATTTTTATTTTTATCTTTTTATTTAGTGTGGTTTTATTTTTGTAATTATTTTAGATAATGGATTTTTATTTTCTTAGCACTCAGAGATGAAAGATGAAAAGTCTTTTAGAAAAACAATTACGAATTGCATTAGAAATATCAAAGTAGAAGATGGAAAATGGAAAGTGGAAAATGGAAGCCTAAGAGCCCAATGCTTTAATAAACTAAATGAATTAAAGTAAAAGTGTTCCACATATAATCAGAACATACTGTGACACAAGCCGTACACTTGATTGATTAAGAACCAATCATAAAAACATCCTTCATTTTGCTTACAACATGAGATACAGGCAGATATACTTCAAAATAGACCATGTTTAGTCGATGAGTCTTTCCTGTTAGAATTACATGAAGTCCTCTGAGCCGTTAGCAGGTTTATGTTTGGCAGCATAGCTTTCAAAGGTCTCTACAAACTGTAAAATAAAAAAATAAATAAAAATCTTAATGACTTAAAAGCACTGCCCAAGAGAATGTTCCCACCTTTGTAAACTCTTGTTGAGTTGAGTAATTTGCACATTTTCATTAGTCTGTGCTAAGATGTCGGTGTGTGAAAGAAATATGCTTTACTGTGGAAAGGTGAGACAGGTTTTCAAACAATAAATGAATAAAAAAAAGGACTGCAGCATCTTACAAGAATTTTTATACGCGTTCTAAAAATTATGTATTCTCCAGACAACAAATAACCAATTACTTCAGGGTGAATTTACCATTAAATTACAATGGATGATGAATCTGACTTCAATGTGTAAAAATGATCCAAAGTTAAAGGTCTTTTATTATTGTGGCCATACCGGCTCGTCAAAGCCTGAACCCGTCAGATCTCAGAAGCTAAGCAGGGCCGGGCCTGGTTAGTACTTGGATGGGAGACCACAACGAATTCCAGGTGCCACAGTGGGGCGCCAGTGGCAAAAACTGTCGTTGTGTCCTTAGGCAAGACACTTCACCCACATTGCCTAGTATGAAAGTGGTGTGTGCGTGAGTGTTGGTGGTGGTCGGAGGGGCTGATGGCGCAGATTGGCAGCCTCGCTTCCGTCAGTCTGCCCCAGGGCAGCTGTAGCTACAATGGTAGTTTACCACCACCGGGTATGGAGTGAATGAATAATGCTCTGTAAAGCGTCTTTCAGTGTCCAGAAAAGCGCTATATAAAACTGATGCATTATTATTATGCAAAATTGACTCTTGTGAGCTTTAAGTGATGTTATAATGTTATTCCCTCAGCAAAAAATCCCTGGAGTTGTGTTTCGTTCATTCAAATGTTTGAGTAAACCTTTATTATTAGTCCGACATCACCAAAGCTCAGAATGCTCCGTTCCAACTTGTGATGTCATGTAGTGGTAGTTTTCAAGTTAGCAGTTCCTTTTACCTTTAGTGCCACAGTGGAGAAGTAGTAGATCTAGAGGAAACTGCTGTTGTGTTCTTGAGCAAGACATTTCAGCCACCTTGCCTAGTATGAATGTGGTGATGGTTAGAATTATTATTACTATAAATTAAAGGTGCACCATTGTACAGTTTAGAAGTTTGACATTTTACACCGCAAAAAGCAATATCTAGGTTAGAAATGAGTTAAATTAAGAACATTTTAAGTAAAATTACTACCAATGGAATAAGTGTGCTCTTCTCAGTTCAAACATTAGATTTTGTTTCTTATTTTAAGTGCAAAAAGTTTGTTTATATATTTATTTATTTTGGTAGCAAGATATATTTTCATTTTTTAACTTCCACTGGTAGATACTTTCTTAATTTGAGTTATTTGAGTTTTAGTTGTGGCATGTGACAAGAGGGAATCTTGGAAGAAAAATCAAAAGTCCCATAACATGTTGTAATTGCTTTAGGGTGGCAGAATGAGAAGCCAATTGGGAAAATGTGTTATCTTTTTTTTTTAGGGAACGAATATTTCCTTTTCAGTTAGCTTTTGTCTGTACATAAACCCCCCACAGTGCCTCCTAATTTGTTTGTTTAGTCCCCTTGACCAAACACCCTTCTCATCAGACAGTTAGGGCCTCACTGATGCATGGCTGTATTTTCTTGCAGTGGTACAAAGGAAGCCATCGCGAGCCCCTTCTGTTTAATGGACTCATTTGGAGAAACCATTTTGTATGTGAGCTACTCGGGACACTCCACGCTGAGTTCTGCTGGAGAGGACAAGTCCCACTAACATTAGCCTGTAATTACTTCAAGCACCATTAGCGGCACAATGGCGTTTGCGGCCAGTCCAAACTCAAGTCTCTCCTCTTCTCGGTGTTGTTGTTGGACATTGCGCTGGTCTGGACAAACGGATCCTCCTTCTCTAGTGATTAACAAGTAATGAGGCAGTTTTGTGAAAGTGAGTGCACAGATCCAGCATCAGTAATGACTTGTCTCTATAAAAACTGTGCATTCGCTCCAAGTGCGAGACTCAGTGGCAGTATGGACCCAAATAGGATAATAATAATAATACAATAATAATAATAATAATGCATCAGTTTTATATAGCGCTTTTCAGGACACTCAAAGACGCTTTACAGAGCATTATTCATTCACTCCATACCCGGTGGTGGTAAACTACTATTGTAGCTACAGCTGCTCTGGGGCAGACTGACGGAAGCGAGGCTGCCAATCTGCGCCATCGGCCCCTCCGACCACCACCTACACTCACGCACACACCACTTTCATACTAGGCAATGTGGGTGATGTGCCTTGCCTAAGGACACAACGACAGTTTTTGCAACTGGCGCCCCACTGTGGCACCTGGAATTCCTTGTGGTCTCCCATCCAAGTACTAACCAGGCCCGGCCCTGCTTAGCTTCTGAGATCTGACGGGTTCAGGCTTTGACGAGCCAGTATGGCTCGTCATTTTAAACCCATGAATAAAATGCAAAATTTTATTCATGGGTTTCAGCTTCCTGTTATAGATTATATATTTTGAGGATTGTTCACCATTCAGAAGATAGGATATTTTGTTTTAAATTGGTAACAGTCATACTTTTTATTGTTCTGAAACTCATGGATATTCAAGAGTTTCAACTGATGTAAAATTAGCACTGTTGCCGTATCAATAAATACTGCAGTTTTCAGATTTTTTAATGGTCCTCAAAATGATTAGAAAAATGTTTTGAAACATCTTTAAAACCCATAAAAATACCTATGAAAATCCCTTGGCAGCACTTTAGTTTAGGGGCCACATTCATGGCTAACGAGGACCCCATAAACTTGCAGGGCCCCATAAAGACTATACCATTTGGCAGAAGCAAACGACTAAACAAAAGTGTAAGAGTTGTTTGTTCTAATTCACTTCTCGGTTATTCTTGGTGGTAAGATTATTTTGTGTGACAGAGGTGTGGCAACAAATCTATGCTATTCTGGCTCATTGAGATGGTGTATTCCCTGGATCAGTGGTGGGTATCTGGACAGTGTTTTTGAGATCAAGATGTTTCGGCTTCCATCCAGGAGCCATTTTCAACTGATACAACTGGCCTGAAACACTGGGACTTTATCCTACTCTGCCCTGTCCTTGGTTTACTGGCTAATATCATTATAGGTCATTATGTCCCTATCATGTTCTGACTGTCTCACCTTGTTAAAACTCTTCCAGTGTTTCAGGCCCGTTCTATCAATTGAAAGTGGCTTCTGGATGGGTTGAAACCATCTCTACATTCCGGATCATTATTCACCACCATAAAATCCAGAATCACTTTCATTTATAGGCAGGAGATGACATGAGACGACTCCCTCAAGAACACAACAAAATGAACAGGCAAATTAGGAAACCAACAAACCAACACTCTTTAAATCTTTTAGTTGCACTTGTAACACTGAGTAATTTGATTCATCTCATGTCTGTTAGTGAATGTAATTTAAATGCGCTCATATATTGAGTTATGATTTATCTTTATAGGCATCAAAATATTCCCCGTCTAAAGCTATAGTGGCTAGTTTTATCTCAGCAAATTTCATGCAGCACCTAAAAGGAGTAACTCTGCCATTTTAGTTTTGTAAGGCGCTCACCGGAGGAAAAAGGTTGGAGTTAAAGCAGGGGTTGCTTTAGATAATGGCTATACTGCATATTGAAAATACCTTTCAGTCTTTTTACTACAAGTTTTCCTCGCTCTTACAACTTTTCAAAGCCCCATTGAGGTAATTTTCTCCCGCGTCTTTACCCTCACCGGTTGCCCTCTTCCCTCCTCGTGCCCATTGCATATCCATCATGACATCGACGCCCTGTTTTCAGCTTTGGGTGAAAATGATTGAGGTGCGCTGGACAGTGTCAGCCACCCCAGGGCAAGCACAGCGGGACGAGGACCAAGGGACATGTCACCTCGTAAAGAATGGTTTGGACTTGTGGAGGAGAGGAGGAAGAGGAGGAAGAGGAGGAGGAGAAGGAGGAGAGCTTATAATGTGGAAGTGCATGTCCTTTCCCGAGGGGCGGACTTCTTATCTAACCAGCGTCTGGGAAGAAAAACAAGCCAATATGTCGGTGCGGAGACGAAACAGATAGAGAGAGCATCAGATTTAGCCACTGTGACACAACTATAGGGCAGTCCACTTTATGGCCAATGAGCCGTATCTGTCCACAGCAGTGATAGAGATGGCAGAGAGCCGGGACATTTGTGGAAGCAGAGATTGCAGTAAGTAATCCTGAAAATGGGGAGATATCTTGACAAACTAAAGCCATACAGCTGGGAGAATACCAGGGTCCAAGGAAGGCATGCACTGCAACCATAGTTATAATGAATTCATGATATTTGTCTTGATTTTAGTCATTTTAAAGTTTAGGTTTACCTTATGAGTAGTTCAAGATATTTATGGTTTCAGTTTTGTTCTCCAATTCTTCTATTTTCAATTTCTTTTAATTTATAATTCTTTTTTGTGTATTTTCTTTATTCACATATGCAATTTTCAGACTGTTTGAAAATATACAAAAACTAGTGAGAAATAAATATGAGCCAACCAACTTATAATGTCAAATTTAATATGGATACACCTTTGTGGAGCATGTTGTCTTGCAATGAGTGTTTGCAATGACAGTGAACCAGATATATTTGAACACAATTTTCCTATACTAAATCTCTCATCTCTCAGTGTGGAGCAAGATTTTTTTGCTATTACTCTTGCCAAAATAATTCAGAGGAAGTAACAGCAACCTGTAACTAAAATCATGTTTTTGTAAAAAGCTTTATTTTCTTTATAATAAACCTCTTGTTCTTTTCCAGCATGAAGCAGATGTTGTGGTCTCTTAAGTACAGAGCTGTTTCCCCATCTGTTTCTTTCAGTTTTAACAATTAAAATATCGGTCTGTTAGAAATAGGCTAGAAATAGACGTCAGGATGGATGGAGGGGGTCTTTCTTATTAAAATGACGCTAATATAAATAAGTATTTACACAAAGCTTATTGATGATTTTGCCCACTCATTCCACAAAAATCTCGATCTTGTATTTGTTTGTGCGTTGCAGCAGTTGGAAGTACACACTTTAATCAGTCTTTTACTGCCCCCTTAAGGAATTCTGGTGCAGTGAGTTTAATTCTTTTCTCAACAAAGTTTGCCTGGCTGTCTGTACCTGTAAAGCAGTCCGATCATCTTCATTTCAGATTTAAGCAGCAAGTTTACATCTTGTTCTTGATGTTCTTATGGTGAAAGTGGGACAAATTATGAAGTAAAAATGTACGTATTGTTTTATACAGCAAACTATGCACCATGGACCGCTCATAAACCAATATGATGCTATATATAGCATCATATTGGTTTATATTATATTATATTGGTTTACAACACAAAACTAGGAATATAGATATTCCTAGTTTTGTGTTGTCCAAAGTCATGGGTTGAAGCTATTAAGAAAAAGCAAATACAGGTGAGGTAAGCAAACATATGGTGGTGCACAAAGCTAATAGACATTAGTCATTACAGTGTTTAGAGGAAGGGGGCGCTCCACTGGGACCTGCTGTAGATAGGGGCATGTAGATACACATTGAAATGCATGGGAAATCACATATAGGGAATTGTTTGAAGGAATTGCATGTTACGTTTACACAGAGTGAAGAAAAGGTGTGTGTTTTTTATGTGTAAATGACAAAGGGGACAGAGAGGACAGAAGACAGACTGTACAAATAGTCACAGTGCATTGTGGAGAATATACTTGTATAATAAGACCAGGAAAGATTCCTTTGGGTGAAGTGCTGAAAGGGAGTTTAGTCATTAGTCTCTCCCAACTCAAACAGAAAAATAGAATCCCAGAACAGTCCCTTTGTATTCTCATTTATTTCTGGATTAAAGGCAAATTATTCCTTTCTGACTGGACTTTGTGAGGGCATTTTCTCATTCAGAAGATGTAATATTTTAATTTGAATTGTGTTGTTGCTATTACAATGAATCTGGTAGGAATCCTTTGCCTGAAACCCATGAATTGGCCATTAATCCATACTGATGAAGAAGGGTTTTTTAACCTTTTAACCTATTACAAACCCAATCTAAGAATAAACTACATTAGATTGAACCAGATTAAATCCAATTTTGATGTACAAACTAATGATGTAGCTGTATATGTAAGTATAATGTGATCTCTGAACACCTAGCAGACAAGTTTAAATTTTGAAACAAATAACTAAACACAACATTCTAAATAATAAAGCACAATAATGATGCAGCTATAGTGTCCAGCTTTGCAGTTTCTCTTTACCACAAATTTTAACTCTTATGTCAGAAGTTAGATGGCGATATAGGCAAAGGGATAGTGCGTAGCCATAAAGAAACAGTCTGACACAAAGCTAAATCTGTACTTGTCATTATACCTGAGGCCACTTTGTCAGCACGCTCGGCAGCCTGGTTAATGGCGCGACAGTCAGTAGAATATTTCACTGGTCACATATTTACATTGGCCACTGCTTCTGACCTCATCACTCCTCACCGATGCCTAGCGTTAACCGTGTGCAAAATTACTGCATTGATCAGGGACGTCCCCGGTGGGTGGTCTGATCTTGTAGCGTCAGGCCTGAGAAAGAACAAACCAAGTGTAGCGCAAAGAAAGGCCAAAACACAGCGCCCCATGCTGTTTCCTGCCTCATTGCATTGGCCAATCCCAAATCCATCTCGCCTGTCATCCATTTGCTGCAAACACTATCAAAAACTCATCTTCTGCTTGGTTTTTTTATTGCCTTGTGTCTCTGGCTAACTTCCTTCATCATAAGTTCCATAAAATGTATTGGCGGAAGGCTAAAGCGGGCAAGATTATTTGGCAATTAGAGGTCTACATTTCAATAGACCTATATATTTTACATCAAGAAATAATTAAAGATGCACTATGTCACTTTTTGGCTGGAGGTTCATCATCTGCTTGTTTCTATGGATATGTCTTTGCTCTGCCTGGAATGTTCCACAGTATATCAGCTTTACCTTACAATTATTACATTACAGGTTTTATAGCTAAACACACATGTATAGCTCCATAGATCTGGCCTGTTGCCTGATCTCCATGAAAAAGTTACATACTGTACCTTTATTAAAGCATGAACAAAGTCTTAATTAATAATGAACAAATAGTTTATTAAGAATGATTAAAGGGACATTTGGAAATTTGGACATAGGGTCTCATTTACTAGTGAGCCAGAGAGTAGTTGATGTGTGGAGACACATCATTTCATCCAGTCCTTATATTTGTAGTTGTCTCTGATGCTAGGCTAGTGCATGTCTATCATGGATGTATAATAAAAGCTGGATAAGGCACGCCCCCTCTATCCGTGACCGTAGACTGACATGTGGCCGAGTGATGTATTGCCTGCAGCCCAAGAAAAATTCTCCCATAGAAGCACAATGCATTTTTAGAGAAATCAAACTGCCCGTGTTCGGCTGACAGGGCATCCACAGCTTTCATAAAGGTCGGATTTTGTAGGGATTCTTTTGTATTTTTACAATACAAACGTAAAAAAAAAAAAAAAAAAATCATCAAACCGCCTAAAAATCAGCTTAACCTAGCCCCGCTCTGAGCCCACGCTAGCTCCGCTCTAGCAGCTCGCGCTCTGATTGGTCAGAACTGTGTTTCTGACGTCACAGCCCAACAGTCTTGGGCTCCCCGATGTCAGACGTTGGGCTGCAAACAAGGAAGTAAATGCAGAAGTGAAAATCTTTTTTTGCGGTCATGCACCAATGAGCACAGGCCATTGAAAACAACAGGGCGCCATCTTGGATTCATCTTCCAGATTTGGATTCATCTTCTTACTCACTCAACAAAGCACCTGGAGCAAATGTGTTATTATGCCAGACTGTCGATGTGAATGTCTGTGTTGACAGAATAATGGTTGAAATAAAACTAACTTTGCATCGCATGAATCGTCGTATGTTGAGGGACTATTTTCTCAGCATTAGTAGTTAGTTGTGATGTAACCAGCTCACTTCAACAGAGAATTGCGAGATACTTGTTGTAGCTAGTCCCACTACAGTTCGATTGAGCAGTGGATTAGGCTACAAACCAATGACGTGGCAACATGGTAAATCAGTGTGCGTTCACACTTCTGTCCATCTGCTTTGCACCATCGCAGAACCAGCCATGATCCTCGAGCATGGAGAACCAGAGCAGCCCACTCGGACCTGTAGTCCACAGCGCATTATCGCTTTCACTGCACGGATCCAATGCACAGAGGCACATGGAGGATGGAGCCTCTGCACCTATCTGGAGTCTATCTGCTACATAATAATAATTTTCTTGCCTGGTGCGGACCAATTAATCAAACTAGCAGTGTGAAAAAACCCTAAAGCAGGTCTAAACCAGGATTGAACCAGGTCTAAACCAGGTCCAAAGCAGAACTAAACCAGAACTGGACTAGGACTGAGTGTTGTGATGTGGCGGAGGTGCGACCGTGTAGACTGTCGGGGGACTGCAGGTGGTGACCGGTGCAGAGCTCTGCGTCAAAATCATTGGGTCCTCCGAACGTGGCCATATGTGGAAAAGGCTTCTTTGTGTGCTCTATGTGTTGCTATGGCAGCTGCAGGTAAACTAGAGTACAACACGCTGCTGCTGCTCAGACATAAATCCTTCAAATGCAAGGTTTCAAACATTATTCTATCAATACAGACATTTATGTCGATAGTCTGGCGTAATAACACATTTGCTTCGGGTGCTTTGTGGAGTGGGTAAGACTGTTTTTAGTGGCAGGCTAACAACGGCCATAGACATGTACTAGTCTAACATCAGTGACAACTACAAATTTAAGAACTGGATGAAATATTTTAAAAAGTGTCTCCACACATTGTAGTAAAATCCCAGAATGTCCCTTTAAGGTTTAGTTACTTAATTGATGCCCTAACTCCTTAAATTAATTTGTGACTAAGCCTGGACCATTCTTGCACTCAACCTTTGTTCATGCAAAAGCTTAGTTCATGCAAAAATAAGGGCAAATTAAAGTGTAGTCATTATAAAGTGCTACCATTTGTTTGATCGGCCTTTTTACTGTTTTACTGTTTACTGAGCGGTTTTACACTGTAATGGTATATGTTCTGTAGATATGCAGAAGTATGTGGGTGGATATGGAAATGTCTCATAAAGGTTAGATCTAGTGCCAGAGCAAACAAGAGGCAAGGATCAGGCTCAAACCACCAGCCAATCTCACACTGCTGCCCTCTGGGACAACAGGGACATATTAAAGGCAAAGACACACATACAGTGGTGCATCTTTAAATCAACACAAGGCTCACGTCATTTTTGATCAAACATATCTTAAAACACAAAGTGAAATCTTTCTCTCTTTTTGTCATTTTAATTGTTACAGTGGGAAATAACATAATAACTTGCATTCTGTCTCATTCTAAAATAAATAAATTCATAAATAAATAAACAATACCCTCCACTTCTGTCACCCCTATACCCAGTGATGGGGAGTAACTGAATACAAGTACCGAGAATACATATCCTGAATACTAATTTTGAGGTAACTGTTCTGGTACAGTTACGTTTTCATTTGGTGGCATTCATTTACTTTACTAAAATTTAAAAATATATATATATATATATATTGTGGCACTCACTCTAATTTGGCCTTCAAATTGCACGGAAATTTGTAAGAACATTTAAAAAATCACTTCTCTTGTGGTGATAATTTAAATGCAACCCATGAAACTCTTCAAATTATTCTGAATACAACTGTAACTGTATTGGTAACTAAACTACTAGACGACTATTTTCAAAGTATCCTTCCCTTTACTGCATATACCTGATCTGAATATGACATGGCATTCCAAGGCTTGTTAAATGTGGGTAATACATGGCATAATTAAGTATGTAAATATATTGTGTAGCACCAGTTTTGTAAGTGTCTGAGTAATATACCAGTATAATCGCCTAATCATATTTTGTTCACAAAATGAATGTATTTTCCATGTATTACTGGCTTATTTAAATTGGACTTGTTGCTATACCACACATGCACTGGGAGCTGCATGCATTATTCCTGAGCTGGGTCTCTTGTGGGGCTGTTTAGTGCTGTTGGCATTGGGAAATATTGGATGTTTTCTGGTTTTAACCTCTTAACATCCACCGTCCCTGATCAGGGACGGTTCCGGTTCTTTTTCTTTCTAACGTAATTCATTTAATATCCCTTTAGTCAATATGAGCTTCCTATATATCATTTGAAAGCTTACATACACCACAAAATGCACATTATGTTCATTTCTTTCCAAAACACATTCCAAAAACTTTGCCCGCAATCAAACTGTACCATAAACAAATCAGAAATCTCGCATTTCTTACCTTTTGACTGCTACTCCAGCTTCAAATCACATTCAATCCAGAAGTGTTAGTGCTTTTTCTGTTCCTCATAGTCCACAGAATAAAAATATCCACTTGTTTTTTCTTCATAAGACGCTCCGTGTCGTTGCTATCCAGCCGAAAGCCCATTGTCTGCGTTCGAACGTAGCTCCTCCAACAATAAATCCATTTTTGCGCATGGCTTTGTAAACATAGCTTCCATTTTGGCAGCTCACTTAGGGTATGGTTGTTTTCCCCCAAGTCTTAGCTTCAAAACAAGACATTCCGCGGAGTTTTCCATGAAAGTTCACCGGAGTCAGACCCAGCTGTCTGAAGCCGGGCGTCTAGTTGAGACAAAGTATCCAAAGCATCTCCGTGCGTCGACGGCAAAACGTAATGCATCATTGGACAATCAGGTTGTCAATCACAAAATCTTGTAGCCAATCAGTAAAGCTTTCCAAAAAGAGGTGGGACAGTCAGATCTGAGGTCAGATCAGGGCACAGCAAGAGTGCGCATTGGTGCCAAGCCGCCATTTTGGAGATGGGACATGGATGGTCTGGATGATTACGCACAGCGTTTGCGCAGTTTTTCAGAGTTTTTCGATAAAGTGTAGCACTATTAGCACTAATTTTACGATTTCTAAGGCTAAGAAGCAAACAAAACAAAATAATAATAATAATAATAATAAATAATGGTTAATAATGGTTACAGTGCTAAAATATAATTATCAGAAAAACTTTGAAAATCAGGTTATAAGTGATATTTATAGTCCCCAAAGTGACAAAATATGTTTTATATTGCTAGTAGAGTGATAAAAATGCATGTAAAGTAATTTGGCACATTTGGCACAGATGTGCCAAATCTGTGACAGATGTACGATTTCATACAAAAAGGTCCACATTTTCAAAATAGTTGTATCTAGAGGTCTGAACTTTGGCACAGTTGTTGCCAAAACTATGGACAGTTGCTGTGGTGAGTTTGAAATGCATAGCATGAAGTATGTCTTCAGGAAGGCCTTTTATTTTTGCTTTTTTTTTTCCGAGGCCAAAAAAACTACTTTTTGGGCATGTTTGAACAAGTGTACTGCAAGCTGTGAGTCTTCTAGACAAATCTAAGACATATCTACATAAACTAGAAGGACTTAGCTTTCAAATTATGCATCCACAAAGCCTCTAGAGTGTAAGGTGCCCAAACAATAAGCTTTAATATTTGGGTATGCACATTTCGAGAAAAACAGCCAGTTTGAGGTGGGTGTTAATTAATCTTGCCTGCTGTCCCTGAAGGAGTGTGTGGGGCGTTCAAAGTCAGGACATACAGAGGCTCTCTTCAGATGCTACTTTTCATCTGAATCCATGTGAATGCAGGGCTCCATGCTGAGACACCAACATCTGATGATTTGTGAGTTTTTAAAGACACTATTAAAACCGGAAAATGACAAAAAAGTAACAGAAACTGAACTGTGAAGGCACTTTGTTCACACTGGAAGAAATTAAGTTGGATAAAAATTTAGTTCTGGGCTTAAATTGTTTACTGCTGACTTTTTGGAATATCAATCAGCAGAAAAAAATCTTCAAAAGGGAACCCCCAATAGATTAATTATTATATTATAAGAAATTCAAGGCTTTTTAAACGTCTTATAGTGACTGAAAAATGTCTAAATTCTCTATGCCTAGGAGCCACAGTCAATTAAATTTTTGTTTTGTATTTCTCCTACTATTATTTGCAGTAGAGTTTGTCCCTCCTGTGATGTTCAACTCAGTTTTCAACTCATCCCCCACAAACACAATTTGTTTTTGAGTGGCTCATCCAAGCTTCACTTGTGAGATTCAGAACAATATCCTGTAGAGACAAACTTTTCCTCAAAGAAAACCACTGAGATGAAATAGTTTTGTGAAATAGGTTGAAGTGTTTAATTACAAAGACGACACGAACTCTAGGTTAATAAATGGTGATTCTCTGAAGAGCTGGGTGGATATTGGCAAGGCTGTTGTGAATATTAAATAGCTTCTTGTGACACTAAAGAAGTTAGTTAGCAAAGGGTGCTAAATAAATTGTCTTCATTTCACAGTCGAGGCCAAAGGGGTTCTGTTTATGCAAAACAATAATGTGCTAAAGCTAAGAAAGACCAGATTATCATTAGTGCTTCTGTGTCCCATTAGCTGTTGTAGCTGTTGTATTCGGAAAAAAACATTGTTTCAGAGTATTCTAAAAATACATTCATATATTGTACATGTAGAATTTTCAAATACATCAAATACCTGTTTTATTAAACCTACTTGTGTGTAAGAAAAATACATATCCAACTGTGCCTGAGAGGTTTCGTTGGATACCCCTGTTTCCTGGCCATGAACCTAAGGAGGGAAAATATCTCAGGAAAAATATAAAGTGAATTCCTTAGCCTTAACCATTCAACTTCTTATGTGTATACTTGCTGCTGCCTGACTCCGGTGACCTACTGAAATGTACTGACAAACAATCCTTCACTGTAGCATTTAATCAGTATGGGTAATTTAAAATGAACCATATGAGTGAGTCTTTAGACAGAAATGTGGAAAAACACTTGGAAGACATGCAGACTAAAGATTGTGCATGTTAACTTGAGATCTTGTATCCACAACATGAGCATATAGACCTGGTGGAGCATCCCTGCCTCAAGTGGAGGAGTTCAAGTATCTCGGGGTCTTGTTCATGAGTGAGGGGAGTACGGAGCATGAGACTGACAAGTGCAGCGTCGGCAGTGATGCGGTCGCTGTATCAGACCGTTGTGGTGAAGAGGGAGCTGAGCTGAAAGGCGAAGCTCTCGATTTACCTCAATCTATGTTCCTACCCTCACCTATGGTCATGAGCTCTGGGTAATGACTGAAAGAACGAGATTGCAGATACAAGTGGTCGAAATGAGTTTCCTCTGTAGAGTGACTGGGCACTCCCTTAGAGATAGGGTGAGGAGCTCAGTCACACGGCAGAAGCTCAGATTAGAGCCACTGCTCCTCCACATCGAGAGGAGCAGCTGAAGTGGCTCGGCCTCCTGGACACCTCCCTCCACTATGGGGGACTATGTCTCTCAGCCGGCCTGGGGACGTTTGAAAGTCCTTTCTTAGACTGCTGTCCCATCCAAATAAATTTGCCACAATTATTGATAAACTGACAAACACTTCTATTGTGTGTTGAATATTTATGAATGTAGTGTACTCTTGATGCTAATGTAACTTGTGTGTTGTGCATGTGTGTCTGTATAGTGCAGGTAACGATTTCAATCACCAATAATTTTGATAGTTGACTAGTAACAGTTATTCTGATTAGGTGTCAAAGCCCTGATGTAAAATTTGGATTACTTTGAGTTTTTTACATACTTATCAAACTGAAATAAATGCTCAAACTTTATTTTACAACTACAGACATTCAGTATAGGTTACGTCAGCAATCACAAAGCTTAGCTGGATCGAGTTCTGAGAAATAGCTCTTCTACAATCCACAGTCGCCATTTATAGCTTGGCGCATCTCTTTTGCATTTCTCCCAATGGTAAAAGTGGCAGACAGTATTTGTATTATTTGTCCCCTGTGTCTGCTTAGCCCTTTCCATAGGTTTCATTGCAGCAGAGACACAGAGAAGAGGAGCAGTGGAGATGAAGGAGTGGAGGACACAGGCTTTCACAGTGATATAATCAATAAGCCCTTCTTCAGTCTATTTCCTATGGGCTGCTGTGGATAATAGCATTGTGAGGGGGCTGGATCTTTGTGGTTCAGTATACACTCAGGGTGAAGTGGTAGCAACCGTGAAGACTGAGAAGTGTACCAAATGATGTTTTTCTCATGAACAGGTCGGAATAAGAGCACTTTGTGTATATTTTTCTTTTACTGGAAGCTAAGCTAAACTGGAAAAAAAGGGTTTGAACCTTCGAGAAACTTGTTCAATTGGTTTAAGAAAAAGCAACTTTATTTTATAGTGTTAAAATTAAATGGTAAATTGCCACATTTTTATATAGCACTTTCTATCTTCAAGGCTCTCAAAGCACTTTACATCAAGGAACCACTTACCCACTCACACACATTCATACACCAGTGTATGTGGACAAGGTTTCTTGCTCGAAGACACAACAGCATTCATCTGTGGGAGTTGGAATACCACCAGCCTGTGGGTCAGTGGATCTAACCACTCTACCAGTGATGTTTGTCTAGAGCGAGATTGGAACCACCACCTTCAAATCAGTGGACAAACACTCTACCAACTGAGTTACTCTAATAAAATTAACAACATTTAAGCATTTTTTCATGGTCAAAATTACAATAAAATTTAACACAGTGGGCCCAAGTTTAATTGTAAGTTGAATGTATGTGTTCAATTAGATTCAATTTGAAACATTACCTACTTATTAAAAATAATTTAGTATTTACACAAATTAAAATTATTAGAAAGAAATTATTGCTACTCAGTAATTCTCACTAAGCTTTAAAATTTGGATTAAAAAAGAGCATGTTGTTTGGAAGGACAATATGCAATCTTTTATTGTGCCGAATGGAAAAATAAACACCATTCTCTTCTCTCCCAAGAGCACAAATCAATACAAAAGTTTTTCAAAAGAAGTGGCCTGCTAGTACTCAGAAACTCACCCATGACAGCTTATCTGATCTGCAGTTTAATATTTGTTAATGCTCCGGCCCTATATAGGCGAGGGGGTATTAAAATCTCATCTTATATCTTCATGCATGAATTGGCTGGACATCCCTCTGAAACGCCACGTGTAGATGGAAAATAAAAGTTGGAGAGGCTCGTGGGGGATGACTGGAAAGAATTTACACCTCACTGCAAAATGGGCCCAGAGTTTCATTAAAGAGAAGCAGGAGTCAGCAGAGCGCACGGGGCAGGTGGGGCTCACACAGGTGGGTAGAGGGGAGAGGAGGGGAGACTTTCCATCCATACAAGGAGGTTTAAACCATAGGATGGCACGGAAAGAAAGAAATTCAGTGGAAAAATATATTGGTATATACAAAATATACATCATGTACATCATTATGGTAAATGGTCACATTTAGCACCTTTCTGCCTTCAAGGCACTCAAAGCATGAAGGAACCACTCACGTAATCACACACTCAAACACCAGTGTACGTAGACAGTGGGTGCAAGGTGGGCTAAGTGCCTTGTCCAAGGACACAACAACAGCATTCATCTGTGGGAGCTGAAATCGCAACCTGTGGGTCTGTGAATCTGATCTTTCAACCAGTGTTGTTTACGTCGAGAGTGGGATTTGAATCGGATCAGTGACCAAACACTCTACCAACTGAACTATTGTTATTTCCTCACCAAACTAGAACAAAACTGTGTTGAATTGGCACTGTGAGAGAAATTGTAAAATCGGGTGTGCCTAGACTATTTTACAGTACTCTGAAAATTGTTCTTTTTTAACCTCAGAAGATTACTCTCTTTTTGCTCTTAATTAGGTTACTTCCCTCAGGCTTGAGCTTAGTTCTCTGATTGTAAACACCCACAATATTTTCAATTAAGCATGGTAAATACTATCAGCAATAATGTAGCTCAGAGCAGTGGGGCGCTTTTGAACAGAGGTGGTAATTATCAATTGAATAAAAAAAAAATCATTTGGGTGCCACTTTCTAATAAGTAATACAGCTTAAAGCTACCATTTGTAATTAGACCGACCTGGACCGGTTGTATTCTCACGTAACACCATTAAATCTTATCTATGTTACTTTTGTCCGATTGTGTGCCAGCTTTGGCTTGAGAAGAAAACCAGAAAGCAGGTGAGAGGAGGGGGGACTGGTAAATATAAAAAAAAAATGCATTTCTCACCTTCCACGGTGGTTGGTCTCTCTCACCCTCATCAGCTCGGGTCCTCTACCAGAGGCCTGGGAGCTTGAGAGTTCTGCGCAGTATCTTTGCTGTTCCCAGTAGTGCGCTTTTCTGGACTGAGATGTCTGTTGTCCTTCCTGGGATCTGCTGCAACCACTCCTCCAGTTTGGGGGTCACGGCCCCGAGTGCTCCAATCACCACAAGCACCACCGATGCTTTCATCTTCCAGGCTCTCTCCAGCTCTTCTTTGAGCCCCTGGTATTTCTCTAGTTTCTTGTGTTCCTTTTTCCTGACATTGCCATCGCTCGGTATTGCAATGTCCACCACCACGGCTTTGTTCTCTCGCTTATCCAGAACCACGATGTCTGGTTGGTTCGCCATCACCATTCTGTCAGTCTGTATTTGGAAGTCCCACAGGATCTTGGCCCGCTCATTCTCCACAACGTTTGGAGGCATTGCCCACCTTGATCCTGGGGTTTCTAGCCTGTACTCTGCACAGATGTTTCTGTACACTATGCCCGCTACTTGGTTATGTCGCTCCATGTAAGCTTTCCCTGCCAGCATCTTACACCCTGCAGTTATGTGCTGGACTGTCTCAGGCATTTCTTTGCACAACCTACACCTTGGGTCTTGTCTGGTGTGGTAGATCTGGGCCTCTATTGCTCGTGTGCTCAAGGCCTGCTCCTGTGCAGCCAGGATGAGTGCCTCCGTGCTGTCCTTCAGACCAGCCCTCCCCAGCCATTGGTAGGATTTCTTGATATCAGCCACTTCAGTTATGTTCCGGTGGTACGCCCCGTGTAGGGGTTTGTCCTGCCATGATGGTCCCTCCAGCACCTCTTCCTCTGCGCCCCACTGTCTGAGACATTCTTTGAGCATGTCATCAGTCTGGGCCTTGTCACTGATGTACTTGTGGAGCTTGGATGTTTCATCCTGGGCAGTGGTTCCCACACTCACTAGTCCTCGGCCTCCTTCCTTCCGGCTCGTGTACAGTCTCAGGGTGCTGGACTTGGGATGGAACCCTCCATGCAGGTCAGGAGCTTTCGTGTCTTAACATCCGTGGTCTGTATCTCCTCCTTTGGCCAACTTATGATTCCTGCTGGGTATCTGATCACTGGCAGGGCTTAGCTGTTTATTGCCTGTGCCTTGTTCTTGCCATTGAGCTGGCTTCTTAGGACCTGCTGTACTCTTTGCAGGTATTTGGCTGTCGCCGCTTTCCTTGTTGCCTCGTCAAGGTTGCCATTTGCCTGTGGGATACCAAGGTACTTGTAGCTGTCCTCAATGTCTGTTATTGTTCCCTCTGGGAGTGAGACCCCCTCTGTGTGGACTACCTTCCCTCTCTTTGTCACTATCCTACTACATTTCTCGAGCCCGAATGACATTCCAATGTCTGTGCTGTAGATCCTGGTGGTGTGGATCAGTGAGTCGATGTCTCACTCGCTCTTAGCGTACAGCTTGATGTCATCCATGTAGAAGAGGTGACTGATGGTGGCCCCGTTTCTGAGTCGGTATCCATAGCCAGTGGGGTCGATTATTTGGCTGAGGGGGTTCAGACCTATGCAGAACAGCAGTGGGGACAGTGCGTCTCCTTGGTATATGCCACATTTGATGGTCACTTGTGCAAGTGGCTTGCCATTGGCTTCAAGGGTGGTTTTCCACAACCGCATCGAGTTTGCAATGAACGCCCTTAGAGTCCTGTTGATATTGTACAGCTCCAGGCACTCAGTGATCCATGTGTGTGGCATTGAGTCATAGGCTATATATATATATATATATATATATATATATATATATATATATCTATATATATATATATATATATATATATATATATATATATAAAAACATATGTATATATATATATATATATATATATATATATATACACTCAACAAAAATATAAACGCAACACTTTTGTTTTTGCTCCCATTTGTCATGAGATGGACTCAAAGATCTAAAATTCATTCCAGATACACAATATTACCATTTCTCTCAAACATTGTTCACAAATCTGTCTAAATGTGTGATAGTGAGCACTTTTGCTTTGCTGAGATAATCCATCCCACCTCACAGGTGTGCCACATCAAGATGCTCATCAGACACCATGATTAGTGCACAGGTGTACCTTAGACTGTCCACAATAAAAGGCCACTCTGAAATGTGGAGTTTTGTCTCACAGCAAAATGCCACAGATGGCGCAAGCATTGAGGGAGCGTGCAATTGGCATGCTGACAGCAGGAATGTCAACCAGATCTGTTGCTTGGGCATTGAATGTTCATTTCTCCACCATAAGCCGTCTCCAAAGGCGTTTCAGAGAATATGGCAGTACATCCAACCGGCCTCACAACCGCAGACCACGTGTAACCACACCAGCCCAGGACCTCCACATCCAGCAGGTTCACCTCCAAGATCGTCTGAGACCAGCTACTCAGACAGCTGCTGAAACAATTGGTTTGCATAACCAAAGAATTTCTGCACAAACTGTCAGAAACCGTCTCAGGGAAGCTCAACTGCATGCCCGTCGTCCTCATCGGGGTCTTAACCTGACTCCAGATCGTCGCCGTAACAGACTTGAGTGGGCAAATGCCCACATTCGATGGCGTCTGGCACGTTGGAGAGGTGTTCTCTTCACGGATGAATCTCGGTTTACATTGTTCAGGGCAGATGGCAGACAGCGTGTGTGGCGTCGTGTGGGTGAGCGCTTTGCTGATGTCAATGTTGTGGATCGAGTGGCCCATGGTGGTGGTGGGGTTATGGTATGGGCAGGCATCTGTTATGGATGAAGAACACAGGTGCATTTTATTGATGGCATTTTGAATGCACAGAGTTACCGTGATGAGATCCTGAGGCCCATTGTTGTGCCATACATCCATGAACATCACCTCATGTTTCAGCAAGATAATGCACGGCCCCATGTTGCAAGGATCTGTACACAATTCTTGGAAGCTGAAAATGTCCCAGTTCTTGCATGGCCAGCATACTCACCGGACATGTCACCCATTGAGCATGTTTGGGATGTGCTTGACCGGCGTATACGACAGCGCGTACCAGTTCCCACTAATATCCAGCAACTTCGCACAGCCATTGAAGAGGAGTGGACCAACATTCCACAGGCCACAATTGACAATCTGATAAACTCTATGCGAAGAAGATGTGTTGCACTGCATGAGGCAAATGGTGGTCACACCAGATACTGACTGGTTCTGAGTCCCCAGACCCCCAATAAAGCAACAACTGCACATTTCAGAGTGGCCTTTTATTGTGGACAGTCTAAGGTTCACCTGTGCACTAATCATGGTGTCTGATGAGCATCTTGATGTGGCACACCTGTGAGGTGGGATGGATTATCTCAGCAAAGCAAAAGTGCTCACTATCACACATTTAGACAGATTTGTGAACAATGTTTGAGAGAAATGGTAATATTGTGTATCTGGAATGAATTTTAGATCTTTGAGTCCATCTCATGACAAATGGGAGCAAAAACAAAAGTGTTGCGTTTATATTTTTGTTGAGTGTATATATATATATATATATATATATATACATACAATAACAGACAATGAGGACAGCTACAAGTAGCTTGGTATCCCACAGGCAAATGGCTCCTTGACAAGGCAACAAGGAAAGCGGTGACAGCCAAATACCTGCAAAGAGTACGGCAGGTCCTAAGAATGGCAAGAACAAGGCGCAGGCAATAAACAGCTAAGCCCTGCCAGTGATCAGATACCCAGCAGGAATCATAAGCTGGCCAAAGGAGGAGATACAGACCACGGATGTTAAGACACGAAAGCTCCTAACCTGCATGGAGGGTTCCATCCCAAGTCCAGCACCCTGAGACTGTACACGAGCCGGAAGGAAGGAGGCTGAGGACTAGTGAGTGTGGGAACCACTGTCCAGGATGAAACATCCAAGCTCCACAAGTACATCAGTGACAAGGCCCAGACTGATGACATGCTCAGAGAATGTCTCAGACAGTGGGGCGCAGAGGAAGAGCTGCTGGAGGGACCATCATGGCAGGACAAACCCCTACATGAGGCCTACCATCTAAACATAACTGAAGTGGCTGATATCAAGAAATCTTACCAATGGCTGGAGAGGGCTGGTCTGAAGGACAGCACGGAGGCACTCATCCTGGCTGCACAGGAGCAGGCCTTGAGCACACAAGCAATAGAGGCCCAGATCTACCACACCAGACAAGACCCAAGGTGTAGGCTGTGCAAAGAAGTGCCTGAGACAGTCCAGCACATAACTGCAGGGTGTAAGATGCTGCAGGGAAAGCTTACATGGAGCGACATAACCAAGTAGCGGGCATAGTGTACAGAAACATCTGTGCAGAGTACGGGCTGGAAACCCCAGGATCAAGGTGGGAAACGCTTCCAAAGGTTGTGGAGAATGAGCCAAGATCCTGTGGGACTTCCAAATACAGACTGACAGAATGGTGATGGCGAACCAACCAGACATTGTGGTTCTGGATAAGCGAGAGAACAAAGCCGTGGTGGTGGACATTGCAATACCGAGCGATGGCAATGTCAGGAAAAAGGAACACGAGAAACTAGAGAAATACCAGGGGCTCAAAGAAGACCTGGAGAGGGCCTGGAAGGTGAAAGTATCGGTGGTGCCTGTGGTGATCGGAGCACTCGGGGCCGTGACCCCCAAACTGGATGAGTGGTTGCAGCAGATCCCAGGAAGGACAACAGACATCTCAGTCCAGAAAAACGCAGTACTGGGAACAGCAAAGATACTGAGCAGAACTCTCAAGCTCCCAGGCCTCTGGTAGAGGACCCGAGCTGATGAGGGTGAGAGACCAACCACCGTGGAAGGTGAGAAACGTGTATATATACAGTATATATATATATATATATATATATATATATATATATATATATATATACACAGATGGGTTAGGGTATGAAGTACTTACTACAATTGTTAAGACTGTGTTCATTATGAATTCTTTGTCCATGCTTTATTAGGGCTGTAAAATGTGTAGTTATTATAAAGTGTTCCCATAATTTACAATGAGGGCTGGACTACTAATGGATGGCTAAAGACTTGGCATAAGATGTATTCAATGTGGCACTGTTTAGGATTGTTATAGACAGAACAACAGGATTCTGCTTGAAAGATGAATGCATCACATTTTGCATATTGGACAGGTGGTCGTATGTATTGTGCACAGACTCCACACAGTTGTAGTTTTCCCATAGGAGATGCAGACTGGTGGTGCTGGGTGAGAGTTATAGCAGTCTGACAGTGCGCACAGCTGCTTTATGTACAGTGTATAGCCCACTGCATCTGTTTTTCTGTTGAGCTGTGCGCCTGACCCCTCCGAGGGAGAGGGAGTCCCACGCAGGGTGGCCGAGCGAGCGAGCTAACAGCCTGTGACCGCACGGTAATTATGAGTCCTTTTCTAATTATGAACCACTTCACTGCGTCTGCATCGACCGATCAAACTTTTATTTTGTTAATGCAGTTTTATAGCCCGCGGCGTGGTAACAAGCAGAGGACAAAAACCACTAGGACACACAAGAGGAAAGAGAGAGAAGATATTACATTGACTTTACAATGTGCTTTTATTTTGTGTAAGCAAAAACATTTGACAGTAACATAGCCAGAAACAGTCGATTTTGAAATTGTGAGACCAGTAAAGTTTCTAAAAGTATCTTCTAATTCTTTATCTATTTATATGCTGCATGGCAAAACAGGAAATTTTAAGTTTCTTTTTTTTTGATGGTTCAGACAGGGTAAGAGGTAAAATGAGGGTAGCATCGAAGGGCCATATTAAAAGACTATAATGTCTTGGTTTGAATGCTTTGATGTTAATTGTCCTTAAAAGGTACACTAAGTAACTTTTATGGTGGAGGGTATGTCACTTGTTTGTCTCAATGGAGATGTCATTGCTTTGCCTGGAATGCTTCACAGTGCAACATTTAACTAATCTCTATAGACACAATCAGTCAACACTTGTATAAATAAAAAGCATTTGAAAATACTATAGAAGTTTTTGTGTAATGTCCAATATTATACACAAGGCAATAATGTATCTATCGAGACAAGAAGGTGGCAGACCCTACCAGAAACATTACACAGTGCTACTTTAAATGCACACTGTCACTTTTCTGGTGGATGGTCTGTCTCCTGCTTGTTGGAGATGGAGATAGCATATACAGTATATTTGAGGCTGCACTGTGGAACATTCCAGGCAAAGCAACATTTCATGGAAAAATTACAAAGTGCTTTTTTAAAGCTTTATTAATGGACATTGGATAGTTGAATTGCTGCTGAAGTGTGTATTTTATACAAATATGAAGAAGAGTATACTTGTACCCCTGGCCATATTTGAGAACTAGTCATTTTGAAATTGATTGTGTGAATGGGGGGTTGGCTAACACTTGATCTCAGGTCCGGGTCCGACAGATGCTGAGGGGACTGAGCGCTCTGCTGCACCAGCCACATCAGAGGTGACTGCAGCCGATTGAGATTTATGTGGCTCTGGGTTTGAACAGGGGAACAAGGGGTAGATGAGGAAAGAGAGGGGGATGCCCTGATTATAACCTCCTCCACCCTTTAATCTTCATCTTTAACCTCCTGTCACCGCAGTAACCTCAAGTGTGTTAACTGAACTGATTGAATGATTGAGAAGTTACTCTTGGAGTAGCAGTATTTTTTGCTCAGTATGTGAGAGGAGAAGGATTTTGTGAGACTAAGGAAGCTGAGGCCTCAGAAAAACACAATTGTGTGGTGTTTGATCAAGACCACCTGTTTGTCTATGGAAATGTTATTGCTTTGCCCATGTTCCACAGTATGTCATTAAAAGTAGGTCCATGGAGACATTTACATCGCCAAGTTAGTGGTCAGAAAAGATGCAATTATTGAGCAACAAAAACTATTAGCTATTAATGAGCATGTAATGTAATCAATGGGGCATAAGTCAGTTTGATGCTACGCTATGGAAAATTCTGGACAGAAATAACTTACAGTATATGCACAAAAACAAACCTATGTTTGTGTCCTTATAAGGTTTTTAAGGCATTAGACAGGTTAGGTTTTTGAGACACTAGACAGTATAGACTGCTTTTAAACAACCATCTGCCTTTTAGAAAGTAGACACAGTAGAAACAGTTTTGAATGAAAACGATTTATAATTGTTACTGTTGATCTACAGAGCAGTACTTTTGGATAACTTTTCTTTGTGGAATGTTGCTGTCATTGGAGGAGCTGTTGTAGTCCATCATGCTTTGAGCCCTGAGACACAGAATTCCCAAAGACAGGAGTGGTTTCGGAAAAGTTAGCCAGCTGTCTGAACTACTTTGAGAGACAAGGAAATATTCTGACTATACAGGATACAGGAGGCTTTTTTGTCTTTCAGCGGCCCCTTACGGTTTAAGTTGGATTCAAATGACTTTGAAAGAAGACATCTGAGTTAAATACATACAAGTGGTATAATACATTCACAAAATGAAGAAAAAAGATCTCTCTATACTTGAGTGAAAAATGACTACTGCCATGGCAGAGTTCAATGCCATCTGAAATCCCCCATTTGATAATAGTCCTTTATCAGTGTGGTCAATAGAATGCTATCCTAGAAAGAAATAAAGCTATTTCTTTGGGCTGCATGCATTTTGTGCTGTTGTCCATCAAGTAAAAAAAAATAAATAACAGAGATCAGTGAAATAGTTTAATAGTTTACATTCAAACCATCAATACATTTGAAAAGATCAAATCACCAAACATTCCTCCAAGCAACCAGGTAGTGTGGTGTACCATGTCTGCCCCCAAGTGGAGATTATAGGATTTGCAATCATTTTAAAGTTTTTTCTCTCTCCTCGAAACAGAAAAGAAAAACTGAGATGAGGTGTGACTGAGACTGGAAGTAAATAGTGGAGATCCCTGGATAGATCATTCATCATTATAATGTGTATTTCTCTGTGGAGAGAAAACAGCTGACCACAGAGTCCAGTACTGACTCAGGCTTTATGAAACAGGAAGAGCTGAATGAAGCAGTCCTCAAGGTGCAAACAATAATGCTCTACCACTATAAATCATTATAGATGTAATTGGGACGATTAAGGCCATCAAAAGTAACAAGGAGCAGCAAAAATGGCAAAAGCCTGAACAACACAAATAAGTTCTGTAGATAAAAAAGGGGGATGAGTTAAGACATACAAGCCATTAATAGCTAAAAATCAACATCTCCTGATTACATTTGCATCTCTGTCCTGGGCAAGGGCATTGTGTCCTTGGGCAAGACACTTAACACACCTCGTCCCTAGAGTCTGCATACACTGGTGTACAAATGTGTGTGTGAATGAGTGAGTGGTTCCTTTATATAAAAACGCTATGAGTGCCTTGAAGGTGAAAAAGTGCTAAATAAAAGGTGACCCTTTACTATTCTAATCCAGTCACCAACGAACTGGCCAATACACTGTAGACTTCTTTTGCCTTTAATGTGGTTCGGTCAATATACTATAAAAAATTCACGAGAATATAAGTAAAATAGAATAAAGCAAAGTTTATGACAAGATGAGGAGAAAGCATCATTATACTTTTCTCAACATTTCAAAATCAGCATCCAACTTCTCTTAAATTGCCATGACAGGTAAATAAACAGCAAAGCAATGGTAGTGATAAAGACAGAAAGTCCACACATTTCCTCTCAGCTCTGATACTTGATCCATTCAATTACCTTTGCCTTTTTCTCTGTACAAATGAAACAACTGACCATGATATGATTACCTCTGGCCCATCATGAAGTTAAAAGTTTCGGGGTAATTAAAACGGAAACAAGGCCACAGAAAGAAACAGGAAATAAGTGCGCTGTGTATCAGGAAGTTAGGAGAGAGGAGAGAGAGATGAGATGTTGTGGTGCATGAGTAGACTCTATCATTTGTGCCTTTCTTACCTGAGACAGCACCGAGACCCTAATTTAGGGTTTATTTACTGTGCCATGTAACACAGTAAATAAACCTAATATAGAGGTGGCAGCTTGCGATCTCATCTATTTTTTCCTTTACCTCAAAGTTTGTGCTTTGATTGACTGATCTATAATGCTGACTAGTAAAAGAAAATAATGTCTGAGTTCATATTCAGAAGACAATGGTGTAAGAAAAGACTCAAATCTTAAAACTTAAAGGTGCACTGTGTAACTTTTCTGGTGGAAAGTCCGCCACCTGCTTATCTCCATGGAGATGTTGCTTTGTCTGGAATGTCTCGCATGCTTTTTTATTGACTTAAAAACGTGCATTCTTACTCAGATGTGACATATAACTTGGCCCTATGGTGTCACCTGCTGTCTCTGTAGAGATAAATAAGTGTAATGCCATACAGTGGAACATTCCATAACATCCATAACAACATCCGTGACATCTTCATTGAGAGAAGCTGTTGACGGACCCAGATAAGTTACACAGTTCACCTTTAAACATTTTCTGATATAGGCCAAGCTTAGAAATGACAGAAATAGCACGAAAAATGAAACAGAAACAGTGGTGTAGAAACTTTGGCGTATATTTCATTGGCAGCCTGTGTGACTGATGGGAAGACCAGAACCCTTCCATGTCCGAGTGCCGGGGTCAGGGTGTGTCCATGCATTAGATAGAACTCGCCTGATGGATGGCCACATGTGCCACATGTGAAATGACACATATTCCTGATTTATGACAGAGCTGCATTTATCTGAAGACTACCCAGTCTTCAGCGTAATGTACATGTATTAATGATACAAGGTTGAGAATGACATTTTGATTGTCATGCGAACACATTACTGTCATGTAAGACACGAGTGTTCACTCTGTAGAGCTAATCAAGGAGTTAAAAATAGGTGGGTTTTTTTCAATGTAATCTTTAAACCTATTCCTTGTTATATAAAAGGAATTCAAAACAGTGACTTCTGGAAGTGTCGACTCAATGAACGGAATTTTTCACTGTGGTGGCCCCAGTTATTGAGGCTTAAATAGCATTTCCACATATTGGTAAGATTAAACTGAACTTGGTCCTCCAATATACCACCTCAGCCTCTCTGAATGCAGTAGCAGCTGGAGTCGTTGATCAACTTACAGCTAAATAAGCTCATGTATTTGAAGTTTTCAGTTATTTCAAGCCACAAACGGCTATTTCCCTAACATCTCAATAAGTTGGCTTTGTTTGTATCAGCGTTTCCTCTCCTTCCTTTTCAAACTCACACTTGTTGAGACTCCTTGTATTTATTTATTTATTTATTTCAGGGACAGCGCATATTAATCAACATTTCTGTAAATATGCCAGGGTTAGCCCAAAGGCTATTTTTCACCTGCAGTCCCCAGACAGATGGTAAAAGCCGCCCTACAAGAGCAAGAGTAGGATTAAAAGTGTCCAACACAAAATTACAATTACAATAAATATAGTAGAGCTAAAATGTACAATATAGACACAACAGATCAGCAGTCAGGCAACAACAGACAGGTACATGAACACACACATACAAACACATACACACACATACAAACACAGGGCAAGATGGCAGCAGGGGGGCAGTTAATGTTGACAGGTTTGATTGTCAATGAGCCATTTCTTTAACTGAGTCTTAAAGAAGTTGTATGTGGTTGAGTTTCTGATCATTATGGGGGTGATGTTCCACTCAGAAGCAGCTCGAACAAAAAAAGCAGTTTGACCAAAAACACTCTTCCTGAAAGGAATAATACAGTCCCCTCTGGATGCACCTCTGGTCCTACTGTGATCGGCTGTTTGAATGTGGACAAACTGTTCAAGAGGAGGGGATGACAGATTGTGAATAATTTTGTATATGAGACATAAGTTTGAATATTTGACCATGTTTTCCCAGCTGAGTAATCTGTGTTTTTGTAAAATTGGACAGTGATGAGTCCTGTTGGGTTTCCTGTCCAGGGTTTTTATTGTTCTCTTGTACAGCGATTGCAGAGGTTTGAGGGATGTGACACCAGCTAATGACCAGATGGGGAAGCAGTATGTGATGTGAGAGAGGATCATGGAGTGCATGAATACTTTTGCAGCCTGTATGAACATCTGATGGCGGATGTGTCTGAAGTTACTGAGGTTAAATTTGATTCTGTTACAGACCCTTTTTATATGCGATTTGAATGTTAGTTTTGTGTCAATTACGACTCCCAGGTATTTATACTCTGGGACGATCTGCAGCTTTTCCCCTGACACTAAAACCTCTGGCTCAACAGTGGAGATATTGTTAGCCTTGGTGAAGAACATTGCTACTGTTTTTGATGTATTTAGCTGCAGGCAAGAGTTCTTCAACCAAGCTGTGATGTTGACCATAGCATTTGTAAGCTTTTCAGCTACTTGAGTGGTATTGCTACCATGAACATACACTCAACAAAAATATAAACGCAACACTTTTGTTTTTGCTCCCATTTGTCATGAGATGGACTCAAAGATCTAAAATTCATTCCAGATACACAATATTCCCATTTCTCTCAAACATTGTTCACAAATCTGTCTAAATGAGTGATAGTGGCACTTTTGCTTTGCTGAGATAATCCATCCCACCTCACAGGTGTGCCACATCAAGATGCTCATCAGACACCATGATTAGTGCATAGGTGAACCTTAGACTGCCCACAATAAAAGGCCACTCTGAAATGTGCAGTTGTTGCTTTATTGGGGGTCTGGGGACACAGAACCAGTCAGTATCTGGTGTGACCACCATTTGCCTCATGCAGTGCAACACATCTTCTTCGCATAGAGTTTATCAGATTGTCAATTGTGGCCTGTGGAATGTTGGTCCACTCCTCTTCAATGGCTGTGCGAAGTTGCTGGATATTAGTGGGAACTGGTACGCGCTGTCGTATACGCCGGTCAAGCACATCCCAAACATGCTCAGTGGGTGACATGTCCGGTGAGTATGCTGGCCATGCAAGAACTGGGACATTTTCAGCTTCCAAGAATTGTGTACAGATCCTTGCAACATGGGGCCGTGCATTATCTTGCTGAAACATGAGGTGATGTTCATGGATGTATGGCACAACAATGGGCCTCAGGATCTCATCACGGTATCTCTGTGCATTCAAAATGCCATAAATAAAATGCACCTGTGTTCTTCGTCCATAACAGATGCCTGCCCATACCATAACCCCACCACCACCATGGGCCACTCCATCCACAACATTGACATCAGCAAAGCGCTCACCCACACGACGCCACACACGCTGTCTGCCATCTGCCCTGAACAATGTAAACCGAGATTCATCCGTGAAGAGAACACCTCTCCAACGTGCCAGACGCCATCGAATGTGGGCATTTGCCCACTCAAGTCTGTTATGGCGACGATCTGGAGTCAGGTTAAGACCCCGATGAGGACGACGAGCAGTTGAGCTTCCCTGAGACGGTTTCTGACAGTTTGTGCAGAAATTCTTTGGTTATGCAAACCAATTGTTTCAGCAGCTGTCCGAGTAGCTGGTCTCAGACGATCTTGGAGGTGAACCTGCTGGATGTGGAGGTCCTGGGCTGGTGTGGTTACACGTGGTCTGCGGTTGTGAGGCCGGTTGGATGTACTGCCATATTCTCTGAAATGCCTTTGGAGACGGCTTATGGTGGAGAAATGAACATTCAATGCCCGAGCAACAGATCTGGTTGACATTCCTGCTGTCAGCATGCCAATTGCACGCTCCCTCAATGCTTGCGCCATCTGTGGCATTTTGCTGTGAGATAAAACTGCACATTTCAGAGTGGCATTTTATTGTGGGCAGTCTAAGGTTCACCTGTGCACTAATCATGGTGTCTGATGAGCATCTTGATGTGGCACACCTGTGAGGTGGGATGGATTATCTCAGCAAAGCAAAAGTGCCACTATCACACATTTAGACAGATTTGTGAACAATGTTTGAGAGAAATGGTAATATTGTGTATCTGGAATGAATTTTAGATCTTTGAGTCCATCTCATGACTAATGGGAGCAAAAACAAAAGTGTTGCGTTTATATTTTTGTTGAGTGTAGATTACTGTGTCATCGGCATACATTTGAATGGATACGTCATTACAAACAGATGGGAGGTCATTTATGTACAGCGCAAACAGTAGAGGTGCTAAATTAGATCCTTGTGGGAGTCCAGTGGATAGACTGAGAGCTGAAGAGTTAAATGACTGGACACGGACATGTTGGGAGCGGTCAGTGAGGTATGATTCAATCCATTTAAGTGCATCTATGGAGAAGTTGAAGCTGCATAGTTTTGACAGTAGGATTTTGTGATTAACAGTATCAAAGGCCTTTTTAAGGTCCAAGAAAACGGCACCAACAGCCCCCCCGCGGTCCAAGAGAGCTCGGATGTTTTCAGTGAAAAAGCATGTTGCGGTTTTGGTGGAGTAATTTGCCCTGAAGCCAAATTGCATAGGGTGGAGAGAAAATGGTGAGGTGTTGATGTGGTTGATGATGTGTTTTGTTACCAGTTTCTCTGCAAGTTTTGACACTGTGGGAAGAATACTGATGGGTCTGTAGTTTGAGATGGAATGAGGATCTCCATTTTTAAAAATGGGAGTAACAAGAGCTGGTTTCCATATACTTGGAAACAGACTTTGTGTAATTGACAGATTGATGATGTTGGTCACGGGGCGTGTTACTGATGAGCTGAGGTCCTTGAGCATCACTGTATCTATACCAAAGATGTCTTTACATCTGGAGGGTTTGAGTGACTGAATTACCTGTAATACCTCTGATTCTGTAGCATGTTTTAGACTGAGAACTGGTTGGCTTGTGACTATAGAATGAGTGTATGTGTTCACAGGTGGAAAACTGGCTGCTATGGATGCCACAGAATCAATAAAATAATGATTAAATGCCTCTGCAACAGTAGGAATATATTTTGTTAGTTGCTCATTGATTTTAATTTCTAGAGTGTTGTGTTTTTTAGAGTTTTCACCTGTCATTTTTCTTATTTGGCTCCAAATTATTTTAGTGTTTCCATTTGATTTTTTTTTTTTGCTTTCCTTAATGTTCTTCCTACTTTGTTTCTTAGCATGGCAAAAAGTCCTCTGTCATGAGTGGATTTAGTTTTAGTTTTTTTAAGGCTTGGTCACGTTCCTTCATGAGTTTTATGATGTCCATGTTTATCCAGGGAACAGTATTTTTGTGCTGTTTGAGTTTGATTTTTTGAGTGAATGTAGTAATGGTTCTCCCTAGTGTCTTTATGAATATTTCTGTGTCTTTTTTAGGATCAGCAAGAGGTAAAATGTCATCCCATTGGATATTATTGGCTGTAGCTATAAAGTGTGGGTATTTACTTTTAGGAATTGTAATAATTTCTTTTTCTTTAGCACAAGGATGAAAACGTTTCTTGGTGAGTTTTCTATTGACAAGCGTTAGATTGTGGTCAGATAAACCAGTGAGCATATTGAGTGATTTTATTATTCTTTCCGGCCTATTAGTAAATGTGAGATCAATTTGCGTTTTGGTAGAGTTTGTTATTCTTGTTGGTCCACAAATAATTTGGGTTAGCTCAAACCTGTCTGTGGTCTGCTTTAGATTTTTTCTGGATGTTTTGTCATCCCAGTTGATATTAAAATCACCCATAATTATGACTTCCCTAGCCAAGTTGCACTGTCTTAGCAGCTTCTCAAAGTTTTCGTAAAAGATGTTACTTGCAGAGGGAGGCCTATAAATGACAACAAGGACAAAGGACATTTGTGGTGATAAGGAGACATTGAGACCTAAGCATTCAAGATTATTTAAATTTGACCACTGAATTTTGTGACACTGCAATGTGTTTCTTATGTAAACCATCACCTCTCCACCCTTTTTTGACCCCTCCCTGTCTTGTCTGAAGATATTATAACCAGTAATGTTCAAAGCTGCTGTAGGAGAGTTTTGATTGAGCCAGGTTTCTGATAAACATAGGAAATCCAGGTTTGAGTCCAGTAACAGATGGTGTATTTGCTCACTCTTTGGTAGTATGCTTCGAATGTTTAGATGACCACCCAGAAGGCCCTTTGGTTTAGCCTCAGGGTCCCATACTGTGCGCGAATTATTGACAGTTTGAAACACCCCCCACTTCCTGTTTTTGGCGATTCCTGGATTCAGCTGTTTCCTGTTTACATTCCGTACCGTGGATACACGTGAAGTTTTTACCGTTGTAGTTGATGTTGGGGCCATAGCCTGTACCCCTCTCTGCACTGAGACATGGGATCCATCCAACGTCCCGGCGCCGTCATCGCCCCGCACACTCGCTCCCGGTGATCCCCGGAGGACACGCCGCTGTCCACCCGCGCCGACACCGACATGGGAAACCCTCGTGCGTTGACCCCTCACATCGGCCACGCCACCAGCCCGGCTTCCCAGCGTCTCATCCGCGGCACACGACGACGGACAGGAAGGGTTAGAATGTGCAGAGCTACACTGTAGTGCATCGTACCCTGAGCATACCTGTTGGATTGTAGTGGCGCGCTCCTCCAGAGGCCTTTCCTCCGGCTCCGGTGTAATGTTGTATGGTCCTGGGCAGGGATGTATGTCACCAGATAATAGTAGGCAGATTGTGATGATGAGCGCATTAGTCCATTGTTGGCGTGAAGTTCTCTTGTTTTTTCTCCGTATTTGATTGTGGACGGAAGGATAAATGAGAGTCATAGCCAGAAGGTGTTTCCGATAGCCAAAGCTTGGCTTGGCGTTGTTTGTTTGTTTATAGAATGAGTCCGTACCTCCGACGTACATTTCTCCAAAAATGAAAAGATGAGACTTGTTGTCAGCGTATTTGAGGCCTGGATGGACTTTAGATGGCATGAATTCAGTGAACAAGGTAAACAGTAGGAGAGCTGTAACCACACCAGCCCCACCTGCGGCCATCTTCATTACCCTACACTGCAAAAAAAAAAGCAAAAATAATTTGCTTTTTCATTATAAAAATAATTTGAAAACTGTGATAGCAACTTTTGGTGTACTGAACTGTATTATGTCTTTCACAACAAATGATTTGCAGTGATTTCCAACCTTTTTATAATTGTGTACTCCCTGACACTCTTCATGATCAGTTTCAGTCTGTCAGGATGCTGCACACATCATATACAATAGTTAGTATTCATTTTATAGGACTATTAAAATGAAACATGTACTTTACATCTACTGGTCTGGGGGATAAAATAAACAAAATAATAAATGAAACAAAAATAATGACACCAATTTTCTTTTTCCACAAAACTATTAACATGCTTTAGTCATTGTGCATACATGTGATATATAAATTCTTCTTCTTCTTCTTCTTCTTCTTCTTCTTCTTCTTCTTCTTCTTCTTCTTCTTCTTCTTCTCCAAACTCCTTAATAAGTTGAGGTCATTATGTAACTGCTGACATGGAGTTATTTGGTAATGAATGTAAATTAGCTTTAATTAATGAGCTCATTAACATAACTACTCGTGTCCCATACATCACTCAGATATACAGGGACATTAGGCAGCTAAAGTGGCTCTCTTTCATTATGTTTCAACTCATTTACATGGGACTTTTTAATATTTGATGACTGCTAACTGTCTCAGAGAAGAGATGTATTGTATTTTTAGATGTTATATCATAGGCTTGGCTAATGGTTCGCAGGCTAATGTTAGTGTTACTATTACTGTCATTGGGGTAGACAGGAGGTCCCCCCCTTGCCTCTGACAGTGATTCGGAGGCTACTGGAATGCAAGATTTTGTGATAGCGCTATAATAATAACTTCAGCATTCAAAATACTGTTTTGCATAAATTGGTTATACCAGGCAACACAGAAATTCAATGTTTTTATATAAGGCAGACATTTTTTGGAAGTTTTCAAATGACACAGCTCTACATTGTTATTTATCCAGCTGAATATGTATTAATCGGGGAATGGGTCTTACATAGTTTAAAATATTGAAGGTCCCAAATTACGATTTTATCTGATTTATGTTACAGTGTTTATCCTTGTCTTAAACATACCTGTAGTTATGTTTTTTTTTGTTTTTTTTTGTTTTGCCTCTAGTATGTTTTTGATGAGGAAGGAACATTCTAACATGGCTAAAAGCTCACGAGCCTATTTTGTGTACTGTAGGACCTTTAAATAAGGAAATAAAAGAAAGTTGACTGTTTTTATCAGATGAAAAAGAAATAGGGCTGACTAATTCTTTATTTTCTGAATCACTTGCTGCTGCAGTGTCTCCTCTCTCTGGAAAGCATTGCTTATTAAAATGCAGTAAAAGTTGTTCTTTGCTGAGTTCTGTGAATAAGCAGCAGACAATGTGGCCCCAAAGACTTAGACAGCAGGTTCTGGAGAGTGTGGGCGTAAGTCTCCACTAAACTTTACAGACTGTGCTGAGGAGCAGGCGGCAAGTTCACTCAGAGGCCAGATGAGGAAAAAAGTACAACAATATACAAAGCGGAAGAGAAAATGCAATCATTATTTAAAGATACACTAATGAGGCATAACATTATGACCACAGACAGGCGCAAAGATGTCACCAAGAAACTCAATGTGTTCTTATTTATCCTTTTATTTGATTGGGACAGTGCTTGATAGTGGACAGACATGATACAATATGATACCTGAGTTCACCTGGCTTTTCCTGACTGCCCATACCGCAGGACTCAAATGAGGGGCACTTTTGTCCTGAGGGATATTACTATCCTCAAATTGCCCTTGCACAGAATCTGCTGGCCGTACCTGAGCTACATTAAGACCTCTGTTTGCGTTATTCCAATTATATGTGATTTAACTGCTCTGATTTAACTTGTGTGCTTAAATTGCTCCTTTGTGATAAAGTTGTATTGATTAATAGTTGCTAAGATGACACAATGCTATTCAAGTATTTTCACACCTATAAAAATGTGTGTTGAAATAAATTATTATATTTGGTGTTTTATTGCTATTATTTTAAGGCCTGGAGCATCTTTTTCATAGGCCTACACAAATGTACTGCATATGATTCCACATTAATCACATTTATAACTGCCATTATGCCCAAGTCTGTGGCCAGCAGCATACATCACACAGAGAGGCTAGAGTGTGGGTCATTAGCAGGACTCCAGCAGCTGCTACAGGGAGAGCTACAGGACAGAATTAGATGAAATCCTGCAGGAAAACTCCAGTTGAACATTTAACTAATGACTGATGACAGTGTCGCCTAATGCATGTCCTCTGCCTTCTGGATAAAGAGACCACCTATAGGGACAGGAGTCACCTCCAACCCACAATGTGCACCACAGATATGTCAGGATTGAGAGTAGATACTATGACACTATGATACTATTTCATGTAGTGGTTTTATTTATTTTATATGTCAGAATTAAACTTATTAAACAATGACTGCATTTGCAATCTGTAAACCTTTTCGAGCAGCAGTAGTTTTTAGTTTCAATATCCTATGCACGCACTGCCCCCTACTGGCTAAGTTCTGTATGAGAAATCAAAGTACAGTATTTAAAGGTGCACAATATGGTATTAAACATATCTATCTCGCACTTATTCAGACTTAGCTAAATCAACAAATACTGCATCATATGTTTGTCTTCATGCTGATAATTTTAATGCCAATCTGTTCATTCCAGCCAAAGCTATACCATCTCCATGGAGACAAGTAGGTGGTGATACCTTCATCATGAAGAAGTTGCAACATTCCAGGCAAAGTAATATTGAATATAAAAGAGTTCCCTATTTCCATATTTCCCTATTTCCATATTTCCAATTTATTTCCATAGAAACAAGCAGGCAGTGGAAAGTCAACCAGAAAATCACATAATGCACCTATTATTTTTGTCAGTTTTTTTTTTTTCTTCAACTGTAAATATATTTATTTTAAAAAAATACAAAACGTAACTATAGGAAACAATTTAAGTAACTTCATGTAGCTAATTAATGTAATGCTCTGTCCTGGTTACAATATGAATCAGTTGCAATTATCCTGTCTGATTTAGCCCTAATTTATTGTCACATTTAGCATTTTCATAACTTCACCGCTATTTTTACAAGGACAAAACTAGGCTAAATTTTGGTCAAAAGTTGAGATACAAGGTCAGTCCTGGTTGGCAGTACCAAACAAATGAGTTGTGGTCAGAACAGAGGGCACAGAGGCAGAGCTGTCACAGTTTTGTCATGTGTACTAATGGTAAAGTAGTAACATTTACCACTGTGTCTTTTGGGGAAGTCTAAAAATACACCGAATCAATCAAATAACAGGAGCACAGCGCCCCTAGTGACTCTGACATGTCATATACAGGGACATCAAAAGGGCAATTCCTGACACCCCTCTCAACTTTAGGTCACTAAGTGCTGCAAGAGGCGAGGTGAGGCATTAAAGATTAATGCACCGAGAGACTTTTTGCATAAATAGGCTCAAACTTGAATATGTATTATATCTACTGCTCCAAAAAATTAAAGGAAACTATCTATTTATATGTATATCTACTATCACTCTCTCTCTCTCTCTCTCCTTCTCTCTCTCCCTCTCTCTCTCTCTCATACACACACACACTCACACACTCACACATTGAGTTTGAGATTTAGGCGTCCCACCTAACATATGAACTTGTGAACTGTGAAATTTCTAAAAATGTGCAAATTTTATTCTAATTGCCTGAAAATGTTGATTACAGTGAACTTTTATACAGTAACATGTTCTGCAGGGTTATCAAAGTAAAAGTAGTTTGTTTGCCCTTTGGTCAACTTGGTTGGGCATTTCTCAGACTTCAACTTTCAAGATTCTCCATTCATTTGTCCTATAGACAAAATGCATGGAGGTTAATGGGACATGTTCACGTGGCCTTACCCGGACACACATATAAAGTTTAACTGACTTTATTGTTAAACACAAGGAGCAGGTGGACCTGGTTTATACCTGGTTTAAATCTGGTTTAGAGGTGGTTTAAACCTGGTTTAGTTGTGGTTCAGAACTGGTATAGACCTGGTTAAGTCCTGGTTTAGTCATGGTTTAGACCTGGTTTAGACTTCCACAAAAATACATGACCCTGTCATCACACACAACCCGGGCTTCAGATACTCTGGATCACAAGAGTCAGGCTTGAGTTGTGAGCACCATAAAACAGATCCTGCAGGTTTGGACTAAAGGTAGGTAAGGTAAGGTTTATTTATATAGCGCTTTACACAGACACATGTCCCCAAAGTGCTTTACACAGCATTTTACAGAGCATTCTTCATTCACTCCATACCCGGTGGTGGTAAGCTACTGTTATAGCCACAGTTGCCCTGGGGCAGACTGACGGAGGCGCGGCTGCCAAGCCAAGCGGCGCCAACGGTCCCTCCGACCACCACCAACACTCACTCACACAACTTTTACACCTACAATGCATGTTTTTTGGGTTGATGGGGGAAACCGGAGTGCCCGGAGGAAACCCATCCAGACACGGGGAGAACATGCAAACTCCACACAGAAAGGCCCGGCCCATGGTTACATATTCAAAACTATAAAAACATTGACAAGAGGGATGAAGCCATGAAAAACACACTCTGAACGCTTGTATGACATCACTGCTGCAGATTTTGTATGACATCATCACTGTAGGTCACGTGTGAAATCATCATTGTAGGTCTCGTATGACATCATACTGTAGCCCACAGGAGGGTGGACAACATGGTCCTTGATGTTAGTTCATAGGGGTGCTGCATGTTTTGAGTTGATGGGGGAAACCGAAGTACCCAGAGGAAACCCATCCAGACATGGGGAGAACATGCAAACCCCACACAGAAAGGCCCGGGCAACCCGGGGATTGAACCCGCAACCTTCTTGCTGTGAGGCCTGAGTGTTGCCACTCAGCCACCGTGCCACCGAATACTGTTGATGTTAAGCTTAATAGCTTAACTAACATAGATAGCAAACTGTGGTTAGCAAACTATTGCTATCTAACGTTAACTAGATGTAATGAGCACTAAATACCGAGAAATATGACTTAAGTATACAAAGTCTTGTTTACCTCAGATTTCTATGGCAACCATTGTGCACTCTTTGTGTTGTCTACATATAATGGAACACTTTTAGCACCCAGCCATATCAAAATTCAAGAATTGTGTTTTTTGATGCACCAAAAAACAAAAGTATGTATACCAGTATATACTGGTATTTATATACACACACACAAATCAGACACTAGCATCCTAAGACAAGAGGATAACGGCACCTCTTTTAATTAATGGAGATGAAAACCAGGTGCAGTAGAGTAACAACGAGACAACCCGTAAAACTGGTTTTGCATGTGGAGGTTATTTCAAGTGTCTTTCTCTTGGTCCTTTTTAGCTGAGTTCCCTTTAGTGCTGGCTTTGGCTAGAGTGATTATCACTACTGGGAGTATGAAGCCTTTTCTTAACCCTACAAAAATTGCACAGATTGTCCAACTTCTCCAGGATGCAAGGAGATTTAATGTGTTTCCCAGTACCATCTCCAGAACATGGCAGAGGTTTCAGGAGACAGGCAGTTACTCTAGGAGAGGTGGACAGGCCTGTAGAAGGTCCTCAACCCATTAGTGGGACCCATATCTGCTCCTTTGTGCAAGGAGGAACAGGTTGAGCACTGCCCCTGCCCTACAGAATGACCTCCAGCAGGCCACTGGTGTGAAGATGCCCAAACAATCAGAAACAGACTTCATGAGGGTGACTTGATGGCGCCACATCCTGTAAGTGGAGCTCCATTGGCATTTGTTAGACGACACCAGAATTAGCAGCTCTGCCACTGTTGCTGTGTGCTTTTCACAGATGAGAGCAGGTTCACCCTGAGCACCTGTGAGAGACTTGAAAGAGTCTGGAAAAGACAAGAACACACTGCTGCCTGCAACATCGTTCAGTATAAGCAATTTGGTGGTGGGTCAGTGATGGTTTGGGGAGTCATATATATGGAGTAACACGTAGACCTCTACTGGCTAGAAAACAGCAGTCTGACTGACATTAGGTATTGGGTGGAAATCCTTAAACCCATGGTCAGACAGCTGGTGCAGTAGGTTCTAGTTGCCCGGCCTTATGTGGCAAGAGTCTGCAGGCAGTAGAGGCAGAGGATGAAGGGCTTGATACAATTGAATGGCCCTTACGCTCACCTGACTGAAACAGGAAAGAACTCCTCTGGGACACTATGTTTGAGTGCATCAGACACCACCAGGTTGCTCCTCAGACTCTACAGGAGCTCAGTGATGCTCTCACACAAGTCTGGGAGGACATTCCACAAGACACTATCTGTTGTCTCATTAGAAGCATGCCACGACATTGTCAAACATGCATAAAAGCAAAATATTGAGAAGCATTTTGAGTTGCAGAAATTCAATTTTGGCAAAATGAACTAGCCTCCATATTGTTATTTCACTTTGTTTTTCAAGGTGTCTAGCCCTCTGTAGACTGAAATTGCCCTGTCTATATTTGTACAGATATCCAGCATATTTTTTTCACATTGAGATCTTAACATTTTTAGCAGTATATTATTTACTTTAATATTTATTTATATATTTTATTCATATAAATAATTGTATACCCAGTGTTTAAAGTTATTTCTTCTATTCTATTTTAATATATTACTACTACTACTACTACTATTACTACTACTGATAATAATATATTTAATATCTATTATCTAATTTAAGTCATTGCACAGGCAAAAGAAACCTGTTTAAAGGTGCACTATGTAACTGTCTGATTGGGGATGTGATTCAACTTCCATTAGTGTTAATAAGGTTGGCAGTAAGACTTATGATGATTTCCGGTCATTTCTTTTGGGCCTATAACTTTTTTTTTTTTTTTGGTAAATTTGTTACACTTATATTGCAATTATTATTATTACAATAATAATGCATTTGATTTAAATAACACTTTAATAGACACCCAAAAGCTCAACAGTGCATTATTCAGTCATTCCACAATCACTGTGTCATCAATTTCAAAGAGAACATCAATATCTTCACCTCTGCTACCTCTGTGCTCATCACACCAGGACCAAACCAGGACCAAACCAGGACCAAACCAGGACCAAACCAGGACCAAACCAGGACCAAACCAGGACCAAACCAGGACCAAACCAGGACCAAACCAGGACCAAACCAGGACCAAACCAGGACAGTGGGTGCTCAGCCTGAGAACAGGCTGCCTTACGACTGTCAGACTAAAATAAGGAGGATCTAAATGTAACTACAATCCGAGCTACTACCTATTTTTCTCACGTATATTGTATGAAGAGAATGCATGGAATGGTAATCTCACAATCCCTTTCCTTTGAGTCTCGGAATTTAGGGCTTCACTGACAAATGTTTAACACTAGATGGCGTTAGAACCACGTATTTCACACAGTTTTAACCATGACATGAAATGTGTTTAGCCTACATTTCTAGGCTGTGTAATAGGTTTTATTTTATTTTTGCATATGGCTTTTTAGGATAACACAGGATACATAGGATAACATATCGTCTTAAGTGCAGTTGTTATGATTTTGGCAAACAGAACTGACAACTTTTTTCCTGGTCAATAGGCGTAGAGATGAGGGGGAGTTAGGAGGGATGCTTGTAGCGCGTGTGCAGCAGCGGTAGTAGCCGTGGCGGCAGTCAGCAGCTCATCCTCCGCTCCATGTACCCTGGTCTCTCCCGATTAGCTCTTCTCCTTCTCGCTCACTCTGCATTTTATCCCCTTTGTTCTGTCTAACCCATGGACATGTCTGCCAGACCGGGATTTTACCGCCAGGAGCTGAATAAGACCGTCTGGGAGGTACCGGAGCGCTATCAGAACCTAACGCCGGTGGGCTCCGGGGCGTACGGCTCTGTGTGGTGAGTGTTTGTCTGGGGCAAGGTGCGTGTGGAGAGGGGCGAGGCTCTAGCACAGTATTTTAGGAGACAGGCTGGTGGCATGATGCAGTAGCGCAGCGGTGCCAAGCCTCTGGTCCAGTGTCTAACTGTGTTGTTGTTCTCACTGTCAGTGCGTAATTGGCTTGTGTAGTAGACTGAATCGAAAACCTATAGGTCTTTATGTCAGCTCAATCAATTTGTGTTGTCCCAATTGTTTACTTAGATGGGAAATGTCCCCAAGTAATTTCTGGAAAATCTCAAATGTAGGTGAACAAATATCTACATTTTCTTATTTATGGGGGATTCTTATTTTGAGTTTTAAGGTGGTGAAAATGAAATAAACTAATAAAACAAATATGACTAGAAGTAGCCTGGTTAATGCACTGTAGCCTAGTAGATACTTTTACACATCTTTGTAACACCAAAACAATAATTTAACAGAACAGTGGTAATTTATGACAGATTAGACAATAAATATGCTTTTGTTAAAGTGAATAATCTGTAATGTTGATGTGGTGTTTCAGGGAAGTCTACAAAAAAATGTTGACAGTTGCATTAAAGGTTAGAATCCTCAACAATCCTCGCTGTGAAACGTTATTTTCTAAACCTTAAAACCACTTAACAGTATAAGGCATTTAGAATTTTACTATGTCACTTAAAGGTGCAGTTTGTAACATTTCTAGTGGGGGGTTCGCCACCTGTTTGTCTCCAGGAAATGTAGTGGCTTTGTGTAAAATCTTCCACAGTATAAATTGAATCTATCACAAGGGAGACACAGGTTACACGACTAGGCCACATTACAATTCAGATCTGTGGAGAGTCGTCTCCATTCACAGAAGTAATGATGGTGTTTGTGAGCCATAGAAAGACCTTTAATGATTAAATGCTAGATGGATATGTTTAATGTCACACCATGGAACATTCCAGGCAAAACATGATCTCCTTTGAGGCAAGCAGGTAGCGGACCATCCACGAGAAAAACACATTTTATAGTAAAGAAGAGAAATGTGTAACTGGCTGTTCTATGTGGCTCATCTTACAGTGAAATTGTATCTTTTTTGGTGATTTCAAAGTCGATATGAGAGCAATATTACAAAAAGACATATATGACCATTAGATTCACCACACGTCTAATGTGAATGGACAAACCGTTAAAGCTACACTGCTGCATTTGTGGTCTATCATCATCTGACAGTAATGTTCCTACAAATGTCCAATTAGCCTAGCTGTTTCTATTTCCTTCAAGTAATCTATATAAAGTACACTGTATTGGCTGGAGATCAATTAGGCTTACAGAGTATATGAGCAATGTCTGAAACCGGCAGTAAAAACAATAAGACCTGCAATATTTGGATCAACTTGGCTTTGGGAAAAGATTAGGTTAGATTAGTTTGTCATGCAGGATTAGGATTTTGGAATAATAGAAATAGTATTGGTTTGTCCTTATGGGGATTGTCTACACATGAATATGCACCTCTGTATTATTAAAAACACTATATGGATAGTACAAAATTCTAGCTAACCTAATTTAATCTTCCTGCACACCTAATTTTGTTGCACACTTTTGTCAAACATATCGCTGGCATTAGGTTCAGGTTTCCACAGTGAAGTGTGAGCGTGATATCTACTGTCAGTGGATCTTGTTCTGGCAATATACCTCGGAAAGTGTGCTGGGAATGTGCTGGGAGATGGAGATAGGATAAGATCTGAGGAGGTAGTAAGTCTGTAGAGCAATTTACATGCAGGTTGCTTACATTTTAGTTTGAAAAATGTGACACTGTAATATACACTATAATTTAAATAGGATTACTTAGTCAGTAAAGTTGGTCATAGTATTGGCACATACAGCGAAACAGGTTCCTTTTTTCTATTAAGTTGATGTGTGTAAGTCTTTGTGCAGTTGCTTGTGGAGTGAAATAGATTTAAATGCATAGATTTAGATTCATTTCCAAGGTCAAAAGCCAAAGTGTGTTCAAATGACCAGACATCAATAATACAATGTTTATGAGCTTTTGTAAGCATGTAGCACGATCTATGTGTCTCATAACACCTAGAACTGTAGGCTTATGTGGACCAACACCTTTTGTATTAGCTCAGTCATATTCCACAGTACAATAAAATTAATAACCACAGGTACATTTTCTATACACTACTCTTTCAAAAAGTCTACTATAATTGTAAAGTATATTTCGTTTGCCACCTGAATACTCAGCTTTTGAGGGAGGCTAGTGGCTTCGGATAGTTCAATTCTGATAGCCTCTGTACCAAATTTACTTCCAGTCTGCATCTCAGATTAGTTTACAGAATATCTTACTCCACTCTCATCTGGATTCACTCTAATATTAGTCTAATTATTCTGTCTATTCTCATTACACACCACTCTATGTTACTTTAAACAATGGTACACTTGCACACCTTACAGCTATGCGATTTTATAGCTAGGGTTGTACATGGACACTCATAGTGCATTGTCCGGTGTGAAACTCTATACAGTGCACTCGGAATAGCTCAGCCTCAAACTGCCATATTAGCCGGAGAAATAGATCATTAGTTCCTCCCATGCAGCTCTTACATCCAAGAATGTTACGCACACTATCTACAGCTTAGAACAAGCCACTTATCATCACTGAAGTAAATTATTTAGACTTGGCATCTTCAATTTGCACAATTCATCCCGTATTTACTTTCCAACATGCAAAGTAACCACTGTCTTAACCATCAGCCACAGAGCCTGTTTACTGCTCTTTTGCCCCAAGCAAAGGTTCGTTCTTCAAACTTTCAAGCCTTGCACAATCTGAGAAAGTATTAAGCACTTCAAGAGGCCTAGTCAAGCTATAGCCATGGCTATCCAAGGTCAAAACACAAATAATACAGTAATATCATTAGACAGAGACATGGAATAAGTCATGTTATTTTTGGACTGGATCAAAACCTCGTACACTTAAGGTCCTATATTCAAATTGACTCTTGAGCTTTAAGCCATGTGATAATGTTATAATGTACTCAAAAACATACCTAAAGTTGTATTTTGTTCCACACATGTGAATTAGTAACTCTTTATTAGTCTGTCTACATCTCCAAAACTCAAAATGCTCTGTTCCACCTTGTGATGTCAGGTAGTGGTAGTTTTCAAGTTAACAGCTACTTTTACATTTAGTTCGGTAGATACGGGCAATTTTAGGGCTGAAATTATCCAAATGATTCTAGTGAAGATGGAGTTTAAAAACACAGTGGAGCACTTCCTGAATTACCACATGACATCACGACTTGAACAGTGTTTTCAGTTTGAGAGAAGAACTAAATATGCAGGGATTGTGTGTTAAATGTGTGAATGAAACAAACACAACTCCAGATGTTTTTGATGAGGAAACTACATTAATATGGGCCTTTAAAGGTGCACTATGTAACTTTTCTGGTAGACATTTCTTATCTTCACTGAAATGATATTACTGGAGTGCAGTCTCCATTCCACAGCAAGTGATACCACCGAGCCAGGTTACAGTGAAGAGGTGACGCGTTCACAGCAAAAATGCATGTTTTTTTTTTTTTATTATTATTTTGGCAATAAGAACACCTGTAATCAAATAAAAGTATGATAGATTTGCTTAAAGATGCTGTATCTGATTTTTATTGTCTGAAAATAGAGGGAAAAAAATCAGATCTTGCTCATTTTAAACGGTTTGCAGTTATCTGAAGTTAGCCCTCACTTACCACATGCATTCTAAGCATCCCAATTATTCACCACAATTAGTTTATAAGTGCTTTTCCGAACTCTCAGAGACCAGAGTAGTGTTTTGCTATGATGGGAAAGCTAACAACGACTAGCAACAACCATACTTCCTGCTTAGGTGCACACAGCAAGCAGCAGACACAAGAGCTATTTATATAATATCTGGGCTGGGCAAGATAGATGGTACAGAACCTTTGATGCCTCCGTGTTTAAAGTTAAGTTGTAGTGTGACCCTATCAGATACAAAGCACATTCCTGCAGTGGTCCCTCTGTCTGACCTGTATTGTTGAGGCTGATCTCAGTCCATTGTCATTGACTTTCTCATGGTATGACTTGATTAGCACAGGCAGGGGGAGGGGTCCTGTGACATAGACCCTTTTCGATGCACCAAAAACCTGGGCAAATAGCAGTACATTAATTCTAATTTAGATCCTTGTTAGCGATGTCATATTAAAAGATGGAATTATTATTATAGTCAGTGTTGACTTGCAATTACAATATACTCCTTCTTTAGCATATTTATTTTATTCTTCAGAATGGAATATTGTTGGTACATTGTGTAAAAATGGCTTCCCTGACTGTGCTGTCTCTTATGGGACTGTGAACAGAGCATGTTTGGATCATGTGTTGTTTTCTTTGTTTTAGAGCCAAGACGAGACAGATGCTGTGGATCTTTGAGCAGAACTGAACAGAATTATGTAATTCAGTGGAGCAAAGCAGTAAACCCAAGCACAAATTTTACAGTAGACTGTTTATATTTTTTCTTTCTGGTCATACATTTTGCTATACATTGTGTACCCAGATGAAGAAACTGAAGTTTGAAATTCCAATACTGGGCAACCCCATAGTTTCTATTACTCAATTATACTTGCATCTATGTACTAATACAATTGTTACTTGTATTTCTGCCACTGGCTTTACAACAAGAAATACTACAATTGATACTACTACTAATTTCAGATGGAACTTCTGTTTGCAGTGGACTAATGAAATCTCCCAAATTATTATAAAGACAAAAACAAAGTGTTATCTGTACAGTTATTGCTCAGTATTCATGCATTTCTATTAGGAGCATATAACTGACAGATATATAGAGAACATATGCAGTGGGCCCATCTCAGCTGTTTTATGTGCTCTTCCAATAAAATGTAACATCTGTTCATATAATATAGAGCTGGCATGAAGCCTTCCATTTGGATAAAATGAATCAAACATGCCTGCCTGGTTTTCTCATGTCAAAATTATTGTCTTTGCTTGTCACAATTATTTAAATGTGATAGACTGAGAACAGGGCAAGACTGGGTTTGTGGTAATTAATCATATGTCTGACACGAGTCTGTGCACGCTGCATGTGTCTGCTAAGATAGCCATGTAATCTGAGCTAAATTGCATGTTATTGATTCATTAAATATTTCTGTACACATGTTTTGAGTAAGCTTTACCATTTTTTTCTTCCCCTAAACATCTTTGAATAGAAGAGATAGAAAGGTAGCTATATCATAGAAATTACTGCTGCTTGATTATGATGATGAAAGTAATATTTTAAAACACTTTTTTTTCAAACCCAAAATAGATTATTGGCTTTATTCCAGGTTTTCAGGGCAAAACAAGCACATTATCACCATTCTGAACAAATTGTAATTCATTAGATTTTAATTTACAGCATTTTTGTACCAAAACAAAGCTCTCTTTGATGAGCCAATATGCCTTCTTTTATATGTCGGCATATCATCTCTCTTAATATTCATTTTCACCTGTTTATTTTTTTTAAGTCTGTCCATTAGCAGCAGAGATAAATAATGTTATGACTAAAGTGAAGTAATCAATGGCCATGCTCTCACCGTGCAGCAGCACTAGTCCCTTGTATGGAAGCTGGCACAGAAAAGGGATAGGCCTGGCTCAGATCAGACAGACAGGCTGCTGCCCTTCTGGAGCCTGGCGGGGCATCCGGGCACCAGATGAATACTGAACCATATGGATCGACTGCCAGGACGGTTGGACCGAGGTATAGGCTACAATTACAAAAAATTCATATAGTGGAAATAACAATAATAAATAATGCTTATTCAGAATAAACAGTGAGGTGACCAATATTACATTCATATCTATTATAGCAAAGAACGTTCTTTATCTGAGTGACATGTGGATCGATCCAATGACAGAGGAGTGGGAACTTTCACGACAAGCTTAAGTTCCCCCCAAAAGCCATTATAAAGCTATCAAGTAACACAAGAATATTAATAAAAGAAAGAAACGTATGTTGGGCTAGTAAATAGAAAACATAATAAATTACTATGCAAGCATACACAGAAAGCATTGTGGCCTCTATTAAAACTATATCTATTCTGGTGCCTGGTTCGTATGTGCACTGCTTTTGCAAGATTTCTCAATCCTGACCCCATTTCCTTCCTGTTTGTATGACAGCAGTATTGCATTGAGCAGTTCTGAGGCGTGAAGAGACATTGGCAAAGACAAGAGCGGACTGGAGAAAAAATACAGCGTACAATATTTGGAATTACATTTACATTTCAAAAGAAGGATCATAACACCACGCTCTTGCAAAATCTGACAATCTCAGTTCTCCAGTTCAGCCACATCCTCTCACTCCCTTTATATGTTATTGACTTGTCTAGTTGTCTATCCCATAGAATACAGTTGACTGACAAACCTCTTTTACTGGCTTGCTTCATGTTATAAAATATTTAATAGTGTCAGATAATAGTGGTACATGATAAAGAGAGCAATACATTAAAGGACTAGGAAACAGACAGGAAATTACACTGGAGGTAGCAGAGTTTAAGATGTTCAACTCCTCTATGGGAATGTAAAGGTTTGTGGTAAGTGGTGAAGTGCTGATTTAAGGATGTTGAGGTAAAGTGATGTCACCAAGTATTTAAATTGACTTAAACAGACGCTACTAAAGGCAGCGCTAACTTAGAACCAGGTATTAGTGACCAAAAAGCTGCAGATTTACCTAGTTTGCACTGAAGTTGCCAAAAATGACTAGCAGTAGATAATGCTGTTGAAACACAATATACACAGTTTTATAGTAAAGTGTTTCACTTAAAAGCTATTAGCCAGAAGACCCAGACGTTGACCAATATATTGACCAATAGTTGCACTTTTTATTGCACTAAATAACTGCATTGCTCAGTAACTCATTGATAAGTGGATCTATGCTCAAAAAATCAGTATTGAAAAAGCCTGTATTGGAAGTAAGAGAGGACATAAAGTCAAATGACAAGAGAAAAAAGTTAGAAGATGAATTCAGCTGATTGGTATTGACTCCAAAACTAAAAATGATGGTGTGGCTGCTCTGCACATGTCCTAAAATGATGGGCAAATTTGAGAGTTGCATATTCCAGGACCTGTAATATTCAGTATTGTTCTATTATTATTATAGTTGCAGTAGCCTATTACAGCGACGTATGCGCCAACCGGATGTGACGTGGTCCCGGGGGTGCACCGGGGGTTTTGGGGATCCGGAGGCAATAAAGAAAAGCAGCATTAACGCGCAGTCTTTTATTTGTCTGTAACATCAAAACTAAATATAGATCATAAATACAACACTGGCGACGAGGATCCAGGTCATCTAACTAACGACTACACCGACGTTCCCCCAGAGAATAGACTAAGTGCGGAAGAAAGTTCGACGAGCAAAACTTGTTAGCTAGTTGACCCCTACAGTAAGCGCTAATTAGTCACTAGCTAGGCGGTCAGTATGATGCTACAGCACGGCCCAGCCGTACCACCGTTTGATACGGAAAGTGAACCCAGCTCTGTTGGACCACGGTGGAACAAGTGGCTTCAACGATTTGAAAACTACACCACGGCTGTAAACATCACCGGGGATGCAAGGTTGAAGGCCCTTCTGCTGCATCTATCCGGTGAAAGAGTTCACGACATCTACGACACGATGGCGAGAGAAGGAGACAAGTATGCAGACGTGAAAACAAAACTCAACGACTACTTCGCGCCTAAAAAGAACGTCCAGTATGAGGTCTACGTCTTCAGGAAAGCCACACAACTGCCTGGCGAGACTCTGGATGTTTATACTACCAGACTTCGCATGCTAGCTAAACACTGCGAGTTCGGTGACGTGGACAATGAAATAAAATCCCAGATCATTCAAAGCTGCACGTCGTCCAGGGTGCGCAAATACGGCTTGAGAGAGACAAATAAGACATTAAAGGAACTTCTTGAATACGGCAGGACTCTTGAACTGTCTGAATTGCAATCAAAGGGAATTGAGGAGGGTTCCCATCTCACTGCTGCAGTGAATCAAGTCCGTAAACAGCCCCAAATGAAAATGTATCAAAAACGTCCAACCAGTAGCAATGCCCAGTGCAGAAATTGCGGCGGTGAGTGGCCACACATAAACGAATGCCCTGCAAGAGGCAAACAGTGCAAGGCATGTGGGAAGCAAAACCATTTTGCAAGGCAGTGTAGGTCAAAACAACAATCCACAGAGCAGACACGAACATACAAGAAAAGCTACAGAAAAAGAGTAAACCAGGTAAAAATACAAAATGAACCAGCTCAAAGTGAACCAGCTCAGTGTGAGTCATTTTCAAACAGCGATGAATGTTATGCATACACTGTAAAAAGTAATAGAGACATTAAGCAACCGCTGACAAAAATCATACTGAATGGAGACACAGTGCCAGCTCTGATTGACTCTGGTGCTGCAGTAAACATAATTAGTGAAAAGACATATAATGACCTGTGCCTCCAGCCCCGCCTCATGCACACAGATCTCAGGATACTAGCCTATGGATCCAAAGAGGCACTGCCCATCCTAGGGAAGTTCATAGGCTGCGTTGAGGCAGGGAACAAAAACAAAACAGATGGAACATTCTATGTGATTAAGGGTGATGGCTGCTCACTACTCAGCTATCAGACAGCTGACGAACTGGGATTGATCAAAATTATACACTCTGTCGGCCCTCCCCCCGTGAACACCACAGTGGCAGATAAACTTATAAACAAATATCCCGAGCTGTTCAATGGTATCGGTAAGCTCAAAGACTTTCAAGTTACCTTACACATTAACCCAGACATCCAACCAACATGCCAGCCACACCATAGAGTCCCTTTCCATGTACGTGAGAAAGTTGAAGCTGAGCTACAGAAACTTGAGGAGGAGGACATCATTGAGAAAGTGACAGGCCCAACACCTTGGGTCTCGCCCATCGTAACGCATACGGCCCAAGGATCCTAACAAGGCACGCATATGCGTTGACATGCGACAGGCTAACACAGCCATTCAAAGAGGCGTCACCTGACTCCTACTATAGACGATGTCATCCACGAACTGAATGGAGCGACAGTATTTTCAAAGCTAGATCTGACATCAGGGTACCACCAGCTGGAACTACATCCCGACAGCCGATACATTACTACGTTCACAACACACCTAGGCCTGAGGAGGTACAAGCGCCTCAACTTTGGCATCTCCTCAGCTGCAGAGGTGTTCCAAAACGCCATTCATCAAGCTCTTCAGGGCATCGTCGGAGTGAAAAACCTAAGTGATGACATCATCATCTACGGAGCGACACAGGCTGATCATGACAAGACACTGACGGCTGTGTTCCAGCGACTAAAAGAATGCGGCCTCACACTGAATCGAAAGAAGTGCGAGTTCAACAAGACTCGACTAGAATTCTTCGGGTTTGTGTTCTCCAATGGTGGCATCTCAGCCGATCCAAGGAAGGTTGACAGCATACGCCAAGCTAACAGGCCTAAGGATGCAGCTGAGGTAAGAAGTCTTTTGGGCATGGCAAACTACTGCTCACGTTTCATTCCTGACTTTGCTACAGTCACAGAGCCACTGAGAAAGCTCACGAGACAGAACACTCCCTGGCAGTGGGGCACAGAACAGGACGCAGCGCTGAGCAAACTGAAAGAGAGCCTCACTAGCGAGACCACGATGGCCTACTTTGACCCAAACATGGAAACGGAACTCATAGTCGACGCTAGCCCGGTAGGACTAGGGGCAATACTGTTGCAAAAAGACAAAGCAAAACAGAAACACATTATTGCATATGCAAGCCGAGCGCTCAGTGATGTAGAGCGGCGCTACTCCCAAACAGAACGCGAAGCACTCGCCATTGTATGGAGCTGTGAACATTTCCATCTCTACATTTACGGCAAAGAGTTCACAATGGTGACAGACCACAAACCTCTAGAGCTCATCTGGAACAACCCGAGGTCCAAGCCGCTCGCACGCATTGAGAGATGGGGACTCCGGCTGCAGCCATACAACCTCAAGGTAAATTAGGGACTGCAGACGGAAACTAGCTATCTAGCTATAATCTGGTGCAGAACATCTCTGTTTTTTTTAAACTTAATGTATCTGTACATTGTCCCTTCAAATAAAGACTAAACTAAACTAACTAAAGGTGGAATACAGAAAAGGGTGTGACAATCCAGCGGACTACATGTCCCGTCACCCAATCTCAACACAGACACACACTAAAAACACTCACGCAGCAAAAGTAGCTGAAGAATATGTAAACTTCATCATACACAATAACACACCAAAAGCAATGACAGTAGACGAGATCAAGCGTGAGACTCTCAAAGATGACACACTACAAAAGGTCAGTGCTCTCATACGCAACAATGCGTGGCACACAGTCACAAAGGACACTATACTGAGACAATATGAACATGCAAAGGGGCTTAACTTACCGTGTCACCCGAAAATGACATCATATTGAAGGGTTCCAGGATCGTCCATTCCCGCCTCACTTGAACACCGAGTCCTCCAGCTCGCACATGAGGCACATCAGGGAATCACTAGGACAAAGGCCCTCCTGAGAGAAAAGGTGTGGTTTCCACACATCGAATCGGCTAACTGAGGCGATGGTGAGAAACTGTTTGGTCAAGCTACCACACCTGAGACACACAACGAACCTCTGCAGATGTCGGACCTCCCGACACGGTCTGGCAAGACGTCAGTGCTGACTTCACGGCCCTCTACCGACAGGTGAATACTTACTAGTCATTGTAGATGAGTACTCCCGATACCCTGTGGTGGAGATAATGCACTCTATTTCTGCAAATTCTGTCATTCCTGTCATGGACAAGATCTTCTCAATGCTTGGCATCCCCAAAGCGGTGAAGACGGACAATGGCCCCCTTTCAATGGTGAACAGTTTAGCAAGTTTGCGGCTCTATATGGGGTTCCGCCATCGTGAAAATCACGCCACTATGGCCTCAGGCAAACGCTTACTGCAGAGAGATTCATGAGAACACTTGAAAGTGCCTTTGTGTTGCCCACATAGAGCACATCCCCTGGAAGCAGCACCTCTACACATTCTTGCGTGAATACCCGTGCAACACCACACAGCACGACAACATCATCACCTGCCGAAGTTGCTGCTCAGGCGCGGGATACATACAAAGATGCCTTCAGTGAACACACCCATCGGGCCAGGCGTGGATCTTCGCAGGAGAGACCGCGAGGCCAAAAGCCAAAATGAAGGTGTACTCGGATACCCGCCCGACACGCTACACCTCATCCTCTCCACCCTGGTGACATGGTGTTGTGCTCTCAGCCCAGGCACAATAAGCTCACTGCACCCTACAATCCAAAGCCGTACAGAGTGACCATGGTCAAGGGCTCTATGGTCACAGCTGAGCGGAAGGGACACTGTGTGACAAGAAACTCCTCTTTCTTCAAGAAGCTCAACCCGGACCTGCACCACACATCAGCAACAGCAGACGAGGATGGAGGAGTCACCCCTGACACAGCCCCGGTGTTGGCAAGATACCCAGCCAGGCCACGGCAGCCTCCACGGTACCTCAGTGACTGTGTTACAGCCTGACAAAAAACAGACAGCAAAACCCCCCCCCCAAAAAAAAAAAAAAAAAAAAAAAAAGTGGCTACAGAGTTGTTTTGTTTCTTTATCTCTATTTGAAATGACCTTAAGGAAAACATTCAAGTTTAACTGTATACCTCACAGCAGTTGTTGTTCCATCCATCCATCCATCTTCTCCCGCTTAATCCGGCTGGGTCGCGGGGGCAGCGAGCTGCCCAATACTCATAGCACCTGACCCCCCCTATGAACCCCTCTGCAGGTGGTGAGCCCACAGGAGGGTGGACGTCATGGTCCTTGATGTTAGTTCATAGGGGTGCAGGCATGTTTTAGGGTGATGGGGGAAACCGGAGTACCCAGAGGAAACCCATCCAGACACGGGGAGGAACATGCAAACTCCACACAGAAAGGCCCGGGTGACCCGGGGATCGAACCCGCAACCTTCTTGCTGTGAGGCCTGAGTGTTGCCACTCAGCCACCGTGCCGCCAGCAGTTGTTGTTATATCTGAAAAATTGATTTTTATGTTCTACGTTTAAAATGAGAAGCACTTGTTTGTTACACTGACGCAATCCATTTGCATACCTCATAGTGTTTATTTGTTGTTCACATATTTGAGTATTCTAATAAGCTAGAAGTGGCAGACAACTTTAAGTAAAAAAAAAAAAAAGGGGAAGTAATGTAATATTCAGTATTGTTCTATTATTATTATAGTTGCAGTATTACAGCGATGTATGCGCCAACCGGATGTGACGTGGTCCCGGGGGTGCACCGGGGGTTTTGGGGATCCGGAGGCAATAAAGAAAAGCAGCATTAACGCGCAGTCTTTTATTTGTCTGTAACATCAAAACTAAATATAGATCATAAATACAACAGGACCTGTTCTTTCAAATCCACTCCAAACTCAGTGTTCTTTATGTGTTCTTTCTTCAGTTCTGCTTATGATGTGGTGCTGCGTCAGAAGGTCGCGGTGAAGAAGTTATCCAGACCGTTCCAGTCCCTAATCCACAGTCGGAGGTCATACAGGGAGCTGAGGTTACTCAAACACATGAAACACGAGAATGTAGGTATTTTTATAAATATTTTTAAATGACAGAAATACATGTTTGGTGTGGATCTACCCTGTTTGTCTGCGTCTGTGCAGGTAATAGGACTGTTGGATGTCTTCACACCTGCTGCTGCTCTTGAGGATTTTAATGAGCTGTGAGTCAATGCGATCCTATTTATATTTCCTATTATAATATCTGTACAGTTTTCATAACTCTGCTAGTTTATATGTTTATATTTTACATCATTAAATATGGGAAGCTAAACTGTAAGTCCATAACTTTCTTGTCGTAAGGCATTTTGGTAAACCGTTAAAGTTAGCAATGGAACAACTGACAAAGATGCACTAACTAAATTTTCTAGCGGGGTAGACCATTAAACAAATTCCTTTTTTTTTATTTCTATTGCCAAAATTTCTGTGAAAAGCATCTTGAAACACATCTTGAAAAACATGCATTCTTACTTTGAGCGGCTCACGTCTCCACAGATCTTCCCTGTATCTTGGCCTCAAGGCAACACTTTCTTCTCTTTATGACGATAGATGAGGTTAATGCATTATTGTGGGACATTCTAGGCAAAGCAAAACCATCTCTATAGAGACAAGAAGGTGGCAAAACATCCACCAGAAAAGTTACAAAGTGCATCTTGAAGGTTTGTTGAGTTTGCATTATTTAAGTAAAGAATTGTTCAATTGTCTAAGAAACATGTCCATATGTGCCTTGTCTCTACTGATGCTGGTTCATTCATGTTGATGAAGTTCACACACTTCTGGAGATGTCTGCTGGTTTCCATGGCAGCCACTGTTCCCCTCCCCCCTTAAACCTGTCTCTCCCCTCTGATGCTGCTTCACTCTTACGTCTTTGTCTCCCCCTTTCACCACAGCTACCTGGTGACAAACCTGATGGGTGCCGACCTCAACAACATTGTAAAATTTCAGAGACTGTCGGACGAACATGTACAGTTTTTAATCTACCAGCTCCTCCGAGGGCTCAAGGTAATTTAGCGCATCACTAATTACCTGCTGCATATGCAATATAATGACCACAATACCGTGCAATGGCAGTAAAGAGTTCAGCCGTCTTTAACTTGTAATTGAGATGTTCGGATGGTTAATTCTAGTGGTGCTGAACAATATTGGAAAAATGCAACTTCTTACAATATTCTATATATATTTCCACCTATTGCTTGACTAACACGTCTGAATTAGTAACAAATCATGATCATGAACTTAAGGTGAACACTGGGCCTGATACAATCTTATTAAAGGCTTTAAGGCACTGTTATTGCAATATGAAAGTTGTGCTAATTAGAATATATCAACTTTTATTATTAACCAGCAAGCCCAGTCCTTTACAGTAGCACAAACCAGAGCACTTTTTCTTTAAACTGTTCTTGTGAATTGCACTATTGACCTATTGACTCCTTTCTCTCCTTTCCCTCCTCTCCACTGCTGCTCTGACCATGGGTTGTCGAACAGTACATTCACTCAGCAGGATTAATACACAGAGTAAGTGCGTGATTGATATTTCGTTTACCGTAATCTGGTAGGAAATGTGCATACTAAATCTATAGAGTGGACATGTTTGTAGGTATCTGTAAATTGAATTGCTTCTGTCGTCACATGAAGTTGTCAATTGTTTAATTTTATTTATTTCAAGTTAAATACAAATATTCTCTCTATTCTTCGGCATAGGCGTACTAGTATCTCGAGGTAAACAAACATAAGATAATTAGAACATTTTATTGTTCCGGAAAATGATTCAGTTGCTTAAGCCAGTAAATCATTAAACACATAACCATCATTAATAAAAGCAATAATTATTCTACCGGGGTAATTGCAAATATGTATTATTAATAAAGAATATAATAAGTCTTGCACAAAGCATGTTTCATTCTTCCTAGGACCTAAAGCCCAGTAACGTTGCGGTAAATGAAGACTGTGAACTCAGAGTAAGATCCACCATTTATGATATTATGTTCTTTACTTAAATGCTGAATAAAGAAAAAAAAAGTAACATTGCTGAATTGTGATTTTTAGATCTTAGACTTTGGCCTGGCCCGACAGACAGATGATGAGATGACAGGGTACGTGGCCACTCGCTGGTATAGAGCACCAGAGATCATGCTCAATTGGATGCACTACAACCAGAATGGTGAGGAAAATACCGTAAATCCTGTTGTGAATGAGCACTGGCTACATGTTTAAACTATTTTGTCTGTGTTCCAGTTGACATATGGTCCGTGGGATGCATCATGGGAGAGCTTATAAAAGGAAAGGTTCTGTTTCCTGGTTCTGACTGTATCCTTTTACTAAATCTTGTCAACTACTACTTTTATACTTTTTTTGATTCACTTTTACTACTATTGCTATAACTACTCCACCAACTACTACTCTCGAATCCATTTAAAAAAATAATAAAGTTAAATTAATGCTTTTGAATCCTTGAATCCTCTAAACAGGTTGCCCAGAAAGAAGAGTCCTACATTCTCATTGGGCATTCCCTGTATAAATGATGTTAACATTGGGGAATATTCAGATCATATAATAAAGTAGTTATTATATGTCGTTGCATGTATATAAATGCATGTTCTAGCCTTATATTACTGTACCTGCCCTCAACCTACTGTGAAATTAGATATTGACCAATTAAAACGAATCATGGAGGTTGTGGGGACCCCGACACCAGATCTACTGCAAAAAATCTGCTCTGAACACGTAAGTGGTGTAAATGTATAGATCTAAAGGGAGGGTGACAATGTTTAAATCAATGGCCATCCCCTGCTAACCTGGTAAGTGATGTGATTGATTAACCTCAGGGGACACAGTAGTTAAGTGAATTGTCTGTGTGTCACTGCAGGGTGTGATGGATAACCTATAGCAACACTTTGTCACTACAAATGAAAGCAGTGTCAGAAAACAATTTATTGCTATTGCATTATCTATACTCTATGTAACTCTTCTACGAGAAGCCACATCCACTGTGTTGTATTAGCTTTCTGTTCATCCATACAGGTTTTAAAGAGCAGCAGGACCTGGTAGAAGCATTACTATCTCAATGGGGTCACAGCAAATAAAATAAAATACAGGCCTTTAATATTTTTTAAACTCATTATATTCATGAAAAACAAGACTTGTGTTTAATTTACTCACATTTGAGTACTCTGTCTTATTTTTCTTTTCGTCTTCTCAGGACTCTCAGGAAATTGCCCTCAAATTGCCTGACCAACTAATAACAGCTAGCAGCCGTTTCAAGAGCTTCACACCCCAGTTTATATTTTACATCGTTTATTTCAAAATAATATTTAATTAAATGAACTGGATACAGAACCTGGATGAGAGAGACTACACAGACATCATATTATTTAGTCAAAAAGTTATACAAGATTCAATACCAAGAATTTCATACAAAGAGTTGTATCAAATTTTGATAAATGCTAAATAATTAAATCATTGACCAAACTTTGCTTCTTTACAGGCACAGAAATACATCCAGTCTCTGCCCTACATGCCCCCACAAGACTTGGAGAAGATCTTCAGAGGAGCAAACCCACTAGGTGATCGATTTGCTGTTGATTTGATTACCAAAGTCTTTAATTTAATTCACAAAGGCCATTGCATCTCAGGTTGCTGTCTACGTGATGCCAAATAGCTTTTCACATGGTTCTAAAAGGATATTTCCAATACTCTGTCTTTGGTCGGTTTTGACACAGCCGTAGATCTCTTAAAGCGCATGCTGGTTTTGGACTGTGATGGGCGGATCTCGGCGAGTGAAGCTTTGGCCCACCCATACTTCTCACAGTACCACGATCCAGAGGATGAGCCCGAAGCCCCACCTTATGACCAAACTCTAGAGAGCAAAGATCGCACCCTAGAGGAATGGAAAGGTATGACACAGAGTTACTACAGTATAAAGGAAAATTTACATAGAGATCAGTTATTGCAGTGGACAATACTAGATCTAAACCAGGTCTACACCAGGACTATACCAGATCTAAACCAGGTCTAAAACAGAATTATGCCAGGTCTAAAAATCTGGTCTAAAACAGGACTATTCAATTCAATTTTCAATTCAATTTTATTTCTATACCCCAGAATCACAACAAGAGTTGCCCCAATGGGCTTCACAGTGAAAAACATGGAAACATAATCTGACATAAACATCACCAAACACATTGTCCCATCCTCAGTCTCTCGATAAACACACGATCCTTGGTGCCAGAGAGCAAAAACCCCACCGGCGGGTGCAGTATGGGAAAATTCACTCCAGACACTGTTGCCAACACCTGTCGCCATGCGGCACCTTCAGACCTGAGAGCTTTGAGGAACCAGTCACTTTATAGAGAGCAGGTTCAGACGGACAGGCAGACGTGTGGGGGACTGGACATCAGCTTATTTGGGTTGAGGGCTTCAACCAGGCAGGTGGGGGCTCAATCCAGACAGGTGAGTGGAGAGGGGTAGAGCTAAGGTCTGGTCAGCGTCTGCTCACGGGAGGACATCTGGAACCTCTGAAACATCTGAAATAGCTCCACTCCCCAAGGGGAGTGGAAGAGAAGAAGAGAGAGAGACACTGGTGAACAGCAGTGAACTGATTTGTCTGTGAAAAACATGAGGTTATGGGACAGAGATGAAGGAGAAGGAGCAGTTTGAATAAGAGGACAGAGGCTCAGGGCACCATACTTCCCCCAGCATCTAACTCCTAGAGCAGCCTGACTTCAGCTGTGGAGTTAACCCTGCTCCTAGCTAACCTGGCCATAAGCTTTCTCATAGAAGAATGTTTTAAGCCTAACCTTAAATGTCGAGACCGTGTCTGCCTCTCTGACATGAGGTGGAAGCTGATTCCATAAAACAGGAGATTGGTAACTAAAAGTTCTTCCTCCCATTGTAAGTTCATGAAATCTGGGGACCACTAATAGCCCTTAACCCCATTTACAGCTTTATAGGTGAGAATAAGGATTTTAATTCTAAACTCGACTGGGAGCCAATGAAGTGAAGCTAACACCGGAGTAATGTGTTCTCTTCTATTTGTTCCCGTTAATAATCTTGCTGCTGCATTTTGAACAAGCTGAATGCTCTTTACTGAGCTTTTAGGGCAGGCTGCCAGCAGAGAGTTACAGTAGTCTAATCTTGTTACAGTAGTCTAATCTTGTTACAGTAGTCTAATCTTGTTACAGTAGTCTAATCTTGATGAAATAAATGCATGGACAAGCTTTTCCGCATTATTTTTGGATAAGATATTTAACTTGACTACAGGATGGTTTGAGTAGTTGTAAACTAGAACTAATCCAAAAGGGGCACAAAAATTTGAATAAAATTGAAAATCAGTGGTACATATATCACAGAACGCTACATCTTTGAAATAGTTTGGATTATGTTATTTATTGTTCATGGCAATTCACTTAAATAAAATAAATTTTTTTATTCTCCACTATCATGTGGATATATTCTATTATCGAGTAATGTAGTGCATATAATCTACAGTATGAATATACAAATAAAAGTAGATATTATTGCACTACTTACTTAATTAATCATAAATAAATAAATAAATAAATAGAATATGCTAACACCGAACATTTCAGTAAGCTTCTCAAACCAGATGGTCTGAAAGTTTGAAAGCTTGCATTTGTGTTTGAGGTTCCGGAGAGTTGGCTTCATTATAAAGTTATGGATCACAGCATATTTTTAAGTACACTCTAAGCACAGTGATGTGTCAGTATAACTCAGATTTGGGGGAAGTGTTAGCCAGTGAATTGGAAAGTTGTTTTGAAAATGAGATTCAACTCGTTGTTATTAACCCTCAGACTCAGACTATATTGATATGTATTAGCCAATATCCAGTAATGCTCTTTATTATGTTTACAGAGTTGGTTTTTGAAGAGGTGAACAGTTTTAAAACTCCAGTCTGCAGTGGTGACGGTCTTCAGGCAGAGCAATAAGCCTCTAATGACTATGGACTCATTTTGTCTAAGTGAGCGGAAGACTGGATCATGATGAGTATTCTTATAAACCTATGGCCAAGGCCAAAAATATGCCCTGCTCAGTTTTGCCTTCTTGAGGTTCATCTGAGCAAAATACTGGGACAATCTCCAATGTATCAGAAAGCTGGACTTCAGGGATGACTATGAATGGAAGGATTCATACAAGGATGCAACTTAAACTGTTTACAAAGAAGGAAAAATGCACTCTAGGATTTCCAAAGTGAATGCACATGTGGACCATCAACTACAATGGCTTTAGAATACTAGAATATACACAACCAGCCATAGCATTGTAAGTATATAGGACTGAATGGACAGAGATAGGAACAATTGAACCAGTAAAAGGGTTGACAACAGGATAATTAATCAGCTGTTTATATGGGCTGTATATTCAGGTATTTACAATTAGGGCTGCACAAATTTGGTAAAAAAAAAAAAAAAAAATCAAATTCCAATTTTGTATCAAGTATTGCAATTGCAGTTTCTGTTCAGAGCGCGCAATGCACTTCAGGAGCATTAACATTTCAGAGAAGACAAACTGATACAAGTATCACATGACAAACTAATACAAGAATCACATGAATTTCAGAACATATTTGGTGAAAGCAAGATTTGTCTATAAAAATTCATATTTTGTTCTTTGCAGAGGACATTCTAGTAGCGAGATAAATGAAGCCTTTGTGATTTGTTACTTTGCGATATTGTGCAGCCCTATTTACAGTGTTATGTCTGATCAGTGTACGGTATATCAATGGCTTGCTGCTATACCACACCATTATCACTAAAACTGCTTAGCAATTACCCACCATACTCTACTGCATGAACCAAGCTCATATTAACAAAATATATGACTATAGGTCTGTCTGTGTGTACTGTTGGAAACTTTTGACTTTCTGTAAACTAATTCATCCACATGATAAGTGCAATCCAAATGTTTGTTTTTAATTGACCTGGTTTAATGTTACAACAGAGATTTTGACACTATCTGTAATTACTTTGAATCAAGTATTATTCTAAATTACCAACTTTTTTTTTTTTTTTATAAAATATGTTTTTGCTGTACATAAGGGACTTCAAATACAACAGATAACCAAAAAGTTTAATATTTGTTATGAACCTAACTCTGGTTATTAAAACAGATGACTACCTAATGAATAATGCAATGCAGTGCAGTTTCCACACAGGAGCAGAGAGTTCCTTATGCCACAGTTCAATAATTAGCCTCATCAGTATAAAACACTTGTATTTAGTGGTATGCGAGTTTAGTCTTTTCTTCACTGAATGTCTAAGCAGTGTCTTTCATTCTGGATACAGTGCTTAAGACATAATGGCTGCAATATTACTTCTGAAAACTTATATTTTGTGGAGATTTGTAATGTACTAAAGGAGTAGAAGCATTCATTTCAACAACACAGGAAAATGACAAATAAATTACAAAAAGCTACCTATGACCTAACTGTTATTACTTTTTCCAGTGGTAAAGTCTGAAGATTTTCTTGTAGCCTTTACCCACTTTTGCGGACATTATTGTTTGTCTCATTTTGAGGTGTCAAAGTCTGAGATTTATTTTGAATGTTTGGTGTAAAAAGGGCAATGTAAATGGTGAATGTGAATAGTATCTGCAAACTGAATGTATACTATAGCTGTATGTATGTACTATGAGTATTTGAGTACTTGGAAATGCATGTAGCCACGACTACCTGAGGTGAATGCCGCCTTCATCCATCTACAAGTCTTGGCTTGAGAGAAATAAATGCAAATCTTTTTAATACCTATGTGTCTCTGACTGAATATTTGGCAAGGATATATATTTAAACTATATGCTATAACGCACTAAAGTACATTGATTTTACTTGGGAGCTGAAGCCTGTTGTTTTCAGTCACTTTACTGACATCTGGTGGTGAAAATACAGAACCAGGTCAAATGTTTTTAGCTGCTTAAATGAACTGAAGATCTGTTATATTGTTATACCACTTATCATATTTATTTATTTTCTAAAATATTTTCTCACACAAAGACACAAAAAGCACGCCACATTCAGTAGAAACATTATGGATCTGTCCAATATTGCAACAGATCAGCTTTGATATGTACTTCACTGGTCTGTGGCACTTCTTTCTTTGCAAATAGTTTTACGGTGCAAAACACTAAGTAACAAAAGCAGTTGTTTAGCAGGGCCATGACCTCCGTATCCTGGGGGGTCAACTTCAGCCCTTTGTGTCTGCACCGGCCAACCGCCTTTGACAACATTTTTGCACAGGGATAGGCTCAGAATATCTTAAAACCCATTTTATTTCGGGAAATGAGATGTGAAGGAATTTTGTCTAAGTGGCATTATTCTGAAAAAATAAAAAAATAAAAAATTATAATAATAAAAAACGTGCGCCCTCTATTGGCAGTCACTCCAGACACATTATCGGAAACAAACGAAAGTAGGAACAAGGGGATTAAATGAGGGTGGGCAGATGTTTGAGGCTGCCTCTCATTGTGGACACACCCCGGGACTGGCCCCGGCTACAGGAGGGACGCCAAAACAATGCGTGAGGGGGGTGTGCCGATGCGTCCGTGGTGCGTCTGAAGGAATTCGCCTCAAACTTTCTGTGGATACGTGAAGTTAGACGTTTGAGAAACTGCTCATGTTGTCCACAGAGTTTCAGTAGCAGAATAGTCGCACCGCTTGCCCTGGTTCACGGTGAGCCATGGCGCTGCGCTCCACCAGGACGGGCTTCTACCGGCAGGAGGTAAACAGAACCGCGTGGGAAGTCCCGGAGCGGTACCGAGACCTGAAGCAGATCGGGACGGGAGCCTATGGGACAGTGTGGTAGGTCCGAACAAGGAACTTATTTTGACAAACACTTTATGGAACTACAGGAGTGCGGACACTATATTATGTTTTCAATTCAGTTCATCCATCATTGTTGGCGTTGATGACAGTAAACTGAAATGTGACGCTTATTTGAAGTTAGGACCGTTTGAACACCTTCCCTGCTTAAAAATATCAATATTAGACCTTTAAATAGAAGGTTAGAGTTCCCATGTATCCTAACTGGATCTACATTTGAGGAAATACCTGCTTCTATTTCACCATTTCAGTCTCTGTCATTATAGCCCTACTGACCCGCCAGTTACCAAGTTACAGCATTTTTACAATTTAAATGAAAAGCATTGACCACTTAATTTCCTGCATTTACCCCATAATGACTGATGTAAAGATAGTATTCTAAATTCTGACCACTCCCTTAGTCCGCAGCTGGCTTTGCAGGGCCTCCCTTTGCATTGTAATGAGTGGATGAGGGTCAACAAAGACACTACCCCCAGCCTCATTGTTACAGAGAGTCAAAGAGAAGGACTCAGTGCACCACAACTGGGATTTAACATAAAAACATGTCCCAGGGTGGACGTTTTGTAACATGCCAGAACTGACACAGGTACAATTAGATGATGCCATAATTACAGGTGGAGGATTGAGGCCTGTATAACTGTATGAGAGTTATAATGAAATATTCAATCTTAGGATGCACAAATGTTGAACCATATCATTCTTTGTTTTAAATGAATTGGCCTCACAAACTTGCCATATTAATCATATGTCTTAAAGTCTTTTCAGCTGAAATCAAACACATCTTTGGGACTGAATATTGGCCACCACCACATTTCCATATTGTAAACTCACACTAGGTATTGAACTTAATGCCAGTTTTTGTTTCTGTTCAGAAATAATCAAGATATTAATCAACAAGTTTGTAATATGACAGTTAAACAAATTCAACAAATTCCCCCACAGAATGACCTGTCCTCAAGCTCAAATGTAAACCATAGTGTAGAGACACTGAACTTAAATTATCTTATTTTTTTTTATCAAGACTGACATTACAAAAATAATGTCAGTAATATTGTCTTCTGGTTAGAATCACATGTTGTTCTTTTTTTTTACCTTGAAGTGAGTAAAGAACAGAAACATGTACATGTAACTTCCTACACCACAAACAAACTTCCTCTTGCCAAACTTGCATTAGTAGCCTACCTATTATCAGAATCAGAATCAGAATCAGAATGTTTTTTATTGCCATATGAATGAACAGGTTCACAACATTAGGAAATTGCTGCGGTACTTGGAGCAGGATGTAGACAAACACTGACATGCAACAAATAATAGAATAAAATAAAGTAGGAAAAAAAAAGCTATAATATAACAAATATTATGTAACAATCAGTGCAACATTTGTTAAGTTGGACTATTTCACCACCTACAGTTCTTCATGGGACCGGCGAACAGGAGCTCAAGTTGCAATCAAAAAACTCCACAGACCTTTTCAGTCCAAACTCTTTGCCAAACGGGCCTACAGAGAACTGCGACTGCTCAAACACATGAAGCATGAAAACGTAAGTTTTACTAGTGCTAATGTACTGGGAATATTAACTTGTGCTAAACCCAGTTGTTGTTGTCATATCATAGGTGATTGGGTTGTTAGATGTCTTCACTGCAGAGATTGCACTGGACCGGTTTAAAGACTTGTAAGTCTTTTTGCCCCCCTCTTTCTGTCTCTATCTCATATTCGCCAAATCCTTGTTTTCTTTTAGAACTCTTGATTGACAGCTTTAGCCTCTGCATCCACCAATATAGTAGTCACTCACTGTCCATGTGTTCCATCACGTAAAAGAGCATATCTCTTAAAGGTGCCCAGTGTAACTTTTCTTAATTTCTTTCACGTTTTGCCGTGAAATATTTTTAAGTATGTATTTTCATGGAAACAAGCAGATGACCAGGGCAAGATAGATACTTGCTCACAGCAAAAATGCTTCTTTTTCAAGGTCCTCAATAAGACCCATTAACTGAATAAAGACAAGATGGATAAGTTTAATGTCATCTTGTGGAACACTGGTGTAACGTACCCGCCTTGGCAGATAAGTTTCATAGAGCACTTTTAACCACAGAAATCAAACATGTCTTCCACTTTGTTCCATTTAGTTTAGACATTTTATCTTGCTTCAGCTAGCATTAAGCTTTCTTATCTCCATTTAAGAAGTCACTTGTAATGGACTATAGTTGAAACTGTTTGTGCAGTTATCTGGTGATGCCGTACATGGGGACAGACCTGGGTAAACTGATGAAGCTGGAGAGACTGACTGAGGACAGAGTACAGTTCCTGGTTTATCAGATGCTCCGAGGACTGAAGGTTATCATGCACACAGTAGTTATATTAATGGACCTTCATTTTCTGTTCTATAAAACCCATGTTAGGTCAAACTATTTAGCAATATTTTCCAATTTTACAGTACTAATGTAATTACAATGTGTTTGGTTGAGATTTTTCTGGATTCCAAAATACATGTACACATAACTTAACCTAAAAAACATTAAGTATAGAGCCTTTTTTTTAGATTGTCACTATTTGATAAAAATCCAATGTTTTCAACACAAATGGGAAAAAAGTAAAAAGTCAGAGTGTGTTATGCTGAGAGTCTAACTATGCGCCTGTCTTGTGTCCTCAGTATATTCACTCGGCAGGGATCGTCCACAGGGTACGTGACATTTTGACCTTTCAGGACTGACCTTAGGGGGTGGAGCCTATTCTTTTCACACGCTGCTCTTTTCATTTGCATTCCCACACAAGATTTAGCACTTTCATCTGCACTCAATGCCCCCAGATAGACTCAAAGTAGGGATTCAATGATATGCTGTCTGTTTGATTACAATATTTAAACATTTCTCTGCTAATCCACTAAAAAGACCAAAGTAATGCACTATAAAGATGTTTACGTTTATGTGTGCATTTGTTGCTATTCAGAGTTTAAATTTACTGCCCCATACTGTTAGAAGTTATAAAGATTGCAGTCAGTTTTCATCTAATTCTGTCACTTTTGTGGAGTGAAATATATTTACTAACTAGCTTCTGAATATAAATTTAAGAATTGAGTTATAATGTATAGTAAGTTATAGTCCATGAAAATATGGCTCAAAATGACATTCACCATTTATTTTGTCATGTCATTGTCACCCAAACAAGTCACAGTGCAGCTAACGATATGAGAGACCACCTTTTCAGTAACTGGAATCAATGTATGCAGATCTACTGTACAGTTTTTTATGCTTGCAAAAGAATAGTTTTCATATTTTTTTGCCATCTGGGACTTTGCAGAGAATGTCTTCTGGCTCAAAAACACAGCAACTTTCTTGTTACATATTTATAGATTGCAAATAACAGTGAGATTTTTCTGCACAACAAAATAATTCCTTTTCTATGTGTGTAAGAGAAAAGAAGATTACTTTTTAAAGTAATGATGATGTACAGCACTACTAGTCTTGGGTTTTGAAATTATGCCAAACCCTAATTTTGTATTTTTGGTCACCCCTTTGCAGGATCTTAAGCCAGGAAATTTAGCCATTAATCCTGACTGTGAACTGAAGGTAACAGATCAATTCCAAAATGTCATTCTCATAGATTACTTAATTTATCAGTTTCATTTTTTCTTATCTCAGATCTTGGACTTTGGTTTGGCTCGGCAGGCTGACACAGAAATGACTGGTTATGTTGTCACGCGCTGGTACAGAGCACCTGAAGTAATCCTAAACTGGATGCACTACACACAAACAGGTATGGCACTCCATTTGTGTCTGAACCCAGACTACTAACACATAAATACTAAGGTGCACTATGTAGCTTTTCCATGGAGATGTTATTGCTCTGCCAAATTTATAAATTAGACATTTATCTATCATTCAGTTACAGATTTTTATATTACAGTATATTGTTTTTATACATAGAAAAAAATGCCTTACTGTGAACAGGTTTGCCTCTCCATAGACCTGATTTGTAACCTGGCCTGGTGGTGTCACCAGCTGCCTCCAGTGAGCAGGTGGCAAACCTTCCACTAGAAAAGTTACATTGAGCACCTCTAAAAAAGAACTAAAACGTATAACTAAAACAATAGATTTAAAAAGGTTGAATGTTAGAATATAGCCATTATTGTGTTTTGCGTTTGCTTTTACAGTGGACATCTGGTCAGCGGGTTGTATCATGGCTGAGATGCTGCTGGGGAAACCTCTTTTTAAAGGAAATGACCGTATCCTTTTTCTCCTTTATAATGTATCAGTGTTTTTTACAGCACGCACAAACATTATACATTAAATCCACCCACACCAACTTTTAATATATGACCCTTGACCTTGGGCCACCGCAGACCTGGACCAGCTGAGAGAAATCATGAAGATCACAGGAACACCAGCCCCTGAGTTTGTGATGAAGCTACAGAGCCAAGACGTAAGTGAAATAACAACTAGTGATGGGTGTGACTCAAACTAAAGTGGGCGTGCCAAATGAAACCTCCAAATGGATGGTTCAGTGGTTCAGTTTCTGTTATATACTGATAAAAAAGTTCATACTATTACTACTATATATACTGTTAAAGTATATTCTTTGAAATGTATCAAAATTCCCAGTACATGGCAGCATTTTGTGTCTTCATGGCGAGGCTTTGGACTGGGATTGGCCTTATTGGTTCATGAGGCTTCATTTTCCCCATCACTAATAACAACTAATGAGCAGAGATCTTTTGGATAGGCCTTTGACTAATTTACTGTATATCTTCAATGTTTCTGTCCTACACATTTCTATATAAATGTAGTCTATATATTGTGTTTCTATTCTAATGCACTTTGAACTACTTTGTGTACACATTGTTGTTTAAAAATGACCTTTCCCGGCCTGGCTTATAACTATTAATTCCTTTCCTTATAGGCCAGAAGCTACCTCAGAAGTATACCAAAGGTGCCCAAGAAAGATTTGCACACTATATTTTCCAAAGCTAGTCCAAATGGTATGTATTTAGGTCTGTTTTTTCATGTGTTACCTGTAGTTTCTGTTTGTAGTTATGTTAATAGATTATAATATGATTTGTTTTGTAGCGGTGAGTGTGCTGGAGAAGATGTTGCTGTTGGACCCAGAGGAGCGGGTTAGTGCCTCAGAGTCACTGGAGCTGCCGTTCTTTAGTGAGTTTAGAGACACAGACGAAGAAACTGAAGCGCAGCCGTACGACCAGACCATGGACAACACTGACCTGCCCCTCGACCAGTGGAAACGTAAGACAAAACACAAGAGAAGGCTTTGTTAAACATGCCCATTGCAGTACCTAAAGTCTGCCAGAGGGTGACACCATTTCGCTTGTAAATTTAAAAGACTAGGCAGTGGTTCCCAACCCCTTTTTACCTTTGTCACTACCACTTTTAACAATATTTTCTTGTTTTAACAATATTGATGTCCAATGTCCCCAAAAAGAACCCTAACTTTAAATGCTATTCAATTTTACCTTTTAAAATCTCCTGCTATGTGCATTCCCCACGAGTCCCTGTGGGTTGAGAAATTCTGGACTAGATGGAAGTTACTTTGCTTTTGATATGAAAAACATATACATAATGGCATACATTCAAAAAACTTTTTCTTTGATGAATACACTAGGTACATTCACTGTCATTATTGGGTCCAGTGATTGATCTTTACTGGAAGGCAGCAGCAATTATAGTATTGGTGACAATATGGCAATCTCCACATCTATGTTTACTTTAAAAAAGCTCTAGGAACACGACAAATAACTGACCCAATAAATAAAAAGTATTTCACTGTCTTTGCATTACAGCCTCTTATAGTATAAGGATAGGAAAGGGTCATTGTGCTGCCATCTCAAAACACACCACTGGGTGCCTCCTCCTATTTGGTTTGATTTGGGATATACCAGTATACAGATCACCATAATACGTCTATAACTATTTTCCCTCTGTGTCCAGGCCACACATTCACAGAGATCTTGACCTTCAGACCTCCCAAAGACTCCAGAGAGACCACCCTTTGAAGCACAAACTGTCCTGTACATTCAGCCTATGCACAATGTGTGGGACGGGTTTGCACACATGGTTTTATCTTCCTCTGTCATGGAAACTCAACTGCTACTGTTTTAATATGTGAATAAATGTGAATTGTATGTTCTTAACTGTGAATATGTAAAGTGGCTGCCCAAGCAGTGTTGTTTGAGGCTAATTAAATAGTATGTTTAAACAAAAGATTCAGAATGGACAAAGAGTTTGGTCTGTGTGAAGTGTCTTGCTCAAGGACACAACACAACTAAGCAAAGTTGACTGTGCATAGTGAGTTAGGGTGTGTGTCTCTACCAAAAAGCTGTTTTGTTATTCTTTGTTCAGGTTTGGTATTATGGATTTACTTCTTAAATGAAACTGGATCCCACAAGTTCATGATTTAAGTGTACAAGGAAGCAAAGCTATAATATAAAAAGCAAAGAGTTATGTGTCAGCAGGAGTCAAACTTATCTCTCATGCAGAAAGTGTGAGACATATTTGATTCATTCGAGAGTGAGGCTTATTTTCATACCTCCTCTGGAGTGTAGATAAAGGTTGGTGACTAAGAAGATAAATATGAGCGTGATATGAGCTGTTTGCTTATAAACCTGAGTAACTCGGGGGAGAGCTGCACGATTTCTGGTGTTTGCAACATGGATCATAACTTTATACGAAAACTTCAAAAAACCTATGGACTATTGCTGCTTTTGATGGGTAATACGCTTTATACCTTCTAAACTAACTATATTATAGTGTAGCTTCTCAAGCCGTGACTTTTATGAAACAGGTGAAACTATAAAACTATTTTGATACGTACTAAGGTACTAAGACTTTTTTGTGGAAAACTTTAAAATGTATAGACTAAGAATACATTATTATTTCTTTTTTAAAATAAAATGTTAACTTGATAATTTTTTGTCGAATGCATATACATTTCAAGTTTTAATTTAGGTTACACACTACTATTATGAGACTAGGTGTATTGCAGTGTATTTATGCATTCATCTTTTTACATTTTAATTATGGAGTGACTATTATTATTGTTTAGTAATTAGGCCTCTTTGTCTGGACAGATTTTGATAACTCCGCCACCCCCATATATATTTCCATAATTCCTTTTCATATGTATACGGAACAAAATGTGAACCATGATAGAATCTACTCAGTGCCCAGAGGAAGATCCACTGATCGAAATGTCACTTTATTAAATGCAGTTCAAAACCTGCAGTAAGTGTGCACTGTATAGGCCATGTTATTTACAATCTACGCAATTCTCTTATGTTTTAAATGCTCAGAGCCATTTTAAATGCTTGAGTCCTAACACAATCTACCACTCCTACAGTGCAATGTTTGCATTTGGTAAGTGACTTTAATGGTTTAGATATTAACCACATTAAAGAGGTGTACTTCTAAATTAATTAATTAAATTGAAAAAATCAATTAATAATAATAATGCCACCTTTTGTCCCCAAATCAGAGTATAATGTTGTGGTCTGTTACTGCATCCAGATGCTGACTCATCATAAATGACTATATGCTTTATTATGCCTGTTTTTATGACCACTTTATTTCTGTTGTATTTTTGTCCCACTTCTCTTATGTTTTGTGTAGTGATGCCAGAATTATTTGGCAAAGAACTAAAAAACAACAACAGAAACAAATGTAATAGCTGTTATAATAACAAAAATAAGACATTTTAATCTACACTTCAAAACAGTAAACCTAACTGAAAAGTGCTTTTTAATCCTGGTGCAGAACATCTCTGTCTTTGTACTTAATGTATCTGTACATTGTCCCTTTAAATAAAGACTAAACTAAACTAATCCAGCTGTTTATGTCACATTAACTTAACAAGGTTGTCATGGTATCATTAATCATTAATAATAAATATGTGTAAATATGTTAAATTTCTTTTCATGATAACTATTTATTATTAATTAAATGAATTAGATTGGCCGACTTGGCCCTATTGTGCTCCCACATAAACCCACTATGTTACTGCAGTCTGATGCCAGTTTGGCCTGGCAGACCAGGCAGCACAGGTGAGCCCGAACAAAGGACAGGTGAGGGAAGGTTTCATATTTGCCATCTACTGGAAGAAAAAAATAAAAAATAAATCTACAGATGGTAGCTTTAAATTTTATGTTTAATGTAGTAGCTTCTGGAACTGGATTATCTGTCGACTGAATTGGGGGTCAAAACTGTTGCCAAAACACTTTTACACACAATTTTAATGTCTTAGATATTAGCCTTATTGTGCCAAAAATATTCCCAGACTTTTTATCCCCAGAAATAAAAGAAAAAATACAAACTCTAATGGCGGGTGGTAACTGCTCTAATAATACAATTAATCTTTTGTTTTCCTTATTAGAATTTCAGCAAGTACTACTAACAAGTGGAGGTATGTAACTCTTCACTACACTAATTAAAGTACTTACTCATCCATTTGTTTGTTGTTATTTATTTTATTTTATTTTATTTTTTTGCAAATATCTATTACCTGTATTGATTTACTGGTAACTTTCTTTGCAGAGGAACTGAAGCCAACTATCACAGGCCCTGACTTTGTGACAGTGGGGGTGCCCAGCAGTGTGGCGTGTGAGGCTCAGTGTCAGTCCTGTACTTTCTCCATGTCTCTGGATGGACAGACAGCTCAGGGAAACGACAAGTCTCTGGCTTTCACTGTCAACTATTACACACCTGACCTGACTGTGGCCTGCTCAGTAACCGAAGGAAACCTAAACGCTACAGCTACTAAGAAAATACAAGTGTTAGGTATGGGAGAGATGTTACATTATTATACGCCCGTTTTGAAGACGGGACATATTATGGTATGGCGCTGTCCGTTTGTCCGTCCGTCTGTGGACACTTCAAAGCTTTGAAGTCTTTGAAGCTTTGAAGTTTAAAGTTCAAAGGTGACACACAGTTCCAGCTGCAGCGGTTGCTAGGCAACGGGAGAGAGAGAATACAAGACAACTACACATTACCTTGTCCGCGCTCTAGCTCGACAACCGTCTCACCTAGGAATGTCAGACTTCATGGCTGGACACCCCATGGGTCAAGGATGTTCCCTATTGATTTCAAGGTCACAGGGTCAAAGGTCAAGGTCACGGCCCGACCCTTTGCGAAAACCTTGTCAGTATTGGAATCTTCCAAACTGCATCAACAATTCATCTTTAACTAGGATTGACAAATTCTAACTTAATTCTGTATACAATAATTCAAAGTACGGGCGTATTTTGCCCCGCTGCCGGAGCTCTTGTTTCAATATCATATCAGTAAAAAGTGTTGGCATCATGGAGGACATTAAGTATAGTATGTGCTATGATTTTCTAGGCACATTGCTGTGTCCTTGATTTTTCAGTCCTTGTTTAATAGGACCTGTAGCGTTTTGCATATAAATGCATTGTTTCCTCATTAGTTATTTTAGCATGAACAGTTTTGAAAGCTTTTACCCTTTAACTAATCTGACTAATCAGACAGTTTACACATTTTGAGGTTTGCATTTAAATTAAATAATCTGAGAGGTCCAGAAATCTGATAATAATTGTATTTTGGTGAGCATGTGAACATGGCCACAGATTAAAGTGTTTTCTTACCTTTTCCTTTTCCTCACCAGCTGGTCCAGAAAATGTGTCCATCTCGGGCAGTGGTCTCCTCAACCCCTCTGTGACTCACACCTTCAGCTGCCACGCCCTCTGTCGGCCATCTTGTGTGTACTCTTGGAAGTTGGACTCTGGTCCATGGATCAGCGGACAGGGGAATGTTCTCTCTGTGATCCCCAGTGAGATGGACAGATCAAAAATACTGGTTTGTAAGGCCACTAACACAGTGTCCGGGCTGTTTGCCGCTGCAGTACAACAGGTCTCTGTCAATGGTAAGAGCCCAATACAGAAAGAAAAGGGAAGAGGAAACTTGATTTTTTTACTCAAGGACATTTTCTTCAAGCATCATGTGAAAAATGAAAAAAAAAATGGATTGGATTAGTTGGCAAATTGGTCAAATTGCTCTACCTCATTGCAGTACTTATCCTTAAAAAATGCTAAACAAAATTAAAAAAAAAACAGCATGCTATAGAAATTGCACTTGAGTAAAACAGTTTCTTAAAAACATCTGCTTCTATTCTCATCAAGAAGTCCACTGTCAATTTAATACCTATCATACTCTATTCCTTACCACAGTTGGTCCTTTAGATATGAAGATCACAGGACCAGATGTGTTAGAGATTGGAGAAAAGGCTTTGTTTGAGTGCTCAACCGTATGCCAACCCTCCTGTCGCTTCATCTCATCTGTTGGTACTCAGAGCGTCAAAGGACATGTGGTTGAGTTGACAGTGGATCATCCTCTAAAATCAGTTACTATTAAGTGTGAGGCTCAAAACACAGCGTCGAGAAAGTCTGCCACTACGACAAAAACTGTACAGATTGAAGGTAGATGTCATTTTTTAAATTACAATAAATCATAATGAATTCATCTGATCATTTTCTGTCTATAAATCCTAAATCTTACTAATCACTGACTTCCTCACCAACCTCTCCATATTCCTCTAGCCTGCAAAATATACAGCAATATTATTATAGTTTTTTTAATCAAAATTAAAATTACATTTCTCTTCCAGAGGCTGCTCGCAGTGGATCCATTCATTTAGAGATGACTTCAGTTGTTTTGCTTTTTGTTGGCATCTTTAGTACATATACTGCATTGTGAGGCAAAAGAATAGGATTCTGATCAGCTTAATGTCTGGCACCAAACACTATTACCATATACAATTGCCATTCTGTTTGGGTCAGCAATCATTATATTTAAAAGAAATAAAAACATTATCTACTTCATGAACATAACTTCATGTTCCTTTGCTGTCAAAGTAGTGCTCAATGAAATGTTGGAGGTTAGCTTTGAACTTTAGAAGTTCAAAATGCATTTTAGTTTTCTAAGAAAGCAAAAAGTGACGTGAAAAACTGTCATCCTGTACACGCCTTGCAGGGCTGTGTTCTGTTTACCTTTCCATGATTTATCAGAGCTTAAGGTCAAACTATAAGCAATCAGCAAAGGTGGAAGCAATTTATTATATTGTGCAATAATATCACTGACAATTGAAATAGAAAACCAAACAGGCTTAAAATGTCACTGTTATGCGTTTTGTTAAATTAAAAAATAAAAAAGTTTTAAAAGCAAGAAAGCCATGTTTGTATTTGTGAGTATTTTGTTGTTTAATAAGCTCTTATCTGTAGGCCTTTGCAAGCAATATACAGTTATACTCAACAATCCCAGAATAATTGCTATAAAAAACAATTCACATTTTGAACAAGACATTGTTCACTGTAAGAAATTCAACATTTGAAATATTTGCGCATAGTTTCGACATCATACGCCATACTTCTTCTGTAAAGATGTGACAGACGATGCCTCAAGTTCACTTTGAAGGAGAAAATCAAACAGTTCTGATAACACTAAAGAAAAACAAAACAATTAATACTTTTAAAGTCACCAAAGAAAATGATTGAGAATATGATCAACATCATGTAAAAATACCTTTCTTCTCTGAAGATGACATAAACATGACTGCCATGTCAAAGCGTCTAACACTAGCTATGTTCTGGAGGATTTCAAGGGTTAGAGCTGGTGATTCATTCCTGTACAAAAATGGAATAAGTTAATATACGCAAGTAAGAAATAAGTCATTATAATATTTGTAAATGCCATTTGAAGGTGCTCAAACTTACTTTAAGTAAAAACCATGCAGTGTATTTAAGATCTGATTAAGAACACTTGGTTCAAGAGAGTTGTGGAATATCTTTGAGTACGCCTCTGGTTTCATTTGCTGTTAAAAAGAGAACAAAGTAATTTAAGATTTAACTGAAATAAATATCCACAAACATAAGCAAGATATGAGCTGCATTCCCAAATCACTCACCTTCAAATATGAATAAATGATTTCAGGTTGAGATCCAATCTTACGCAGGTCTGCTTCAAACTGAAAACTGTTGGGTGGAGGAGGAGGTATGTCCACGACTTGTAACGATGTTTCAACTGATCTATCAGGAGTAGAAGTTTTAATTCTAAGGGAAGGTTTTTCTGCTGGTGTATATCTGAAAAGTAAACATTTTGACTATGGGGTTACATGTACATAAAGAAATGAACATAAAGAAATCTTTGGGAAATAGTTTTACTCACGGTGCTGATTGGCATGCTGAAAGATCTGCTATTTCTTCAATTTTAATCATCTTGGCACTCGGTGATGTCGACAGTGGAGATGTGTCCTCTTGAGCCTTATTCACTGCATCCTGGGACTCACTCACTGGCATATCAGGGACCAATACTTTTCCAGTGACTTCTTCTATGTCAATTCGCCTGAGTGGTTTCTACACAACAACGCAGAGTTTTAATTTCAGTAGAACTTAATTTTTTTAAAAAGTCTTTGTACTCATATAAGACCATGGACTCATAAGAAGTTGCTTTGGATTTAGAGTTGGATCCAAAAAAATGAATTGATCTGTAAAATGCATGCTATTGGGGAATAGATATAATTAATGAAACAAGAATTATGGATTAAATTATTTGATGCTTTTTAAAATTTGAGATGAATAGTGGTTCGCGTGACATCTGCTGGACAACTAGCGCTATGACACATTTCATTACCTTGATACTGTGTATTTTCTTTGCCGGCATATTGAATTTTCATACATCATGAATACAAACTCAGAATTATCAGATATATTCTTGTATAATATGCCAAATGCAGAATAAACAGCAGAATAACTCACCGTGGACTGCAAATGTTTGGGTTTTTCTATTGGTTGGATTGTTCCCCTTTGTGAGCAATCGGACGATTGAAGACATCCATTGGAAACATCCTAATAAAGGCACAATATAATTTTGTTTCGCATTTTATATTTCATATTGTTGTCTTTGTTTGTACAATACCTGTATTTTCTGAAGCTCATTCAAAGCCTGCTTGTTCCCAGGTTCAAGTTTCAAAACCTCTTGGAAATCTGTTAATCATGACATTACATAAAAAGCTATGAATACAAAAACAGTCACATACTTTTGATGAAGACAGGTGAAGTCTATTGCCTTTTTTGGCCTCTTCTAGTTTCCCTAATGACACTCTGGCTGTGGCTCGGCGAGCAAAGGCTTTGGAGTACGTGTTGTCCAGAGAAATAGCCTTAGTGCAATCTTGCTCTGCCTCCTTAAACCTAAAGCAAATCAATTTATATTATTAATCGTGAACATACAATTTTATAAGAAACGCATTTTAATACAAGGAATTTGACCTCTCAAGTTTAAGGTAGGCCATTGCTCTGTTTGCTGGCAAAAGAACATTCATGCTGTCGGCCTCCATCCCTCTGCTATAGCACTCCACAGCTGCTTCATACTTTCCCTCTTTAAAATAAGCATTTCCCTGCAAAGAAGAAGAAAAAATAATACAACAGTTACGCTTCCTGACCAAGTATTCTTTCTGATACATATGTAGGCATTGTAAATGATGGTGTGGAAAGATTTAGGCAAGGCAAGTTTATTTGTATAGCACAATTCGTACACAGATTAATTAAAGTGTTTACAGTGTTTACAGAATAAGAAATACATTAAAATCACAATACAAACAAATCAAAACATAAATAATCATCATAAAATGAAAAAGAGAGAGAGAAGAGTGCAGAGAGAGAAATTAAAACCTTTCAGTTATATGCACAGCTAAACAGAACCGTTTTGAGCCTGGATTTAATCAGAGTCAGAGTAGAGTCTGTCTCTCGTGTTCAGACTGTTTCAGATTTTAGCTGCATGAGTCTGAAACACTGACTCTCCGTGTTTAGTCCTGACTCTGGGCACCAGCAGGAGGCCAGCCCCTGAGGTCCTCAGAGTGCAGATGGTTCATGCGGCACTAACATGTCACAGATGTACTTTGGTGCTCGGCCATGGAGAGACTTGTGCACAAGCAGAGCTGCTTTAAAGTCTATTCTCTGAGCCACAGGGGGCAGTGCAGAGACCTGAGCACAGGACTTATGTGCTCGTACTTCCTGGGTCGAGTCAGGATCCGAGCTGTGGTGTTCTGGATGTACTGTAGCTGTTTTACAGCTCGTTTGGAGAGGCCAGTGAGAGGTTCATAGAGTAGTCTAACCTACTGAAGACAAGCGCATGGATAAGTCTCTCCAAGTCTGCATTAGACAATAGAGCTTTGATTTTTGCTATGTTTTTAGATGGTAAAAGATGAAGAAGATGCAGATGTTATTGATTTGATGTGGCTGTTAAAGTTCAAGTCTGAGTCCATTATTACCTCTAGATTTCTAGCCTGATTTGAAGGTTTTAGAGAGAGAGACTGGAGGTGACTGCTGACACTGTCTCTTTGTTTCTGTGGGCCAAAGACTATAACCTCTGTCTTGTCTGAGTTTAGCTGGAGAAAGTTGTTTTCATCCACACACTGATCTGTTGGATGCAGTGGCAGAGTGAGTCCACTGGTCCATAGTCCTGCTGCCAGTGAGACATAGATCTGAGTGTTATCTGCAGAGTTGTGGTAGGACACATTATTGCTGCGTATTAACTGGCCTAAGGGCAGCATGTACAGATTGAACAAAAGGGGGCCCAGGATCGACCCTGGGGCACCCCACTGGTCAGGGCCATGTGATCTGAGACACAGTTTCCAATTTCAACAAAATACTTCCTGTCTTCTCGACAGGACTTGAACCAGTTTAGTGCAGTACCAGAGATGCCCAGAGATAGTGGCAACTTTGAAAGATGCTTTGGTTGGAAAAATATTGTTCATTGTTTTGAATTCATGGTGACATAGTGGCTATACTTACCCTGTCTTTTTGTAATGTTGCCTCCTGTTTTCTTTGCTGCTCCTCAATTTGCTTTTGCTGTTCAGGGTCCACTTCTGGGACTTCCTTTATTGGTGAAGCTTCTTCTGGGCAATGAGCTGTTTCGGAGCCAATTATCTGAAAGCAAGTACAAGCTGTTTGACTAACATGTACACATTAATAAATCTTGATTATTCCATGAAACAAACCTCCTTAATTTTCTTGACTTCATTCTGTGCCTCTGCATTGCCCGGATCAAGTTTGAGAACAATTTCATAATCTGTGAAAATAATATTGAGAGTGTTATTTCTATAACTTCAAATCAGGCAAACAACAGATTTTACACTAATTACCTTCTAATGCAGGTTCATATTTTTTTTGAGCATATCGCGCTGCTCCTCTTCGTAAAAATGCTTTCACATACTTGCTGTCTAATGCAATTGCTAAATTGCAGTCGGATTCTGCTACAGCAAATCTGAAAAGAGCATAGTGAAATATATATGTTCAATCAAATGTAAAATTTCACAATTTCTATTTTTCAAAATGAGCAAAAATACTCGCTTTTTTAGTCTGAAAAAAGCTGTAGCTCTATTTGTTGGAAGCACAGGGTTGTAAGGATCTGCAGCCATTCCTCTGGTGTAACACTCAACAGCATCGTCATATTTGCCCTCTTTAAAAAACGCATTGCCCTGAAAAAATTAAGTAAATACCCAGTTAAAGAACAGCTATTGTATTTGATTTCTGTGCTTCATAAAAGCACTAGGGTACTTTTTCTTTCTCAGTCAAGGCCTTTTCCCGATCCGCTGTAATTTCCTCAGAGTCTGATTCATTTGACTCTGCTGGGCTTTCCTCTTTATCCATTTCTTCCAAGACCTTGTCCTGAAGGAACAAAAACATAAGGCATAAATCTTACATAGCTTGAATTATATTTTAATTGTACAATTAACAGCATACCACATTGAATTTATCCCAGGACCTATAGTCATATCCCTTGATTCTTTCTTGCTTTTTCTCTCCTATCATCTCATCTCCATTGCCTCCAAGGCCATTACTTGCAGATGCCGGTTTCTTTTTCTTCTTTTCTCTCATCTTTGCCTTGTAGTCTTTGTTGCGGATAGGTGGGAGATTCTTCTATAAAAGAAAATAAAAACAAAACGGTAATGCAATTACTAAATGTGCTAGCTATAGATCATTTGGATGGGTGCTGCTATACATGTCAACAATTATATTTGCCAGAATTTCTTTTTTAGAAATGTAACGAGATAGAACTTTAGTGTTTATAAAAAGCTCACCTGTTCTACCTGTACTTCTCCTGTACGGAGCTCTTCATCCTTCTTCTTAATGTCTTCCTCCCAGGTATCCAACTCCCGCATAAAACTATGCAGATCTTCAGCATTTTGGCGCATCTGAAGCTGAAGTTCAAGGGCTTTGTTTCCACCGGACATGATCTTTCTAAAATTACAGACTTTTCTTCAGGGTAAGCTTCAATTTTCAATTTGTAGCGTATAGTTAGCTGAATGCTGACTGACAAGAAATTCACGCCGATTAAAAACTAACTAGCAAAACCGAGTGAATAATGGCTACTTGCAGCTAATAATTACGCAGTACCTACTCGTGTACAGTGTACAGTTTCATGTAAACAGTTTACAGCCTGACAAACGTACTCAAAGTAACTATTACTTTTAGAAAGAAAAGTCGAGAAACATCAGACGGTCGTGTTTGTGTGGGGAGCCATGACACCCGAGTTCCGTGATCCTTTGCTCTGACGCATGCGCCGCAACGTCCCAAAGATCATTAATGTTGAACAAAATCGTAGGATAAAAGTACAATCATGGATCTATGAACGACAATAACACTCTATGAACATATTGTGTGTAGTAGTAATATATTAATTGTTATATTTCACGTTATTAAAATTATTTCGGAGTTTCAGTGTCAATTTTGTACATGATTTTGTACTGCATTTCACATTGTTTCCCGTGCTACTTATTTTTCTAAAACAAGCTTTGTTCCTGAACTATAATATTTTTTATACGCCCGTTGTGTAAGACGGGACGTATTATGTTATGGCGCTGTCCGTCCGTCTGTCCGTCCGTCCGTCTGTGGACACTTCAAAGCTTTGTCTTCATGAAAGCTCTGAACTCTCTTCTCAAATGTTCTGCTGCTGAAAGCGAGAACAACCCACATTCTCTGCTTCTTTGAGCTTTGACACATTAAAGCTTTGTAGTGTCTTTAAGTTCTGTTGCTGCAATCTGATTGGTGGAATTCCGATTCTAGAATTCTATATACAATAATTCAAAGTACGGGCGTATTTTGCCCCGCTGGCGGAGCTCTTGTTTTATATAAAATTACATTAATAGGAGTTATTTTGTAAAAACAGTTCGTACACATAAGAAGAAAATAACAAAATAATTAAATGTCAAATAAGATGTCAATTTTACCTTCGCTTCGCCAGCACCACGTGACCTACATAACAGCGATGACCTCCTGCTTGGTTAGCAGTGGCAGCTAACAGCGGTGCATATGCAGGGGTTTTCAAACTATTAAAAAAGAAAATGGACCACACCAAACAAGATGAGGATTATGGGTATGGTTTATTCCCCGGGAGAAACAACTCGAAGTCCTACAATGGATTAATGACAGACTTCAGGTTCAACCGCAGATGTCAGGAGATGTTGCAGGTCGCTGTAGAGCGCAGTAAGTGCAGGATTTCTACAGAAAACATAAGTTCTCATTCTTGCAACAAAAGGGTAACATGATGTCTGATGTGTGCTTATTGCTATATATGTTGACTCTTGGACCGCCATTGGTAGCTTTCAGTGGAAGCTAAAAACTGTGCCTTGATATTCTGCCTTTTCTCCTTAGATCCCTATGCCAAACTTTTACTCGGTACAATGAAGAATTCTGGTTGGTATGTATGAAAAAGCCACAGGCCAAGTTAAACATTTGATCTCAAAATCTAATCTGAATGCTATGCTTTTGTCAATTCATGTATTCAAATTTACCATTATTTCTTGTTAAGCTGTATATATACACCCTATATTATATTTATGTCTGCAGTACATTTTGTCATATTTTCCCCTGATCTGTTGACACGGTTTTATATATTGTACAGCGAAGTATTTAAAGGCAGACATTTTTCCTGTGAAAACTGTGACGGTACAGTTAGTGGTGGATTTGATGCTGCCTCTTCACAAGTAAGTGCATCTTTCAATTATAAAACACGCTGTACTTTGGACTATCAAATAAAAAATTAAAATCGTTTTTTGTATTTGCAATTTGCAGATAGTTTTGTGTCAAAACAACATCACGAAGCAATCTCATATGAACAGAGTTGTCACACATGAACTCATCCATGCCTTTGATCACTGCAGAGCAAATGTGGACTGGTTTAACAACTATAGACACTTAGCATGTTCTGAGGTGAGTGCAACCAGGGCTTTCTCTGATAACCTTAAATGGCATGTTTTATTGTTGCAGTCCAAACACAGATAATGATTGTACACATTTGAGTTATGAGACTGCATTTATGAGATTTGAAAAAAAGGTTTAAATATATTAAATTGCAAATTAAATTGCAATTAATCATTGCATTTATATAGCACCTTTCAGGATACCCAAAGCACATTACAGAGCATTGTTCATTCACTCCACACTCAGTGGTGGTAAATTACTATTGTAGCAATAGCTGCCCTGGGTCAGACTGATGGAAGTGAGGCTGCCAATCTGTGCCATCGACCCCTCCGACTACCACCATCACTCATGCACACACCACTTTCATACTAGGCAATGTGGGTGAAGTTCCTTGCCTAAGGACCATAGGCCGTATATACTCCTTTTATACAGTCTATGCTAAGGACACAACAGTTTGTGTGACTGGCGCTCCACTGTGGCACCTGGAACTCCCAGCAGTCTCCCATCCGAGTACTAACCAGGCCCGGCCTTACTTAGCTTCTGAGATCTGAAAAGATTAGGCTTTGACAAGCTGGTATGGTCACTGTACAGTATATACCATGTAGGTCTCCAACAAGTCAAGTAACATTAGGCTTATCATTTAACTAATATTTTCTTGAAGGGTCCTTTAGAGACGATGAGTAAATATAATTTGCACAGCAGCAGTACTATGTAGTTTATGACAGATTCACATTAAACATGGGGTAAGTTTGCCGCATTTTCTGCTTCCATCTTTAAGAACAAGAGGGTGCCTTTCAGCTTAGTAAAATAATGGGAAAGAAATGTCATTCCTAATTTGTCATTAATAATAATGTTAAGCATATTACTGTGTACAGAGTTCACTATATAAAAGTGTATTGTTTCTATTTTAGATCCGGGCGGCTAACCTTAGTGGAGAGTGTTCATTTAGTAATGAACTTGGGAGATTCCAGTTTGGCCTAAAGAAGCACCACCAGGTATTTAATGAACCTTGACTAGATTTCATTTCAATTGTTCTTTCCTTACAAAAACTCAACTAACTTACAGAAGTGTGTCCGAGATCATGCCCTCCGCTCTATCCTGGCCGTGAGGAAAATAAGTAGAGAAGAAGCTGAGAAAACAGTGGACGACGTCTTTGACTCTTGTTTCAATGACCACGCGCCATTTGGACGCATCCCTCACAGCGAGACAGATGCAAAGTTTGCCTACAGATTTTACGAGAGCAGAAATCGATATGATGCAAACATTTAACGGCACATCTCATTTACCTTTCAGGGTGCTTTAGCTGGCCCAAAAGCTGACATACTGTGACAGTGGCAGCTTCTGAGACAGTCTTTTATTTATAGCTCCAGTGCTCAATTAATTAAATCTCTTCTGAAGGGATTTCAGTTTGTCCTTGTAGTTGAAATATAAAACATTTCTTCTTTTTTGACACCGATTCTGCATAAAGGGATTATAAAGACTTAAATCACCTCGGAAGTATTAGATGAGACTGCAGTGATACTTTTAGGTGATCAGTGGTGCTTACGAGGAAATGCTTATTTCCTGTTTGTCCATTAATGTTTCTGCAACCTCATTTGATTCCATGTAAATAGAGTGGACTGTGCTTATATTTAAAAGAATAAACCAAACTCAAAGTTTTACAACATCTTTTTCTTTGTTTTCCCACTACCCCAGACTACTTGTTTATTACAAGTTACCAGTCAGATCTTTGGAGTGGTAAGCCAACTCCAAACAACATGTTTTGCAGGAATTTGTAAGGAGCAAAATCACCTTGAACAAATGTAAGATAGGTCATTTGAATGCATCCTTTTCTTTATGCTTTTTATGGAAGATTATTTGTTTCATCTGATTTTGAATCTTAAACGTTGCTGAATTTCTCACTTTGAATCTTTTACCTCTGAAATATATTTGAATTGTATATATCCAAGATATAAAAGCCTAAGCAATCAATTGTGTATGACTGAGGAGGGCAGGCTGTTCCCTATTAGGTTTTCTTTTCTGTGGGCGGGGCATAATAGTTCAGGAATTAAAGAGATGAGATTATGATTAGGCTAATTATGACCAATCAGGTTGGTTCCCTACAGCATTTCCTGGTTGTAAGTTAGATCCCTGGGTCACTTGATCTTTCTGTGTGGAGTTTACATGTTGTCCCCATGTCTGGATGGGTTTCCTCCGATCAACCCAAAGTCTGATGGAACAAATTCTTTTCCATAGTTTTCCGTTTACATCTTGTGTCTATGCAAGTTATTTGTCAAATCTGTGGAGAGGCAAGCCAACTCAGAATAAGAATCCATGTTGGCAGGTATTTGTAAGGTGCAAAAAACACCTGTAAATGAACAAATGCAATATAGGTCATTTTAATATACTGTGAAACATTCCAGACAAAGCAATAGCACCTCCAAGGAGACAAGTTGGTAGAAAAGTTATGTAGTGCACCTTTAAACATTTTCATGTTAATGTTCTCAGATTAACAGTAAAACACACACACACCCTACAAGGACATGCTAAGCTGCTAAAGAATCATGTCTCCTTCCACAAATTTTAATGAGGCACAAAGTTAAACAAGAATTAGCCTCATAAGCCCTCAAAACCCTCTCTCCTGTATATCTCTTCCACCACACATTCAAAACTCCTCTGTTTCTCCTCTGGAGTAGTGTAATGTACCACTTACTGTATCTCTGAAGTGCCTGCTGACAAAACATGGGCAGGGGTTGAACAATGAGCGTGGGTGGGATGGGAGGGCTAAAGAAGATTAGGTTAATTTTAGCATCTTAGAAAATGATCAAAAGAGCTTCTAACCAGAGGGATGAAGGGGGAAATGAGGTTTGGACTTACAATGTCATACCCAAGTTGACAAAATAGACAAATTATACAAAGCAGAATTTGTGTACAAATGAAATATAAGATAATATGTTTGATCACTGGTTTTACAAGTGTAATTTATCATTCATTGTTTTGTACAGCTGGATATTAATAATATTTATTCTGTGAATTATATCCACAAATACAGTAAGCACTTAGATTGAACACTACAGAGTAAATCTAATAAATATTGATAGAAGATTTCTACTTCTATCATGATGAAATCATTTTGTTCAGTATATATACACAGAGCAGTGATATGTATTTTTATAGGTTATTTTAATTTTGGATGGGTAAAATAGCCAAGACTACAAAATATACAATATAAAAATACTAGAAACATATTGACTAGATTACCAAATTGATCCTCTAGATGGCAGTTTTGCTTCACAAGAGATCAAGCTCAGATCAAGCCAAATCCCAGTCACACTATTTTAATAAAATAAATAACTGTAAATGAGTAGACTGTTGCAGGTAGATGCTGTGGTCTTTTATCACAAACATTCAAGTAATCAGTGATTTTTTTTTACTATTCTGTCTCTGTAAGTGAGGGGCTGCCCACTGTGGTGTAATTATGCTTCTGCTACAACAGCACACAGCCTCCAGTGAAGTGCAATGGGACAGGGACTTAACCCACAGAGCAGTAATGAAGTTCTGCCATTAATTATACCATTCCAAACGAACTCCGACTGAGCATGGACAATGCATGAAGAGAAGTCTGAGATGTGAGAAGAGCCAGTACAATTTCAATCTGAATTTGAAGTAGGCTGATGCAGTGGAGACTTTGTAATATCACACTAATCTTTTATCCTGTTACTTTCTACTAAAAGAACAGGTATATCAGGTTTCTTTAAAAAGTTTCAACATCTTACTTGGCATAATTTGAAATTTGAATTTCATAACTGCTAAATTTTGCCTGTAATTTAGCTTGGTGGGATCACTTTCTTGTCTGTGTGGATCTGCTTGATGCCATAGAGACAGGCAGATTCTCCAAGGTGCACGATGCACTTTTAACAGATGATATATTTTTCATATTACATTTATGTATTTCAAGTATGAGAGTGAGGTAGGGTACAACCTTTGAAAGTAAAGGCCATTTACCCATTTACTACAATACTGTGGGCAATTTAGAAATAGTAACCCCACCTTTTAGAATAAACAAAGGAAACCACACTACAAGGCCCCCAGACAATATATTTTTGCTTTAAATTGTTTTTCAACTTTTTTATTACCATAAATATGTAGTAAGATATTACTGCTTTCTTTTCCCACGGCATATCCCTCTAAATTGTAAGCCGGTGGATTTATGTGACAATGATGGAGGTTTATTAAGACCTAATCCTGGATCTTATATCAGGAAATCCATTCAAACATTTAGTGACACTAGTCTTGTTTTCACTTTCTTTGTTATCACATTGGCCACTGTTCATAAAACCCCATCTTTAAAGTCTGTAATTAACCATCATTATTCTCTCATCAGCAAATTATCCTCTCAGATTTATATAGTTTGTTTTCACTTTTTTACTTATTTGTGCAAAACGCGTTAGATAATTTTCACAGTGCAGAGATAAAATGCCTTCAAAGACATGGGCAGCTGGTTAATGCACACTGCAGAAGATGATGTCCACAGCAGTAATTAGCTCACTTTGGCATTTGGATCACCACTCTACTAATGATATGCGTGATATTAATTAAGATAAAGTGATTAACATATAACTGCTGGATATGTCCCTGGGTAGGAGCAGCAGCGGGTGGCTCTCCCTGCAGACACAGGCTCATTAATACTTCCCAACAGGCAGCTCTGCTAACCTTGACAGTTGAGAGTGATTCTTAAACTTTGTGGACTTTTCTTTGAAAGTTTCACAAAGAATTCACTTGTTCTATTGTCTTCTCATTTCTGCCTTTTTCCTCCTTGCATAATATAAATGTAGATTTGCTATTATTTGGATGAAGAATCCATTTATTCATGTTTAAAAGTTTTGCTTTGTTACTTTATTGGATATTTTTAGGTATCTTCTGTCAGCATGGTGAGTACCTGATTATGAAATATTTGTAGACCTGGCGCAGCACTCACTTTTTCTTTTTTTTTTTTTATTGTCCCACATCTAGTGGAAAATATTAAAAATAAACATCTGAAGTGTCCACAGAGTTAGCATTTTCTTATTTTACATCCAAGGCCTTAACAGTAGACACCATTTGGCATCTGACAACCCTGTTCATTCATTCATTTGCCATAACACATTAAATGCAGTTTTTGGTTAGCTAGTTTTGGTTTATTGTAGAATAGCACCATTGCCATCAAATCAAAACAAAATATATCTTTTAAATGGACAAAAGTAAAAAAAAAAAAAAAAAAAATCACCTATAAACAGGAAGCTGAGACCCTTGAATAGTTAGCATGTCATTCAGAAGTCCAAGGACAGCTCACCTCTCTTCCTCTTGTTAGTGATGTGTGCTGCTCTGAGCGGGCAGGAGCCCATGGGACGTCCCTCATTGTGCAGGGATGAGCCCGGAGGGTGGGCTTGTGTCCCAGGTGAGCCCCTTCTCTTTGACCTGTCCCGCCTCCTGTGTGGTTAGTCCAGATAAGTGTCCTCCAGCTGCACAGATTTGTCACGGATGGATGCCTGAGCTGAACATCCACAACCGCAGGGAGCACCGTGTACACCCGGGACAGGGGCCGAGCTCTCTCACCCGCGTCTGACTGCGCTGACATATATAGACTGGAAATAGGGCAGCTGTGGCATAGGCTTCATGCTCTGATCAACCTACAACCACCTACAATGCCAAACATAGCTGGGAGGCTACATAGTGTTCCAATGTTAAAGCTATATTTACTCTTTGGTCTTATTGGTCTTACTAATCGACATCATTCACTGTACCTGGTGGGGATATTATAATTGTCAAACCCACAATTTTGCACACCCCAAACTGGTGTGACAATGGCATGGGTCACTGATTTCAGCTTGTGTGCCTGGAGGGATTGCCTTAAGGTGTGCCTTGGAAAAATGTCAAAAAAGAGACAAACATGATTGTTGCACTTTAATTAATTTAGTGCCAGACACAGTGACACAGACATTATTTATACATTTTTTTTTTTTTTTTTTTTACACTTCACCCACCTTGTGTAAATTGTATTAGGCCTATGAATTTTATGCCAGGTGGCAGTCACAGTTGTGCAACCTCACTGAACAAACAGCAGGCCTAGTGACTATAAAAAGACATTTATAACCTACATGCACAAGACACACACATAAAAAAAACAAAAAAATCACTATTGTTAAAGGTGCACTACATAACTTTCGGGAGGGGGTCTGTCACCTTTCTGCTTCTATGGAAATGTCATTGCTCTGTGCTTGGAATGTTCTACAGTATGACATTACATAAATCTACCTTAATTGCAAGTGGTTTTATTGCTCAAAAATAGCAGAGTTGCCACCCCACAGAACTGGTTTTGTTTGCATGATGATAGAAAGGTTTAATGCCTGTGAAAAATTCCAGACAAAGCAATAACATCTCCATGGAGAAAAGCATTTAATGGACCCTCCACCAGAAAAGTTGCACACCATATCTTTCTATTCCTCATGAAGTCTTATTCTACCAGAGTAACTCAAACTGCTGTGGTGTTGTTATTGATCATTAAAGGTCTGCCTCACATCCTAATGAGCGCATAATGCAGGTTAGCTGCATAATTATCATTTAGTCCGTCTGACCTCTGCTCCAGCCGGGGCTTCATTACTCAGCAGACAGGGGGCAGCACTGACCCTATGTCCCGTCTGCACATCATACTCATTAACAGAGGCCGACCCAGGCATGGCTGCTGCTGCCCCCACCCCCAACTATTGATGCTCCACACAAGACACTAGGCCCATAGTCATCATCACGGACTCCAACAAGGACAAACGCATTGATTCTCCGTTTGACTTTGATGATAAAAGATGTGGGAAAGTCAAGATAGTTTAGGTGGACTTCTAAACTTGTAAACCTGACTTAACTTAAAAGTAGCCTATGTTTGTGAGAATGGATATAATGGACAGGCTATGAGGAGCAGAAAGGCCACAATGGTGGTGATGGAATATTGTTTTTAATTGCTCAAAATACTGTTATATTTTGATTTGACTGTAGGATGTCTTAGGCTTGTCACAGCTTCATATTTCTATTCTCACTAATGTAGTAGCAAGTGTGTCCACTAGAGGTCACTCTGGCACTGTTAACTAAGCTATGGATTTTTTCAGGTCTTTTTTAATTGCATAAACTCCGAACTAACCTCGGGGATTCGCAACAGTTCTACCATATGTTTAATTAATTTGCATCAATGAAATCGACTTGCTTGTACACAGGGCAGCTGCCTGTAATTCATATCACACTGGGGAATTTGCATAACACACAATAGATGTTTGTAAGTTATTGACTTGAGGGTTGATTAAAACATACAGGACATCATGTATCTTGGATTTTGCTCTATAATTGTCAATTGTCCAATAGTTTAAACTGTACATACAGTCTTCTTTATTGACTGTAAAACAATCTCTTAAGAAGAACTTGTCCCATAGCCAATGGATCTTTCATGGTAACACAATCATAATGTGCTTTCCCCAAAGTCTGTTCCTCTGAGTAAATACACACCACCTAATAATCTCTGGGTTTTCCTCTCAATCCCCTGATCCTGTCACTCCTCTCTCCCCCTCAGGATGTCCCATACAGAGATACCTACACACCCATAAACACACAGAAACCACACTTTGGATGATACATGCACCTGGTGGCTCATGTACTTGAGGACAGTGTGGATAAAGGTCTCTGCATATGGAGACAGGGGAGAAAGCAGAGCCCTGACCTTATACCAGTTTGTTACAATTTATTGTACACTTGTAGTGTACGAATAAATAAATAGTTAACAAAGATTCAGATATTGTGTTAGGAGGTCAAGGTTCAGGCACAGAAAAAGTGGAACAAAATGACAAAAGACAGTATACCGGCATACACACCTGCATGATGCCTTACACTTTAACTTAGCCCTCATCGACAGCTTTTAGGTCTGACTTGGCCAGACATTGTTTTGTCTCACAGTAACAGCACGGAGCGATTCCTAGATGTTAGTTTTGAAAGCTCTCTGCTTAGCTTTGACTGAATCAAAAGCAGTAAAACGTGTGCTTCTTGGAAAGCTGTCTTGTATTAGAAATGTAAACAGAGGCTGCAGGCTGGGTTCTAAACTGTGGTTAATCTGAGACAAAGTCGATGGCTCACAACCAGTCCATATGTGATCACACTCTTGTGGCGTGTCATTGTGCTTATTGTGATGTCTGGCTGATCATCACACTCATACAGATCAATTTCACGTTTGTTTGTGAATTGTCTTTTTGAACTATCATAGCTTTTATGTTTCTCTTCGGTGTTTGTTTGACAAATTCTTTAAACATTGATACGCAAAAAAAAAAGACACTTACATAAACAAAAAACAAAAAAAAATAGTTATGGCATCAAAACAATCCCGTTTTAATCCATTTTAGCTAGCATTTACAAAATCTCCCATGGTTAGAAGCAAAAGTGTAGAGGTTCCTGTTAGGACATTAGATGTCCATACTGTAGCCTATGTATATCTTTCTTTCATATACAATTGGAAGCATTTAGCAGACAATTGCATCTTGGTAATACATATTATACTGTATATATAATGTTACTAAACTATACTCGGAGAATCACTTGCCCTCATTCAGGCATTAGCTGTGGACTATAATGTGGGTGTCAGAACAATATTCTTAGCTGTGGTCTGTGATTCAAATCAGGTGTAAGTGACTGACGCTGTATGGACAACATATGTGTGGCTTTCACACTGGTAATTACAACACTTTCAAACATGTGCTATGGGCGTCTGATGTGCAGTCAGAGAGAGACCTTTGAAGATTAGCACCAGCGCCATCTGTAAGAAACTGAGGAAGAGGAAGAAGACGAAGTGAGAAGCAGAGAGATGAATTGACACATGTGATATCGTCCTGTTAGTTTGTGCCATACAGATGCTTATTACTCAAAATCAAACCTTTTTTACAGGAAAGCATCATCCAAAGATGATAGAAAAATAATCATTTTCTTGATAGTTGTTTGTTAAGAGATTAGCCAATATTTAATCAGAAATGGAATGGTCTATGTGTTGGAAAAGTTCTGATAATAAGCTCTTAGCACTATGGGAAAGAGTTTTAGTAAACTAAACTTATAAATATTTCAACATTTATTCATTATATTTTTGGACTTTCGTCGAGACAAGGCCAGAGTAAATATGGATCTCACATCAATACTACTAATCAATCATTTTAATGGTTAAGATCCAAAAATGTTACGAACACTATGAATAACCATAGGGACCTTGGAGTCATTAAACTGTAATTGACTGAGATTGTAAATGAAAAAAAGAAACATGATAAGCAGAACAATCTTTATGTATTTATTTGAAAAAGGACCATGTATACTAAGAACATAAATGTTATTGTTTGTTGCATTGTACCAGAGTTAGCGTCAGACTCGGCAGTCCTCTCGTAGGGAAAAGGACAACCCACAAACATACACAGACAAGTGATTGGCTGAACACAGAGAATACACACAAGGACAATAAACATGCAATACTATCTCTCACCCCCTTCCACACACAGACACACACATTCTTACAGACCCTGAAGCTTGTATGTGTGCAATAAATCCAGTGCACAATCAAGCTGCTTATGAAAAGTCATATTACCTTATCTTTCATTAATAACATTAGACTACACATATGCTTATAGCTACAGGCCAGACATGGGCATTGTGCAGCCCAGGGGACACATCTGAAACTTGACCTGTTTTAATCTGGCCCCCAGAAAGTTTTTTTTTTAATAATAATTATTATAGCGTAATTATAGATTACAAAACCCCATATTTTATAGAAATTAGCTCATGTGCATTTGTTACAGCAATGATCGCATTGGTCTGGCCATGCACCACATGCCTGGATATGAATATGGCCCTCAGGAAAAACTAAGAGCTCACCTCTGCCATAGAGCATTGTACTATCTGACATTGAACACGTGTTAAAAAGTGTGCATCAGAACCAACATGTGGTGGGTTTTTAAGAGTCATGGGCAGTTTGCTGCAGGTGGTGCTGGGCGGGGACTCGGGTGGTGCATGTGGAGCATGGAGGTCTCTAAGGGTCACTACATGTGGATACAACTGAGCTGGGGAAACATGGCATCATGGCAGGACAAACCAGCACATTTTCCACTTTTTATGAGACACAGTACCTTTAATAGAGTTATAGCTTTCTAAGGCCTGCAGATATTTTTTTATCAGACATTTTGAAATGAGTTTGCCTTCTCCTGTGCTATCCAGGTTTCTTTCATGTATGCATGTGTTATTTAAATTTTAAATATGAGTCTGTCTTCTACTTCAACACTCTAGGCTAGACACTTGAAACCACAAAGTTCTTTGTGTAAGTTCTGAATATTGACACTTATTGCCTTCAATACAACACATTTATCAAAGCAATGTCATGTTTCTAAAAGCAATATATAAACTACTGAAAGACAAAGGACAAAGAAGACTTATATTGGTAGGAGGTTAGAAATGTGGTCTTGCTGTTGTTGCTTGATTTTGTATGAATAAAAAATGTTTAATGTTTAGTAGGGCACACACAGCCCCTACTGTCCCCCCACATTCAAGAATGAGAGAAGTCCTGTTTGGTGGGAACAATTATGTCCCCCTCTCTATCATGGAAAGTAATGCGCGGCAGCAATTTGTCCACCTGCACCTCTGAACAGCAGGCTTGGTAACAATTACTGGGCCAGGAAAGCAAACATTACAGAGTCATTACAATAATGATAGTAATTCAGGCCAGAGGAGAGTATGCTCCACAGGCAGTCCCCCCACCTCAGCCCCTCTCCCCTCCCCAAATACTCAACTTCAACTTCACCATGATGTTTTGGACATTTTCCCTCACTGTGAATGTTTCTTTATGCTGCCGAGTCCCTACACAAACACTACTGTTATTGATGGGTTGTTTTCGTTCCAGTGGACAGCTCCATAAATCACCATTTTAGGGTTAAATGAGGCTGTATTTAGTCTGAGTTGTCAATAGTTTATCATGCCAGTGATCAGGCTTGGATTAATAATCCCATTAATAAAACACTGCTCATGCAATCAAGAAAAAAAACACACAAAAAAAACACATGTATTTCTGTTCATCAGTTATGGTAATTATACTGAAATGTAAAGATAATTTTAAAAGAATGAAAAGTAGTACGACATCATTACATTTATTTTAGTTGGTGAGTGTAGAAACAACATAACATAACTTTATAATATGATAACCATTTTATGTATATGTAGTGTTTCCTTCTTCTGTATGTTTTTAATTGTATTTTATGGAATCTACCTGCTGTAGCACTTTGAGATTTCACTGAAATGTAAGGTGCATTACAAAAAAAAAAAAAAAAAAGTATTATTATAACGAAATTGTATTCCCTTAAAGATGCTCTATGTAACTTTTTGGTTAGAGGTCCACCACCTGCTTGTTTTCTAATGTCATTGCTCCTCCTGGAATATTCCACAGTATGACATTAAACCACTCTACCATACATTTATTAAAGTGCAGGTGGTTTTATGGCTTAAAACTACCTAGAAAAACAGGCATTTTGAGTGTGAGCAAGTTTGCTAATCCAAAGCTCTCTCCTGTAACTTGGTCTAGTTTGATCTTCATGAAGATAGAAAGGTTTAATGCCATACTGTGAAACATTCCAGAGTAAGCGATAATATCACCTTTTGCATTGCATTTCACGGAACCTCCACCAGAAAAGTTACACAGTGTACCTTTAACACATGAAACATTTCTCTACAGCTCTGGAGCCTATGAGGGAGACATCTAGTTAATGACTAAAGAGCTGCAGGGCTGACTGTCTGTCTGGAAAACAATCAAGCACAATAAAAATCACATTTCATATATAAGGACTAAGATTTACCACTCACAGTAATTACAGAAAATATACTTTATGAAAAACGATATATTTCTATTAAGTTTGTAAAAAGAGACTCACAAGTAATAACAGTTTGATTAACTCCTAGTATGCTTGATAATAAAACAGCCAGTCGTCTTTCTGAATGCCTAACAAGGACCTATTTCAGGGGCATGTGAAAGTGGCCTGTCCCATGAGTGAGGAGGGGAGAGGGGGCACCAGACTGCAGGGCTGGGTCCCTCTGCTGCCAAGCTGCTGTAGAAACTTATTTATATTTCAAAAAAGCCTTAGACAGTGCCAAGACATTATCCAAGACGAGTCAAGTAATGCAGTCTGCTGGTGCTGGTTCTGCTGCCATCCAGTCTGGAAAACATCTAACATCTTTGTTATGAGAAGAGCACACCAATGGACCTGTGTTTTCCATTTGGAGGCAGCTGAGTCAGTGGACTAGAGCACATGATAAAATAGGTTATGAAATGAGAAAAATGGCTGCCGTCAGTCTCCTGGGTGGGCCCTAGAAAATGTGACATGAAGTCTGCAATGGATTAATTTAGCATTCGTCAGCAGTTTTTGTGCAGAAGAGTTAGACTGATATATGAGGCCATTAAAGATCAGTCATAACACTGTGCTTTGATTCAAGGATTTTTTTAAAATAGTTTCAGCAGCTGGATTACAATTAGAAGCAATAAATAAGTAATGAAAAGCATGCAACGATGAGTGAAAATTCATTTCATTTGGCACTATTGTAGTTTTGTGTTTTAGCCATAGCCAGGCCAGTGTTTTGTAGCAAAACATGCCACAGCATCCTGGATGGCCAGACTTGAGCTGTATGCTTGTACAGTCCAGAAGCCCAGGACTGAGCGCTCCATCTAGTGGTACTGCACTCTGCAATTTGAGTCCGGACTAAGACACTCAGCTGTGACAACCTGTAGTCAATTTGTGTATACCATGTGCTCTACCCACAGAACTATTTGTCTAGTGTAATTTTAAGTAGAATTTACAGCAGATTTTTGAAAAGTCCCATTTAGTAGGACTTCCCTGGTAGATAAAAGTTGATAAATGATAAATGATCTAAATAAAATCATTACATTGCATCTGTTTTAAATTCTCAAAATGATTGCATTAAAGAGGCTGGTCCTTTGGTGACCCCAGAAAAAAAAAGGCTGGACCAGAATGGTTTCATGTATTTGTATATTGGATAGGCCACATGAGAACATCCATCACTGTACACATTCATGACTTGTGTACAGTGACAAATCTTTTTTAATGGCGTATTGGTGAGGTGTTATTCCCCTCTATTCTGTGCCCAGTCCTTCTGTTGTGTGCCCAGTCCTTCTGTGGGCCCAGATGAAGCTCAGACAGTCTGAAGAGAAAGTGGGAAATCCCCACAGTGAGCTGATCCTCTGCCACTGACTGATGTCGTAATTTCTCACTCAAATCTAAAACCAAACAATAAATATTGGACAGCTCAGTTCTTCTAAAAGACCTCGCTGTTTGCACAACACAACCTGTCTGAACATGCTCCAGTGTAGAAGTGCTCCCATTGTCAATCCCTGAAAGAAACTCCAGAAGACATATAGCCTTATTTTACTGACATGTTGAAACCAAATATTACAGATAAAAGTGAGACCTCTTTTAAATTGATACAACACGCCTTGACTTCTGCCCAGGGTTAAACTGGTGCCAACACTGTCTTTGTGAGTAAGACTCTCCTAAATCTTCTGGAGTAAAAGGCACCCTCGGAGCCAAGAAGACTGGATTTATCACGTGTAGAGCCCATATTGGACTCATTAATGACTGGCAAACAAGAAGAAAGTATGAGTTAATTGCAGTGACATTCCAGCCAACATATAAACTGTGCTTGTGCCAACGCTTTTCCATGAGGAGTGATTGGTAATCCACTCCTCAGTTCAAATAATCAGGAAAATATGGAGCTGATGCACACATTTATAATAAATAATAAAAGCCACCCAAGCTGTCAGTATGTCAACATAAATCAACTCATAATGTGGCCATGGTCTAATAATAAATAAAAATAAAATAATCATCAGGTAAGCTAATGCCGAGCCGGGTTTGTACTTGGATGGGAGACCGCTGCAATACCAGGTGCAGCAGAGGGGCGGCAGTGGCTCTAATAGAAACTGGTGTTGTGTCCTTAGGCAAGGCACTTCATCCAAATTGCCTAGTATAAATAATGCTCTGTATAGCACTTTTTAAAGGCACTAAGTTAAGTTAAAGGGCTCATATTTAACTATTTTCTGATATGTTTCCTCAACCACAACCACACCTGGAGTACAAATCCAGCATATGTAGGCTAAACTAGTTCACTAGAATTATTTGGATAATTTCAGCCCTAGAATTGCTCATCTCTACTGAAGTTGGAACAGAGCATTTTGAGATTTGGGGCTGTAGACAGACAAATAATGAAGGATAACTCAAGCATGTGCGTTTGAATGAAACAAAACATAACTCCAGGTATGTTTGTGATGAAGTAACAGCATTATAACATGGTTTAAAGCTCACAAGAGCCCTTTTTGTGGGTTAGGGTATTGTAGGACCTTTAAATGACTGCAGCCTTAAACCAAATTTGCTGTACTAGTTTGTTCAATGTTGCAATAAGAAAAAGACTGAAAATGGAAAGAGAACACCATTATTAAACATATTATTATTACTATGTGACTATTTTGTGAAGACATTTTATTGTTTGTTTGTCAGTTTGTTTGTTTTTACATTAGTGGATCAATTAGAAAAAATGCCATGACCAAAACTCTATATGAAAAGTTGCACCTTTACAGTTTTGACAAACAGTGAGGTGATTTCTGGTCTGTGCTCAGAAACTTATGAAAACACTCACACCCTGTTATCAGATTAAGCCTCTACAAAAGGCTCAACATCAACAAAAGAACAAATATTTCCATGTTTTAAAGAAAAGGACCTCGATTAGAGCAGAGCCAGGTTGGTCTGTGCAGCAGCCCCCATGTCTTCATTCCTCTCCCTTTGCTTTCATTTGTTCAGCCTGTCGACAGCTCACTAGACCTGAAATAAAAACCTTTAGTGTTTATTTGCTCATTGTCAGAGTGAGGCTTTTCTCATCCGTCTCAATGCTTTTGAAAAATCTAGATTTGAGCTGGCAGTGGGCTTGAGGTGTGGTACATGTGGAATGTACTGAAAGGCACTGCTCACCAGAACAATTGCTTTATATTCTATAGCAATACAGTAATGGATGTTGTTGTAAGAAGGTTGTGTTGCCAGGAAAGTTCCACAGAATAGCTTTATCTCTCCGTGGTGACATGGAGCGATAAAGCACATGGACAGTTGGCGCAATCAGGCAAGTCAGCTCTGTGCATAGGCGACCAGCTTGTAAAAAGAATGCATGTTTTTGAGGTTTTGTCATAGAAAAAGACACGTAATGAAATAAATGCTACAAGGACGAGTTTAATGCCATAGTGTTGAACATTCTAGGCAAAGTACTACTACTACCATTCAAAAGTTTGGGGTCACTTAGAAATTTCCTTATTTTTGAAAGAAAATCACAGTTTTTTTCAGTGAAGATAATCAGAAACACACTCTATACATTGCTAATGTGGTAAATGACTATTATAGCTGCAAATGTCTGTTTTTTGGTACAATATCTACATAGGTGTATAGAGGCCCATTTCCAGCAACTATCACTTCTAATGGTACAATGTGTTTGCTCGTTGCGTCAGAAGGCTAATGGATGATTAGAAATCCCTTGTGCAGTCATGTTAGCACAGATGAAAACAGTTCAGCTGGTTAGAGAAGCTATAAAACTGACCTTCTTTGAGCAGGTTGAGTATCTGGAGCATCACATTTCTGAATTGAGTCGATTAAACTATCAAAATGGTCAGAAAAAGATAACTTTCATGTGAAACTCGACAGTCTATTCTTGTTCTTAGAAATGAAGGCTATTCCATGCAAGAAATTACCAAGAAGCTGAAGATTTCCTACAACAGTGTGTACTACTCCCTTCAGAGAAGAGCACAAACAGGCTCTAACCAGAGTAGAAAGAGAAGTGGGAGGCCCCGCTGCACAACTGAGCAAGAAGATACGTACATTAGAGTCTCCAGTTTGAGAAATAGATGCCTCACAGGTCCTCAACTGGCAGAACTGGCAGCTTCATTAAATAGTACCAAAACGCCAGTGTCAACATCTACAGTGAAGAGGCGACTCCAGGATGCAGCTTCAGGGCAGAGTGGCAAAGGAAAAGCCACATCTGAGACTGGCCAATAAAAGAAAAAGATAGTGTACATCTCTATGGAGACCATGGGTGGATTCTCCACTTATACAGTTATATAATACACCTTTAAATTATGTGTTTTAGCATATATAACACCCCTCATTTATTTTTTATCATGATATTTGTTAAAATAGTTATATTTTAATCACCATGGACAAAAAGTATTGATACATTGCAGCTGATGTCGTCAACATAGAGGAATAACTAGAGGCTCTGCTCTGTTTGAGGCTCTTTAATCTGAGCTTTATTTTAATGCAATCTGACCAGTAAGAGCTGGCTTTGTTGGAACTACAAGTGATCTGATTTGTGCTCTTAAAGAAGTCTCTCATGCATAAAATTACAGTCAGAAGCTAGCTAGTCAACAGTTTTTCACTCTTTCATCTCACACACATTTTTGTGGAAAAATAAACTCCTAAACAGGACCATGAACATTCATATTGACCACAGGCTCTTAAAAAATATAGTTTAAATCCATTTTGTATCTTTTCTTGCATTTTCATATTATCTTAAAACAGTGTTTGCTGATCTGAGCATTGTGTCTGGTGACTTCTGAACACTCCACTGTAGAGATACATGTAGAACACCCCCAGCATAATGTCACTGCAAAGTATCCACTGGTAAAAAGTAGGCTACACCAAAACATTGAAAGAACTATTTGGCTTGACAGCTATTTGTTGACACCAACCAAAGTATAGAAAATCACTGACCTTCTCCTTTAACCTTTCACAGGGCCATATTTGTAAAGACACCTTTCAGAAACCACGATAAAGCTATTAACCACTCTGTCAACAGAGTCTGCTCGCCCCCTGACCTCGAGCTGAATCAACACTCTCCTGCAGCTCAAGCACACGCAGAACTAAGTAAGTGCTTGACCCCAACAATAGACAACAACACTGGGGTTTCTTCCCTCAAGGGTTTAGTGAAAAAACTTCATCTTAATCTTAAAGGTCCTATATTACACAAATAAACTCTTGTGAGCTTTATGCCATGTTATAATGTTACCTCATCAAAAATATAAGCCTTTATTATTATTTGTCGACATCTTCATGAAGTCGTAGTTTTCAAGTTAACAGCTACATTTTATTTTTTGTTTTGTTGAGGTAGGCAGTTCCAGGACTGAAGTATTTTAGTGAAGGTATATGGAGTTTAAAAACAAAGAGTGCTTTTTGTTTGAGAGAAGATATAAGTATGCAGGGTTTGGGTGTCATATATGTGTGAATGAAACAGAACACAATAAATGGTAATTTTATTTTTTCACTGAGAATACTGTATTTGTATTTGTATAATGTATTTAGTTACAGAATACTAAAAAAAACAAATTAAAATGTATGTCAATCCAAGTATTGTATTCTGAATATTTAGAATACTTTTGCACCATAGCTTTAAAAACAGCTTTATATATTTGTTTCACTGTTTGACTGGAGAAGGGAAAATCACATCCACCTCACCACAAACCAACAGTGTTTTATATTTTTCTTACTAGTTATGTGCAGTTTGAACCCTTAATTTGTGTGATCAAGTACTGCAGTGTATTCCTTTGATTTTAGGAAAGTAACTGAACACCACCAAATGAAAGAGTAACTGTACCTGAATACAGTTACTCACAATTTGTATTCAGAATATATATTCTCAGTACATGTATTCAGTTACTTCCCAACACTGCCTATTTGTCATTTTGTCAGTCTTGTTTAACATAGAAAGTCAATACCAGCTGAGGCCATTATGTCGTATCTTTTTGGCAAGACACTTAAGTCAACCTTGCTTTAATGTCTATGTAAACTGTATATTTGTGTGTTCCAGGTCACTTGATGTTTTGTGAAGGCAAAATGATATCACTTTTCATGTAACATATTGTGCATATTCTGAACGCTAACTTCTTCCTCATGTTTCAACAATGAGGACGTGTTTTCAGTCATTTTGGGATAACTGCTGAGCTCTAAGCCTTTCTTTGTACTTTATATTTCTTTGCGTGGTGTTTGTTGACGATAGCTGAAGTTTGTAAAATCCTTTAAGGACAGTGAGTGATTATACACAAGGGTCCAATTATTCGGAGAAATTATGCTCAGTTCACTCAAATCCCGGGAAAAGCAACCATTTCTCACAGCGTTCAGTGCAGCCAAACCACCACCAGTCAACACACACTGAGTCTTCAGCCGCTCTGAGATGACAGGAATTGTGACATCCACTGAATGAAAATAAAATGAAATTCCATGATAATAACCTGAGTAGTTATAGCCTATAATTAAACAAATAAAATGTAAAAGTGAATTAAGTGTTGACAAGGAAAGTAAATTAGGGACAGGGACTTAAAATCAAGTCTCAGTAATGTATGCTCAGTCACTAATCAGATACACAGGGTCTTGTGCCATTTTAGTCATGTATTTTAGTCCATTACCATGACACCTGCAACATATCCAGGCCCTGTCTTCACCAACATTTTACATTTTAATAAAAAGAAATGGCCACAGTGAGAGACAATGTGCTACTTTTTAATCACCTTTATACGGAAACCCTGAGAAGCAAGCAAAAATAAATGAATAAATAAAAGAAAAGATTTGGACTTAGAAAATGTTTCAAACTCAGCATCTTTATTTTTTATTTTTATTTGATGTTTTGCCTCTTAGGACTTCCGTACATCTCCATCTCCAATGCACATTACACATTACGAAAATGTTAATCTGATGTAAAACAATAAATAAATACATTTAAGATTTAATTTAAGATTGTAATGGTGAAGGAATTACTTCACAAACATGCTTTAACATTGTAAACACGTATACACTTAAGCGGTAGAAGGCAGGTTCAGTTTCAAGCTGTCTTTGTGTCAGTCCTGACTTTGCCTCCAGTGGAGAAATGCCATGACTGTCGACAGTGATGACAGAAAGAACGGAAACCACCTGGAGTTAAACCTCTCTCAAGGTCACCCCTGCTCATTCTTCTACCCCTCTGGATTGTAAAAAATCCCTGGGGGGCGACGCTGTGCCTGTCTGGGCCTATCCGCGGCTTAAGATCAATGTAGACAATTTCCTCCGTATTAGCAATTTGTTTGGGATTATTTCTGACTTAAGTTTGTCTAAGCAGATATCTTATTATAAAAGTGAGAATACGTTTTGAAAGCAAATGTTTAGCCAGGTGGATGTAGGAGACCACCAACACAGGTTATGTTTTCATTTCACTCGTTTTGCCAAATTTAATGAAGTGAAATTTGTTGGGAAGGTGCAGAAGTTAAACAAGAAATTGCTGAAGTTCCCAGGTGCAGAAAGTAGTGTAGCCTGGAGGGTTTAGTGCCAGTGTAGGTCATAAATCTGCACTCTCATCACCGCTGCCTTTAACACACAGACGGAAAAGAGAGTAAGAGTAAGTCTGCTATAGATTTTTATGAGAATTAAAAAAACATTAGCAAATCTGATCTGATGTACAGGCTTATATTTTAGTTAATTGACAAAAAAAGTCTTTAGTCAATGAATATGAATATTTTTTTGTTTGTTTTGGTTTGTTGCGGTGGTCTTTATGTGATAACTGTGAGGGATGGTACAAGAGAAGATAAATCTTAGTTCCACAAAGCGGTGAAACAATGACAGCAATAACCTAAATTCAAATTGTGAGACAAAAATTGCGAACTGAATTTGTGAATTTATGTATTATAAATTATGTTAAAATCTGGCCTCTTCTTGTGGGCCTAATCTTGGCCCCATCTTGTCTTCTGCTCCACTCTTAAACATATCTTATACCTTTCACTTACTGATAGATAAATGCTAAGATTTCAAGTAACATTAATCAACGGAGAGAAAAAGTGGGTCAAAGCTATTTCACTTCACCAAGATGTGTTTTCTAAAGAATTATCACATAGTTGCAGACGTGCTGAAATTAAACATTAACCCCAGCTAAATGGGAATCCACCAAAATCCCACGGTCGTATAACACGTTCACATGAGTAACCAACATTGTGAATCTCAGCACGGACCCAGCCATCTCTTTTCAATCTTCTCATCAAACTCTGGCTTTTTGCATGATTAAAAGCACATACAAGAGCTGTGCGCCTTGCAGATGTTGCCATAAATCAGAGCTTGGCCCTGCCTCTGCAACTGGCTGCTTGACAAACCCTGCACAATAACTGCAGCCCCCACCCCACCCTTCCAGTAAACGGGGAAAAAAGAAGAAAAAAAAGTCTGGAATTCCTATCCGACTGCTTGTAACTCTTTCAGGACTATTGTAAAGTTGGAGCCGTGTCAGCACAGGTGGAAACCCGAGGGCTCGTAAAATCACACAGAGGAGAAGAGGCCCCGCCCACTCGAGGCTTTCTCTGCCACAACAATGTCTTGAACTCCTGCTGTCTGCACGGCCCTCACTGTGACTAATCCCACTCAAATCTTAGGAGCTAAATCAGTTCACCAGCCCATGTGTCTGTGAACGCTAGTAACATGCTCCCCCATGACCATAATAAAGACACCACCAGAGTAATGGAAGGGAGTGATTCATTCTACAAACAGCTTTCCAAGGCTGATGAAACGTGCCTTCAGCTCAGCATTTTTTGGTATAGTTTGACTATTTTACATAACGGATAAGCCTGTCCGGTTGAATCTTATAATTATACAGATTTATATTGCACTGTCCAGACTTGACATGTTTCCCATAGAGCTCTGTTCATTCAGGTGGGTCAAGTGTAATCCCCTAACAAATAAGGGATTTGCAGCATCAACCTTCTGGGTATAAAGCCTCCATTACATTCATAACATTATATAACAATACTTTCTTTTCTCTATCTGACCCTCTTTTGGATCCACTTAGTCAACTCATGTCCACTTTCACTACATTCTTTCAAAGCCTCCTGTTTGGCAAACTTCTCCCCACAATCCAGTTACAGCTCCTTCTCTTAACACACAAAGCCTTTGCATTTTGCCTCTCAAACAGATGTACCCATTACTAACATTTAATTAACCGAAACAACTCCAAAAGTGAATTTAACTTATACATCTTATACAAGTGTAAGAAATTAAGTTTATGGCTGACCACTTTCAGAGCTGTAAAGATCAAAATGGCTTTCCCACTCTGTAGTAATACTTAAGGTGTTGTATTTTATACTAAAAAGTTACATCGTATACATGGCCGGGTGGTTTTCATAGAGTCTGGGCTGAGATTCAACCTGATGGAAAAGTAATTGCACACATTATAAATGACTGCGGGATTTTTGAGGCTTCCAGGAGGATTCTGGCTTATATTTGTCGTTTATTTCAGTCATTTGATATGAACAAAAGACACCTCATCTATTGTACAAAGGTAACCTGTCAACATTTCTTTTTTCCTTCTTAGTACAATATTTCAGTATGTAATACGTAAGCCAGTGGATTAGTATACTAGAATTCTGTTAGAAGTTGAAGTTTGAAGCATTTGAAATCTTTTAAAGTGTATAATTGTGGAGTTGAGGTAAAACAGAATCTATGGTGGTCCTGACATCACCATCACAGCGTCAAACCATGAACACATCACGCACTACCATTTTCAACGGCATATACTGAACAACTACAACCTTAGCTCCAGAAAAACCTGGGGTCAACTGAACTTACCTTTATCTGAAGCTACTATCTGAAACTGATTCATTCTGACAAGGCATATCTAATACATGCATGAGCTCAGTGGTCAGCCTCCAATCCCCCGGCACACTTCCTGAGCTTTATAACGCAGGAATAATCATTTCTGTGAGCCGCCTGCAGCCATTTAATACAATAAACATATGTCTTTGTGTCACCACATCTGGCAGCAATAACGGCAAATTAGCTACAAAATTCAGAGTGTCTGGCAATAAGATAAGGCTGTAGCATGCTAAATTCATTTTCTGGGGGAGTGCAAGACAGCAATGGCCTGGGGAGCTGACCCTGGATCAGTTATGAACACTACAGGCCAACATATTGTAACTCCTACAGTCTGAACTCAGATCTGCAACATTGGACCCCGTGGATTCTCTGCCAGTCAATGGTGGTCTGGGGCAATAGTGGACTTCCTGTCTCATTTCACCAGGAGCAGAATCAAAGAGAGGAAATGATGTCCTAATCTGGCCAGTCTTTGCCTTTTGCCCACTGGCTGGAAAAGGATATTGTCGCCAGTTGCAGACTTGTATGGAGGCTTCATATCCACAGGCTTTTTATGATAAAGTAGAGGAAGCTTGCACTGCCTCAGTCACTTGTCACCACAAATTGTTCTTGGGCTGCAGCAATTTTAGCAACTTTGGTGAACGAGTAAATAAACCATCCCGACCAAAGCGGCATGTTTAAAAAGGGGAATTACAGCCATTCAGCCTAATTGTAACATGCATTTTTCAGTCAAGTGTTAAAATGAATTTGGAAATGTGGCAGAGAACAACATTTGAAAAACTGATTTTACGTTTGTATAGGATATTCCAGCATGATGTGTGGCATTTTGAACACATAATTCTTCTGCACTATAAAGTATTATCAGATTAACCAAAGAGTATGTGGCAATGGATGTCTTTCATTATTTCTTTCTTTCTTTACTTTGGTTGACAATTCCAGTATATAATTTTTAAAAAAGGGTTTGCTAGCTTGTTTTTTCATGATTTAAAATGCATGAAGCCACCAATAATAACCCAAATTCTGTTTTAACTTTCTTTTGTTCTGTGACCTTCTCCTGCACTTTATCTCAAATATAGTTTTTCAGTTATGTTTTATATTTGCTGTTCATGAGTAATGAATAACAACACTCTCTTGAGATAAATTCTTTTGGCTACTCCCCCAGCGCTGATCCACATGATCCATGGTGAACAAGCAGCTCTGCTCTGTGTACCATGTCTTTGAAAAGGTTCAGAGGAAATGTCCTGTTTGCTGGACTCTTGAGCCCCAGCTGTTGCCCAGGTGTGTGGATGTGTGTGGCGGCACCATCTTGTCCCAATCGCAGCCTCCTCAAAGAACTGGCAGCACTTCCAACAAAGCCTCTCATTCCATTACAATGGGGTAAAGGCGTTCAGAGGAGCTCTGCATACAGAGCACAGCCAGGTGTACTAAACATTAGTCAGCCACACGGACAGGGAATAAACAGCATGTCTTAACAAAACAAACCATCAGCATTTCCATTCACAGCTCCAACTGCAATGACTGAGCATGAATGAAACTGTTCTAAAGAATGCACCTTTTCAGAGATTGGGAGATTTTTGTGGTTATTTGGTTTAAAAAAATAGAAAGAAAAGAAAAAAGCTGGCTGTTTGCGTCAAATCATTGCGAAAATGCTGTTTACTTAACTATTTCTATACATGAATCAAATTAAATCCAGCAATAACATAATCTTTTCTCTAATGTGTGTGCCTAATATATTTGTTTACTAATGTGACATTGTGTATAAAATTCTTGTATAATATAATATTATAAAATATCCACAAATATTTCTCATTTTGAACTGACACTAATCTCTACAACATACCAACTTGATTTTTCCCTATGTGGACAGGTCTGACACACAACCCCTGTGCCTGAATAGGGGCTCTTGACTAAATCCCCTCCAAAGTGCAGGCACCACCATCTTGAATGTGGCATTTGGTAAACACGTCTTTTCTCCGTGGCAGCCAGCTCATGAGATGCTTTGCAAGTGCAAGTTTCAACAGCCAACAGTGAGACACAAGCACACCTTTTTCCCTCACACTGCAGAGGAGAGGCCTACAATAACAAACGGCCTGACCAGGACAGGGGAGGTGAGGGGAGAGGGGTGAGATGGAGTGAGTCACCCAAACACATGTAAACACAGGGACTTGCTCAGGTTTGTGCAATATTAGTTCAACTGCAACTTCAGGGCGTTAACAGGACTTAGATGTAATTATAACATGTGTATTTGCAGACAGTTATTAGCTAGGGTGTAATTATAAAAGCATTGTGCTCAGTGTAGCCCTGGGAGCTCAATATCATCATTTGGTTTGAGCCATTAGAATGTAAGACTGAAACACTGCAGGTGTATTTCTTAAAATTTCCTTCAAAAACATGCATCTCTACTGTGAGCGAACTCGCCTATTCACATGACATCTGACACGTAACTTGGCCTGGAGTCACTTACTTGTCTCCATGGAGATAGTTTGATGCTGTAATATATAGTAACACCTTCATGGTGACGCAGTTTGTTGGCCATCCACCCTAAAAGTTATAAAGTTCACCTCAAGAAAACTGGCAGATGCAAACCTTATTGGAGATGGTAGTTTATAAAATGGATGTCCATACTTCCCTCTTTCCCAGACACTTCTTCAAGAGTTCCTGGTTAATCCTAAAGTGTTTCCAGACCTGTTGAGAGACATGACCACAGCCTTCCTGAGAGGTGTCTGAGCCGCTTCAGCTCTTCATGAGAAGGAGAAATGGCTTCACTCAGAGCTCCCCAACAAGATACTTTGGAAAATCTATCTTGAATTTACTTTTTTTTAGCTTTTCATTATTTCTTTCCATGATAAATTTGAAATAAGCTATAACCTTTTACTTTAGCAACTAAGTATTGGTTTAACATTATCACTGTAGTATGAGAAGAAACATCTGCATTTAATGATTATTCACTACGTATTACTGACAGTGAAACTGTGAAATCCTTCATTTTCCTTCATCCCCTTGTCTAACACATCTCCATTTAGTATGAGAGAACTGCAGTACTTCTTTTACATACTATTTTAATAGTATACACTAGTTAGTATAGACTCATATAGCAATCCTGGTCCATCATAAACTATACAGCATTTATCAGTGTGAAGATTCAGCTCCATAGGTTTTTGGCTATTAACCAACTTCTTGAAGTTACAATAAAGCGACCACTGCAGGACCTACCAGAACATCCAAAAACCCTTTCTTATTGGACTCCAAACAACAAACTACTATTTTTTCACTAACAAACAGAAACAATGACTAACCAAGGGCTTTTAATGTCTGTTAGTGACTGCGGCTATGATGAAATAGCCACTAACTGTCTTTCGCTAATATGGATAATACTGGCTAAGGCTGTTAGGGTTATGGTCTCCCACCCCTTTTATTGTTTTAGGAGATCACATTAGGACAAGTATGACCACAAGGCACGGAAACTAGTCATTTTTACTGCAGTACTGACAAACCCAACTTCTGCTATAGCATTAACGTCCTGTTGCTTTTAAAAACTATGATCTACAAAACAAACAAGTCTGCTAATAAGTCTCTTTAATAGCAAACACTGGAAGAGTAAGGACCAAAGACCAAACTATATAAAAGAGGATTAGGGCTGTGTATTGCTACCAGGCCAGCTTTTTAATGGCCAGGAGCAATGTTTTAATATTGTTTATTAAGCTATTATAAAAAACTTATAAACCATATTTTTCATTAGCAAAAGTAGGGTAAATATGTACACTAACTGATAGCCTGAGTACAAAGTTTCCAGCTTAGTCACGTTCATTAATTTGGAGCAGAAATTGAGGTAATAAAAATATAAGCCTGTGATTACTAACAGAGAACAAACAATAACACTGAATTATGTCCTGAGCTGTAATGGAGGCAGCGCTGAAAGCAAACAGAATAAGCACTTAGTGTTTTTCTTTGTCTCAGTGGGGGATCTCATTCATTATAGACTGGAGTCGTCCTTGGCGGTCTGTGGCTGTTGCCTGAAAAGTTAAAAAACTATCTTTGCTGCCTAGCTACACCTTCTGCGGGAATAAAAGCAGTATCTCCCTTTCATTATCCCATTTTTTCATACACCTCTACAAATACTTTCTTCAGTAACATCTAGAAAGAGACTATTTTCAATTGCTAAAGACTCACCAATGTGTCTGGTACTGCTGGTAAGAAAATGTGCAATATGTCCCATTTTAGTTACTCAGGTTGCCATAGCCTTAGCTGTGGTACTTGTAGGTTTAAGGCTGGAGCTGTGGTGAAAAGTACCAAGGTATAAATGTAAAAGTACTGTAAAATTTTTAGGTATCTGTTCATTTCACAGTGGATAATTCTAACTTTTACTTCCAAACATCTGAGGGCAGGTAAATGTGCTTTCTACTCCACTGCAACTGAACTGAAAAGTAGAAAGTAATTTTGCTTATGGTTTGGCACCTGTTAAAATGAATGGAGCCTTAAGGTTTTGAGTTTTAGTACAGGCTTTGACCCAGCCAGCATGTCGATAAAATTGAATTTAAAATAAGAAATTAAGTTGTTTCTGTCTAAATATAAGCCAATTCTTCACCCAGATCACTACATTTGACCAGTTAATAGTACTAAAATGTGTGAAATATTGTCTCGTGGTGCACTTTTTGCACGTTTTTTTCCAGTGTTTTTTAAACTACAAATGGCAAATACACTAACCTAACCTAATGTTCACTCAAGTAATGTGATGCTCACGTATCTGTACTTCTACTTAAGTAACAAGTCGAATACTTCTTCTACCACTGGGCTAGAGTAACGTGAACTTCATTGAGAGACTGTTTTATTTCTTCTGAAGTTCATCTGAAGATTACACATTTAATATCTGGAATAATGATTCTGCAGGGGGATTAAAGACACACAAATGTAGCTACACACATTTAAGGTGTTTTATTGTAATTGTGCAAAACATTGCTTCATTCAATGCCAATGGCCATAATAACTAAAACATACAAGGCTGCATATTCTTATTCAGAAATGGTAAGCAAAAATAATACAATCTGTTATATACACTTTACAAATTACAATAAACTTTATATAAAACAATTTATTCATTCAACTCTATTGTTGTATCGAGCTGTGTCACAAAACAGCCACATTACGTCCCTTTTTAGGAACATGCCTTTGTCCGTTACATTCACTTGTTGCACTAAAGTCTTTTATTGCAATGTCCTTTCAGTGAGGTAGACATTTTTGGTTGTCTTCTTCATGGGGAACAAAAGCAGACAGAACATCTTGTCAGCTAAGTACTGGTTCTTCTCTGTGTGTTGGTATCAGTCCTATTGTGTTCATATGGCTGTTCATATACACTGTGTTCTGAGTCTCTGGGGTGGTCCTCCAGCTCCGAATCTGAGTCTGGGGCAATGTAGGGGTTTTCATGGAGAGTCATCCCGTTATGGGTCACTGGTGGAGGGATAAAACCAGGGTAGAGGTCCTGCTGGGGTCTCCATGGAGCTTTTCCAAATGTGCCTGCAGGGGAAAGAGGAGGATGTTATAGTGAGTATCAAATAAAGGTCTAAGCCTGTCACGATGATTACTATATTGACTCATTCAGTTTAAATGGAACACTGATTTTGGGGGTCAATATTTGTTGTGTATACTTTTCTCTTAGTTACTGGAAAATTTGTAGCTATTTTTTGGCTATGTAATAAGAGCGGTGGAGGGTTGAATTAATAACTTTTATGACTCACTACAGATGCAAACTAAGTGTTTCATTCTGCTATTTATTTATTGTCGCACATGATTTTTTACCAATATTGTAGATTTTGAAGTATTTGTGGTATAAATCGGCTCTTGGGTTGCTGTATCAGTGGCATAAATATGTTTCAGTATTATTGTTTATCATCTATATTGACATATTGAATATATTGCAGTTCAAAATGTGTTATTGTCATGATCTGCCTATTTTGACCCCATAAAATATTAGACATAGTAAAATTAAATTCATCTTTAATGGTGGACGTTTATCTAAACAAAGAATTTCACAATTAATTTCAGTCGTCACAGCAGTTGTACTCCAAAGTGATTATGTGTACTTGAAACCAATACAAACAGTTGCCCTTCTCTCTTGAAGTGACACTGTTTACGACACAAAACGTTTAAAAATACGTTAAGCCATTTTGGTACTTACCCATAAAGGTGTTAAATGGAGAGAGGGATCCTGTGCCATAATCGTTTGCATCTCCTTCATCCACAGATACATGATGCTCACTATGCTGCAGTGTCTGGCCATTATGGAGGCTGCCATTGGGCATCTGCATTAGCACCGACGAGGAGCAAAGGTCGAAGGGCTCAGAGAGTAGATAGTCCCTTCGTTTGGAGCTGGGCAGACTGCCAGTGTAGTCCATGCAATGAGGCTTTTGATCAATTGAACAGCCTGGACAGAAAATGCAAAGTAAGCAACATGGAGAAGATAGAGTAGAGATCTAGTAAGGTTTATCATAATAACTTAAACTGTGCTAAAAACATACCTGTGTAAACATCCGAGGGGTCATTTGGGTACAAGTTGTCTCGTCTCAGCAGCGACCCAATAGGTCCTTGGTAGTGACAGAGCAGGGGGTCAATGGCTGCCTCCAAATCCGTCTCACTTCCTGTATCAAGATGACAGAGCCCTGTATAAATAAAGACAACCACAACTTTGGTATTCAAAACTTTCCCAGTTTGATCAATATGAACACGTATGTAGTTTTACCATTCATGTCTTTGGGTTGGAGATAAAAGCCACTGTACTGATGACTGCTACCACTCTCTGATGGGATGTACCCGTCTTGGCGATCAGCGAGGGTGCCCTGGGATGAGAGGTAGCTGGGGATGTCTGCAGGTAGGTTGGTCTCATCTACATAAAGCACATTTTTACATAAGACATAAGACCAAATGCAAATGAGTCTTACAATTAGACCTTTCACGATAATTACTTCTATCAATATATCGCTGAAAATTTGTTACTGTCACAGGCCTACTTACAATGATGATATATATGTATTTTTTTTGACATTTTAAAAACATTTGTAACTTCAGAAACTCTACCTGTATTAGTGACACTGCAGTTCTCGTTCCTTCTTCGCGTGTGGTAAATGATGACCACCCAGACCAGCGAGGTGCCCACCACACAGCACACCACTGCTATGATCACGATTCCTACAGTGGCCCAAGCATCTTCATCTGCCCCGCCCACGCCCATGATGCCCACACCAACTCCGCCTTGGACTCCAGGATCACAGTTGGGGTTTGGCAACACGGACAACCGGACATTCCCTCTCTCTGTTCCCAGTGCGTTGGACATCTCGCAGGTGTATTTCCCGGCATCGGGCTCAGCAGCGTCCACGATAATCAGAAGCTGGTTGGCGGCTGCAAAAAAGTGCCGCTCCGTGACCAGTAGCGGGCTGTCGTCTTTGGTCCAGTTGAGTTTTGGGGGAGGACTGCCACCTGCGATGCACTGAAGGACTGCAGTTTCACCTTTTGCAACAGTGCGGTCCATAAGAGGCCTCAGGAAAGATGGTGTTTCTGTAGAAATAAAGACAGATATATATGATAAAACAAGTATATTTACTTGCGTTCTTAAACTTGTTTGTATTTGATAATAGACCTTATAGGGGGAGGGGTCTATTAGCTAAATTCACATTTTTCGTTATTGTGATAATGTAATGAATATAGTAGATTCTCCTGTACAATGTCACATATGGTAATCGCCTAATGAATTTAAATGAATGACCATTTTAGATTATTAAAACAAATAAAAATGAAATTCGTAATATGAAAAACAACTTACCAAGCACAGTCAGTGTAGCATTGGCAGAGATGGCTCCTGCAGTGTTCTGAGCAGTACAGCTGTAAACTCCTATGTCCTCAGTTTTGACATCGACAATGAAGAAGACGTCATCCTCCGGCATGACATGCATGCGGCGTTCACGGGCTGCTGGGAAATCTGTGCCTCCGTCCTTTTGCCAGGCGATCTGAGGTGAAGGATGTCCCACTGCAGCACACTCCAGTCGGGCTGTGGCTCCAGCCCGGATACTCAGGTCCATGGGCATTTTAGTGAAGGAAGGAAGCACTGAGAAGAAAAGATATGTTTTTAGTATTAACTTAAATAAATGATAAAATAATGATATGCAGCAATCATGAGCTTTCTACATTGTTCCTACCTATTAGCGTAAAATGGTAATGTACTGAATGTATTTTAAAAGCCCAATACAAATAAAATAATACAAGATCAGATGAATTAGTGGAAGAAAGATAATAGTTAGGTGTTAAACATAGCTGACACATTGGCAACAAATGCACTGATGTAATGTTGTTATAAAGTATTATCTTATATTCATATTATTTATATGTCACTGCATGTTATAATATTGCAAATACAGTACCAAAGGACTGTGCCAAAGGGCTGCCGCCATAAGAAATAACAGTAGTAGTATTTCCAAGTCTTTTACGTATCCCACAAAATAAATAGAGATCTACATGACAGCCAACTCCATATAGCCCTAAGCCAAGATAAATGGCATTGAATCACTTAATCACTTACTGTTGACAGTGAGCCTGGCCTTGGTGGAGTATGATGACCCAAAATGGTTGGAGATGACACACTGGTATTTGCCTTCACTAGAGAAGTCAACATTGCGCAGTTGTAGTGTGGTGGTATACTCCGTCACTTCTGTGTCCCCGCCTGCTCCTCCCTGCACCCTGAGGTGGGCCTGGTTGTGGATTTCAACATCATTCAGGACCTCATTGTCTTTTTTCCAGGCAAAAGTCATGGGTGAGTCACTAGAGCTGGCCGCCGAACAGACAAAAGTGACGCTTCCACCTTTAAGGGCTGACTGGGTCTCTGGCTGCACTGTGATCTGAGGCTTTGGAAAGTCATCTGCAGAGAAAAAAGGAATATTTTAATACATTAAAAAAGCATAATGTAATAATAAAGAGGGAGGGGTGGACACTAATGATGAAGTTAGCTAAGTTCAAGGAATCTTTATTATTTAAATTTTAATTTGATTTGCCATTTGACACAAGCATATACAGACCACACAAAACAGATACGATTACAGAATATAGATGTATTTTGTCAAGTAAATGTGTTTTGTCATTAATATTATAAATGTTTTATGTAATGCCTCTTTTAAGGTTTGTGAAATCACTACCATGTGTTATACGTAGATTAATGAACACAGACACATATTCAAGGCATTCAATTGTATAATTTCTTGTCGCAATAAGAGCTCACACCAAGCCTGCACATAGTTTTGCCTGACTTGGAAAATTATGACCCTGGTAAATTTCCACAACATTTCCATCAAGAAACTCATTGGAACGTGCCAGCATCGGGAAAACTCTGTATAATCTGTGCCAGTTTTACGAAATGGAAAAACTGCTTCAAATAAACAATACTTTTTGACGCCATCAGCCTATGCATGTGTGTATGTTTGTGTGTGTGTGTGTGTATATGCGTAAGCACAACACAGAATGAAAGCATCACTCACCGCACACAAAGTCCTCTTGGCTGACAGAGAACACGCTCCTGCCCTTCAGCATTTGCGGGTGGGCACAGCTGGCGTTGACGCAGGACAGGAAACTCTGCTCCGCCACCCACACCGGGAACCACTTGAGCTGGCAGTCGCACAACAGGCTGGAGGTGTTGAGACGCCTGGCAATGCAACACATACACAAAGACATCAGTCACTCCAACATGCACTGCTATGGTTTACTGGAAAACTACAAACCTATACTGTATATGTTTTATAGAGAACAGCATATGGAATGGGGTAGAGCTATATCAAGGCTCTTGACATTTTAGTAACAAGACTTTTAAAAATGCAGGATCGCATGGAAAAATCATGGGTACTTGAGAAAACTGTATAGATATGCCAATAGACCTAAAATGTATTTTGTTTCATTCAGCATTCATTTGACGGGAAAAAAAACAAGAGATGTTCCATACTAGATTATCGCTAAAAAGCTAGTTATCATCTGCAGGGCCTGACTGGCGGGAATAAATTATACAACGCAATTACACCCAATCAGCAACGAGAACAAAATTGAGGAACCTGAAGTTCTTCATAAATTCCATAGAATCACATACACTAGAGAACTTGTTCATGCATAATTAGTATTAAACAGCATATGGATGCACTGAACATTTGACTAATGGAACTGACATCCAAACTAATCCATGGAAGCTAGCTCTGTAGTTTTCTCTTTAAAATCTGGACTGTACTATTAGCATGTAACTCACACACTCCTGGCCAATGCCATTTTCCCAGCCGCCCATAATGACTTTCACCTGGAGGCCTGTCTCACATCAGCGCTAACAAAAACTGCCCTGCAAAACCAAAATACTCACAGCTCCTGCAAGTTCTTCATTTGCGAAAAGGCGTTTGCTTGGAGGGACATGATGGCATTGTTACTCAGATCCCTGGAGGAAAGAAACAGAAAATGTATGAAGTTTTATAGCTTCATCCATATTTGAAACTTCCATAGTGAAGAAAGTGACGAAAGCCAGACTTGAGCTGGGAAAAAAAACTCTAATTAGAATCAAATGTTGTACACACTGGTGATCAATAAAGCCCCAGAGGAGGGATACTGATGGCTGCCTTTTTGTCTTTTCCACATCAAAGCAAAGCAATGAGAGGAGACGTCTCGAACAAACAAGCTCTGTGTGACTCAGCCTGCTAAGTTTACAGCTTGGATTTTGGCAACAATCGCTGAAACATAAGGCCATACTCACAGGTGCTGTAGAGCGTCCAGTCCAGAGAAAGACTTCTTGGTGACAGAGCGGATTTGGTTTCCCTGCAAAAATCTGGGAAAAAACGCACACAATGTGATCAGTATTTAGCTCAACATATATGCTTCAAGAGCTTCACGGGTCAGTGGTATTAAACTAGTGTGAATGTGGGACCCTGTTAAGATTTTAGGACTTTCTATTTCAATCTATTTTAACAGAACAAAGTTACTTAAAAGTACAAAATTGTAAAAACTTGTGGAAGGTTTGCCACCTGCTTGTCTCCATGGAGATTCCATTGCTTTGCCTGGAATGTTCCATAGTACAGCAAGTAACTATTATAGTATATATTACAAAGTCTATTTTTAGCACTGAGTGAATGGACCAGAAAAGTGGCATAATGCACCTTTAACATATTTTGGGGTTTAAGTCAGAACTTTAACAACCCCATGTATCCCCTCACCAGTTAGAAACTACAGACCTATAAATGGCTGTCATGAACTTCCTTAATGTGAGCTATTTCTGCAGAACTCCCAAGTTACCTAATTTACTTATGTCATTGTACTTTATTTCAAATCCATATGACTCCATCAGTTGGAAACCACAAACATCTAACAGGCTGTCATGCACTTACAGTTTCTTGAGTTTGTCCAGTGCAGAGAAGGGGCCGTTCATATCCTCAATGGTCCAGGAGATTTCATTATTTTGGAGATCCCTTTAAAGAGGAAACAAAGAGAGTCCGCCTTGTAAAAACACACGCCCAGAAAACAACCGTGCTTGCGATGTTAATAAAACTTAATACAGCTTTGCGTTGAGACGTTTAAAATTATATTCAAAGCAGGCCAGAGCTCAACAGGAAGTCCTTCCCAGCTTTTGCGGCAGTGCCTTTTTGTCGAGTAAAGCAGAAACGGTTTTACAAGGCAGTGCTGCAGCATTAACATGTGTGCTGCATCTAAAGGGATAAATATACTCTGCGTGCGATTCAAATATGTTTGTGAGTCTCGCACAAAGGAGGTCTGCCACAGATCCGCGAGCACCATTAAAAACATGACGAACTTTCAATCCTTAACATATTAGGCATGTAGTGTGCCGTTACTTTAACTGAAACAGGTTCAATCTATTTAACTCCCATTGCCTATTGGTCTCCATACTGTACCATTTTAACTAAACTAAAGTTTTAAATTAAAAACTGATCAAAAGTAGGAATGGATAATACAGTGTTTCCAGTATCGGCAATATCGGTAGCTATTACATTATTATTTTTCCAGAAGTTAAAAGTTAATTTGGGAACTTTATGGTAACTTAACATAAATTTGTTAGACCTTACTATGGATTTTGATTTTTTTTAAATGCCTGATAAGATAAATAAGCAAAAATAAATATAGGATATTGTTATCGGCTGAAAAAATGGATATCTAACCATCTCTAATAAAAAAGCCAACTTCTTTGCAGACAACTTATCAGCCTAAATCCAAAAAACACCCCTTTAGTTTGCCACCAAAACTTGGCGATTACTGTTGACAGCCCCAAACTGCTGCATGGGAAACAAAATATGAGACATTTTATTGGCTATCCACAAGGGGGAAAATATACTAAACAACCAAACATGCAGACGCCGAGTGCAAACACTGCCACGGCCAAGAATTTCACAGAGAAATCATATCCTTTGATCCCTCAGCTGGGCTAATGCTTTCAAATAGTCATTTCCCTCCACTGCATGTCTGGTTATGGCTGATTGGGACTGAGGAAGTCACTCTGTAGTTTATGCGTCGGGGGCAGCGCTATCGTTTCAAACCCTGAAGCAATCCACCTAGCCTGCACACCTGCCCTACGATGACCTCAGCGTTACAACACACATTTGGTTTGAGTTAGCGACTCGAGATTTCTGGAGCCTGTTTGCTCGCTTGCTGTGGGAATGGGAGGGGGGGAGGGGGAGGTGTGCCCGTGTACGCACAGGAAAGCTTGGAAAAGGGGTCCTGTTTGAAGAAAAGGGGGGCGTTGAGGTCGGCGGGCTGTGCCTTGTAGAGGTTTTTTATGTGCGCTCAGAGACCTCAGTGCAGTCATTTATTTCCCATCCCCAAAACAAATCAGGCAGGAGATTTCCACTCAGCCGAGGGATTGATGGTGGAGGTGGCAGCATGATACAAAGAGGTGGGAGGAGCTATGAAGTGCTCTGGTAGTAAATGTTTTCTATAGACTTTCTATAGTTTATTTATGGCACATGGTCATAGCATTGTAGCGGTTTATCTACTCCACTCAACTTAATTGCACTGATTATAGTTTTTGTTTTGTTTTGTAAGTTAAAAACTTTGGCTGGGGATCAAATTACCTCAAGCTAAGAGTATACGGTTACAAAGCAAATAGGTTTTAGATAAGATGTAGCAAAGTGAGACCAAGACTTATTCTGATTAGATGGGAAGTTTGAGTTTTCTGCAACTGGAAGTTTGAACCCCTTATTTTTACCACATTCTGGTTCAAGTGCGCAATTGGTACAGTATGTATAGATACAGGTGATTTGAAATATAAATTCAAGAACTTCAAATATCCCACACAAACTCAACATAATTAAGTACTAAGACTTACAGCATCTGCAGACTGGAGAGGCCCTTGAAAGCACCGTCTGCGATGAAGCTCACTCGGTTGTTTCCGATGTGCAACTGGTCGAGTAAACTCAGGCCCACAAAACTGGACTCTTCAAGTCGAGACAGATGGTTGGACGACAGGTTTCTACAAATATACATAACGTCTTGGTTACCATGTGTGTCTAATATTTACTGTATACTTTAAAACAGCACACAGACAAAATAGTTGGAAAAAAATACTGTTAAAGGTTACAGGTGGCGTCACTTGCTTGACTCAGTGGAGATAAACTATTTTACTGTTGTACTGTGGAACATTCTAGGCAAACCAAAAACATCTACATGGAGACGAGCAAAGCACCAGAAAAGTTTCACAGTGCGCCTCTGAGAAATGAATATATAGGCATCTGAAGTCAACTTAGATGAGAGTGAACCAGACAGAAGGGTATGTTCTAGCTGACAGGCTCCTTGTTTACTTTTGTTTTGACTGATAAAAAAATCTGGGTAGAAGTAAAAGGAAAATGTGGAAAAAAGGCAAAGACATGGCAAACTCCGAAGTGACCGCTGCTGTGAGCAACCACAACAAAGGAAACCAAATCTGTTTCAGGAATGTGTCTATGGTGAAATCTGTGAAGACTGCGGCTGAAGCTGTTGTGATGGAAAATAACAGGCTGATAATAGCATCTCAAGAAGGAATTGGAGAGATTTGTGCAAAAACATGCCTTTAAAACTATTCTTTCAGTTAATAAATGTGAACTCTTTAGCCACAGTATTATAATTAATTGTGATAAAAATGTTTAATACAAACCCGATGTTTACTGTTGCACTCCTTTAAAATAAATGAAAAATGTAAATGTAGGGGCAATGTGGTATGCATAAACACGTCATGTCTCATTTAGTTTTGCTATGTCATGGCTAGCACTGGTTTCCCCCATCAACCCAAAACATGCTAGCACCCTATGAACTGAAATCAAGACATGACATCGCCCCAGGAAGAAGATGGATGGGCTCATGGTTCATTTCAATGCAATGTAGAAAAATGTCTAGCACAACTGTTTAAATTGTAGTATTTTAAGGGTGCACTGTGTAACTTTCTGAAGGTCCACCACTTCCTTGTCCCACAGGATGGCAGTAAACTCATCTATTTCCGTGGAGACAAGCATTCAGGCCAAGTTACAGGTCAGATCCGTGGGGACCCGAGCTCACTCACTGTAGGAATCCATGTTTTGCAATGTATTTTGAGCACTGAAGCACCTATCACTGAATAAGCACAACATAGATGAGCTTAACGCCATACTGTGAAACCTTTCAGGCAAACCAATAATATCTCTATGGAAACAAGTTTGTTGCGAACCCTCTACCAGAAAAGTTACACAGTGAACTTTTAATTCAACGTATTAATTGTTGAATAATTAATTTCAGAGTGGCTACATAAAGGATAAAGTAAGAAAAATATAGTGTACTTTACCTCTTCTAGCAGATATAAAACAGTTGAGTGATAACAGTGATTATAATGAGCTAATAGTAATGACATCTTCAAAAGAAAAATCAAACAGGACTCCTACACTTCAGTGTTTTGGTTTTAATGACGCCAGGGTAGAGTGTGGCGGCAGAGGGCTGTACAGTATTTTTGGCATGCGTGAGGCTTTCATGTTGGCACAGCATGTTCAGAGCTGGAAAAACACTCCTCTTTGTCCCAGTTTGTGCGATAGTGAGAAAAGGCCATGGGGGAAGTGCCAGAGAGGAGCAGAGGGCGACGCACTCAAGTGTTGGGGGTCCAGGAAGTGAATGAAAATGTGTGGGGGGATAATGAGAGGGGTGGGGGCTAAAAGGTGGACTTACAGCTCGCTGAGTTTTTGGCAGAACTCCCAGGCGTCCGGCCGGATCCGGTTGATGGCGTTGTGACTGAGGTGGAGCTGGTGCAGAGTCAGGAGCCCGTACAGCCAGCCTTTGCTCACCTCTGTTAGGTTGTTGTAGTCCATCTGCCTATTAATGCAAATGTAAAGGTTAGTGGCACTTGGACTAGGAACTAGAAATACAGTTGCTCAAATAATGTATATAATTGTATGAGTTAAACATATTTAATTGTATTATTATATGTATTATTATTTATCACATTCACCTTTGTTTGGTGAAATTGAAGAAAATCATTTGCAACCTGATTGCTGACGATTAAAATGACAATACAGGGCATGTAAGAGTGACTCTCTTACATCATGACTATTGGCTATATTTGAGTAACACTGACTTTGTTTTCATATTTTCATAATAGTATTTTGAACTGATGGGGGTAAAACTTACAAGATTTCCATGTTGCTGAGTCCCCAAAAAGCCCCATCCATGAGGCGGCTCAAACCGTTCCTCTGCATCTTCAGAGATCTCAGAGCGTGAAGACCATGAAATGTTAAACCTTCAACTCTACGAACACGGTTTCTGCTCAGGTCTCTAAAAAAGACACAGTTTAGTATATTAAAATGATGTATTATTGGCTAATGATTCGGTCCCATACAGATGCTGGAGGTTGGCGAGCTGAAAGATCTTTGCTGGGATGAAGGACAAGCGGTTGCGGTTGAGGCGTAGAACCTGCAGGCTGCTGGACAGGTTGGTGAAGCAGCCAGTCTCTAATGAAGAAATACGATTGTTGTTCAGGTACCTGAGGGAGAGAAACAACTGTAAACACACTGTACACAATCAAACAGTGGTGCGTACATCTTTCGATTCCATGTTACAAGTGTATGAAGCCATCAGTGTATTGTGGTGTGACCAGTGGTGACCCTTACAGGTTTTTGAGGGGCAGTGCAGGGAAGGAGTTAGCCTTTAAGTCCACAATGTTGTTGTTGCTGAGGTCCAGGGTTTCCAGCACAGGGAAGGGCCTGAGCTGCTCCATAGAGATCTTGGAGATCTTGTTGTTTGCTCTGAAAATACAGACAGATCGCTCCAATAAATGACAAAAATACAGTATATTTGACCAGCCGATTACAGCAGCTTCATGTTTCCACATACACAAACAGTCAAGTCTCTCAATTAGCCTGCGGTATTAAAAATGACAATCTCTCACACGCTCAACACTTGCCACCCAGAGCGCTCAGGCATGCGTCTAGCTGATGTTGCATTCTTTTACATCAGCCGACAAATTCTTCACAATGATCAACGCCACTGCTCCGACAACACGTCCAAACAGCCTTTCTCTTCAGCGACGTGTTATTTTGTTTATAAGGTAATTACTAACAAGGTATTTAAAAAAGTAACCTGCCAATTACTTGGCTGATGAATACCTTTCTCTCAGTGAAAGCATGCCTCAGCAGAGGCCGGCAATTTCCTGAGCTGCACGCCTCCTAAATTGCAGTGCAGGGACTGCTTAGTTATAAACAGAGTGGTACAGTGCCCCCTTTGTGCCGGAGACTGGCAGCAGAGAGAGGGGTAGGGGGTGGGGCAGGAATTCCCTCCATCACAGACTACAGGCCTCGTTTTCAGTATTCATCAATGTGTATACTCACATCAGCTACACCTTACTGCTTACAGAGCTACTCATTTACCTCTGCTCAGGAGAATTAGAAATGCTACAGACCATTTTCCTATAGATGTTTTTATAATGGTCTACTTGTTACTATTGGATTTATGCCCTCCTGTGCAGGCACTGTCAGGTGCACGTAGGATTTCTGAGTGCCTTATCTTGTGTAAAACAAGTTGTTCTATCATATGTTTTTCTGCATGGCTACAGCTGGGCTGGCTGCTCTAATCTGCAGCTCAGGTTTTCTATTCATTTCCTGCACCTGAGGCAGGAGACATCATGGCACCATGGCACGGTGAAATGGAGATGTCTCACCTATTCACCGGCCAATGTGGCAGCACATACACAACTAAAAGTGACCTACTTCAACAAGTCTGCATCACTGAAAACCACCTGGATACTGCTCAACATTAAACAGAATTCTGTTCAGACCCAATAAGACCTTCTGTGTGCATGTTTGGGGCTGTTGGCCTGTGCACTCCAGCCTTTAGTCAAACTTGGTGCTGAGCCAAAAATCCTGGGGCTCACAAAGCACACCATGTATGGTACACTTATATGTTACATAAATTGGATTTGAATGGTGAATAGATTTTTGATCTAATAAAGGCTTTCTGAATTAAACTGTGAAAGCATGAACACACCACTCTGCCTATGGAAACGAACAGCTAATGTTTCATCCTATAGGGCTTAATTGTGTTGGACTGGATTGCAGTACTTACTATTATAATAAGAAAAGTGTGCTTCAATCAAATTTATGATCATTCATGCTCAGGAAAGCTAATGTCATGCATCTACAATAGGCGTCAAGTGGGAATTAGTACAAATGATTTTTGAATGTCAATCACAAATATTGGGATATTCAGCTAAAGTAAGTTTTAATCACATCTCCTTTTTGACAATACCAGCGGCACAGGCAGCTATTGTTTGGAGATTTGCAGAGGCCTTTCCACGCACCACAGGCCCCGGGCCCTGCACAAAAGCACAGCACACCACCTGTATCTCAGTTTTCATGTTCCACTGACTGTTCGCTGAGAGAAGAGGGGCGCCGCTCACACAAAACCAGTCTTTCCAGTTTATCCCCAGGGGGAACAGTGAGGCACAGGGCTTTAGAGCACACTTCCTGCCCCAGGACACAGAGCGAGGGGTCCCAGTCTGGCAGCTGAAGGTTATAGAAAACCTATTAGTTTAGGGGTTTTCGCTTAGTTTGTTCATACACCTGTAAATAAGCTTATTAATGAACTCCATTTTTAGTTTACATCATCTTAGTAAAGTGTTAATACTCAGCTGTTTCCATGTTTTGAACTTGCCATTATTATGCGTCACTAGACTACCTCTACATTTTACAGTGATCACAAAATCACTACAACTTTTACTGATCATCTGACATGTTATAGTAAACTACTGGTTTAAAGTGCTTTGTTGCTCTCAGTGGAAAATAATTTCAGAAAAGCCAAAAAATATCTCCATATAAAATGTTTGCAAGGAAAAAATGTTATTCATTCAGGAAAGTTGTAAATGTATACTAAATCAATGTTTTGGTGTTGCCACAAGTATGATTTTCTAACACATGATCAGCTCGATTTCCCAAACTTTCCAAACCACCAACAGTGTGCATGCATAAACCAAAGCAGTAAAAGATCTGTATTTTTGGCCCTGAGTGCTCTCCGTCTAACCACAGCCACAGACCCAGAATCTGCTCTTACATTAATTTCAAATCTTAATAAACCAGTTTTTTTCCGTTGTCATCAGTTGCATTTTGTCCACTCAGCAGCTGTAAAAGACTTCAAAATCTCCTAAAATGGAGAGTTAAGATTGTTCTAAAACTGTCTCGCAAAGCCGTTCATGTGTGTGGTATTTCCTATTGGAAAAAGAAGAAAGTTTGGAGAAGCCATATGATGAGTCTGCTCGCTGCTGTGGCGCCTGTAATGAAAACCAGGGCTGAGTTCACTGCACAGAACTTATTAAACGGCACATATCTCCCTCACATTCAATAGTGATCAGCTTTTCACGTCTCCTGCTTTAAACTGAGTTGAGTTGTGCTCTTACTGTACACTTGGGGCAGTTAAACATTTTAGTGTATAAAAAGTCTACTATTAATTTACACTCACAAATTGTGGATTTTGAGTTTGAAAATGTTGATGATTCAACTTCATTAAAACACAAATTAAGTCAATTGTTATTGGTGCAATGGCCATACTTTAAACTGTAGAACTAGACTAAAAAGAGACATTGCATCAATAAAGTCAGATTAAAAGTTAACCAAAAGTATTGACTATGCACATATACATTTAGTTGTTTTAAGAAATTAACATACAAACAATTTAAGACCAATAAGCACATTATATTATACAAGCATTGGAAGCAACTCTACTGTAAGATCGGTAAACTACTCTAACCCATAAATTTGGCCAGTCTACAGCTTCCAATGCAGACTTTTTGGTTTAACTGCAAACTAGGTACTATTCACAATGTTGTTATGACCAAATATACCACTTTTTTTATGCCCCAGTTATACTTTAAGTCAGTAAATCTCGCTGAAGTACAAGTGTTGTCTGATCTTTTATAGTCTGGGAATCACTGCTTAAGGAAGAAAATGAAGTCGGCTAATCAAAGTAATCCTGAGTTTAAAGTCATGGATTATTACTTTAATGGCTAGTTTGTAATTGTCTCCTACATCAAGGCTGCATTTCCGAGGCTCCCGGTCTTTAAGCCTGAAGTCGTCCTAATCAGAGCAGGAATCTCCAGGTCATTTGTCGCACCCCTTGAACACAGGCACAAGGGATTTAGCGGTGGCCGCCTTTACCCCCTTCATAAATTCCAGGGAAATTGTTCAATTAATTAGGATGATCACGACTCAATTACTACCATCTGCTGGGTTAGCACCGTTTGTTTTTGCTCTGAGCTTCGGGGTCAGAGGAGTCGACGAGCGTTGCCGCCATGTCTGCCTGCCTGTTTGAATAAGTGCTATTTGATACTCCGCTTGGCTTTTTTTTTCATTTTTGGCTTCTCTAACCCTCCCAGCTCGGAGAAACTGAAGGAGGGAGAGAAACTGTGGAAAACTGGAGGGAAAAATCACACAGGGAGAGTGAGGGAAGAGGGCGGCTGCCAGCACGGCTCACCGAGACTGGAACATGTGTGGGGCTCTGTATTCCAGACCTGCATTTTTTAAAACCACTAGGCCCTCTTCATCTATTCTTCATCATTCCACTCGACATACATTTCTTAAACATATTTTTGATAGCAAGAAGTAGGACTGCCCGATTTTGAAATTTTCTATTGTGATAAATTTGCGGTATAAGTTTCAAAAGCAGGATTCGGCTCAGAGTGTACATTGTAAATAACTCCAAGAGCCCCAACATTTGAGAGAAGACTGAAGTATGAACTGATAAACTAATACAAGAATCCCATGAATTTCAGATAATGTTTGTAGAGGTCTACGATATAAGACAGGATACTTTGTTCTTTGCAGTGGACATTACACTATCGAAATAATTGCTGCTTTTCGGATTTGATTTCAATTTGATGGCTGTATATTGTGCAGCACTACTAAGTATTATCAAAAACATAGAACAAAGAGATCCAGGAATGATGCAATACAACATCACCAGTCTCAGAACAAAGCATTGCCTGAAGTGTGTCACATTTCCGATAAAACATGTAAAAGACGGACTATTCCTGCCAAATGCTTGCAATACAATCGGCCGCATAACATCTTTTTATTTTTTGTTCAAAGAAAAATAAAATTAAAACTACAACAATTTCTGAGTGTGTGCACCATGCCAGAGTTGGAGGTGGTGTAAATGATCATAGATGACTGTGCTGGTTGTGGTTCCACCAAACTGAACCTCCTTTTATGAGTTCCATATTTCACAGCATTCCTGCATGTCAGCATTTGGCTTAAACTTTTTTTTGGGGGGGAAAGTTGTTGTTTTTCATTCTGCTTTCAATTTTATCTGTTCCTGGAGTTTGTTAAAGCAAAATGAACAGGATAGACTTTGGCTGAACTGCGTTTAACAACAATTTTAGTTCTACTGCACACAGTGTAGTTATGCAAACATTATACTGGTCAATCAGTTCTAATCAAAGTTGTTTTGGCAAGATAAAGTCTGATCCAAAAGGCTGAAATTGTACAAAAAAGTCATAGAGTCTCTTTGAAAGCAGAGGAAGTTCTCCAATGCAGTTCTCAGCCTTACCTTTTGTGAAATTGGTAATTTGTTTATGGAAATTCTTTCCTTATCTCATTATCTAATAAGCAATTACAAATTCTATTTATCTTTCTATTGTGAAGTTTTTGTTTTGTTTTGCTTCTTTTCCTACCAAATTAGTTTAGTGACAGAGTAGCTTGTAAGCTTTACTATATCTCATAACTTTACAGATCTTTTCTATTACATATTCACATTTAAATGTCTCTTTGAAAGCTTTACTGGAACCCACTGAACAATACGTAGAAGTACAGTGAAAACTTGGCCTTGCATTGGGATAGCTTCACTGTCTGCTGGGATTTCTTATAGCTGGAAGATCTGAAAACAAACAGTGAGTGTCTGACAGCTGAATGCCCCATGGCAACAGTAACATCATGTCGAGGCTTGATGAGGAATAGGCCCCATTTAGCTACAATACATTCTTCTGCAATAGCTTCACGGAACTTGGTTTTGGATAGACAGAATAAATTGTTGTGGTTTTACACACTAATATCTGGTGCTTTTCGAGAATGCACAAATTGAGCAATGCTTTTCTCGAACAATTTCTGGTTTGTGTCTAAAAGAGATGAGTTATGGCAGGGGTATGTGCGCTGAAATTAATGCTTACTTAAAATTAAAATGAAAGATTGCAAGATTTAAAATAAAATGTATTTAAAGGAACTTTACTTTTCTGATGGGGGCATGTACTGTATGTCTGCTACCCTTTCCAGAGCTCTGACTAGCAACTTTCTCCTGGTGTTTTCATCTCGCATTCATGGAAATACATAAGATTAATGCCATACAGTGCAGCATATCAGGCAAAACAATACTATCCAAATGGAGTCTAGTAGCAGATTGAATAGAGAAATGAGATAGAAACAGAGGCCACAGACAGGATTTTATTACCCCTGCTGTTTAAGGAATACAAAGACTTGTCAAAATTTCTAACAATAAACCCAAAGTTAGGTTCATACACTGTTTCTTCCTCCTCCTCCACCATCACCACTCATCTGCCTCCACGTTTAAAATAGCTCTGTTACAGCGTCAGACACCAAACAAAACATTTCCATTTCTCATGATGGCATTTGTCTCCGAGTGTGAGTAAGTCTGGGGCAGTCCGCCATGTCTGTTACAACTGCCCTGTCTGGGAAAGTGCTTGGCCAAATGGACTTAAGGAAAAGGGGGAAGGGAGGAGACAACAAACTCTCCTCTAACCACCAATGACAGCATTAAAACCAGCCAAAAACTTTGAGGTGGCTCTACTTACACAATGAGCGTTGTGACATTCGAAGTAACAAGGCCCAAGTCAGGTATCGCCTCCAGTTCATTGTGGTTGAGTTTTCTGTGTGGATGGAAAGAGAAATAAAGAAATTGAAATATGGCATTTGTTTATGTGGATAAAACAGAGTTGCTATTAGAGCCATAAATGCAAATTCCATTTCTCGTATTATTAACATGTGGATGCCATGGTTCTGTAACAATTTGTTTAGCACAATGTCTTGACAATTCATACACAAAAAAATCTATTAGTATATTTTGCCCTAGAGTAAATATGAAAATGATCCTCTTTCCTAACCATAATTGGACAATGACTGTGTTTTATGTATCCTGGTAACTTGCTGTTTTCAATAGCTGTTGCTCTGAGCAACTTTACAATAAATGTTCTAATTCTGCCACTGAAAGTCAAAACTTACATGCATAACAACATAGTCTGAGGAAAGACAAGAAAGACGTTTAAATACAAGTACTACTGTAAAAAGATGATTGCATTTTATTTTAGTTGAATGGATTTATTAAAGTATACAGTAACAATTCTGTACAAAAGTAACAGCTTGTTTTGTGGCTTGCACGAAACCGGAGACAATTCAAAATGTCTTGTGTGCCCATAATTGTACTTACATTTCAGTCAGATGTTGTAGTTTGGCAAACAAAGCACTGTCAAGCACCTGCAATTTGTTATGGCTCAGGTCCCTGTGAAGAAAACACAAGCAGAAAAATTAGGGAAAAATACATGCTGGGGAAGTGTATTTCAGGTCTGCAGTGCAAACATAATTACGCTCTAATTCCCTGTGTTATTATGCATTAACACAGCGAGCAGACGAGAAGTGGCTCTAATTATGTGCCAAGGTTTGGAGACATGTGAAGATTAAACAGGATGGTCAGGGAGCGCAAGATTTATTGCTTAAATACTACGTAATGTCAGGAGGAGCTTCTCAAATGGCATCACCTACAGTCACCACCAAGTTCTATCAAGTCTGTAATTTAGCCAAGTTCCCAGATTTGAGGATGAAAGTTTGACAAGGAGCCAAGCTGGTTGAATCCTTGAAGGTTTTGAAGTGATATCTCTTTTGGTAAGTTCAGGACGTTTTGCTCTAAATATCTCCAGCTGATTGAAAGTGGTCCAATCTAAACTCCCTTACAGAAAGCTGCATATGTTAAGGGGTGCGTTGGAGAAGGGAGCCAGGGCACACTTCATCTCCAAAGCATGACAACACAGACAAGTGATAAGTTATTAGGGCTCTGGGTCGATGTGGTGAAAGCAGAGAAAGGGAGAGTGATAAAAGCAGGCATGATTTTCTAAGTGCATTTTAAAGCTGACTAAATACCCACACAGTTTTTAGATTACTTAAACTTAAGCTTAATGGATATTATCAAGAGGCTAAAGTAGTTCAGGAACATAGCTCAAATTTTTTGGTGGTGTGAATTTGTCTGTGAAAAAAAGTGGTGTTTCAGGATTAGATATTAGTGTAGAATTGCTGTGTATTAAATATAAACACTGTGTCAAGAAAATACTAAGAAATCAGATTAGAAGGCTAAATTGGTGCTATGGTCTGAACCATAAAGATACAGTTTCCTAATATTACTACTGTATCTATAGCTGATGGTCAGTTGGGCAAGTTATTACTTAACATCACCAACCTTTTTGGTAATTTGTGGCGTAGCATGTCACATACAGTACAAGAGAATGACACATTTCTTGACAAAGGAAAACAGCCTTTGCTTGTAGTCAATTAATTGCTTTATTCTCTATAGGCCCAATATAAATTCTTGTCTAGTCGTACATCTCATGCTTTTGTAGACCTCTACAGGCGGTCATACAATAAATTTAGTCATGCTTGGTAAAATGTTTGGCCTATTTAGTGTTGTCATGCTACAAACATTTCAAGCACAATTTTGGTTCTAAGGAAACGATACACAGTAGTTGTACTTGCTCATGTTCGTGTCTGGTTATGGATTTTATTGACAACGCTAGCTCTATTATTACACAAAGTTATACCATACTTTTTCGCTGGCAAATATTCAATGAACCTTTCTCCACTCTGTCCTATTTGAGATGTTTTGAATGCTGACCCTCCTCCCTTGCCGTTGCCCTCCTGGGGGTTGAGACTCTGGTTTTGTGCTCTGTCTTTAGCTGGAGGAGTCTGGAGAGCAGAGCACCGTGAGCCATAAAAAAGACTGGAGTTATTGACGCTGTTGCGCACGATCAACTCTGTGGTGCCAGACGCTCTTTTACACCCCCCTGCACCCCTTGCTCCGCACCTCGTTCATCTGGAACCCATCAGGGCGTCCCGGGAGGAGAGGGAGGGGAAGGCCCGACCACTGCTAATGCATTCACAATGCTGGAGAGAACAGAGCCTTTCAAATGTCTACAACACCCCCGTCACGTTTTCTATTGCCCGCGTCTGGTCTTTGGTGGAAAGTTTAAAGCTGCACTAAATTTTCAGGTGTCGTAGTTAAAACAGTACTATTATGGGCAGGTTACTTTGCTGGTTTATATCCTATTTGTTTATATTTTTTAATTACACCAGACCGGGATGTATTATTTCTTTACTTTGCCATTTAGTGGCTTTGCGCAATCAGTGTTTTGTATTGTAAGCAAACAATAATATCTAGAGAACTGATAAAACTAATTTTTATGGCATCTGATGATTTGCCAAATGTTATATGCTAGTCAGTGGTCAATTAACTTCTCCGATAATGAAAACCATGACAAATTATGACACTACAATGTTTAAAAAATATATAAAGTAATGTAGTTTGTATGTGTACATTACTGTGAGGGCTGTCAGATGCATTGATACATAGAAACTACTCATTATTAAAAATGTGTAGAGCTACTCGTGTGTTGTGTGTTTCAGAAATGTCTTGATCTGTAACAGAACAGACTTATTCTAGTCTAGTTTATTTATTTATTTATTTGTGTATTTATGTTCTTTTATTTATTTATTCATTGTGGTACCAAACTCAGTACTGAGTTGTTTCCTTGGTATAAAAATTTAGTTTGAAATGTTTGTATTGTGACAAATGGCATTACTGTGTGTGCACCACTCCTGGATGAATGGAGACTTGCATTGCCATAGTATCAACAGGTTCTTTAGCTTTAACCTTGAACAGCTTCTTGTAGATTGTGGGGAATAAATCATATATTTTCCACTTTAAAATGTGTCTGGGAAACTTTAGCAACTAAAGCTAACCTCATCTTTTCTTCCTCCAGCTGCATGTTCTTGTTATTGTTACAGTCCCATGATGGTGGGGGCATATGGAATGGTTTCCTATCATACTCCCTGATAAAGGCTGAGTAGCTCTGACACTTCCACTTCCAGCACAAAGCACCCAGATAACAGTGTGCAGAGTACAAGCCATGGCCTGTATCAGCTAAAACTCACCACACAATGTTTTATCAACCCCTGAAAGTCAAAATGAATGAGGCACTACTAAACATCACAAAAGAGCTGTCATTAACATTTAGATAATGCATTAGGTAATGTATTAATGCTTTTTGGCTCAAATTAGGTGGTCCAAATGCAAAGAAGCCAACTTTTATGCACATGTTTTCTTTTCTTTTTTTAAATGGAGAAACTTCCCATGTTAGTGGCCATAACCAACCACAACACACACATAGGCACAGCAAATATAAGAAAACATATTTCAAAATGAATTACTTATTATTATTATTATTATTATTATTATTATTATTATTATTAACAACAGTTGAACTCAGCAATGCAAATGACCTGAACCTCATTAGTCATTATTTGAAGTACTTTTAGTATCTTTCTTCAACATTTATAATTTTTCCAATAAAAAACAAATATTATTATTCTTTAAAAGTTTGATCCAAGATGAATTTCCCTCAATGTGGAACCTCTAATAGCCAAAAGGCACCAAGACTTGGCTTTAAAACCTTTGGCAATAAACTCCATATGTCGGCCTCACCTCCCCCAATACTTTCTCCTCACTTTGTTGGAGCCTAATCCTTCTCGCTCCTTATTAACCAGGACCATCGTTGGCTCTGGACTTCGCTAATTCAGCAGAAATAATGGGGTGCCGCAAAACAAAGGGTCCGCGGGCTAAGGGCTTTAAGATGTGCTGGAGAGCCACTCGTAAATTAGCATGCCAGAGTGCAAAGCATTTTCCCCCATGTGGAACTTTTTTCTTTTGGTTGGAAGGCTGTCCTTGGTTGAGAGGCTCAGGCTGGGTTTTGTTTGCTCTGGCAATGCCAACTTTCCACTGCAGCACATTTTCGAAGAGGAAAACCTACCAGTATAGAGCTAGAGAGTAGTGGTGGACCAGGCCTGAATGTGGACAATAAAATCAACTAGAGCAATAAAAGTGTAGTAGGAATAATTATCTGTAAAGTCGAAGACACTGAGGAACATGTTTTAAAAGCCATGATGCAGACCTCAGAACCAATGGACTTTAAAGAACTGGGAAAACTGCTATGACTAGTCCAATGATTTATGTCTTTACGGCTCTGAAGGTTTCCAGCTCATCAAAGCTCCACCAACTCTGAGGAATTTCACCCCCGCAACTCAACACAATGTAAACAACCACAAATCTATGAACGCAATCCTATTACAAAAAGTGATCAAACCACATAGACAAGCATCTAGTTATAGTCAAGTATTACACGAGTACATGTCTATACTGGCAGATTTGACTTTCCTACATCAAATAGGCTACTAATGTATTAAAACTAATTCTAACAGCAGGTAGTATGTCACCCACAGCAAAGCACCAATAGTTTTGGGATATAACTGTCTGAAGAGGGTTGCTGATCCATCTACACTTGACAATAACAAGAGAATTTATGTTAATCCATAGGTAACAAGACACAGACAGCTTTCATCACAGTGAATGGTGCTGTAAATAAAATCTGGGTGAAATGAACAGCTAAAGGACCACTAATAAACAGCATCACCCACAAATTCTGAACTTTGGGAGGTGTGAAATGGTCTTGTCCAACCTGAAAAGTCTGAGTGGACTAGGCCTGTATTCGTGCTTCCCTGTGACCTGGGTGAAGGAATGCAATGATAACACATACATCATCGAGGATTACCAAGATATATAACAAGCAATAGTTGAGGAAGGTTTGTTTTTTCGCATTAACTTCATAGATTAAATAATGTTGACTTTAAACTGTAGAGGGATGGATCAGAACAGCACATTTCTGCCGCTCTGGTGCTTTTAATTTGCTTTGGAGTAACTTTTTAGATTAAATCAGTCCCAATTAGGCTACCCCGACAACTACTACTCCAAATGTGTTGTCGTTGGTTATGCCTAGTAAACTTTATAGTGACCATGCAAGTAGTGGAATTCCACCCTAAGGACTCCCTCGTACGATTTTCACTCTCGGCGCTAAACTTTTACGTGGTTTATGGGGCATACACCAAATAGACCACAACAGGAATGCAGCTCATCCCATCCTTCGCCCGTAAAAATCTTCCAATAAAGCCGGAGGTGTGAGCGCTCAGTGCTGCTCTCACTACCTGCTGTTCTCTTCACAATAGTAGAATACAACTGCTATGTGGGTTTACTTACAGCTGAACGGTCCATTCCGGGATGGTTTCTGGCATTTGGCCCCTTTTGAGCCGACTACAGTCCACTAGCTCTCCAAAACACGCGCAGGGTGGGGGACACGTCCTGATTGAAGCCGCACATTGACGATGTAGACCCCAAAACACGAAGAAAAAGACGCAAAGCCTGGCGACCACAAGGCGAGGCTGCGTAAAGGAGCGCATTTTGGCCACACAGCACAACAGGCGCTCCAACAGTTGGATGGTGAGGCGAAGCGTATCCAAAGTAGAAAAAAACTCCTAACAAGATGCAGGTAGCCCCTTTAGTGGGAATTAAATCCAATACGGTGTTATTTGAATCGTCCTGGGAAAAATAAACGAGAGAAAAGCGAGCGTCGAAAACTTTCCCATTCCTGAGAAGAAACTGCGTGCGCCTCGCTACGTCTGCTGTAGGGAACTTGTGTGGAGTAGGATCCCCACAGCCCAGCGTGAACGCACAGCACAAGTATGCGGGGGGAGGGGCCGAGGAGCAGTGTGGGTAATGTAGTCTATTAACGCCCTCCCCAAAGTGGTAGGAGTTTGGGAGTTTGTCGGGCATGTCTGAACTGTTGCCCAAGGATACCAAACTGTGGACAATTTACACCAAAGCGTTAACAACAGGTTGCGGACCCTCTCCAGAAAAGTTACTCAGTGAAACTTTAAAGAAAATATACTAACTACATATATTTATTTAATGTCCACTATAAAACAATGAGCCTACTTCTTATGCACTTTTTATATTCCGGATGAAAAGATGACTAAAAAGTTGATATCTAAATTAATTCATTTAAATTTACGTTTTAGATGTCTTGATTCACAACAATATCTCTTTGCACTGCTAGTTTTGCACTGTTGAGCTGTCTTTGCTGTATATTTATTCTGATGAACCATATCCTACAGACTTTCAGACCAGTTTTGATGTTTCTAAAATAGCACAAACATTGACCTTGCCCTGAGGTGTAAGTCCTAACGGGCTTTAATGTGGAGACAGATAGGGTCTCATTTGCAATGCAAAAAGTGTGGATTGCTTCTCCATTTCCACAATAAAAAGCTCCATGTGATATTCATGTGGGAGATGTGTCAAACCCCTCCAGGTTTAATGATCAGCCATTTCCTTTTTGACCAACGACACATTCACATGTTCACGAACATGGCCTCATCTTTTACCTCACTCTCGACAAATACAGTCCTGTAGGAACGCGTTTATACATCAATGTTTACTAAGTTTGTATCCCACTTGCTTTTTGTTAGTTGCTAAACTTTCTCTTTAATTTTCACAATTTTGTGTGTTTGTTCCATAATTTGACATTAATTCCGTGGAAACACGCAGGTAACATATCCATACAAGCAGGTCTCTATTCAAGATCCAGCAGAAAAATACATCGTACACCTTTAGATGAATGTGTTCTCAAGAATATGCATATTTTGAATGGAATTTTAAGTGACCAAATGTAGGTGGCTTTAGTTTATTTTGTATTGTGAAGGTTACTCATCCTTTAAGCCTAACTATGGCAAAACCACTTCTCTAATTGCTTTATAAGTAGCATTAGAAGTGTAATAGGATCCTTGCATTTTCTTGACACAGTGTTATCACTATGTCCTATATAATCTAAATGAAGTGATAAAGAGTCCTATCTGCATCCATCAGTGACAGATATGAGACAGTGCCCCTCACCAGTATGTTAATGTGGAGATGAGGGGATGTTTTCTGAAGCCTGTTAGTGATAAGCAGCTGCCATTGTTCTGAGCCCAGTGTCTGTGAAGGCTTTATTACTTCACTGATGGCTGTGTGAGGTGTGAGACCGGCCTTTGGTCACTTAACACTGGTTCACAAGACAAATGGGACAAGGCAGGAAGGGGAAAACACGTCACTTTATGTATACATCAATTACAAGGCAGGCACATCATTTTTAGCATCATATCATATAAGTATATTTTTTCAATTTTACTTTTACTTTTTTTTTCAAATCAAGCTTCATACCCTCAGATCAAGTAAAAAGAGGTCATTCACTTACAGCGCACACTGTAATTATAGCTTTTCAATACTTTGGATTGGACTAAATAGAAACCGGGCCTAGTTGATTATTTTCACAATAGACTGTATGACAAAGCAAATTGCCCCTGAAAAGATCAACTGAAAACTTCATATTCTTCCGAGTACCAGATCTAAACCTGGTTTAAATCAGATCTAAACACTATGGTTATATTAGATCTAAAATATGACAACACAAATACAGAAAGGAAAGGGTCAATTCAAAGGAGGGAGGACGCAACACAGATGTGGATTAAATTTTCTCCAATTTAAGCAAGTGTTAGAACTGCAGAGGAACTCACCTACCACCAGGGGTGCATGTGTGTATTACAGTGTGAGAACTTCTAGTCAGTTATCTGTTTTCAAACTGACGCGGCACAGTGCATAGTTGTAGTGACGGGTGTTTGGTGTGACTGGCTCTAATAAATGCCATATAAAATGATTTGCCTTGCTAATTCTCCAGAGGAAATAAGATGAGTAAATAAAGTTATCTTAATATAGTTTGGGTCCAACTGACTTCTTGTAAATTCATAACAGTCCATCTAACAGGCCCACTGGACTTAGCTTATCCATTCTTCACAATATTTCTTCTTTGAGCTCAGTTTTTCCAGGCCTCTCTGCTGACTTCTCTGTGGGGACCAGACAAACAAAAACACCAACATTAGCAGGAATCTGGGGCAGGCGTGAGAGCATTTGGGAGAGAGTCGTTAGCAGTGATTGATTTGATCCTCTTAGACAGTATTTGGGAAAAAGAGGAGGGGTCCCAGTGATGGCATGATTGTTTCCTCATGGTACGCTCGGCTCAATTCTCACCATACAACACATTTCCAATAAACTGGAAAATGGATGAAAATCTTTACATAAATCTTCTAATAAAAAATAATTTTCAAATAAAATATCTCGTAAGGAGCTGCCAGAAGTAATAGAGCCAGTAATATTAACACTAATAAGTTTGACATTTGCTGATGATCTTCCACTCACATGTCCACCGCACTTCATCTCCCATCGTCACATCACATTTGGATGTTTACAATACCCTTGTTCTTGTGTTAACTATTGAGAGACATTCATAACTGAAGTCCACTTATTTAGAGAAACATAACTTTTATTAAACTTTTATTACTGAGACATGTTAGCAACTGGAGGCCCTTTGAATTGTCCTCGAGCTTCTCCCTTCAGCTTGGAGCCTAATCACATCTGGCCTTCTCTCACAGCTCTCGCACTGTATACACTGTACTCCAGCAGCCTGCTACAGTTTGACATTCCTCTCTTAGTGAAATCATATTTTCTAGCCGCCGCTGATTTGTTTGGCCTGAGCGGCGCCGGGATGATAGATGTTTCTTTGGCTGTGAAACACTTCTTGGAGACCCCCCCCCCCTTTAGGCCCAGACAGTTTGTAGGACAGTGTTGAAGGTATGCGGTCCATCAGAGCCCGTATAGTCCATGAGAAGCACGTATAGTCCAGATGTTGGCAGTGAGCTCCACCAGACTCCTGCTAATGCTGCCAATGGGCAAGAGGCCAGGCATTAAACTGAGAATAGTAACAGTGCTGAAAAATGCCTACCCAGCATGCTTTGCTCCAGGTGCTGCTGGCTGCCAGGAACAGCTCACACTGGAGAGACTGAAGGAGAAGGTATGCTTGGGCGTATTCATAAGACTTGAGTAAAGGAGGTGGTATTCACGCTACCTGTGGACTGCTATAGACAGTAACAATATGTTTTGTTTTTCTTATTTCCTAAACAAAAACACTGAACCACGACCACCATTAAAAAGTTCCGATCTTTAGTCCCAATCAAAACCTATTTACTGTAAATTATTATGAACTTATTATGTTGATCCTTTTCTGCACTACAGATCCTACATAGCACATTACTGCACCGTCCGTGGCGACACGGTGGCTGAGTGGCTAGCACTCATGCCTCACAGCAAGAAGGTGCAGGTTTGATCCCAAGCCTTTCTGTGTGGAGTTTGCATGTTCTCCCCTGGATGGGTTTCAATTAAATGCAATCATTCAATTAAATACTGTCCCACTTTAACTGCAGGCTTTTAACTGTATGTTTTAAGTCTATTTAATAATGTTTATGTTGTTGTAAGGCGACCTTGAGAGACCTGAAAGATGCCTAATAAATAAAATGTATTACTATTATTATTACATAGTCAGCCTCTTAAATAGTAGACCTAGTTGTTGCTTTTCCTTCTGATAATTGCAAAGGCAAGTCTACCTTTATGACACCTGATGAGTGAAGTGTCTGAACAAAAGAAATTACTTTTCTTTCATGATCTTCCATCTTCCATCCGTTGCTGTCTTCTAACAGTCTCACTATTCATTGACTTGCTATTCCCTCTTACACAGACAAAATATTTTGTCAAGAAATAACTGTTTCAGCATGTGAACCAAATGTGTTAGCAGTGGGATAAACACAGGTGTGAGTTCTGACTGAAATGATTTGTGACACTTTTAGATTCCACTTCTCCAATGGGTAATGCATCTGGCAGACTATTTAATACACAAAACACCTGTGTGTTTTATTATCTCTTCATATCCAGCGCTAAACTTCTGCTACACTGAGAATGGAAAAATAGGTCACGGAGATGTTATTGGATCTCTTCAAACTTCAAAAGCAATAATAAATTATTAAAATTACCCAAAGTGCCGATGTGCCAGAAGTTCCAGAACAGTGCTTTGGCAAATAAATAGTGATGTTATTATCATACTGTAATGCTATTATGTTCCTTTCCAGAAAGCTATTCTACTTCATTAGACTTATTTGTCATTTTCAATTCAATGGCCATAATCAAGTAGCTTTTGTTTTTTTTTAACCCTGCTTTGTATACTTATACCTGCAGAATATGCATCATATTCTGAGTGATGTTATGGCACATGGCCAAATCCATAAGCAGTAGGACACCCAAACAGTGCGTCCGTTGTCGTCTCTTGAGTGTGTGACCTGATGGGTGAGTGAGAGGCTCCAAAGTGCCCGTGTTAAGGTCTGTGTTGTGTGCCCCACGGCAATTACAAGTGTGGAGCCCTGAAACAAAATGTCCGCTGTGTGGATAAATGAGCCAGTGTGAGGGAGAGAGGCCCAGATGCCTGTCCACTGGAATTTATGGAGCTCAGACGGTTTGGCTCTTAGTGTGGTGACTGAGATGGATGACCGTGTCATCTGTCAACATATGTCCATCCATTACATGGTTTTATAGACCCAAACACTCACAGGAAGAAGATGGTCTGTATTCAGCCCAATTCACAGCAGGTCAGGCTTTGTTGCACCTGTCCAGTTAATAGTAGTAGCAGACCCAATAGAGGCAAACCCTTTATTTAAATGAGCTTGGGACAGATACAAACTGAATGTGGAAAGACAATCACTCACTAAAACTAAAGCCGATAGGCTGGTAGTTTGTTGTGTAGATTGAAGATTTGTGTGATTTGATGAGTGAGAGTGAAATGGTGACTCCATCAGTCGTCCCTAAAGCATGTGTGCAGAGTAACTGTCAGCAGATATGACTGAAAAGTGAATGAACAATAGATATCATAACTCCAGCAAGTTGTTTGCACTCCACCAGGCCAAGTTACGTGTTTGTGGAGAGGCAAGCCAACTCACTGTATGCCATCCACCTATAATGATATAATGTTGTTTTTGTAATCTATTGTGTGTCTATATTTTTGTACCCAGTGGTTCTTTAATTAACATGGCTAAACTAAACACAATAGATGCTGTCTCCTTGGGTTCAATGTCAGATGAAACCCAATTTTTGCCTGAAGTTAGTCCTATTGATTGTAATTATATTTCACCTCGAGGTGGGATGGTGGCCCCGGTGTCCTACATTTGAGTCTGCCCTGATTAGGATACTCTGCTTTTTACCCAATAACATCCCACACACACACAATCACAGACATGACAGCTCAATATCTAATTTCACTTCCCAATCAACCTTTTGCACTTTCTCTTTCTGACATTTACTCCACAAATCACTGCTTCTTTTAATTAGGCTGGGGCCAGGCTGCACGTATTGATACATATGGACACAAGTACAACTGATTTTCAATAACCTTTACTTTAGCAAATCACTGTTTAAATAATGAATCTAAATACTATACATTTAAACATTTATACATTGCAATGATATGAAGCTTTACTTTACACTTCTGTCACAGAATGTCTTGTTAGAACCTCTGTTAATAGGTATTCTTGCTCTGTGTTGTAGGGAGTGGTGCATATCCATGGGAACTAAATAACATTTGGTTTTCCACGGATTACTTTCGGATTACATACACTGTTCCCCTGACGTCACTGCACAGGTAAGGCTATTACCTTATTTCATTTAGTTGATGGCACAGTACTGACATTTTAAATGTTAATCCACTTAAATCTGCAAACCTAATAATCTTATGCTTACTTTGCATTTTTCTAGTTGCAGTGCGTGTCATGTGCAAATAGAGCTATATTTCCAAATGAGGTTAGGACTGTATTCTCTTGGTAATAGAGTTGATGACCAATCACCAATCACATAAACTGCCTTCCTCTTATTTTATTACAATTAAGATCAAAATAACTAAACCAGACAATCATCTCTTATTCCTTTCAAAATAAATTCTCTCCCTCTTCCTCTGTTCTACTCAAAACAATACAAATTTGACTCAATATATTATGTTACCTTTCCCCCCTATATTTAATATGAAATTAACAGATTAAAGAGGGAGTGTTACAATTGCTAACACATAACATATTCAGATCACCATGTTTCCTTTTATTATTTTTAAAATGGTATAGCCAAAAGCAATGTTAATTTTTAGGTTTAATTTCAGTTTTATTTTTGCTGCTTTGACGACACAATCAGCATGTATTCCACTAATGAAACTAGGGCACATTGCATTAGGTTTGTGAAGTTATAGTATATTGTTTTGTATCATGCTTTTGTATATTTAGGAAAAACTGCTGTGTGAGAGCATAGGTGACATAAGTTTGTGGGCTGAGTCTGAAACAGGATCGTACTGCCAAACGTTGGGTTAAATAGTGAAATAGTGCTTGGGAGAGATCACTAGATGACTCAAACATGCATGGAAGATGACATATAAAACCTCTTCAGACATGTTTTTGATGAGGGAACAACCTTATGACATGGGAGAAAGCTAGAAAAACAACTCAACATAAACTAATGAATGGAAAAATGTGGCATAATAAATGTAAAGGCACTGTGTGTATTTACAGTCCCTTTAAGCATCAAACATTTCATTTTTTTGGGTGTCTCATCCCTCCTCCACCCCAACTCTACCGCAGCAGTGGAGTCAGCAATTAATCACACTTTCCTTTAATATATTGCTGACATAGCACTTAAGTTTAAGAATATTAGACCATCCGTTCAAGAAAATATTTTAGCACCAAAACATAAGGCTAACAGGTGCCACAAGTTAACTTTTTTTTCACATCAAACCACAGGCTTAAACCTGTTGATGGTGCAAGAGTACTTTCTGCTAAACAAGGCAGTTTCCTTTGCATCGCCTGACTCCCGCTGGGCCTAAACCTGAGTCTCGGGACCCCCACCTTTCTGCTCTCACCTCCTGTACCCCTCCCACAGTGAAGACCCAGCGGTAGGTCCCATCGGTGATAAAGAAAGGCCAGCTGTTCAAACAGTGGAGAGGGGGGCAAGGAATGGGGGTGACAGGACACAGAAATCAGCATATTTAGTTTAGAGGAATCAAACTGGTGCGCATCAGCAGACCACCTCACAGCACAAACATCAGTGAGTCAATGGAAAAACTATCACAACTGTAAAAGTCATGGATTAGGTTTCAGTCTCTGGTCAGCAGCTGTGTGTTTGGAGCTTGATGAGGGAATTTAATAGAAATGTGGTTCTATAAAATGTCTATAGGAATGCTTCAAGACTCACCTGACAAAGCTCAAATTGTGTCTGAGTTGAATCCTGGCACAAGACAGTAGTTTCTCAGTTTCTGCTATTTCTTATACTGTCCTTTTTGTTAAACTCCACTGTGTAACTTTTTGCCAAAAATAGACTAAAATGGATCTTATTTGTTTTTATTAAAATTTTTGATGTTTTAATTACACTGAAAAACTTACAACTTTACTATGAGCAGGCTTGCATCTCCACAAACCTGATCTGGATTTAGAGGAGGGTCTTTCCTTGCTTGTCTCCATGGAAACGGTATTCCTTTGAATATAATATTCCACAGTATGACAAAAGCATACCTGTCTCCACGAAGCATGTGCACACAGTGTTACTTTCAGTATCAAAATATTGATAATTTACCATTATGATTTTGAATATAATGTAGTTGCCTTAGGATATGTTGATAAGTGTTATTTTTTGGAGCATATTGTGCTGTCGACTCACTATAACAATGGCCCAGATAACAATGGAAATTAAAACAAGGACATTGCAAGTTAGTATAGTTGCGGGCTATACAAGGTTTGCATTTGTCTCCTTAAAACAGGAAAACAGCAATAAGGAACACTCATGTAGGTGTGACTGTATGCCAAAGTCGTTGAATTTGCATTTTAAAGAAACAAGCTGGTGTCAAACAGATAAGATGGAGTTCATAATGGACAGAAAGCTGTTTCTGTAATAGGTCACTTATTTATCACTAACTGTGAATAGACTGGAGGCAGTGCCTCTGTCTGTTCACAATCAACAAGTATGACACTAGAAGAAACAGTGAAAGATATCAGGATGTTTTAATACCATGTATTGTGGCCATACCGGCTCGTCAAAGCCTGAACCCATCAGATCTCAGAAGCTAAGCAGGGCCGGGCCTGGTTAGTACTTGGATGGGAGACCACTGGGAATTCCAGGTGCCACAGTGGGGCGCCAGTTGCAAAAACTTTTGTTGTGTCCTTAGGCAAGGCACATCACCCACATTGCCTAGTATGAAAGTGGTGTGTGCGTGAGTGTTGGTGGTGGTCGGAGGGGCCGATGGCGCAGATTGGCAGCCTCGCTTCCTTCAGTCTGCCCCAGGGCAGCTGTAGCTACAATAGTAGCTTACCACCACCGGGTATGGAGTGAATGAATAATGCTCTGTAAAGTGTCTTTGAGTGTCCAGAAAAGCGCTGTATAAAACTGATGCATTATTATTATTATTATTATTATTATTATTATTATTAATAGAGATTTTGATATAGAACGTGGAGAAAAAAGTTGGACATTTTCTTCACCTTAAACTAATCCCTTCCTATGTCATAATAAAGTATGAAGAAGACATAATGAACAAACAGTTCAATAAGAATGATGCAGTCTTAGTAATTTAATTAATAGCCTAAATCTAACTCAAACCTGACCCCTTAATTAAGTAGTTTCAAAGACTGAATCATTCTCCATAAACTATTTTTTCTTTGTGCTTTTTAAAGAGTGGAAATAGTGGCTTCATTATAAATAGTTCAAAATAAACCCTAAGTACAGAGAATTTATCCCAATGAATCCGTAATATATGTCTAATTTAAATCACCATAAAACCCAGCTGTTTAAAATGTGAAATATTCTTTTATGCTCTAACAAGTGCTCTTGTAATATCTGGGTACCATAAACCATATAAGAGCCCCCACACACTGCTCCTCCCTCATGCCCCCCACAGCTCTGTCCCTGTCCCCTGTCCTCACCTATTGTGCTCTGAGCACTGATGCACAGTACTGAGGCCAGGACTCAGCAGGAAATACCTGAGTGCATCCACAAACACAGAGAGTGCTGATAACTGCTCAAAGTGCAGAAGGAAGGGGCACTACATCTTGGTAACTCAGAGAAAGCTTTCCAAAGTCCAAGCCAAAATACATGTGGCCTTCAAGAGCCAAACTAAATCAGATTCTATATTTTAAATCATAGAAATGGCATCATGTAACATAGCTATTCAAATTTGCCCTCAAACACATGATGATGGGCAGTTACTTCACTGTATACTGAAAAGCAAATTGTGTTGCTTTATAAATCCTGCCTTGTCTCTGTGTTATGTTTTTTCTATTAACTAATTTCTGTGCTAACAATGATAAGTTTTACTTCTTTTACCCACCCTTTCCAGGGGAATCTTATAACAAAGTTTTCATCTTTGTGCATTTTTATTTGGCACAGTTCTGCATTTTCTTCCTCAAATGCTCCTGCATTGAACAAAACACCTAAGGTCTGTATGAATGCAACATAAAAAGCATTATTGCTGTAAAATATATGGTAAATATTCTTTGTGTTGTTCTTAATTGGGCTCACTACTGGTATCATAGTGCTGTTAAGTTTATATACAGATTTTACTCACCCCAAAGAGCATTTCCACAGTTGTTTGCTCCTTGTATATTGTCTGTAGTTTTGTGTAGCCATGAGGTCAACAGTGATAATCTAATCCCCTTATTGTAGCCCATAAACACACTTGACACACTCACTCCATGGTTCCTCTGTATCCAGCTGCAGGACATCTCCAGGCTCAGCCCCTCCTCCCCCGAGCTCAGAGCAGGACAGCGGAGGTGAAGATGGGCCGTCCCAGCTGCTGTCTGCCTAAACAGTTGGGTCTTCACTGGGCTGCTGGAAACAGGCTGACAGGAAAGGTAAACAGGGAGGTGTGGACAGAGGGGCTTTCAGTGGTGGTCCCATCAGTCACTTTGGCCTGCGGGGTCCAAGAGCACAACCACAGCCTGTAAAGTCAAACACCCAGGAGATGTTATGGAGTGAGAGCTGACGCTGTGGACAGGCGCACATGAGGAGGAGATATATACTTTTCATTTGAGTACTTAGTCAGTGTTGTTTTGTTGTATATACGTATTCAAAATTATAGCAATGATAAATGTGTGTGGTCTTTATGTTCAGTAGCAGCTACATAGTGGCGTTTGCAGTTAAAGCTTTCACAGTGTTAGTAAAAACAGAAGAAAATATACACTTTTTCCAGTATAATTAAATATGATTTAGTGCACTACTTGACTCTATAGAGATGTTATTATTTTGTCTGAATTGTTCCATATGACTTTAAACTTATCTTTTTTGCCTTTTTTCATTTGTTTTATTAAAAAAAAAAAAAGCATTCTTATTATATCATGTTCACCTCTCCACAGATCTGATTTGTAAATCTTGCCTGATTTGGCAACCTCTTTCACGTCTGGAAAGAATGGCGTAAGTAACACATAGCTGGTGCACACTGACCTCTAGATGTCACTGAAGGAGTCACAGTGAATCATACAGAGGGAGGCTTCAACTGAATGTCTCAGTTCAGTCTTTCAGATAATAAAATACAAAACAACAGACCACTTTTTACACAGTTTGGTAGTGAATTAGTTTTTGCAGTGAATAGGCCATCATGTAACTAATGAATTATACACTTTTCAAGATCAATTATGTTGAGCTGAGCAAAAATAAATAAATAAATAAATACCATTATTTTGAACAAACAAACCAACACATGAACCAATGAACAAAGTGAAGAAAGCAAAGAAACAAATGTGGACAAACAAAAGAAAAAAATGCTGTGAGGAAAAAAAATCTCCACACTGGACTCTGGAATTTTACTCGATACGTTTAGGAATGTAGTTCTAAAATCATTAGCAATGATTTTAGAACTACACCGCACCTGGGGTGACCAAGCATATTCCATCGCTGCCCCTACCCTCTGGAACTCACTCCCACAACCCATCCATGACTGCTCCGACCTCCCCTCCTTCAAAAAACTGCTCAAGACCCACCTTTTTAAAACTGCTTTTAATGTTTAATATTTAATGTTTGTTTGTTGTTGCTTTTTATCTTGTTACTGTACAGCGTCTTTGAGTGTCATGAAAAGCGCTTTTATAAATAAAATTTATTATTATTTATTATTATTATTAATACCCAAGACAGCACACACCAGTTAATTTGGTCAGGACTTACATTAATGCTCAACACAGAATTCATTGTCAACACTGCCCTCTGCTGGTTGGGTAAATAATCTCAGAGGTAACCACAATACTCTTTCTGTCTTTTGAGGGGTTGTTTAAAATGTCATAAACGGACCTTTACATTTGATATGCATTTTGTATCTACACGTCCCCTGGAGCCACTTGATGGGCCTCATTTGAAGAAATGTCCTCTCTTCAGTCAGAGTTTTGTAAAGAGGCCCTGAGTGAAAGGTAAGACTTGAGTCAAAACAATGGGTTGAACTGTGAGGCAGAACTCACATTTCTCTTGGCTCCTATGCCTGACCTCCATGGAGAGAAAGTCTGAAGTTACTGTTTGGCTTACAGCTGTGTGCTGAAACAATGTGAGATTCAATGTTTTCTTTCTATCTCAGGTATGGACAGGGTCTATACGTATAAACAGTATAGGGGTCATGTGCTGGTTGTCATATCACTGAGAAATTGTCATAATAATATAGTTTTACAGGTGTACGTTTTGGATAGCATCAGGACCCCTATATCAATTCTTTTAACACTGGTGCACAGGCGTCAGACTCCACTTAATGTGAGAGGGAATCGTGGTTCTCAGGAGTGTCAGGATTCCAATTAGCCAAAGTACCCCCTCTCTGCCCCAGTCTCTCTCTCACACACACTCTCTCTCACTCTATCTCACTCTCTCTCACTCTGTCTCTCTCATTCAGGCAGGTCACATCACTCATTCTACAGTTCTGCTTACTTGTGGAAATACCTTCAAATCTTGGCCTGTGTTTCTTGTGTTTCTGTGCCTCTTTTTAGAAATACATGTAAATAAGATTTACACAAAACCCAATGTTTGAGTCATTATTGCTGCTTTGGGATCTTACTCATCTTTGACTGAGCCATCACAATAGTCTAATCCATCAGTGACCTATATTCAGTCTCACTACTCTTATGGTCCCAATGGAAGTAGGACTTAAATAGACTTGTCAATAGACATAAGCATAATCATTTCACCAAAAATATAGGCTATAAATTACAGACCTGAGAACTAAGTAAGTGAAAGTGAAATAAGTGAAAATATGTAGTAATGTCCACAGAAACGTAACATAATTAATAAATACTAAATAAATACTATACATTTGTTGAGTGAAAATAAAAATGCGAGATCTACCTCATATTCTACTACTACTCCCTGAGACTCAGTCTAGCCTGATTTTCCTTAACCTTCCTCTGGTCTTAGGGTCGGTACCGACCCGTTTTAGGTTTTAAATGCTTAAAACAACCACATACATTTGTTTATTGCATCAAGCATTTTTGACTTTGTCAGGAACCTCTTTTTTAACAAAATAAAAAGAAAAAAAATTGTTTTCACTAAATTATAAAATGCTCTGTTGGAAATTATGACCTTTATGGTGTTAGGGTTGTTTTCGACCCGGTTTTAAAATAAGATCCTAAACAAATAATTTGAGCCAAAACTGAAATCATAACTGCACTGTTAGCTAATACACTGACAGCCAGCTCCTCTCTCAATCATTTGAGCTATAGGGGATTCCTATTTTGCTTTGTTTTCCTGGGCATGTCCAGACATGTGAGGTCAACTCAGTGTACAGTTCGTGACTTGCGGAGTGCACATCTCCAATTTGCAGCATTTGCAATTTGAAGCAAAAATGAGAAGATTTACTGTGAATCAAGTTCTGGATCATGTTTTTGGTGAAAATGAGGGAGAGGACATAGAGCAGCATAGTGATATGGATTAGCCAGTTTCTGAGGAGGAAGACAATGTGGAGCATCATTCTGAAGACACAGACACATCTGATGAGTCTGATGAGGAGGTCACCGGTGGTGAAGCTGCTCCTGCTGAAACATTCAGGTCCAAAAATGGTAAGATCTGAGTCAGTGACATCAGAACATGTTTTGAGCTATTTATGCCATGGTCAATAAAAAAAGTCATGATTTCTATGACAAACCTTGAAGGAAAAAAAGTCCATGGCGACATGTGGAAAGACATTGATGAGGAACGCCTGGATGCATATGTTGGTCTTCTTCTTGCTGGAGTGTACAGATCCTGCAATGAAGCCACTGATAGTCTCTGGGATGCATCGACAGGTAGAAATATTTTCAGAGCAACAATGTCACTTAAGACCTTTCGAGTGATATCAAGAGTCCTCAGATTTGACAACAGAGATAACAGAGCAAGATCTGACAAGCTTGCCCCCATCAGGGATGTCTGGGAGAGCTGGGTGCAGCTCCTTCCAATGATGTTCAACCCAGGGCCAGAATGTTTCTTGAGGAGCTGGGAAAGTCCCTTGTCAAGCCACACATTGAGTGTAGGGAACGGGTGCCCCGAGATCCAGACACTGCTTCCTTGGTCAGACAGCTGCAGAGCTCACCTAGCACTCCATCCACACCATCATCAACACAAAGAGCATCATCACCAGCATCCTCCTCAGCCAGCTCTGCCTCAACACCCACCAGAGCAGCCACACCCACAACCCCACTCAGGCCACCTGATTCAAAAAGGAAGAGGTGTCAGGTGTGCCCAAGCAGTAAGGACAGAAAGACCAATGTTTTCTGCTTCACCTGCAATAAAGCAATCTGCAAAGAACACACTAGAAGTGTTGCTTTTTGCCACACGTGTCTAAATAAACACATATGCACCTGCCCACACAGTTTTGGGACTAGTAATCGATTTTGGTTGGTTATGTTTGCTTGATTGGTTATTGTTTATAAAAGATTTTGCAAATCTGTATTTTGTATTATGACATGTTCTGGTTTTCATTTTGTGTTAATATTAAAAGTGTGTTGCTGAAAAAAAGATACTTTTGCTTTTTCTTGAAGTAAATATATGTGGGTCAAAATTGACCCGTAAGACCATAGATGTTACTTTAGTTAATACTATTATAATGAAAATAAAAAAAAATAAAAAAATATTTGACAGATGTGTGCTAATACCCCAAAGTAATAGTCAGGAAACAAAACAATAAAATATTTATATACGTGATTCTCTTGAAGTAAATTTTTTTTTTTTACAATTTTTAAAAAGAAATTGAGGGGTTAACTGACAAAAAAGGCCCAGAGGCCTACAAAACAAATATTAACAAGAGCTCCTCCAGCGGGGCAAAATACGCCCGTACTTTGAATTATTGTATATAGAATTCTAGAATCGGAATTCCACCAATCAGATTGCAGCAACAGAACTTAAAGACACTACAAAGCTTTAATGTGTCAAAGCTCAAAGAAGCAGAGAATGTGGGTTGTTCTCGCTTTCAGCAGCAGAACATTTGAGAAGAGAGTTCAGATCTTTCATGAAGACAAAGCTTTGAAGTGTCCACAGACGGATGGACGGACAGACGGACGGACGGACAGCGCCATAATATAATACAATCTTACACAACGGGCGTATAAAAACTATATTTTCATGGATAAGGAAGCCTAACAAGGTAAACAAGAGAATGAAATAAACTGGTTGATAAATAATTGTTTTAAGTGCTTTTAACAGCTGATTTAAGACACGGGTCAAAACCGACCCGTTAAGGTAAGAGATGGTAACAGAAAGTTAAGACAAGAGGAAGGTTAATCCAGCCAATCAGATGAGACACTGAGAGACAGGGCCATGCCTTTACACTAACTGACCAATCAGATGCGCGCTCCAACCACCTGCCTGTTTCATACAGACGAACTCATTGAACACTTTCCAGTGGTTTGCAGTCATCGAGTAATTCCCAACACACGCTCAAAACACTTAAGCGCATCTTTTACACTGCACCTTTAAGAAAGCATGAGCCACTGTATTTCAGATTGTACCATCATCACACTGGCTTTGGCTTGTTTACAGCAGCGAGAGCTTAAGCGGGTTAGGGATAGACAGTGGATGGGACCGGCTCAATCCTGTGCGAGTCTAAAATAACCCGTGTTCTCCATCAGCAGCATTCGGCGCCGCCCTCTTTCCATCCGCAGCTCCACGTCAAACTCGGGAAATTTAAACGGGACACGTCCACGAGCCATTCACGGATACGGGCATCTCTCTACCCGGCTCCAAGGTCACTGCCTCGGCCCGGTACAGGGGACGGGACGCACGAATCCATTCCCTGAAGGTAAGTTAGTACACGCACTAGCCAAGCGGATTTACACGGACAGCGTGGTGTATATATGCTACTGCACGTAAAGACAGTGCTGCAATGAATCGAGGCTACATAAACAAGCTGGTCCCTTAATGATTTCCAAATAGCCTACCTACAGCTGCTTTATTAGACACATCATGCGTAATTTCTAATGGGAAGCCCAAGACACGATGAATAAATTATAAGCCTTGGGGGATTTGGAGTGAGTCAGAGCGGGCAGCAGCAGCTCAGGCCTGGAACCAGACTAGCTGTACGACAGAAGAGCATCTTATTGGGAGGAGAACTCAACCAAAGCTTTGTATGATACATGGGGATCAATCATAGATAGCAGCCTACTATTATAAGGAATACCAATCAATGTTTAAAACCAGCTTCCCGCCTAGAAAATGGTCTACTGATCTTTGTATGGCCTATTATTATTATTATTATTATTATTATTATTATTATTATTATTACTATTATGGGAAGCTTTTATGATTATTGACTTGCACCAAATGAATTCACACTGCAAATAAACATACAATAACTTAAGACCTTTTATGATTTCAAAACTAAGAGTAAAAATAATAGAGTAAATTGGGTTATGTACTACCTCTGTTTCATGATTTGATCAGATAAGAGACTATTCTGAGCTTGTCCTCTACCCCAGACAGAAGTGTAGCTCGGAGAGAACACAGTAGCCATCTCCCCCAAGGAGGCTCTGTGTTGGTCAGCTGATGTGATGGTGTAAAAATAACTGCACTCTTTATTGTAGAGTAGAAATTCTCAGAAAACCTATCTGTGCTTACATTCTTCACAAAGTGCTTCTAGTGCCTGGGATTGTGGCTTTCAAATTGACACAAGTAACCAGTCCAATCCATTAGTATCGTTCTACTTCCTGTGCATGCCCCTTCTGATGATAATACCTTAAATGGCTTTATTCAAGAGTCCTTTGGCAATGCTGTCTTGGGGCTTTCATATCAGTTTTATCAAAAGCTTTTCCCAGACGACTAATTGGATTGATGTGTGTCCTCTTATTTGAGGCTAATGCATAGGGAGAGTGGCAGTAGGTATAATAATAAAGAGCAGAGTTGTTGTGAAAAGTCATTGTATTAACTAATTGATTTTTCCCCGAGACATTGGGTCTGCAAAACCATCAATAAATCATAAATCAGATAATGTTTAGTAATTTTTCACAAATACTTAAACATGCCAGCAAATCATCGTTGAGGTTCAAGGGTATCACACACTGGGTGATCCCATTGGTGAGTGAATGAACAGTAAAACTAGAATAACATTTTGCCTTTGTTTGAAAACAACACTTTAGGTTTCTGTTCCTGATACTGTCATGTGATAAGATTTAATACAAAGTGAAATGTCTTCTTTCAATTGCAGTTCTTGGGCATTTTTCACAGGTCTATTGATTTGTTACTTTGAGTCTTAGTCCGGCTTTAGTGGAGTGTATGGTTTTTGAGCAGTTATCCTATTTCAACAGATTATACATGTTGTGTTATTTAAGATTGTATTATGTGTTAACCACTGCTCTGTAGTCTGAATGGTGTCATATTACTGCACTCGCATGATAAACTACAGTGAGAATGAAGAGACCATTGTCCAATAAAGCAACCTATTACATGAGGCTTAATGCTACTGAACAACCCCAGACTCATATTGACCATTCAAGGGACTGGAGGCACTTGTTTGCCTTAACTGGAGTGTAACCACTCTGATGGAGGTGATCTGTTATTGTAGTCAGAGTAGATTCCTTGTGTATGTAGAGGTCTTACACTGACCCTTCTGTGAGGTGTATATTCAGGTCAGATCGGATTTCAGATTGTATTTCTCGTGTCCTAGGGCTATTTTGTTGTGGACACCAAACCATGTTTGCCAACTGTGTGTAAGAGAAGAATGTGTAAAGCCTTCTACATAGTACAGTTCTAATAACTACTCTTCAGATTATACATATTCCAATAACTTTAAATAATACTTATACATAAGAATTGATACTGGGATTGCTGAATACTCGACAACAAGAAGTCCATGAATCACTGTCCAGAATGCACATTTACTGGTCATGGCAAGCCCCTAACATTCCTTTATGTTAATATCAGATCATATGAGCAGCATACACGTCTTGGTTCATTTTCATTTACTCTTGCTGTAGTAATGAGCTACAGTCAGACTTAAGTCAATATTTGAAGAGTGGGACTAAGACTGACACAAACTTACTTCCTTATATTGTCCAATGATCTACACTTGCACAAAATACCTGTGGAGTCACCACATAAATCACTGTCACATGGCCAGTATAGTGTAAATGTATTGTTTAAATACATTTTTCTTTAGATGTTATTATGTTAAATCAACAAGTTCTGTTTTCTAACAGTCATTACAACAATATTTGGCAAGGGATGGTTTCTCTCCCTACACATTATGAACTTGGCTTAAAAGAGTACAGCAGAGAGGAGATCTGCAGTTTTTTTTAAATGTAAGATTGCATTTTGTTTTTTCAGTTAAAACGGAAGTCTCTCGCTGGCTAAACATTGAAACATTGATAACAGTTCTCGTACCTGGAACAAAAATGCTGTTGAAAACAAAAAGAGGGGTAGAGTCCCAATGACCTTGCTGTGACAGCCCATGGGCTCCGTTGATGGCTAACTTCATTACATGGCAGTATGGCTGACATCTAATGCAGTTTGCTGCTATATACACATAGTGTGTGCTTTATGCAGGTATGGAGGCTGCTTATGTACAAACAAAGAGATACTGTCAAATATTCCTGCCGTAGACCTTTACGGCATGTTTGGAAGTGTGCAGTGGAGACAAAATAAAGTCACAGGGTAGGAAGATTTTTTTTTTTCTCCTAAAATTTGATTTTCATTTAGATTTTCAATTCCCCCCCTCCACTAAAATGTTTTGCAAACTCCAAAGTTGTCAAAAGATGTTATTCGTTGATCATTTTGAAAACATTGGTCATTGGGTAAATGAGAGATAAAACAAACAATTTATTTAAACATCAACATTTCATTTGACATCACTGATTTCAAAGCTGCATGGCCCTGTGCTGAATTGTCTTCTAAATAAATCAGTTTGAACTTCAAATTTCATTAATTGATTTAATTGTTGTTGCTTTTTTGCCACCCCAACAATGTCAGTGTATAGATGACATGTGGCCTGTGATGTGATGAGGTGCAGACACGGTGCCCTTAAACATCACCTAAATGCATTGTAGTAGAAAATGTAACTGGTGCAACATCCTGTGACCTATGAGTTCCAGTCTTGTGCTTGACTTCCCCTAAATGAAACTACAAACAGTGCTTGAGTAGACCTCATAATGCAGGCGTAACAGACCAATAACAGAACTAATGACTATTATGACTATTCCCTCTTTTTGTGTTTTCCCAGCAAGTGAGCAAACTTTATTCTACTAATTATTACAAAATCAGCCATACTTCCATTTAAAGGCTGTCAGTTTTGTTTGCCTTTATAATTTAGCATTGCATTTTCACATCAGGGACATGTACAAGGGCAAGTTGTTAAAGTGAGATTAGATTCTGGATAAATAGTTTGGTCAGGTGAGCACTTGAGTGTTAATAATGAACCATTGTTTAACCAAAGGATCCAGCGCTGCATGGAGGTAACCTTAGTGCTAATCTTGCGTTGCCATAACTTTGACATTGTGCAGAGTTGGGGGTGGAGGTGTGGTCAGGTGGTGTGACTGTGAGGTCACCAGTGGTCAGATGTCTTTATAGAACAGTGCTGCACCTGTTTACCAAGCATGACTCAAGTTCAAATGTCTTGTTGACTGGGTTGTTTTGTTGTGTTTACCCTTACTCAATGGAAGTGTATGTTTGTTATTAATAAAGATAATATCTTATTTAAGGATCCTAGCTTTACATTCATAAGTTACTGCTAGTATCCAGTCCCATAGATCTAGCAAGATGTATTCTTGCATTATATGTGCCAACACAACAATCTATCTCTCATGCTTCCACTCAGAGTTGGGTCTCATTAAACTACACTGAAGTTATTTATTTGCACAAAATATATTATTAAATCTTTCTCTAAAGATTTATGTCATTAGTTCAGCTTCTACATTTTAACTTAATCTGTGATGTATTATCCACTGCACCAGCAATTACTTATCACCTTCTCTCCTGCCCCCTTGACAGTTATATTCCCATTATTGCTGTCAATCTAACATTACCTTGTCACTGAAATTTTACTCAGGCACTAAGTCCTTTAGATAAAAGTTATTGGGTTTGTTAGAAGTGATTGTGTCCAGTCACAGTGTGTTTTCATTGTCAAATATTTATCCCTATGCATTTTACAATCTTATTATGGCTATACTGCCCTCAGCTTTACTCTTGAACTCACCAACTTAAGCTGATTATAAGTAGTGTGTTTCTTTGTGCATTGTCAATCAATCAGAAGTGGTATCTACAAGCGCTGACAGTCTGTAATCGTATTAGTGTGGATTAGAGAGAATGAATGAAAATCTGGAAAAAGGTCTTATTAAACTTTAAATTAAAGTGGAAATAAAGGGGGTAAAGCAAAGGATTATAAGGAATTCAGCTGTAGTGATATTAATGATGTCCTTGGTGTCCCGGGAACTGTCGAAACAAAATGACCTTTCAAGCAAAATAAAAGCCTTTGTTAATTGGTGAATTGGTAATGTGTCTAAGTAGTGGCTAGTGTTTGTGACCATTTGTGAGCAACCTGATCTTAACAGAGATGCATCATTTATTAAAGTAGACTCAAGTGTATCAGGCTCCTTGCCCTAGTGACCAGCTGCCATGTTTGTTTCTGCTAGTGTTTGGAGCTTTTTGTTTGGATGCATGTTGATGTGTATTTCACAAATAAGTCATGACACGTGTCTTCTTTGACAATGCTTAATCAAAGTGTGTAGTATTATTATTAGATTTGATAGAGATGATACTATAGACTTGTAGTAATCAATGAATTTGTAATGAAATCTGTTTGAAAAGAGCTTTCTTCCATTAAAGGCATACACAGCATTTTTCCCCCATTTTTAGACCAAAAAATAAACAAAACAGAGATTAAGGCATGCTGAAATACTGGAGATGTCGTAGCTTTACCTGTAACATTCCACAGTATAGTATCAAACTAAATAATTTAAGTTTTGGCTCATTATGTAATTGTTCATTAAACATCTTGGGAAAAAAAAAACATGGGTTTTTATTCTTAATGGACTTTCACAGATCTGACATGGAATTTGCCTTTTTTGGCTCCATATGATTGTACTGTATACTAGTCTAATGCCATACTGCAATAAAGCAGTAGCATCTGCATAGAGGCAGGCCCATATTGGACCCTTTATCTGAAATGTTACATAGTGCACTTTCAAATCATAATTAATCCCCCTGTGATTCTTGATGTGCAGGTTGGTCTCTGTTTGGCCATAATTTAAATGTTTGGATATGATCATGTGTCCCTATTTCTTTACTGCACCATTAACATGCCTGCAGACCCATCACACTCCTCATCAGGGTGTGTTTGCTTTGTACACAAAAATGAATGTAGTGAAGCAGTTTCCATTACTAGTTCCAAGCTCAGGCTGGGGGGAGGGTGGGGTCAAGGTGAGTCAAGAAAAGCCTTGTGTGATAAAGATGACTTGAGCAAACAATATTGCTACATCAGTGAAAATGTATTTATTTATTTTATTAAATGGTGCTTTATTTTGTTATTTATGTTTAGTATCAGTTAGTTGGTTCTAACCCTTCTGACTATATTTGTCCTTGTTTTGAGGGCAAATGAATAAATGCCTTATTTGTAATCTCTCCTCTGTGTACAGACCAGGGTGCAATCAATGATGTGACTTATTTGTTTGACTATACGCAGAAGCACGGTGTTACTGTATAAAGCCCCCAAGGCAAACTCATAATGACACAATGAGGCTAATCAATAAATAAGTACAATGTAGTATAAAGTGATCAAATTATCAATAGGTGATAATAGCAGCCCACTATAGGTGGCCTATTTCCTCATTTTTTACCAGAGAGGTTATGTGAAAGTGGTATCCTATAACTACCAACTTTATGTCCTGTTTTTATTGCAGGATATTCCTGCCTCTGTTGCATTGTTTCTATAATGCTATTGAGTGGCCATTCCTACATTATATAATGCATTCTCCTGAGGAATATGATGTGAAAGGGTGCAGTGGCTTACCATTCACGAGTGAGAATGGATACTGAAGGCTGATTTTCATCATTGTTATTGTAAAAATTATTTTCTAAAAGTCCATAGTTTGAATTGTTCAAATTGATCATTTAACTGTGTAAAAGCCACAGTTGTCTCTAGACCAGTGCACTACACCCTTTACAACATAATTGTTTTTATGTTTTTAGGTCTGACTGAAGGCTGAGGAGGTTCAACATGCCGCCCCCCACCACAGGACCCCTGGTTGTGCCCCCTCCCGACGGCGGTTGGGGCTGGGCTGTGGTCCTGGGATCCTTCATCTCCATCGGCTTCTCCTATGCCTTCCCCAAAGCCATCACCGTTTTCTTCAAAGACATTCAGATCATCTTTGATGCCTCCTACAGCCAGATTGCATGGATCTCCTCTATCATGCTGGCTGTCATGTACGCTGCAGGTAAAGATTACTTCACTTTTTCATAAAAACTGTGTACATAAGTCTGGGAATGCAGTAGATCAAACAAACCCAATACATTTTGCCACTTGCATTATCACTGTTCATTGTGCATGTTGTGATGCAGACTAAGTCAATCTAAATTTGCAATGGAAAATCCTTTAAGATAGATAGGAACAAATTTGGGTACTAGCGTATTCTACGAAATAAGCAGCCAAGGTGTTTAGACATAGTTTCACATTTGTCTCTTTTCTTTCACACTTGATCTGACTACTATAATACTTTTGTTCACAGACGCAATTGATTCTGCTTCCAACCATGAAGTCACTTGTTCACAGTCTAGATGTTATATTGTAATCATGCTTGTGTCCAGATGAGCACTGAACCGTCTCTAAAACCATGGGGGATTACAAATCAGATTTTGTTCGTCTTCTTTAGGTCCTGTGGGTTTTGCATAATTCATTTTTTTAAATAAAACAATACAGCTGTCTTCATTCTCAATGAGGCCAACTTTGTATAATAACAGAGTGACACAGTGGCCCAGATGTTCGTGTTTCCCCCTGAATACGGTCCACTGAGGTCAGCCTGGTGGTATTGTGGCTGCACTGCTTTGGCTGCAGACCAGCAGCTCGGTGCTCACCATCTGCCATGGCTCTAATTCACTGTTAGCGCATCCTTCACCATCTGCAGAACACTGTGGGATGAAGCAGTTTCAAGTCTTGATTCAGGACATTTAATGAATGGATGTTTGCGGCTCATTTTGTCTGTCTACTTTATTGGTGTGAATTTGTGCTCTTTCCGGTCTACATTATTCTACTAGGTACTACAAATATGCCAATAAAACAAAACCAATATACACAATATAGGTTCTAATGGTTTTATGTTTGATCTTGAAAAAATGAAAAACAGCAAAAAATACTTTCAAATACTCTCAATTGCATCAAATTGCATTATAGTATTTATATATCTTTCTTTATTCGCCAAATTAGAAAATTTGATTAAATTAGAAACTTACAACTACATTGTTAAAGTATGCTTGTAGTAGTAGTAATAGTGGACTGGCAGTACATACAACCACAATGACTTTGCATTTTGAGCTGCAATTAATGGTTACATGGTTATATATAGAATTATTTAAATACATATCTGAGCACAAAATATTCAAAATTTCACATAGCCATACTCTAGTACAGGCTGCAGATCTATTTTCCAGGAACCATTTTTAACTTTACTGTCTGGTTCATTGACATGATGTAATAACAGCAGTACAGTGGTCATGAGGTTTCCTATTACCCATTCATTCATATTGATCAGACACATCATCAGCTATTCATTAAACAGCTGCATTGTGTTCTATCGCACACACTAACCACTGTTTTACAGGGTTCTTACTCCCTGTGGTCAACCCAGGCTTAATCATAATGTCCTTACAGAAACCACTCATGACAAATTACAGCAGAGCAGGTTACTAAATGTATTATTTAAGTACTAGAAACTGACCTATGTTTTGTTTGTTTTTTTAATCTTTGATGCCGTTGATTCTTTAAAATCTAGACTAACTGATGGCCTATAAGCTCTGCCGATATTTATTTTTGGGCCCATACAGTAGGCCGATTTTGATTATTTTCCTCAAATTATATCATTTAAATGTACTAAAAAACTCACCCACAGCCCTTTTTTCCACAGACCTATCAGAGAGCAGTGTGTCATATTTTGCACATCTCTAATAAACACACAATTTAAATGTTTTTAGGTATGTCCAGTTTATTACTGACATCATGCTACAGCATACTGAGCTGCTCCGTAATTCATTTTTCATTTCCAGCATATACATAGAGCCCAATCTATGGGAGTTTTGCATAGTAGACTGTAGCTCACAATCAGTCAACTGAATACTGTCCCACTTTAACTGTAGCTTTTAACTGTATGTTTTAAATCGTACTTAATTTGTTTATGTTGTAAGGCGACCTTGGGTGTCCAGAAAGGCGCCTAATAAATCAAATGTATTATTATGATTATTATTAATTGATTATCAGAATAGAGGGATGTCTTTTTTCAGTGATGGCCATGATGGCTGTGAATGTAGGCTAAAATTATTTAAAAAAAAAAAAAAAAAAAAAAAGCTATATGATTTCTTAAAATAACTTCAGTTGCTACAGGCCATAACCAATATATGACGTTATAATATATTACCAAATATATATGTTTTTAGTGACATGTCAAGATGTAAGGTAAGATAAGGTACTGGTAACTTTATTTACAGTACATAGCGCTTTTCACAGACACATGTCCCCAAAGACGCTTTACAGAGCATTATTAACAGAACATTGTCCATTCACTCCATACCTGGTGGTGGTAAACTACTGTTGTAGCCACAGCTGCCCTGGGGCAGACTGATGGAAGTGCAGCTGCCAAGCCAATTGGTGCCATCAGTCCCTCCGGCCACCACCATCACTCACACACACACCACTTCACTCCTGCAGTGCATGTTTTGATGTAGTTCTGGATAATTTACATACTCAAACAAAATGATGTATTACTTGAGAACAATGCTGTAAAATGGCTGTAGTTTTAAATGTTTACATCCCCAAACCCACAAACATTTCAAAATAACTTCATCTCAATTTGGAAATTTCACTGTAATAATAATGCATCAGTTTTATATAGCGCTTTTCTGGACACTCAAAGACGCTTTACAGAGCATTATTCATTCACTCCATACCCGGTGGTGGTAAACTACTATTGTAGCCACAGCTGCCCTGGGGCAGACTGACGGAAGCCAGGCTGCCAATCTGCGCCATCGGCCCCTCCGACCACCACCAACACTCACGCACACACCACTTTCATACTAGGCAATGTGGGTGATGTGCCTTGCCTAAGGACACAACGACAGTTTTTTTTGCAACTGGCACCCCACTGTGGCACCTGGAATTCCTTGTGGTCTCCCATCCAAGTACTAACCAGGCCCGGCCCTGCTGAGCTTCTGAGATCTGATGGGTTCAGGCTTTGACGAGCCGGTATGGCCACATCACCAGTCACTGGACCAACTTCACAACTGCAGCTCACATTAGTGTCTTAAAGCTGAAAACCCATAACTTAGTGCGTCATTCCCATTTGGGACGGAGGTGGATATATTTAGTTAGGGTTTTTGTACTGTGTGTAATGAAGTCCATGCTGTATCTGGCCTGGAGACGATAAGCCCTGTTCAGTGGAGCTAATATGGCTGCTGTGGGGCTGCTCATCATGGACACTCGATCACACTGTGCCCCTGAGACTCCGGATCTCAATACTGGCGTGGCAAATGAGGAAAGTTTCCTGAAGGTCGTCAAGATATTAATGCCCTGAAAATTAAGCCGCATAACTTCTCATTCAATTTTTTTTAATCATGCTTTTTATTACTGCTCTTTATTTTACTGTCACAAACTTCAATCAATCAATCAATCAAACTTTATTTATAGAGCGCTTTTCATACAAAAATGCAACACAAAGTGTTTTACAGTGATTAAAAAAAAGAACAATCCCACATTTCCCCTCCACCCTCCACCCCCCACAAAACTAAACTAAACATATGAGTCTAGAGATTATAATCCCACATAAAGATGAACTAAACAAGTGAGTCTGACTGTGACTTAACTATCTTTATTTACCACTAACTGAAACAGGAAACTATGAGATAACTACCATGACAACTATCTTTCATAACTCTCATAACTATAATAACTATAACTAACTACTACAGAGAAAGAAGGAAAATAGAGGAAGAACAACAAAAAGAACACATATATACATTATGACACGACATTAAATTATGACACGACATTGCAACCGGGAGGAGTCGTCAGGGAGGTGGAGATGGTCCAGTAGCAGTGTCCAGAAACAGACCCGCCCACCAGGTCGGGATGAAGCTGTGAGGGTTTTTGGGAAGGGGGGTCAGGCTCTCTCTGCTGCACTCTCAGGGCGGCTGAGACGGACTTGTCCGGTGCTGGGGTCCAAAGATAAGATTGGGTTGTTTTGTTTTAGTGCGAGCAGCTACGTCGAATTTCCATAACACTGCTCTGTTTGTCCATTGGTCTTCAAGGTCATTTCTATGCAGAACTCCCAAGTGACCTCCAGATTTTATCCAAAAAATGCAATTTAGACCCACCATGTCCATCAGCAGTCACTTCAAAATATTAGCCATGGATCTCAAGATAAGTTTTAAACAAAAATATAAATAACATTAAAGTGACCTAATTTTATTTGGCTGAATTCAACTTTTTTTTGTAATAAATGCATTGGATTTATATAGAATCTTTTCAGAAACTCAAAGTTCTTTACACTGTATTACCTACCATCAATGCTCACACCACATTCATTCTAGGAAATGTGGGTGAAGTGACCTGAAATAAGCTTTTTGGGGAAAAAGTACATTTCTTAAACAATACATCTGCAAAAAACATGATATAAATTCAAACTTCCCCTTGTAAATAAGAGTTATGTTAATATTTTACTCATAAATGAATGGTTGTTGACAATATACTTGCCATTCACTTGTTGATGTAATTTTGTGTACACTGTCACTAACCTTAAACAGAAGTGGCACTGGACTGTTTCTGTGTTGTGTTTAATTATTGAGATGCTGCAGATGGACCTATTAATAGAAGCTAGACTCCCATGGCTGCAGCTCTAACCCTATTAAATCATTATGGCCCGCACGCTACCCTGTTGTAAACACAGAACATACACTGATTTGATGTGTCTGCTTTTTCCAGGTCCTATCAGCAGTATCCTGGTCAATACATACGGCTGTCGGCCTGTAGTCATGATGGGAGGCTGTCTCTGTGCTGTTGGAATGATTTCTGCCTCCTTCTGCACCAGTGTCGCACAGCTCTATCTGTGCATTGGCGTTATCGGTGGTAAGTCCACATAATCCAATAAGGGGCTAATTGGAGACTTGTGTTCTTATGTACCATTTAAAACAAATCTATGGGCTGTGTCTAGGGGTGGCACGGTACACAAAATTCACGGTACGGTACGTACCTCGGTACAGACCCCACGGTTCGGTACATTTTCGGTACAGTGCAGGAAAAAAAAAATTACCAGAAAGGCTGTCCTCAAAGGCAGCTTTTTATTGCCTAAATCTCCAGCTGAGATAACTGCAACTTGTAGTAAAACAAGTAAAAGTAAAACATGTAAAACAAGTGAACACGCAAGCACCACATTGAGTATATTGATTGGTTACTGAGCTGGGTACATCAGTGAAGTTTTAACACATGGTCTTTTTAGGTGCCTTTTAGGTACCTTCTGGGTGCGCGCAGTGGTGGACGAGCCGCGCACTGGCGGTGCCGCACGGAGTGTCCGCGTGCTCCAGCGCATAGGTCCCGCACACCGGCACAGGTTTATTGCCGAAAGCAGCGGCAGTAATGAAATGTGACCGCACTAAGTAGTCAGACCTTGAGTCCATGACGAGTCCAAATGCGCTCGAGTCCGAGACAAAACCAAGACAAAGCTCTCGCTTTAGCGGAGGAGGAAGTCCAGCGGCACGGGGGTGTCTGTGAGTGGGACAGGTGTGGGTCCTGCTGCGGCACGCCTCGTTTAAGGTGGGCATGGGTGTGTTTTGAAGCGGAGATTGTTCTATGAGTGATATCGGCGCACACGCGGAGCTCGTATGCTGGGGTCGTGCGCGGTCGGAGGTGTTCGGTTGCGCTCGCGCTGGGAAAGCGTGCCGCGCTTTAGGGGCGATCCAGGCTTGGGCACGATTCTGAAGTCCTATTGTGAGTGCGCCCCTAATGTCTGATACATTTGGAATGTTTAACTTGTCACGTTACGTCTGTGCGCAGCTCCTTATTGTGCTGCAGAAGCACTCGCACAGGTGCCCCTGTTTTGTTTTTCTCATTCGCACGCCGAAATATTTACTCGCAAATGCGAGTGAAATGGGCGCACTGTAGGGCCCTGCCCACACCACCGACCTAAATGATGGTGGTGGGTCTTCTAACTCCGGGCTTGAATTACTCGCCATCGTCTTTCACCCCTCTCGCAACGACCCAACAGCAGCAACTTTCAACAACAGCAGTTTTGTATTTGAAGGCAGAGTTTGCTCGCTAGACCAATCCAGACATGTATACATGTTCATGGACCCATCAGGGCTTGCACATGGCAATGGTTAAGGAAACCATCGCAAAAGGAAAGTCCCGTGGTCAGTTCAATAATAAACTTTTGTACCGTATATTCTCCGTCAAAATGCGTGCACCGAACCGTGACCCCCGTACCGCGACGGTTCAATACGAATACATATACCGTGCCAGCCTTAGCTGTGTCTGACAAATAACTCTGTAAATATGTATATAAACAAAATACTTAAAATTGTATGTCATTAAAAATTAAGTTCACATCACACAAGCCCTGACAAAGGTCTGAGTTCTTTTAGAGTTCTGAGTTTTTATGCACACACAACATTCATGTTCCCAAATGGCCTGATGTATATGAGATAAGATTGTGCACACATGAGGAAAACAATCTTGTGAGATATTTTCCCCCATGTGTTCACATTTGGATTGGACACTAAAGTGATAAGTCCTGGCAAGTTGTACCTCTTGAGAAGTTGTAGTTGTGAACAATCCACACTACAGTGACAGTAAAATTATATTAAATTATATAAATTAAAAAGTATTATGTTAAAATTGTGATCTGAATTGCACAATTTATCTATTATAAATTAGGTCAAAATCTCATCTTGTCTCCTTCTCGTGGACCCAATCTCGTGTCTCTTGGCTGGTTCTGTGGAAATTGTGTTTTGTACCACGCCATGCAAAATGACAAGGAATTAATTAAATATAACATTCATGTTCACAAAAGCTATAATACATGTGTTTTACACTATAAGTAATGTACCTCTGATGTGTTGCAGGACTTGGTTTAGCATTCAATCTGCAACCAGCCCTGACGATGATTGGGAAATACTTCTATAAGAAGAGGCCCATTGCTAATGGCCTGGCCATGGCTGGCAGTCCTGTTTTCCTCAGTACACTGGCTCCACTCAACCAGTTCCTCTTCAACAGATTCGGCTGGAGAGGCAGTTTCCTGATCTTAGGCGGGCTGCTGCTGAATTGCTGTGTGGCTGGCTCTCTCATGAGACCTCTGGGACCCCCACCGGGTAAAGCCAAAAAAGTGGAGGTAGCTGCCATCACCACCACAGAGAAGCACACAGCCTGGCAAACTATCAACAAATATCTAGATTTATCCCTGTTCAAACATCGGGGCTTTCTCATTTATCTATCTGGCAACTGCATCATGTTCTTGGGCTTTTTTGCTCCTATTGTCTTTCTTGCAGCTTATGCTAAAGACATGGGCGTGGATGAGTACAGTGCTGCCTTCCTGCTCTCAATCCTGGCTTTTGTCGACATGTTTGCCAGACCATCCATGGGACTGGTCGCCAACTCACGATGGATCCGACCCAAAATTCAGTACTTCTTCAGCTTTGCTGTACTGTATAATGGAGTTTGTCACATCCTGTGTCCATTTGCAGAGGACTACACAGGTTTAGTGATTTATTCTATATTCTTTGGCTTTGCCTTTGGAATGGTCAGCTCAGTGTTATTCGAGACACTCATGGACCTGGTTGGGGCTCCAAGATTCTCCAGTGCAGTGGGACTCACCACCATAGTGGAGTGCTGCCCTGTCCTGATTGGGCCACCTCTGGCAGGTACTGTTCAGCAAGCTTCTCATTTTGCAAAGATACACATATCTGAAATTATCTGAAAGTATGACATTAAAATATGCCCTGTTATTTGTGCTCTACAGGTAAACTGGTCGACATTACCAAAAACTACAAATACATGTATTTCTGCTGTGGAAGTGTTGTCATTGTAGCCAGTATTTGGCTTTTCATTGGAAACTTCATAAACTACAGACTGTTGGACCATGAACGTAAGGCTGAGATGTACAAGCGGACTGAGACAGAGGATCCGGACAGAGCCCAGGATAAAAAAGAAGCTGATGGTGAAGCACAGCAGCCATTACAGGAGCCAGTCGAGCAAAAGGAGGAGGAGGCTATGCAGCGGGAAACAAACATTTAAACCATTTAGAAGCTTTGGGATCAAAATAAGCTCTGAGTTAAGTTATGTGTGGGTCTCACCTGGCACTATTCTGCTCCCTCTGAACTTGGGTTAAACTGCCAAACAGCAGTGTTAATGGACAGCTTAAGCATGTTTTCTTTGTGTGAAATGTACTGGAAACATTGATCAAGGTGAAATGTATTTTAAGCCTTGTGAAGAAAATTAGCACTACTAACTACATTTTGTTCTTAACACAATATTGTCATATCAGATCGTTTCTGCCATAAACTAAACAAACACAAAGCTGCAGTCACAGTCAGGATATGGTGGAGGTGTTTACGAAGAGCACCACTCAACACCTGTTACATTTCACAAACTTTACAGGTAGAAATTGCATGCAATTGCACTGCAAAAAGGCATTGTCTGCCTTGTACTTTAGTTTCCCACTGTGTTTGAGTTGATCTTCATTAAAGAAACAGTATATTCCTTTCACAGACAATTATACCTTTTAATAAACATAACAATGTATTTGGACAAACAAGCCAGGTAATTGACAATGGAATTTTCTCTTTGCAAAGTCTTCAATATACAAGTACCCAGAGGTGCTTTGTAATTGAATAGATAAAATAATGCATACATGTATTCATGTTTGCAGTCTAACCTTAGGCTAGACAAGATGGATTGGAAACACGGCTTTCCAGCTCATACTTTATGTACCAGCAAATAGTTTGCTGGATCACCTTACATTCTTATTGCTGTGATTATGTGATAAGAAAATGTACTGTGAATTCATAAGCGGTTTATGAAAGAATATCCAATCAAATGGCATCCTTGTAAACATGTCTGCCCAGTTCTAACAAAGTTGTGGAGAAATGAGCAGCTCTGTGGGATGTCTAATAGAGCTCAAGTTTATGTAATTAAGACAAAAGAACAAACAAGAAACTGCAAAGTAATTCAATGCTGGCAGCTGCTCAAACTACAAATTTCCCTGGTTGTCCAGTCCTGCTGGAGAAACAGACTTCTAATGACTTGGTGATCATGTTATATTTGCAGCGTTAGCAGTCCCTCTGCACTGAAAATGGGTGAACCATCTGATGTAAGGTGTCAGGCAACAGCGAAAACACCCTAATAGCTCTGTGTTTAATATGGCAGTCGGGTTGGTTAAAATTCCCACCTATAAAAATGAAGAACATATGTTTCCAAAATCCTGGTGCTTCAGTATTACTCCACCCTCAGGAGCCCTATAACGCAGAGTAACATGGAAAATGTAATATCAATCATGAATACTTTCTGTGATGTTTCATTTTGCACTCATGTCTCCTGCACTTTCCAGAAATTATGGCCATACACTTCAACCTGTACATCTTATAAAACTGCTGCAACTCAATGAATTGAATTGTAGTTGAATGTAATTTCCTCTATGGGCCTTAATAAGGTGTAAATGACCAAAATCATCTATGTAATAGTGTTTTTTGTTCTGTCAGCAGAGCCCATAAGCAATATATTCCCTCATTGTTGATGCGTGTGTACAAGGAATCACTAGCGCCCCAGTCTTCTGTGACTCATTGCCTTAAATGTAAAGCTACGTCTTTGTGTGAAGTAGTGCAGTTGATTAACATATCACTTTGTTACCCTAAAGCTTAAAGTCTAGAGAAGTTGTTATACCTTTCCACCACTGCATTCTGTATACAGCAAAAAAGTCTTTGTGCCCAATTTAACGATATTGTTTAGCTGCTGGTGCTCAGGCGTATACAATGGATGGGTCCCAGTGATGCCCTGAATGAATATTATGTAAATGTCAAATGTATTTCCATCACAGTGGTAATAGAGCATTCAGAAGTCACAGTTTTGTCTCAAAACCCAAAGGTTTTGGTTAAACGCCAACACACTGACCAAAAACACTATGTGACAGATGTATTCACAAAGCCAATCTCATTTTAATACCTAATGTCATTTTCAAACCAATCATGAACAATGCTGTTGTATTCTTCTCTCATTTCCATATGTGAATGTGTATTGTATTCAGCAAATGTCCTCCTGTGTGGCAGATGCTTCATATTGTCATGCTGTTTAAATGAGCCAAAATACAAGAGTGTGTGTGTTAAATTGCTCTAGATTTATAATATTTTGCACCAAGTGGTTACCAGCCTTTCATATATTTTGACTATTTTACAGTGTGCTGCAAAAGTCCTGCGCTGACACAAATGTGAAGTACTTTCACTAATTCACTGTAAATGAGGGTCATACACTGCTGTACAATCACTCTGTACCACAAGAACACTGCCCTCTACTGGCTCCAGAAAAGACTACTAACACTAATAGGCTAGTATATCTATTTAGATTTAGAATTTTCTAATGCATCTCCTCCTTTTCAAGTAAATCATTAATTGTCAATTTCTATTTAGATGGATTGTAACCTAAATAACTGGTCATTTTTATTTTGTTTATGTCGAGAACAAACAAAATAGTAAGAATGATATAGATAGAATGTTATATAGATAATATTAATAGATTTTTTTGTCTAAATGAATTGAAATGCACCTATAGCCTTAGTAGGTTTTGCATTATATCCTGGTATGGGGACAGTGATCTAGAAATTATTTTTGTGTACTGGTCAAGTTGTACATATGGCATATTGTATTATTTTTTTTGCAAATTCAAACTATTAAACAAATTTAAAGCTGGATGAGGTTTATTTTGTATATACATTATCAAGATGATATGCAGAATGTATAAATTAGACATATATAGTGCATGTATACTCTCTTTCTTTGCTACGAGTTCAATGTAATGAAACTTGAATCTGGCCTGGAGCCATCTTTCCTGGTGATATAGGATTTGTCTTTGGAGCACTTAGCAAAAAGTCTTGTTTTCTTATTGATAAATTGACTATAGATTGAAGTTAAGCCAATATCATCTTTTTTCACATTGGAAAGAACTGATTGCTGCTTAGTACATGATGTCTGGGATCTGTTTGTAAGATGGGTTTTAACATTTTAACAGTTTGCTAAATGAAATGTCTCATCCGGAGCTAATTTACATTACTTCACATGTGTAAATTAAACTAATAGGTGGCTGAAAGACTGTAACTAACAAGCTAACCGTGCCTTACTGTGCTCTATAGTATAACAATATGTAGATGAATATATTAATGACTTGTTGCATGTAATTCTATGTTTAACACTGCCCATAATAGCAAAACTGTGTCCGACACTGTATAGGCTTTTGTTTGTTAGTTTGATTTGTTTTTATTTTTTATTTCAATGTGCTTCTGATCTGAGGGAAAAAAAAAAAACTTTTGTGTCTTATGTTTATCACTACCTCTGCAACTTAACAGAGCAAAGGTCTATACCTCATTGGTATCACTGTATTTGTAGCTCTATAATACACATTATATCACCTTTTACTGTAGCTTAATAAATGATATATTGGAAACACCTCATGCTGTCTGTTAACTGATTTTTAAGGAATTATTTTTGATTATTTGTTTGGGCAGTTTAGATAAATAAACCTCCATTCTAATTTTTCAAGGTTAGACAATTTGCATAATCAGGTACTAATGATAGCACCCGGAAATTATTGTTTTGCTTCCACAATATGTGTTTTTACTGATCAAAACTACCTTGAAAAACATTGCTTTGTTACAGTAAGTGGGGTTGCCTCACTATATAATAACATTTCCATACGGACAGTTAGGTGATGAAAAGTTACATAGTGTACCTTTAACTGTATTTAGTGTGCTAAGAGTGACTTAAATTGTCAAAATAAAAAAATGGACTTTCAGGTGACCAAACAGTGGATAGAGCAGAGGAGAGAGAGGGCCAAAGGCACATTCTCTTTTGTACTGGGGGATTCTTGGTTATGTGGCTGATATTCAGTGGTTCCTTCCTGTTACTGCACCTTAAGGCATTCAAAAAGGGTAGAAAATAATAAGTGGTATTAGACAATAGTACATAGACATAATCACATTTACCTTTTTATTGCTTTTTTGTATATCATGTGGTGGTATGTGGTGTTTGTTGTAGTTATTTATTATTTCTGTGGGGGAAATATTATTTGGTTGGTCTTGATTATTTTAAGCAAGACTAGTGGAGGAAAACAGGAATATTATATATTCATCCATCCATCCATCCATCCATCCATTTTCTTCCACTTTATCTGGGGCCGGGTTCCTATAATTGTAATATTTTCCAGTGATCAGCAGAAGCATTGTGTTTTCTCATAATTATTCTTGATGCCATATGGGCCGGTGCTCTGTGATATTTGTCAGCACAAATGCATAGTGTTTTTCCTTGTATCAGCTTCATGTGGATGGACACTTTAATCTGTTTCTTGTTTGTTTCAGCTCAAGCTGTGTACAGAGCAACAACAAACTGAAAACAAGTGTTCAGATTTCTGCTGATTAGACCACAAATAGAAAGCTCTAAGAAAAGGTAAACACTAAACTTTAACATTAACAATTCACATAAGAGTACAGAATTAGAACAAACAAGATGCTACTCATGGTGTGACTGTAGAAATATGGAATTATAATATACACAAATAGCAGGTGAAGTGTCTTGCCCAAGGAGGAATTTAATTGACAACGTTGAAAGGGTTTATTTACGCTTATGCTTACCTTGCGTAACTGTAAATAAAGGTGAATGCAAAAAAATAAAATAATGTTGTGCCCACCAGACCAACATACTGTCCCTTTTTAATTATGGTTTTCTATCAGCTTTTGATTTAGGTGAAATTGAGTCATTTATATATTTGTGTTACCTTATGTGCATGTCTATTTATCTATCTAGTTTAGGATTTGTTTTTTTCTTTTTAGGTTTACATAGGAGTATATTAGCAAAAACAACTTTCTCTGTTCAAATTGTGAGATCATATCTTCAAGTATGTATGGTCCACCTTTTCATAATAATCCTTTTGCCAAAGGGTAAATTGTCCTTAAAATATGCCTATGCCTACATTCTTATAACCTGATTCCATACTATGCACTATGTCATTAATTCAACCTGGCAACCAACCAGTGTGAACTACATTTTGAAGATTCCCATCCGCAGACCCCGCCCCCAGGTTCCATTAGCATGCAGGCTTTTGAGTGGAGTGTGTCTGAGCGTGCGATGATGGCTGGAGACCCTCGGGCACAGTTTGAGGCTAGATTTTAATGGGGCGGTGAGGGTCAACAGGAGAAAAGAGAACAATAAAGCAGTGTGCCTCCCTGTGATCGGCGTTTGAAGAGCAGAGTGAACCTCGGAGGGAGGGACCTGCTCTGGGCTCTGACCTTCACAACAGTGTCAAAGTCTATTCTCTGTGAATCCGGCCTGTTTCAAGTCGACCGCATTCACTCAGTTGTTTTACAATTAGCTACTGCGCACAAGTTCCTCAAAACCAATAGTTGTGAAAAATGTAAGCTATAGGGCTTCTTACTGAGAGCATGGTTGCCTCCACAAACCTGACCTTTAACTTGGCATGTTGGCATCTGCATGGAGATACGTGTAATGCCATAGTGCAAGAAATTACAAGCAAAGCAATAGCATCCACATCCCCCATCAGAAAAAGTTACAAAGTGCATCTTTAAAGTGGAGTATTATGCAAAATCAAATTTTTGGAGCTTTAAACTTTTATTGCATTGCTTCCTCATCAAAAACATCCCTCAAGTGGTTTCTTAGTTGCCCATGCATTAGTAATCTAGCAATCTTTCTGGGGCACAATTTGAAACCTCCTTACAGTTAAAAATATGAGCCCGCATCTCTTGTACAAGGCTCAGCCCACAAGCCTATGTCACCCATGCTCGCATTTTCATAAATATAATAATGATAATAATGCTTTACATTTGTAATGTGATTTACAGCCTTGTTAAAACCCCTGAAAGTGCTACAGCACTGTCATTATTCATTCACTCCACAGTGGCGGTGGTGATAGGCTACTATAGTAGCCACAACTGCCTTAGGGCACTCTGATGGAAGCAAGGCTGCCAATCTGTGCCATCAGCCCCTATGACCACCACCAATCACAACGGGCAAGTGTCATGCCTAAGGATACAACAACAGAACTTGGTCTAAGCAAGATTCGATCCTCCAGCCTTTGGGTTTGTGGGGCTATTGCCACTGAGTCACTCAGGGGTTAGAGCAGTAAATTAGTGCTGCCGCGATTATTCGATGTTGTCGACGTAATCGAATATGAAAATGAGTCGACTACAATTTTTTTGGTCGAATATTCGCCTTTATTTATTTTTGGTCTCAAACGGCTCGTCCAGAGACAGGTGTTGTGAGATGTGTCTGTGTTGTGTCTGTGGCTCAGTGAGAGAGAGAGAGTGGGTGGTTGTGTGCGCGCGCCGGGGGCGTATGTCTGCGCGGACCAAGGGAGCCGGGTCTCGCTCTGGGTGTGTGTCCGCATGTGCTCTGGGAGAGAGGGAGACGGCGACCGGGCGAGTAGAGGAAAAGTAAGGATGCCATGCCTACAGTGTAGTGAGCGAATAAAGCCGACTCGACAGCGAAACTGCCTCCCTTTATTTACATTTTTTTTTATATACACATAGCGCCACGAGGTCCTCAAAGGGAGTTAACTCCGGCCCTAGGAGAAGACGATCTCCCTGTCCTCCCCAACCACGGTTAGGGGGCTAGAACAGGAAAAAGTTAACACAGGTATTTCCCCTCCACACCACTAGTAGTACTACACTCGAGGCGGACACCGGTGCTGCTGACAGCGGCTACATCCGGGGTTGACGCCGAGGTGGCTAACCTAGGCTTCGCCAAAGGCGAACAGCAGTGGTATATAATGGCACCGCCAAAGAAAACAAACTTGAGGAAGTATTTGCCGTGCGCACTCTGCTGGCTGGTCTCTCTCTTTCTCTCTTCCCTTTCCCCCGATTTGAGCATTTGAGAAAATGCCAGCGGCCGGTGGGTCAGAGTCGGATCCAAGAACAGTGGCGGCGACTTCTAGACCAAGACCTAAATCCTCGAAAGTCTGGGAATACTTTCGGACAGATGGTGATAGAGTGGTTTGTACACTCTGTAAGACTTATTTGGCTTATCACGGGAGCACGACCACGATGCATGAGGTATTGAGAATACCGTTGCAATATGCTGCTCGTGCATATCGTTGTTCAACATTGTCGAATGAGCACACACAACAGACATAACAGCAATAACCTTTGCAACTCGCACACACAAGGTAACCTCCCGGGAAAATCTAACACACACACTTGTGTGTGTTAGAACCGCTTGTTTGTTTTTTTTAATTAGTCGTTTAGATTAGTCGACTAATCGAAAAATTAGTCGAGAGATTAATTGTTAGAAAATTAGTCGTTAGTGGCAGCACTACAGTAAATATACAAGGAAGCAAAACAATACAACAGGATGCATGATGATGTGTCGTGTTGCATTGTGATAGCTCTCTGAAGCGGGAGTGACTTAGTGTGAAGAGTAAATGGAGGGGGAACTCAAAGAGTCAAAACTGAAACTAATTACATAATTTTAATACACTGTTTTTGGTGAATATAGCATTTTCAAAATGATAAAAGGTAATATGGTAATCTAAATATGTGTTTGCAATTAATACCCCATACAGGCCCATAAAAGAGTACTCCCGCTTTCTAAAGAATAAGAACTATTTAATGGTACAAATACAACATTATCTGCACATAATACTGTAATTAGTGAGTAATTTTTAACACGTTTAAAACTATCATGGTAAAATTCAATCCCTATCGCTTTCCTTCACTCGAGTTCTAGTATTTTACATCTATAGAGAAATGTAAGCCTTTACTTGTCAGTTACTCCATTACCACGCTGCTCAGTTCTGTCTGTACACCAAACCAATGAGTTCCGGCCCGAGGCGTAGTGACCTAAACTGGACCTAGAGTCGTAATGCCCAAAAGCTACAAGCTGCTGCGCTCTGCCTCGACAAGACACGCATTAACCTTTCCTGCGTTATTTTTCTGAGAGTGGAGATCTCCCACTTTGAAGTGCTCCCATTTAACCTTCATTTAACTTTCGTGTCGTTCTCTCCGCGGCGCTCCATTTTGACAGCACAAGCCTTTAGAAGTCAGAAAAGGCCCCCGGCTATAGATGGCATATCAACACATCTGTCTGCTCGGGCGGCAGGTGGAACAGTGCAGAGCTGTTGGTTCAGTCATGGCTGCCTCTCACTGCGGATCACTGCGGATCACTGTCAGGAGCGCCATCGCAGAAGACACGTAATCTGGTCTCTGAGGAGGAGCGAGGCCTGGAGAGGAGGACACTGCACGCATTTTTTTAAACATACAATTTTACTGGTTTATGATATTTTCTATAGAGTGGTAAAAGGAGGGTTTTGCAGATTTCAAATGTATGTCTGACATTTTAGAACTTTATGGATGAGGCCCTAGAGTGAGTGTTGTGTTTTTGTTCTGTAAGGCAAAGCTGGTATGCAGTTAGACAGCAGTAACATAGGTACCATCTAGTGATGTTATGTGAGAATATAACAAAGCCCTACTCAAAAAGTACAATTAACTTAAAAGTGCTAATTTACAGTAACAGGAGTACTTGTGTTTAGTTGTATTCTGCCCATAATTAGAGTATTTTGACATAAATACCAAGAACTTCCCAGGATTTTTCATGCTCTCCCCATGCCCTTTCCTGCCTATCTAAAGTAGAATTAATTTTTGTTGCTCTCTTAAGTTATTTGGGGAATAACTACAGCAGCAGAAACATCAAACAATCAGTTCAGTTTACCTTATTTGGTTATATGACATCATTTCTTTTATAACAGATATAACAATGTAGAAGGAACTTGTGTGGACCTCCGGCACTTTATTTTCACTCCTGAAATTCTTGTGTTTACATAGTTCCATCTTTCTATGTGCCGCTCTTTGGTGCAGTATGACAGGTCTGCCCCACTCTGGAGGAAATAATGAGTTCATGCAGATAATAGTTTTATTCTGTGGCAGGGCTGGCTGGGGCTTTAGATAATGTGAGACAGTGAAGATCTGCTGTGGCTCTTTGATCCGACCTGACTTCCCATTTAACTTGTGCTGACACCGCACTCACAGAGGGCACCGAGAACGTGAGGCTCCCAACGACTTTCACCTCAGATGATCCACGCACATAGCAGCCACTGTCTCATTTGCTTAAAGACGAGGCATAAATGATTTGGACTTGAGGCAGTAAAAAGCAGAAAGTGATGGTGCCTTCTTCTTTGTGGCTGACTTGCATCACCTGTACCCGGGGTTGCAGTTAGAGGGTGCTGTTAGCTCGGTTTTGCCCACAGTCCCACAGTATGAGACCACGAAAAGTTATTTATAGAGACTGGAGATGGATTCAAAGCAGGAAAGGGCAAGTTTGCGTCGAGATATTTTTTGGTTTGTATGAAAGTGATAGGGCTGATCATCTGTCTTTGTCATCAGGCTATCAGGATGCTGTCATTTTCTTTTGAAATTCTGGTCAGTTTATTCCTCTTTTAATAAGATAGAATTTCATAAGGTACAATGAATTTAGTTCAGATTATGAAAGTAATACAAAACAAAGAAATATATATATAAAATAACATAGTAAAGGATTGTTCCTCAAGTATGTAGGAGGGTTTTCTTTACCTTGACAATTTAACCAAATACATTCCTATATATGTTGCAGACACCACAGGGGCTGCATGAAAAAAATTACACTTTTCTTCCCGCTGTATTTAACAAAAATGTTCTGATCCATATAAAAAGGCAACAAAAATGACTAATAATATTTATATATTTACATCACACATCTCCCATCCCATTAATGGGTTGGACGGCCACAGGTTCAGCCACTTACAGGGCTGAGAAAGCCTGATTTTATGTGTATTCTGTGGGGCTCACATCTATCAAATAATGCATAAAAGATGAATGGGATTGTGTGGGATCAATCCTTCGTCATTGTCTGGAGAATCTCTTACCATCATCGATTAGGTCCCTTATCAACATGATCTGCTCTATTGATTCTGTTGGTCACATTCAAATCAATATGTCATCTTCATATTCCGTTTTACACCCCAAAACGTAACACAAAAGCAGAGTTGTGGTCAGAAGTAGCAACATTATTGTATGTCTGTGGGTAACACGTATCTCAAACAGGCAGGTTCTTCCCATTCCTTACTGTGTTGTGTGTCCTTCAAGAGGCTATTAATAAACAACAAAGCTTGTCCGGGAAATGATGGCGTTTAAGGAAAATAACTCTATAAATGAGTTGGATCTCTCATAATTATAGGGAAAAAGTCTCTAAAAAGCAATATTTCTTTCACTGGCACGAAATATTTCTCCTGAGCCTGTAAAAAAACAATTTCTATCGGAAGTCCTTGCGGTGTCCTTGAAAATAATTTCACCAAATACAAAGCAGTGCGGTTTTGAGCGGATTTTATGGGAGAGCATGGACTGGACTCAGCCTTGACTGAGACTCTAAAAGGTTTTGGCTCATACTCGCATCCAATGTTGTGAATCAGTGAATCAAACTAGGCCTTGGAAAAGGATGACTTAAAGGTGCCCAATGTAACTTTTCTGGAGAAGGTTTCTGTCTCTTCTGACAAAGCAATAACATCTCCATTGAGACTGATAGGTGGGTGGAGCGTCAGTCAGAAAAGTTACATAGTGCACTTTTAAAAATGGTCTGGAAGTTATTGTTTGTCTATGTTTAATATGATTGTGTTGAGGGAACTCGTAAATAAAGAAACAGCCACTGCATAAAACACACAAAATCTTGTCGAATTTACAACAAAAAAACATCCTATGTAACGTGAACATGCTTCTTAAACATGAATTTGAACTGGTGAAGTACTATTTTAATCTCAGGTTGTCAACACAAACTCCAAAAGCTCCATGCAAGGTCACTCCTACCAAATACTAATAAGCATGTTAGGTTTCATATTCATTAACAGAAAATTCAGAAGTCAATTCCTTAAAATCTGATGTAGTGTGGAGCTTACAAAAGAAAAAAAAAATCCCCTTGTATGTATATAGCATTTATATAATATGCCTTATTTGACACCACACAACTAAAAAGGCCTATCAAAAATAAGACAAAACTACTCATTTTGAGGTAAAAATGCCCTATTTTAAGTGAAATTATCTGCCAGTGCAGTAGGAAACTTTCACTTACCAAGTTTTCTGAAAACGAAATATGAATCTTGTTCTAAGCAGAAAACACTAGTTTCAAGTATTTATGGCAAGATTTTTCACCTTATTGGTTTGAGAAGGAAGTTAAAGAGGCTTAACCTTTTTTTTTTAACCTTTATTTATCCAGGAAAGTCCCATTGAGATTACTAATCTCTTTTTCAAGGGAGTCCTGCCATGCACACATCACTTTCATACTAGGCAATGTGGGTGAAGTGTCTTGCCTAAGGACACAACAGTTTTTTGTGACTGGCGCCCCACTGTGGCACCTGGAATTCCCAGTGGTCTCCCATCCAAGTACTAACCAGGCCCGGCCCTGCTGAGCTTCTGAAATCTGACGCGATCAGGCTTTGACAAGCTGGTATGGCCACCTGGCTTGAGTTAATATAAAAAGTGGCTTGAGTTAATATAAAAAGTGCTTAGAATAAGGTGTAATATCTAGATAAGATAATTCAGGATGGAATATCTTGAAACAAGTAAAAAAAATCTCATCTTATTAAGTAGAAAAATCTTAAAATTGGTCTTTTAAGATGAATCTGCTTAATTCAAGTCAGTTTAACCATGCTAGAAAATCCTTTTTTGTAGTGCACTCTCTTGCTATCCTTTTTATTACTTATTTCAAATGTATTATTACAGTTTATATTTTGTACTCGTTATTGTAATATATTGTAATGTATGAGCTACTGTGTCCAAGTAATTTCCCTTATGGATCAATAAAGTTTGTCTAAGTCTAAATCAGAAACTGGGTTAGAAATCCTACCTTTAATGTGAAGATAAAGGATAGGGTCAAAAAACAAAAGCTGACTGCATCCAGCTCATATCATTAATCACGTCCTTCAGATTCTTGGACACTGTTTATTGTGCTGCCAAACTTAGGAAAAACTAGGACACTCTGGCTCCGGTTTTTAATTACAATCAAAGTACTGACATCTTTTCCAATAAGCTCAACTTTCCCTGACACCTCTGTTCATCACCTTGCCTCAAAAGACAACACATCATATTTCACATCCTCCTATCTCACTCTCCGTGTAATAATGAGGAGGATAGCGATTTTTAGATTTAAATATATGAAAGCACAATTCAGTCATATTTCATTGATGGGAATGCAGTTTGTCACTAAATCATTAACTTCTGAGAGAACTTTAAATCAAGTTGCTCTAAAATCACAAAAGTGCATTATGAGAAAGATCACATGTAGTAATTTACTTGTTTCAGAGCAATTTAATTTTCCAAGTTTCTGAAGTCCCATGTGTTTGACAGAGTATGTTATAATTGGGTCATTTTTACAATAGTTGAAATGATAAAATCTCTGTGTCATTGTTGTAAATAACAAGTTTCTGCCTGTTATTCTATGAATGATTTGCCTCCATCTGATCCTAGCCTCAGCCTCATCTTTCATAAACAGACTACTTTGTTCTGTACACCATTAAGTCTCCCTTATTTGGTCTTCTCTCCACTGTAAATGTTTCAATTTTAGACAGTCATTGGTGGAAATTACTAAGCCATTATTGCAATTAAGAACAATTTTAGAATAAAAATAGGCAGACAGAGTAAGTTTTTGATAATAGATTCGTAACATTCATTATATTCAATCTCATAAATATTCTGAAGTCTCCAGCAGAGGTGTATTAACTTGCTTTCTGTAGAAAACTTTGAAATTCAAACTGCCTTTAATCTGTTCACGAGTCTCCTGCAATGTCACGATGGTCTGGTGGAGAGGCTCTCACCTCCTGACCACTCACACTGGGCATCTATACTTAGGCCTCCCCTCGTCTGTGGGCCAAGGTCACCCAGGATCCACACAGCAGCAGGTGCATCCTTCATCCTATGGGCGGAGGTCAAGGGTCGAGGAGTCTGACTGGGCAGATGAACCACAACTCTTTATAGATCGTCCCGAAACTCCAACTCCCAGGATTCAATTTATCACATGCACTTTCTGCAGGCTCAAGGGCAGTGGACATATCGCAAACTTGGTATAGTGGAAAAAGTTGGTCTTATTTCCCCCACGTAACCATATGGTATTTCTGTATCACATTCTTTCTCAATTTCTGTATAGGTTTTCCCACTTCCTCCTCCCTGGAAAAGTGAGTCTTTCAGCTGTGACGAATTAATTTTCCTTTGAGCCCTAAAGAACTGTGCTGGAAGAACAGAACGAAAATGAATTCTCTGTGAATTTCTCCAAATTAGCTCATATTCTGTGTTAAATAACAGCCCTAATCACAAGTATTCAACTAAGACTAAATTCCTGAAGTATATTCAGACACTTTCATGTGGTATTGAACTTCAAATACTGGAGCTGTTTTTGTCTGTTTCTTCTGTCCAGGAATGCATAAAAAGTTACACAGTCTGCTTTTGGATATGTTTGCAAACCTTTTTGCAAGCAATTGATCTGTGTGACAGGCCAAATAAAACTGGTTTAATTTCAGAGTTCATTGGAGGCACATGGCATTCTGACTGATGTTTTCTCCCCGTGTTTCAACAGCTCCAATTACAGTGTGTGCTGCTCCTGTAATAATGAGATGGAAGTCTCACTAAGTTTCACCTGTGCATGCTCTGAGCTGCAGTGATTGTGAGCTAAGTACGATTGCACATCTTAGCAGGGAGCCTTGTTAGTACTGTAGCCTCTGGACATGAGACAAACTCAAAGGACAGCCAACAGAAGGTGGAACCGGTGAAAATATCCATTTAAAATATGCTGTTTGAAAGCAGCAGTCTGCTTTTTGTGAACACGTCCACAGGCCAGAATAACATTACACTACAAACAGGTTCCCAGAAGCAAGTCGAAGCTTGGGTCTCACTATTTCTCTGAAAATCTTTCTTCACTCCAAAGGGCTTTACTCTATGTGCAACATGGAAATACACTCAGCCGAGCCAATTTCCATCTAACTGCAAGATCCTCTCTCCGGGCACACCGATCGCTCTCTGCTTCAGCCATTACTGCCCTGCCTATGTCTTATTGATAACACTGTACAGAAAGTATCCACTTATTACAACTTGTGCATTATTTAAGAGCAACGGCTTTGTTTCCAACAAACGACTGTTGTTCAGCTGCTCAATGCATCATCTTTCCCATTCATCCAAGCTAATGCTGAGCTGGAAGTGTTCATCACAGATGTGTGACAGGTCATTTCTGTGGTGTTGTCCAACTGCCCTGGTGAAAGCAACTCCAGCATGCTTTTGTTGTTCTCATGTTATTGATATGACAGTGTGTGCATGACATTATGTTCTGTCCACAAACAATGTTTTATTCTTCAAACAGACTCAGAGCAAACCAATTTTATTTCAACATGAATCAGAAAAAGCAAATGTAAATGTTTGCGAGGCTTTTATGTGTGACCTGAAAGTTAAGATACCATGCTAGATACCACTAGATACCATATTTCCAATTAATAATGATGTACTAATTATTCTTCAAACTATATGTCTTTTCTTGGGATTTTGTTACCAAATTATTATTTCATATTCTTTTGCATTTCACTGGTGGAGACGGGTGATAGGATACAGTAAAAATAGAAAAATATCCGCTTTAAATCATTTTTCTCAGCATGCATTTGGGCCCAATATGACATATGACTGTCCAGCTCCTGTCACTGTGCACACAAACACATTAGTCCAAGTTTCCTTTTAGACAGAACATGGTGTCATCTTTCTGACAAATAACTTCTTTTCTCGTTAGTATCCGCACCGTTAACTTGAGAAACATGATTAATACAAGGACTCTTAATTAGTGTGAACCCTGATTTGACAGCACCATTTTGTGTTTTCACGGCAGCATGTCGGTGCCTATGAGCTGTGAGTGTGGGGAAATGCTCATTATAGCAGCCTATGCAGACAGTGTGCACTGGGACAGGTAGACTGGTATTTGTGGCACATTCCCTCATTTAGTAACATTAACTGCAGCGCGACATCAATTCACCTTGTGCTTTGTATTGAAAGGAGACATTTAATATTTGCCATTGCTTTCTTCTCCCTTGTTTCTCAGCTCTGAATGATAAAGTACGCATCAATCAATTTAGTGCACTGCAAAACACAGAAAGAACACCTCTTAATTAAGACATTCAATTTAAACCATGCAAATTGATTTCACCGAGCGGCCAGCAAAAGTAATCAGATAAACAAGCAGACACATTTACGCAAACATTGTAATTAGTTCAGTCCATTCCAGGTAATATAAATGTAATCTCTTTCATTCTTGTGCATGGATATTTAATAGCTGGGCCTGCATTTCTTTTCTTTTTTTTCATCCCACATAACCCCACAATGATTACTTTTACCACCTATACTTATTCACTAATTTAATATTGTGATAAATGTAAATGTGCGATTTTTATTTTGGACAAGCAATGGCGTTTCACATAGTCAAGTGAAAGCAAAGACCTAGTGGCTTACGTGGCTAGCCAAAAGCACACACTCTGACAAAACTTCACAAAGACAAGTGGATCTGTCCCCCGATTTCAGAGGGAGTGATTGACAGGCAGATGAACCCATCAGAGAGACAAATGCTCAGTTTGTGTCATAAACAATATTTAAATGCCGCGCAATATCCTGGTGTAGTCTTGGGTGTCTCAACTTACTTATTTATTTTATTGTATACTGAGTGTAAATGTACCACGTATATGTCTGTATATGTGTATATGCCTGTATATGTGTATATGCCTGTATATGTGTATATGTCTATATATGTGTATATGCCTGTATATGTGTGTATGTCTGTATATGTGTATATGTCTGTATATGTGTGTATGTCTGTATATGTGTATATGTCTGTATATGTGTGTATGTCTGTATATGTGTATATGTCTGTATATGTGTATATGTCTGTATATGTGTGTATGTCTGTATATGTGTATATGTCTGTATATGTGTATATGTCTGTATATGTGTGTATGTCTGTATATGTGTATATGTCTGTATATGTGTATATGTCTGTATATGTGTGTATGTCTGTATATGTGTATATGTCTGTATATGTGTGTATGTCTGTATATGTGTATATGTCTGTATATGTGTGTATGTCTGTATATGTGTATATGCCTGTATATGTGTATATGTCTGTATATGTGTGTGTCTGTATATGTGTATATGTCTGTATATGTGTATATGTCTGTATATGTGTATATGTCTGTATATGTGTATATGCCTGTATATGTGTATATGTCTGTATATGTGTATATGCCTGTATATGTGTATATGCATATATGTGTATATGTCTGTATATGTGTATATGTCTGTATATGTGTATATGTCTGTATATGTGTATATGCCTGTATATGTGTATATGTCTGTATATGTGTATATGCCTGTATATGTGTATATGTCTGTATATGTGTATATGCCTGTATATGTCTGTATATGTGTATATGTCTGTATATGTGTATATGTCTGTATATGTGTGCATGTCTGTATATGTGTATATGTGTATATGTGTATATGTCTGTATATGTGTATATGCCTGTATATGTGTATATGCCTGTATATGTCTGTATATGTGTATATGTCTGTATATGTGTATATGTCTGTATATGTGTGTATGTCTGTATATGTGTATATGTGTATATGTCTGTATATGTGTATATGTCTGTATATGTGTATATGCCTGTATATGTGTATATGCCTGTATATGTGTATATGCCTGTATATGTCTGTATATGTGTATATGTCTGTATATGTGTATATGTCTGTATATGTGTATATGTCTGTATATGTGTATATGCCTGTATATGTGTATATGCCTGTATATGTCTGTATATGTGTATATGTCTGTATATGTGTATATGTGTATATGTGTATATGTCTGTATATGTGTATATGTCTGTATATGTGTATGTCTGTATATGTGTATATGTGTATATGTGTATATGCCTGTATATGTCTGTATATGTGTATATGTCTGTATATGTGTATATGTCTGTATATGTGTATATGTCTGTATATGTGTATATGTCTGTATATGTGTGTATGTCTGTATATGTGTGTATGTCTGTATATGTGTATATGTGTATATGCGTATATGTGTATATGCCTGTATATGTCTGTATATGTGTATGTCTGTATATGTGTATATTTGTATATGCGTATATGTGTATATGCCTGTATATGTCTGTATATGTGTATATGTCTGTATATGTGTACATGTCTGTATATGTGTATATGTCTGTATATGTGTGTATGTCTGTATATGTGTGTATGTCTGTATATGTGTATATGTGTATATGTCTGTATATGTGTATATGTCTCTATATGTGTGTATGTCTGTATATGTGTATATGTGTATATGTCTGTATATGTGTATATGCCTGTATATGTGTATATGTCTGTATATGTGTGTATGTCTGTATATGTGTATATGTCTGTATATGTGTATATGCCTGTATATGTGTATATGCCTGTATATGTCTGTATATGTGTATATGTCTGTATATGTGTATATGTCTGTATATGTGTGTATGTCTGTATATGTGTATATGTGTATATGCATATATGTGTATATGTCTGTATATGTGTATGTCTGTATATGTGTATATGTCTGTATATATGTATGTCTGTATATGTCTGTATAAGTGTATATGTCTGTATATGTGTATATGTCTGTATATGTGTATATGTCTGTATATGTGTATGTCTGTATATGTGTATATGTCTGTATATATGTATGTCTGTATATGTCTGTATATGTGTATATGTCTGTATATGTGTATATGTCTGTATATGTGTATGTCTGTATATGTGTATATGTCTGTATATGTGTATATGTCTGTATATGTGTATGTCTGTATATGTGTATGTCTGTATATGTGTATATGCCTGTATATGTGTATATGCCTGTATATGTCTGTATATGCGTATATGTCTGTATATGTGTATATGTCTGTATATGTGTATGTCTGTATATGTGTATATGTCTGTGTATGTGTGTATGTCTGTATATGTGTACATGTGTATATGTGTATATGCATATATGTGTATATGTCTGTATATGTGTATGTCTGTATATGTGTATATGTCTGTATATATGTATGTCTGTATATGTCTGTATATGTGTATATGTCTGTATATGTGTATATGTCTGTATATGTGTATGTCTGTATATGTGTATATGTCTGTATATATGTATGTCTGTATATGTCTGTATATGTGTATATGTCTGTATATGTGTATATGTCTGTATATGTGTATATGTGTCTATGTCTGTATATGTCTGTATATGTGTATATGTCTGTATATGTGTATATGTCTGTATATGTGTATGTCTGTATATGTGTATATGCCTGTATATGTCTGTATATGTGTATATGTCTGTGTATGTGTGTATGTGTATATGTGTATATGTCTGTATATGTGTATATGTCTGTATATGTGTATATGCCTGTATATGTCTGTATATGTGTATATGTCTGTATATGTGTATATGTCTGTATATGTGTATATGTCTGTATATGTGTATATGTCTGTATTGGAGGGGGAGTTGCTTTTAATCTAGTTGGGCATGTGTATAGTGTGTACATAGGTAGAGTGACAATAAAAGACATTCTATTCTTCTATAAAACAAACAAGGCAGTTTACGCATTAATAAAGGGGAAGAAACAACATAAAGGACCGAGAAACAGTGCGGATTTTTGAACAATCGAAGCAGAGGAGACGTATTCCACATGCAGGAGATGTGTGATACAAATTAGCGGCTGTGGCTGGATCTTCTCAAATTTGGACAAAGAATTTTCATGCACTATTGTGTAAAAAGGGGCTGGCTGGCAAGATAGATAATACACTAAGGAGTGAAAAGGTTTAGTAATAACAATAGCTGCTAGATAGCTGAGGCATTCTGAGTTCTGAACATATTAATAGGAGTCTGGTCTGGTGAAGATATATGGACTTAAAAAACAGATGATAACTATGGGTTAGGGTTAGTTTTAGGAATAGGTGTTCAGATTAAGATACATTTTTGGTCAGGTTAAAGGTTTACTGCACAACTTTTCTGGTGGAGGACCCTTACCTTCTTGTCTCTTGCTTCGTCCAGAATGCTCCACAGCATTGCAATAAACGAATCTATCTCCATGGAGACAAAAAAGTGACACCATCAAGCCAACTTACATGTCAGATCCGACTTATGTGTGTTTTTCTAAAGCATTAAAAACACTTATAATTAAATAAACGCAAGATAGATAAGTTTAACGCTACTGTGGAACATTTCAGACAAAGCAATAACATCACTGTGGGAACCAAATCTGGTGGCAGACCCTTCACCAGAAAAGTGACACAATGCACCTTTAATGAATCAGGTCTGGGCAGAACTGCATTGGTCAAATAAAAGGCAAAACACAGTATGGATGGAAGAACAGTGCAAAAGTAGCAGTGCAAATAGATAAAGTATTATTGTTATTTAAAGTGACAGGTATGAAGTCCAACAGTAGAGGTGTGCTCAAGCAGTCATGTATAATTTATATCATAATGTACGGAAATTTAGCCTGAAGCAAATGTTTTATGCCTAGAGGGAACTAGTGATGGGAGAGATATTAATGTCAAAGACCCTTCAACGCTCATGTTCACTCGATACCTCCAAGTTGCTAATGATGCAGTCTATGATGGACAATGGGAAGGTCACAGTTGCCATTGGTAACCCTATCTGCTGGACTTTTAGTGTTCAGACTCTAGTCCATTACGGGTGCCTAGTTTCTCCATCCCCTCAGTCACAGTTGAACCTGTCAGGACAAATCTCTTTCACTCACATCCGCAGGTAGCTTGGCTCTGTCGTAGGAAATTGAGAAGTTAATGAGCAGAAATGGGGGCTCTTTGATTTCTAGCCTGTCCTCCCAATACTGGAGCCGCTTTTTGTCTCAATGTTCTCAAAGTCTGATGGAAAATGCCATGTTTTTGCATGGTAAGCGTAAGAGTTGTTTGTTGCGGATAAGTTTGAGACGGATTGATTTTGCAGCTGGGAAAAATACAGACAATTTAATTAAGATTTTTATTAAAACTACATAGTTATTGATGGGTGTTGATAAATAAGGTAAACGAGTTCTCTGTAGCTTTTTCAGGTTAAATTAGAAATGATTGCCTCTTTTGTCATGCTTTAACAGCTTTTTTGGCCTTTTTAAATGTTAGGTTTTTTTTTTATTTATTGCTGATTGAAAATTCTGAGGACTTTAGTTTAGATTCAGAATATTTATATATCAGCTTTCTAACCAGCTAAAGAATCTATAAGTAAAACTGTCAAGCATTAAGTCTGTTCTCTATTTTTATATAGTAAAACGCATGTGGGTAGATGCTCTTGTTCGATCACTGGAACTGACGTCACCAGAGTTCACTTCCACAGCTTCAAATATCTCGGGTGAAAAATAGAGAAGAAAGATTTTATATTTTGTTTGTTTATCAGAAAATCTTGCAAAACCTTGATGTATGCTAATCTAGTGCCAGGTCAATTAAAGCTGTTGAAACACAGGGGTTGTCCCTCACTCAGAGCTCTGTACACATTACAATTTGTTCAGCAACCTTGGACATTCTTCTGTTTGTAAGATTAATGAAGGGTATTTTCCAGGACAAGCACATAGAAGTGAGGCTTTGAGTGAGATGCATTTGGATGACACGATTCAGAAAGTAGCTTAGCCCAAAAACTCTGCCACATCACTCATCCCTCCACGGCCTTGGACAAAGCTCTTTTATTGTACTGCTTGATTAAACTGCAATCCCAGTGGGCACATGACATTAGTCTTCTCTGTAGCGCCACTAACAGAAATATGTGTAAGAGTCACTGTATAATACATGCAAGCTGAAATGCTACTTTCTCTGTGTAACGGGGGCAGGTTCATAAGGTCTGTGTCATAATAAAGCTTCATAACATCCGTCAGAGCCTCCGGGGGGTCATCTGGTCCTTGGTCTATCGGACACAACATGTGATACTGTCATAGAGGGTCAGCAAAACATACACAAGACAGATAGTGGGTACAGATATTGTGCGTCCCTTGTGGTTAGCAAATAATAGGTAAAAACTTTAAAATTATTAAAGATACTTCATATCAACTGAGTATGATTTGTTTTCCTTCTTTCTTTCTTTGTTTCTTTTGGCTAGCCCCTTAGATGCATCATCTCTTTTTCAAGGGAGACCTTTCGATTCTTACTGTGATGTGTACAATAGTAAATAACAGCATCTTACCATTTTCAGAGCACTGTATTAAACCAGTGAAATAAATATCAATGCATCAGTGTACGACAGTCATGTGATTAACAGTAAATTAATTGCATTTAGTGTGTGTAATTAGAGAATGAAAAGTACCAGCATTTCCCCAGTTAACATGTACAAATAATTATTCCAATTACATGATTATTAATAGCAGCCTAATGTGTAATAATACTCATATGGGCACGTAGTCATCTGTCCTCTGTGTCCTCTGTACTGTCATTCAAACACTGCTCTGCCTTACACACACACACACACACACACACCTCTGCTGCTGCTGGGATAAGATACATAACAGACGCATCCATAGTCATTTATAATAAGTCACTTTACAGCCACGCTATTGCAGAGGGGAAATTGAACAAACAACCTGCGTTATCTGTCACCACGCGACCCAGTTCAAGTTCAAGAAGCTGCTGTCAGGTACAATTGACTGCACCGCTGATATATTAGACCTTAATGGTAGCGGAAAAAGGCGCCCAGTAACGATTACCTTTGCTGGGCATGTGAAGGTCCCACTGAGGCCAGATTGCAGAAAGGAAACAAATGATTTTCCTGAAGCAGCATCTTCCAGCTCAAAAAGAGACTTGCACCTGAAACAGATACTGGAGCATTAAAGCCAGTGATTTGATAGGATAGATGATGACTTAAAGCGATTTTATTTGGTAAAGGGGTTTTTATTTGATACAGTATATCCCCTAAGGCAAGCCACTGTCTGCACATTACTTCAAAGCTAGGAACAAATCCACATCTTCATTGCAGTTGGGTTGTATAGTGGTGGAAAGAGTAATGGAAATGTCAAAAAACAAAAAAAACAAACAAAAGTTGTATGTACTCAATTACCATTCTAAGTACTGCTGTCAAAGTTGTGCTAAAGTAAAAGTAAACATGAAAAATACTGCTCAAAGTATTATTATTTGTTATATATATATATATATATTTTTTTTTAGAAATGGTTAAACTTGATATTAAAATGTTTAAAGCTGAATTTATTTGAAACTGGAATCCACTTATTCTCTGGGTTCTCACCAATCAGAGCAGGTGATACAGTGTTTCTGAGTACAGAGAGCAGTAGAGACAGAGGTGAGACAGTTGTGCACTGGAACAATTTGAACCACTCAGTACTGGGAATTTAAATGCAGGTAATTACAATTACATGGCTAAAATTATACTATACAAGTACAAGATTAAAAATCTGCATTAAATAGAAGGCTACAATTTCCCCAAAAATCTGTATTAATTTGTTACTTTTCACTCCTGTTCTCTTAAAGCAAGACACTGCAGGTGAATAGGAAAAACTTTTACATTTGTAGATATCATTTTGAATCTTCTGATGAATGTAAGCAAAAAATTATATATTAATTTTTCATTGTGTACTGTTTTCATATAAAAATGAATAGATTTTATGTGTAAAAATGGCTAAAATGTATTCTAAAAAATATTCAAAACAGAAACATGAAAAGACTTTAAATTCCTTGCTTTGTTTTGTTGATATATTAGATCCAAAAAAATAGACAGAGGGGATTTTAAATTTCTTTTTTAGTATTTCAGTAAACTAGATTTGAGTGAAAATTTGCCCAAAAAAAATAAATCAATCAAATTTCAAATCTAATCTGTAATTTTGTAATTTGCCTAATGTCTCCATGAAGATTCTTAAATTTATTGCTATACTGTGGAACATTCTAGGCGCATCTCCATAGAGACAAGCAGGTAACGGACCCTGCACCAGACAAGTTACACATTGCCCCTTTAAGTTCTGCAATTTTTGTTGTCGGGATCAAGATCTTTTTAATGCATCTCTTATCAAACATGTTGCCATGGAGATATTTATGCATGCCATCTAATTAACACAATAAACTCTCTTAAAGTCCTGGAGGTGATAATTGAGCCATTTAAAGAAGTGGAGGCATGAGAGTGTAAGATCTGTCCACACGTTGTGACAAGACAAAAATACTCATAACACGCAACATGCCAGGGGAGCATCAATAAAAGGCTTTAAAGAAGAAAAAGCACGCCTTGTCTTGCTTACAATTCAATAAGCTGTAAAATGAAAGTTGCAGATTAATGCTAAGAAGCCAGGGCACATGCTAAAGGCGTTAGGGTGTGTAAAATGATATCCACTTACATTGTACCACTGTAATGCCGCTATTATTGCCACCATTAGTCTAAATTATTGACTCACCACGAAACATTTGTGTTGGGCCCAGGCTGAGGGTAGACTTTAATTTATATGTAAATGCACCCACGCCCTGTGTATTATTTGTCAAAACATCACAAATGAGATGTGTGCAATTTGGTTTGCGCTGATGATTACAACAGAGGCGCGAGAAAGATAGAGCAAAGTTGAAAAGTAAGTTGGTGAGTTTGTGGTTGTGGTTGAGGCAGAGTTTATGTGAAAAGTTAAAGGTCCTATATTAAGCAAAAGTTACTCTTGTGAACTTTAAGATATGTTAGAATGTTGTTACCTCCTCAAAACATACCTTCACACATGTTTGAGTAATCCTTTATTATTAGTCTGTCTACATTTCCAAAGCTGAAAATGCTCTGTTCCACCTTGTGATGTCACGTAGTGGTAGTTTTCAAGTGAACAGCTCCCTTTTACTTTTTTGTTTAGTGGAAATGGGCAATTCCAGGCCTGAAATCACCCAAATGATTTTAGGGAAGCTGAATAGAGCTGAGCACTTCCTGTATCGCTACATGACATCACAAGGTGGAACAGAGTGTTTTCCGTTCCTAAATATGAAGGGTTTGTGTTTTAAAATGTGTGAATGAAACAAAACACAACTCCCGGTATGTTTGTGATCAATATTAAACATTATGACATAGATCAATAATATGGGATATGGGTAATGAGTAATATGGGCCCTTTAAGCAATTATTAAAGCACATACAGCACCTAATAAATAAAATGTATTATTATTATTATTATTATTATTATTATTATTATTATTATTATTATTATTATTATTATTATTATTATTATTATTATTATTATTATTATTATTATCGCTCAACATATAAGCTGCCATCACTGGAAATAGGGTGGTTTATAACAAGATCAAGTCAGCCTTTGGTGAGAAATGATTATGTTTCTGTTTATGATTTCTGTCATCATGGTTTCTCCTGAGTCTGCGCTCTCTCATCTCATACAATCATCTCATACAATCATCTTGTACCGATCTGCTCCAAACTGAACCAATGGAAACTAAAGTTAGGATTACAATGCATCTTAAAGCTCTTACTTTTTTGTGGGTGTGTGTGATGTTACTCTATTGGGCCAAAGTGAATCCTCATTTTTCTAGAATACTAATTATTAACCACAATGATTTTATAATTATTTCATATTATTCAGAACATGAAATAATTCTGAAGGCCTTGTGCATTTGGAATGTTTACAGTTCCTACTTCTCATTCATTCTTCTTTATATAAATGCACCACTTCACAACTATTTAAAACTGAAGGTTAGTTAAAATGACAGCTTTTACAAATCTGTTCATATTTATTCATAACTTCTTATCTTTGCATGTTCCAGTCAAGTTATGATTTCACTATTTCTCTGGAAGTGGTAACTGCACATTTGCACAGCATGACCTTTAATCAAGTTGAGATTTTCTCTTTATTTTTAGACACAGACGCAGATACATTTGACATTATCAGAGCAGTAATTGACTGAAAACTTTGCTATATGCTCTCTCTGATATTTACATTTCACTTAGACCTACTAGAACATACCTTCATCATATTATCTTATTGTACGCAAACACATGGCAGAGATATGACAATAAGTTTTGTAAAGCACGGGTACTATTTTGTTTTTGGACTTTTCTATCATGTTACACCACCTATTTGAACATCCTGCAATCGTGTCCAAGGCTCAGCCCACACATGTGTCCCCCATGCTCCCACAGGGACATGATTCATAAATATACAAAAGCATGATCCAAAACAATACACTACAATTTCTCAATGATCCGATTTGTAGTAGTTTCATTAGTGGGATGCACTGTCATTGTGTTGTGACAGCACTCTGAAGGGGGAGTGACTTAGCAAGGGGAGCAAGGGGAGCTGGACTGGGTGTCAAAAACAAACTGAAACATAACATTTTAATCCTCCGTTTTCAGCAAATATGCCATTCTCAAAATCTATGGTAATCTAAATCTGACATGTTATCAATTACTACCCCATAGTAGTGCAATACCCACACCTCACCGGTGCTAAATTTAGTTATGAGTTTTCAGTTTCTGAAAAACTATTGGTAACACAATCATCTCTAACAAGCATTTGTTCAATATTGTTTTGAGTATTACCATACCTGGATGAGTAAAATGCACTTGTATCTGTAAAAACTTTTTTTCTAATATAACAATTCAGGGACTGGTACATAAATTGAATTTTTCGGAACAGAACAAAAACTCAGTTGTGATGCACTAAGAATGTTTGAGCCGAGCTTAGCTGAAGTGAACAAGTCACTTTTCTAACATTGCAATATGAATGAGGAATAGTTCTGAAATAAAAGTGGAGCATGCAGGCAGGGCAAATCTATTTCTGCAAATCATATATCACCACTTTTGAGTCAAATTTAGTCTCATTCATCACACTGTTACAAATGGCCCTACAAATGCTAGCTGTTAAAATAGGTCAGACAATGCTAACATTTCTGAAACACAATGTGCTAGCTGTGGGACTAATGTATATCCAGCTACTAAAAGAAATCTAATTAAACATGGCTTATTATATTTCCTATAAATCTATCTCTCTGTATTATCTACTGTGAATATAAACCGGTGAATGTAATTTACTTAAGCAATTACTGCTTCTCTATCCATTCTGTGTATTTTTCATTATCCAGCACATCATTTATGTAGAGCCAGTTATCCAGATTCAGCTGAAATGGGAAAAAAACACACTTTTATCTTTTTTGTGTGTATCACAATTAGTTATCATATTCAGGCAAGAAGGTTGCAGGATCAAATACAGCATGTGTTTTTGGGGTTAGACGCTCCACACCCACTCCAGGTATCCAGCAAGCCAAATCACTGTGCAACAGGAATCCCAAAAATGTTCTTTACTTGTTTATCGTTGAATCTAACACATATTTACTAAAATTGGGATACTTCTCCAACAGTATACGTGTTACTTCCTGATTGACATCCCCCAAAAATGACTTTCCATAAACATATTGAATACTATAGAGCTGCAGTAATGTAGTTGGAACATTTTTCTGCATAATGTATCTGAAGTTAAAGTGGACTTTTGGCAGTGGACCAGTATAAGCTTGGTCCACTGTTCACTCTCTGTTAGCAAACCATCAAAACAATGCACATTTTTCATTTTATATATTAAAAGTCATTAAAATATGATATGCTATCTGTTTATGTCTCAAAATAACACTCTGAGCAGATGATAAAATGAAAAATACTGAGCAATTCTGCAGTTAATAATATACGAGTATAGTCTTTTAAATTAAATCCTGACTTTTTGAGTTTTCTTCAAGTTTTAAGCTTCACTGTTTTCAGTGTTTTTCTTGTGCTGAAAACCATGAAAAAATACAGCTTTATATGTTCATAAGAGTCTGTCAAAGTGAGAGTCTGTGGTTTATCCAATCTAATGAGCTCACTCCGTCTCCTAGAACCTTCTGAGGGCTTGAAAAAAAGTGAAGTCATCTTTGCACTAATAGCACACTGTTACTTTTCCCCGAGCCATAGCACCTGGGCAGGCAGGCTGGTTTTAGATGTTATGTGCTGAGAATATGAACATCATTATTAAGGCTCATCGGGCATGAAGACACAATAAATGCTGAATATAGATGCTATGGCAAATGCACACTGCCTGTCTTCTGTCACGGTGATAATCTTTTTGTGTTAAAGGTGCACCGTGTAACTTTTCTGGTAGAGGGTCCGCATCTGCTTGTTGATTTTTTGTTGTTGCTTTGCCTGGAATGTCCCAGTGTGGCAATAAATTAAACATTCATGCTGCAGTTACTCAATAATATATATGTCTGTATGCATAAATAAGTGTAATGCCATACCATGGAACATTCAAAGCGACATCTCGTGACGTATTCTCCACCAAAAGTTACACAGTGAACCTTTAAAATCTTTAGTAAGTTTAGTTTTAGTGCACTGTTATATTAGTTCCCTTTATTTTTAAGAGTAAAGAAACAAGATGGTGTAATCCTTCATTCCTCTGTAAAGGTAAACCACAGATGGTTCTTGTAGCCTGCTCATTTTCTGGACTTTCTCTCCAATTCTTGAACCAGTTCCAAGGTTTTCTCCCTGTAGGTCTTAGAAACGAGATGCGTAATACCTCATTCGTCTGGAAGTGATGGACCACTCCCAGGAAGGGTAGCTCAAAAGTTATTGTATATTTTGATCAAAGGGTAAAATGGCTGTTCAGTGTCTGTGGACTGTCCCTGAGCTACTGGGACTGCTGTCACCTCTTCTTCTCACTGAAATGGAGTTTGACTGGGTTGTTCCTGCTCTGGATACTCGGGGGACTGTATTAAAAAGGCATTGCGGCGATGTTGACAGGAATACATTTATCGGGATTGTGTCTGCTTTCAGAGAGGCGGCTGGGGCGGCGCTGGCTGCCACAGGTCGCTATTTGATCTGCATATCACCTGAACCGGATAGTCTCGCACCAAAGCAACTCAAGCACACACACAGACACACACAAACACACACACACACACACCCTGCTGTTTTTTAAGATCAAATACAACAAAAAACAACAATTCTCACCGTACAGAAATATATTTACTATGGATTCAATGGAATAATGAAGTGATACCACCACAGTAGCACTTTTCTAAACATTTCTAAGTATTTAAAATGACTCGCTCCCTTATTTTTTCACTCTGGTTTCACTTTATTTCACTATTCCAATTCATTATTTATTTACCATTTCCATGTGCTTATATGTGTGTCTAATGTTCCATAGGCAGACTCTCTCCCATTACAGGCAGTCCAAGCTCCTGGCGACAGTTCACAGGGAAGAGGCTTGACTTCACATGTGGTCATGGGTGGATCCCTCATTATCATACATGAATGGGTGGATTCCTCATTATCATACATGAGGGGACCTGGATACAGCGTTCAAAGAAATAAGAACAGTACAATACCAACCTCATGGCGATGGGTTTTTTTGTGGGTTTCTTTTTACATTGTGCACCTTTAACACAAAGAAAGGTTTAATGTCTATACTTCTTTTGTTCTTTATGTCACATTTTGAGATAAGAGACAATGATTGTAGCACTTAGACTTGGGATTGATGTGGCAACACTAGAAGCAGCTCCATACACCGCCCTTGTCATTATCTTTACGCTTCAAAAGGTAAATTCATATTCGGACACCTCATGTTTCTTCATCACCACGTTTGCGTTAATGGTTTAAACACTCAGCACTTAAACATGAATTACAAGTTAAGCTCCTTTAGATAATCACTGAGTTGTTAACAAGCATATGTTTAACTCTGTTTCTTGTCTTTTTGAGGAGAAATATACCATAAAGTACTTTGTCTAGCACTAACCAGGTCTCGTGTATTGATGCTCCATTTAGTGGCCTCATAAAGCATCAAAGCACCAGTTAGGAGCTGTGAAGCATGTGAGCCTCTGTTTCAGTGTGAAAGCCCATCTGTTTTGAGCAGTGTAATAATGGAAAATGTCCAATAAAGTCTGTAACAGAAGATGTGCGATGCTTGACAAATAATAATTAATCTTGAGTGTTAATGATGAATTTTGAAGACTGCATGGTTTTAGAGATTACACAATATTTCCTTTTTTGCTTGTTTTAAAATCTGATTTGTAAGTGAGTCCATTTTAAAGAGTGAAAGAAGAAAAGAGGGAAAAAAAATAATAATCCTGAAGTTTGAAGACTACATGGTGGTTTTAGAGGTTACATTAGTGCTTTGTCTGATTTCACAGTATGGCTTACACAAAAAAATAAAATAAAATAAATAAATAAATAAATAAATAAATATATATATATATATATATATATATATATATAAATAAATATATATATATATATATATATATATATATATATATATATATATATATATATATATACATACATATATATATATATATGTTTACATTTCTAATCAATGTTATTGCAGTGTTACTTTGGTGTGAGTTCTCTCAGTTTAACCTGCACAGTGGTATTAGGGCAAACTTTGACATCTATTGTGACAGCCAGGTCATTATTGAGAGATTATAAATCAAACATTTAGTCCACATTCATCTCCGGACTCTTTTGCATTTAGATAACCTCTTATGTCCAAGTCAAATACTGGTGTTATTAACATCCTGAGCTCTAATGACAGAGGACGCCCCGTTAATGGAGGGAAATTGTGCTTTTCAGATCCCACTCTCGCCCTCTCCTCTATATAACAGTTTTGGAGAGATTAAAGCCTTGATTTTAATAGGAGTTATTGAGAGTTTTGTTCAAGATCAAGAGTCTGTTTCAGAAGAATATACAAAATTTAAAACTATGACATCTTTGCAGTGGAACATTGGACATTTCTCCTGGCCAAGTTTCATTCAAAAGAAATCACAATCCTTACAACACACAATTAATACTAGTATAGTATAATTAATACTATTACATCAACACATAAAACTATCAACAAGAAAAAAGTCTTGAATTGGTTGGCAGTAGCTCAGTTGGTTGGGAGTGCTTGATCCAAAGATTAGTGGTTTGACACCTGTATTGTTGGTAGAACAGTCAGAACTACTGCTCTATACTGTTGTTGTGTCCTTGGGCAAGCTCTCAGCCCTTCTGGCCCCTAGCGTTCACTGGTGCATACAACATATGTGAGTAAATAGGTGAGTGGTTTATTTATTTTATTTATTTATTTATTTATTTATTTGACAGGGACCGTGTACATTAATGGAAATTTCTGCAAATGCACCAGATTTAGTCAGAAGACTAATTTTTATCTGTAGTCCCTGGACAGATGTTACATTGTCACCCTAAAAGAAAACAGGTTAAAAATCTATGTATATATACAAATCTATTTACAACCATTTGAACACAAACCATTCACACTTAGACAATAATGGCAAAACAAACATTTAAGAACCTACAGGACTTGACATGAACTAAAACATGAGACAACACAACCACAAAGAAAGTCAGTGTGCACAGAGTTGGTTCTCAACTAGCCACTTTTTAAAATTACTTTTAAAACATATTGTACAATGTTGCTTCTCTAATAGTGATTGGTAATGAGTTGCTGTGACTGAAAAGGATGAGTGTCCAAAAGAGCTCCTCCTGAGTGGGACTATGCAGTCCCCTCTAACTGCCCCCGAGTGACCCGCCATGTGGAAGATCTTATTAAAACAAACTGTGTGAGTGGGGGAGAAGATAGACCATTTATGACTTTAAACAGAAGACAGAGATTTGTTAATTTGATCATATTGTCCCAGTTTGAGTTCCTTAAGCATTGCACAGTGATGATAATGAATTGGTTTCCTAACAAGTTCCTTGATGTGGAGCAATTTGAGAGCCTTGAGGGTAGAAAAGCAGTATATAAATCTGACCACATAGACCAGTGAATAACGTATGGCTTATGTATACAACAAACTATAATGTATCAATAGTTGACATTGCATATATGCCAATCTAGTCTAGTGCACATTGTGAGCGTATAAGAATAGTACAATAGTAGTGGAAATAATTGTGAAGATGATCAAATAAAAGCACTATAATAGTAACAAAAGTATATTTTTGGTTAAGAAAATGTCCCACTCCTACCTAAAAATATTCTACAATTGCCACTTATTTCTTTTGTGAAATGTAAATGTAAGACTTGCAGTGCAGCTGTAAATAACAAGTCCAAGCCACGCACGCCTCTCCAATCAATCCCATCAAAATTTTCCAACATTTTACTGATTTTAGCATTGATATGGTCAAGGTGGTTATTTAGTTTCTATAGGAATTAATTTGGAAACAATCCTTAAAACTCCACCACAGTAGATTTCAGCCAAAAAATACAAGCTGTGGCTACAATAGTAACTTACCATCACCAAGTGTGGAGCGAATGAATGATGCTCTGTAAAGCGTCTTTGAGTGTCTAGAAAAACACTATATATAACTGACCCATTATTATTAGTACTGGTTGTTGTTAGTTTTACTGTGGCAGCAAAACCCCACTATGGTATGTTGTGAGAAGCACTTATAAACTCATTGCAGTGAATAATTAGGATGCTTAGAACGCATAAGGTAAGTGAAAAATAATGTTGGTCCACTGCAAACCGTTTCACATTGACTAGTTCAGTTTTCACATTGTTAGGACAGTAAAAATCAGGTGCAGCGCCTTTAATCATGAGTCATTTGAAGGTGTGACCTGGTCAAACCATTTGAATTGAATACCTCAGAGGAAATGATGGCATTGCATTGTATGATAGCCATGTTTATCCTGATCAATAGTACAACCTCTTTAGCAATACTAATTATTCTGGTTTCAAACTACACCTCACCTTGGGCGTCTGTCTGGCCTTGGTCCTTGTCCCACCTGAAAAGAGACTTTGCATGACTTTGATTAATTGCTCCCATCAAAGTTCACAGGCTCGATGGGCCCTCAGACGCCTGTGGGCCCTCGGGAGTATCAGTTTAACCCAGCAGAGTCTGAGTAGAGCTGGGGAGGCTACAGTAGAGCTGCAAGGGAGAAGGGGGATTTAGCCTTTTGTCAGGGTGGAGGTTTAAGAGTAGCTCACAGCCTACTCCAACAGGGAGATTCATTTATTTATTTTTTGGATTATGGTAAATATTAGGCAGAAAAGTGAACTAAACTTATGTATGCATTTTTTTTTTACTTATTTGGAACTGACCAATCTTTAAACAAGGTCGACTGTGCCCTGTACTAATAGCATTGTGCTGTCTGGTGATTCTAAAGGGAATCCAAAAAAACAGACATGCAGCCTGAAGGAAGAGAAGGTGAGACGAACACAGAATCAGCTGACACATACACGAGCCAAGACACATCATTTCAAGCAGAACATTTTTAAGACAGTATGTAGTAGAGTGGATTTAAAACGATGGGGTCAGACAGCAGTAATGTAGATAGCATCCAGTGGTGTGAGAGTACAGCAGAGCCAAGCCGGTCAAATGATTAATTACAAATGATAGTCCAGTATGAGCATACTCCATTATCTGTAAAGACAATTCCTAGAAAGAAAAAGAGTTACTGCCAAACACCAATGAATCCAGTTATTGTGCTTACGTGTTTACATTTGAAAAACATCATACACAATAGAAGAGCAGATGTCTTCAGAATACCTATACCACCGGATGGGAAAGAGCCTTGGCTTAGCATGCCTTGGTCTCCTGAGAGTGCAGTTAGTTTTGGCCTCTCCATGCCTGAGTGGATGGTGGATCTGACAGCGCAGCTTTCCATAGATCCCCTTGTGGTGAGAGTCTGGAGGATAGAGGCTCCTGTTTCCATGAGAACCACACACAGAGGGATGAGCAGCTCCGGAGCAGGTCCCAGAGCCACAGCACACCTGCTGTCCCTGCTGCTCCGACTGCTTAAGGCCAGACAGACGTTTAGACCAGGTTAGGCCAAGACAAGATGACCAAGACATACACTTATTTGCACTTGTGTTTCATGTTTTATAACCTAAAATATTTTATAGGAAAAGTGCTTATACACAATATTTGTCTGTTGCCCTGTAGCAGCCGATAATGTAATAATGGCCAATAATGTAATAACTGCCTATAACGTAATAATTTTTATATAATAAAACCAATAATGTAATAACTTGCCAGTGATGTAAGAAAATGTCTGAAACAATAATGTAATAACCTGATGCCAATAATGTAATAACATTAACATATTACATTATTCCTTAGTTATTACATTATTGGCTAGTTTAATTTAAAAATCTTTAAAATGAAAACTACAACCACTAATGTAATAATTTCTTCTATATCACTTAATCAAAGATGTATTTATTAAATTAAAAGTGTCACTACATTAGAATGTATTGTTACTCTTGTCTCTTTCAAATAGCTGTTACAAGAACTGGTCGCACTCTTTTCTTTACATAACTGTCACTCTCAATTAGCAGCCCGAATTATTTATCTAGCCATATCCTGTCATACTCTGTACCTGGGGAAGGGGGGCAGTTATCAGCAGGCTTCATTACATCTGTGGCAAAATGTGAAAAAGGTCATGATTCATAGTGTTTACTTGAAAAACAAAAGAAATACTTTTCTTGTATCTTATATTTAATGGAAGATTATGTAAAATGTTCATAGAGTTTAGAGCAATGTCAAAGTTAAATCTTGCTCACCAAAACTGGGAAAATATGGAACTCAAATTCTTTCAAGCAGTACTAGAGCAGAGCCTGTACAATCTGCACTGTGTCTGTACCATATAAGAATGGACAGAGCCAAACAGGAAGTGCTCCAGGAGGCTCTTCTGGCTCCTTCTGACCCTGGCTCCAATTGACTCACATTAGGATCTTGTGGCTCCTCTGTCTGTACCTGCTGCTGTGGCCTCGTCATTTTGGTCTTAAAATGTTCGTATGAACCTGCTCCATTTTTTATTCTGAATTTTTTTTCACAATTTTGCCTGTCAAAAATTCCTAACATAGAGCCTGGCTCCAGATTCGCTCCTGTAACCGTTAGCATCACAAGCCTCATTTGCAGGCTCCATTCACACTGGAGCCTGTGATATTAGCCTTAAACATTATATGTCTAATGCTATTTAATATGAAGATTTCAGTGTTTCCAGTCATTTCTTTCTTTTATAGAAAGAACTATATATAGTTCTCTTATACTTATTTGATGGAAAATATAAGCCTGGCGAAATGAGCTGCCTCTACCCAAATTCATATAAAAGAGTAACCCTATAGTCATGAGCTCTGGGGAATGACCGAAAGGACGAGATTGCGGATACAAGCGGCACAAATGAGTTTCCTCTGCATAGTGGCCGGGCGCTCCCATAGAGATAGGGTGAGGAGTTCGGTCACATGGGAGGAGCTCGGAGTAGAGTAGTTGCTCCTTCAAGTCAAGAGGAGCAGCTGAGGGGAGGGCATCTGTTCTGATGCCTCCTGGACGCCTTCCTCAGGAGGTGTTCCGGGCATGTCCCACGGGGAGGAGACCCCGGGGAAGACCCAGGACACTCTGGAGGGACTGACTCTGGGCCTGGGAACACCTCGGAGGAACTGCTGGGGGAAGTGTCTGGGGCGAAGGAAGTCTGGGAGTCCCTGCCATAGACCATATATAAAAGTGGACTAAGCGAATGTAACATCACCCACAGCGTCAGCGCCGCTCAAATGAGGCTCGTGATGCTCACAGTTACAGGAGCAATTTTGGAGCCAGGCTCTATGTTATGAAGAGGATTTTTTGTTTGACAGTTTGACATTTAAGTTGTCGGCTATTTTATATTTGTTATTTTTTTATCTCTCACATCGGGAGAAGTGGGTGGACGGCGTAGCCCTGCGTACCACGCCCGCTACACCACTGATCATTTGACTAGCTTAGCTATTGTCTCAATACTGACACTTAGAGATGTTATATTTAAAGTTACATCCCAGTATAAATCAAACCGTCCTGTCTGTCTGAACCAGTATCTCCTCCACCAGACAAGAGGTCACCAGCTCGGCTGCTGAAATCAGATAGATGAAGGGTGCAACAGGCCAAAACACATAATATACACATAAAGACAACAAAACATAAGATGAGGGCTGCAGTTTATATGGGAAAGGGAATAATCAAGCTGGATTACTGTTAGTGATAAAAGTATTTGAAATGATCATGATTCCTCAATGTCTGTGACCAGTTCTTTTAACAGCTATTTGAAAGAGACAATGGTAACAATACATTCTAATGTAGTGTGACACTTTTAATTTAATACATAAATCTTTGATTACGTGATATAGAAGAAATTATTACATTAGTGGTTGCAGTTATTTCATTTTAAAGATTTTTAAAAAAATTAAACTAGCCAATAATGTAATAACTAACCAATAATGAAATATGTTATTACATTATTGGCATCAGGTTATTACATTATTGTTTCAGACATTTTCTTAAATTTTCTTACATTACTGGCAAGTTATTACATTATTGGCCATTATTACATTAAAAATTATTACGTTATAGGCAGTTATTACATTATTGGCTTTTTTACATTATCGGCTGCTACATGCTCTCTGTTAGCTAAGATGAGAAGTAGGCAGACCAAGCCTGTGTTATTACTCAGTGAGCTTGTAATGACTCCAAATAGTATTTAGTTTTCATTGTGAATATTGGGTCCGAAGCGGCACATGTAATGTATTATCTTCCAGGGGAATCTAGTACTAATGAACTCTGGCTCTTCTCTGCACTGCAGCACTATGAGAACATAGGAAAAAACAAATAGTATGAGAATTACCAATTCCACCGACTGCAATTAACCAATTATTGGCTTTGATATACTTTGTGATAAACTGCCACATTTCCAGTGATGACAACCTGTGGAGCCACTATGTTTCATAAAACAAAGCTAGCATGCTAACAACATCTACTTCATGTTTATAGATGCACGGCACTCAGGTGAAGATTGAGAGACATAGAGAAGTGAAATGAATGCAGAAAAAGCTGACAATAAGATGGATATAGTTTACTCTAGCTTTACTCATATCTCACACTGGCACAAACCTGAACATTTTGTGATGAGATCAGCTTTATAATTAAAAATTGTCATCAGTTGCTCACATAGAAGACCCCAGACCTGGACCAGCAGGAAACTGCACTTAGCCAATGGCCATAACACTAACCAAAGACTGTGGGGAAGTAGATACCTAATATAACTCAGATGCCTTCAGCACGAGGAAATATTCAAACTCTTTAGAAAAATAATCAAATCAAATCATTTAAGGGCATTCTTTCCACTCAAGTTGAATTTTTAAAAAAGTCTCCAACATGCTGATCTGTTCATTTTTATTAGCACTTGGATTAAATGAAACCAATGTTCAGAAGTTGTTTCCTGTCTCAGTCACAGGTGGCCTGGTTTTCACTTGGACTGAAACGAGAAAGTAATTTGTGCTTAGTGTCTCGGGGCACTTGTATGCCTACAGCTTAGATTTGGACATTGATACTTAATTTTGGACATTTCTTAGAGATGCTCTGCCAAGACACAATCCCGGAGAGAGTAGAACTAGAGAAATCAATGTACACCTAACACTTTTAAGATGTTCAATCCCCCTGTTGGACTGTTTTGATGATGAACTTCATTTATCATTGTTTACCTTGTCAATAGTATACCAAGTAACATGGCTATCTGTTGTCTTCAAGGTAAAACGAACAGAAAGAAAAGCAAGTGTATGGGTTGCCTTCTTCTTACAATGTGTTTCTGGTATGTGCTAAGTTTACCCTGTGTAAGAATGCACAGCCTGTACACTGAATGAGAACAACCTCTTTGTGTAGTGGCCTCAATTATAGAGGCTATTGGAACATGTGATCCCTATGGAACTTTCACTAAGTGGAGTCCACTTCAGAAAAACTCATTAGGAAACGAAAGTGTCCAAGACTTGATTGATGGAGTCCACTCAGCTCACACTTCTACTTATCTGACTTTAGAAACTAATTCATGGTCGATGATTCTATGTGTACAAAGTGGTTAACTATAATATTGCAGTCAAGCTAAAGGGAATTTTTAAAGCTTTACAATTCAGCCAATGTAGATGGTCCCGGCTCCTCCTCCTCGCCCGGCTCCTCCTCCTCGCCCGGCTCCTCCTCCTCGCCCGGCCTCCCCTCCTCCCTGGCTCCTTCCCCACCTGGGTAGCTGTGGCCATACCGAACTGGCCCACGTGCCTGGACATCTATAGCCTGTCCGTCCATGGGAGTGGATCCCTCCTTCACTGTAGTTCTCCCCGAGGTTTTTTCTTTTTCCCAGGACCCTGGGTTTTTTGGAGTTTTTCCTTGCTGAGAAGGAGGGTCTAAGGACAGGGGATGACTGGACAATGTTTCATTTGCTGCTTTACATGAATGTTGTTTATTCCTGTTTTGATATGTCTGTGTGCATGTTTGGCTCATCCATATCTTGGAACGCCCTTAGAGGCAACTGTTGTTGCGATTTTGGGCGCTACAAAATAAATTGAATTGAATTGAATTGAATTGGTAGTGTGAGAAATATGTTGAAATAAAATGTTTCTATCAGGACATACTGTCGTAATTTAAACATCAAATTTACAAAGAGCCTTCACTGTGAAATCACATTAAGGACAAAGGCTGTTTTTTCACACCTGTAAAATCTTAGCCCACATTTCAGATTATGCAGTTAGTGTCTGTTCAAATGCACTTTGTAAAACTAAACCAGATTTTATTTTTTTGCGACTACTTCCAAAGCAACCAGATCAGGTTTGTTCCATGTCCCCAGGAGATGAAGACACAATAGAAAACTCATATGTGGTTTATCCACGCTTATCAAGTCATATCTGCAGGTACATAACATAGTCTCTGTGACCTTTGATCGGCATTATCTTTTAATATCTGAAGGTGTCTCAGACAGAGCTGGTACATAGCAGGGAAACGTGTCAAAAAAATATGTGCAGAGCTCATACCTCAAAGAAAATGGCAGATCATATTGTGGTCAGGAGTATGTAGCTCGAGAATGATCCCAGGGTGCATTACAATTTAGAAAACAGGAATTTCTAAATTATTAAATTACTAAAATCTTTTTATTTAATTATTTTTTTGCATTCACCAGTTTACCATAATTTTATTTAGGATTACATTTTTTTACTTTCAAAACATGACCTGTGTCCCAAGATACGAGGTAGACATTTACTTGTAACAATTGTAATGCTGATTTATTCTTGATTATAAAAACACTGGACATGTTGTTCTTGTTATAATTTGATGTTTTTGTTCTTAAGGTTATTATCCAATCAGAATGCAGAATAAAAGAGCTCTCTCTGATGTGAATCCTCTGTACCTAATCCCCAGAATCTGCAGCCAGTCATAATCAATGCTAGTGCAGCCTCTGCAGCTCCTCTTTCATGAGGCTTGTCCATATACTGAGAGTATGTCCTAATGTTAGTTTTCAGTGATTGTAATACCTTTTTAAATCAGTTAGAGTGCAGGCTACAGTCCTTTATAATCAGATGACAACAATCTTGCCTTTGAGGATATATAAGGCAGTGAAAAATCATTTCAGAGAGAGAAGACATTGAGGTGCCATTTTATTTAATGTGGATTGAAAATATTAACTTAAAACAAGTCTAAACCTCTGCCCTTCACCTCATATAGGCATTTTCAAATGTTGTGATATTAATCTTAACCTAAAAATTTGGGTTAATATCACAGCATTAGTGGATTATTACAGCGTCACCAATGTATACATCTTGGTGACTTGTTAAAAATGGGTTTTCACATGTTCACGTGCACAGTTAAAGTTGCCTGCTTTTTGTGTTTGTGTTTAATTTGATCAAAGAACTGCAATGCAAACAATTTATCCATGTTTTTTTCCAGTGAATATGGTTTGTAGCATCTGCCTTTGAGGATTACATATATGCTCATTTACAAAAAAATAACCAGCTATAATCACTTGAATGCAGTCTCCAGAGTACAGAGACAATGATGTGGCATTTTATTTTATTTTAATTTTTTTTTGTATTTCAGTTATAAAGTTTGATTTCTCCAGACTATACACTTTCCCTGTTTATTCAGTGTGTAATGTTGAACTTTGGTGTCTTTGTTAAAGGCTGCCGGTGCAGAAGGGACAGGCCATGCCTCCTCATCTGCCTCCCTGATTAGTGAAGCTGGATCAGGGCACTGTTGTCATGACGATAACTCTTCACCTGAGACAGACTTAACTACAGCTATACCAGGAAACTTGTACCCAGCCATTCACTATGTATAGGAATAGCTGCATGAGTCATGACAAAATTGTAATTTAATCTTATTTGAATATTTCACATGTTAAGTGGACCATGCATCGCAGTGATCTTTTGTTTTGTTTGCTCTGAGACACCATCATGTTTACAAAAAAAGAAAAGTTTTGAACCCATCGCTGTTTAGATTGTTGCCTCCTCTACCTTATTGCTTCATCTTGATAGATTTAAACAATCATTTTATATTCGACTACTAGTTATTAATGAATAGTTAAATACTCCTTTGCACTATTCAACACAGAAAGCAGTTATATTTGTTTGACAACCGCATCATTCTTCTGCAGAATTAGAATAGCCTGCCCTACTCCCGTGGTTTTGTGCCCTTGTGTCTCCCATTGAGAGCAAGCAGGCCTCAGCATAAAGCACATTTTATCAGTGGAGTGGCATTTGCCTGGAAATCATTCACCGATATAATTACGAATCGACAAAAAGCAATTTGTACAGTTTCTGCATTGAGCTGAATCAATATGCAGCGGCCATCTTTCTTTCAACAATTTAGGTCTTAGGGTTGTTCACAGTCTGGAGTCCTATAACCACACATCATTGTTTATGTTTTTCTGCTTTGTTTATTTCTGCTTTTCTATTGAACTGGCTTTTCCTTTAACTCGATATGTGCTCCCTAAGTGGGGCTTACCAAATCAATCTTACATCTCAGCCATAGATTAAAAGGATGCAGGTTAGCAGACTGGAAAAGCTCTAGGTGGCTGTCATGTGAAAAGGTGCACACGCAATTTTAAAAGCATATTGGTCAATAATGTGTTTGGCATCTTTGTTGGACAATTTGAATTTACACTGCTGGTTTTTACATGTAGTGTCACTCTGTATTTTACTCAAGCATGTCACTGTTCTTTGTTTCTCAAGATATCGGCATTAGTGGCATTGGTAAGTAAGTATATAAGTGGATTTCCTATTTGCAATAGAAAAGCTTTATCAAGTTTTAAGTTTTGCATGCAGGCCTATTTTATTTGACACAGGTTAGACGTTCTTCCTCTGATCAAAGAACAAACAGTTGCCCAAGCTTATATATCCCTAGGCAACATGACTTACAAATAAATATTACATTGTTGTTTACATGGCTAAGGCTGCAGTAAATGGAGCATTGATAAATGTGAACTATCCATCTTGTTCTAAGATCTTTTCACTGGCTCCCTGTATATTTTAAAATTCATTTCAAAATTGTAGTGATTGTTTATAGAAGTCTTATGGCACCTTCTTAACTGAACACCTCAAGCCGCATGTCCCATTGAGAGCTCTGCACTGTGCAGATCAGCACCTCTGAGCTGTCTCGAGGACAAGGCTGATGACCAGAGGAGAGGGTCACACCACAGCTGTGGAAGATCTTAACTTTGCACATCCGAACAGTACAGTCACTGCAGCATTTTAATTCTCTGCTTAAAAAGCACCTTTTCTTATTGACATTTGATATGAGTTAGAGAGAGTGACATCATGGTGTTATATTATACTGTATTTTCACTGTGTTGTTTCTTTATTTTTGAATACTTTTATGTTGTTGTATTATTTGGCTTGCTTTGACTGTTTTAAATGTGTTTTAAATGCATGCCTTGCATGAAAACTAAAATGTAAGTCTAATAAGTCTATATCTGAAATAAAATTATCTGTGATTTCCAAAGTCTTCTGAATCAAACTATTTTCCTATTTTCTTGCAAAAGTACCAATTACCCACTCTTGACTGCTGAACTGTTCGATAATGCATATGTCATATACAGTGTTGCAGAATATTTATCCTTAAAACCTAAAACAACAGTAACGGGTGGAAAACACAAAACATTTTGCCAGATGTCCATATCGTTTAGACGGCAATGATGTTTTGGGGGGTTGAAAGTGCAAAAATCTGAAATCTTGAAAACACTCCACCCTGTCGTCGCCGTGTAAATGGTTGAAAAAGGGAAAACTGTGTTTTCGTGGGCATGGCATAGAGATTACATCACTAGCACGAGTCAGTTCAGGAAAAAAACATGGCAGAGCTTCAACTTGAGTTTTACACTGGGGTGTAATGGGCATGGTACACGGGGGTACGGCATCCACCCACTTCTCCCGACCATAGATACATGGGATATAAAAAAATAACAAATATAAAATAGCCTACAACTTAAATGTCAAACTGGAGCTATTGGCAATGGTGAAGACACCTGCATAGGTCATATAAACCAGGACTAAACCAGGTCTAAACCTAAACCAGGTCTAAACCAGGTCTAAACCAGGACTAAACCAGGTCTAAACCAGGACTAAACCAGGTCTAAACCAGGACTAAACCAGGAGGTGCACTTGTGTAGACCGTGGGTCGGGTGACCAGAGGTGAAAGGACCGGCGCAAAGCTCTGCGCCCTACGGGGCTAAATGCAACCGTTGCCTGATCGCACTTTACGGACACTCTGCTCTGCAGACTCGGGTTCTCTCTCTCACTCTCAAGTCCAAGATTAGTCCTGGTTTAGTCCTGGTTCATTTATGCATTAGCCCTGTTTTAGTCCTGGTACCGTCCTGGTTCGGTCCATATGCGGGGTAAGTCCAGAATCTCGATCGATGTTTCTTCTGGGATGGGCACACAAACTGAAGTTCTCAGAGTTTGAGCTGCACTGTAAAAATGACAACTTGAATTTGTTCAGTTTACTACACGAGTTTTGCATCCACAAACAATAAAATTACCAATTGCATCTTACACTGTCTCAAGTGAGTCATTTCAACTCACTTTTGGAAGTTTCTGATAAAAAGTTGACCTTAATTAAGATTTTGAGTTGGCATAATATACAAATCACAGTAGACGCTTATTTAGGACCAGGTTAACTAATCTGCGCATGCTCACTTGAAATCTCGTAGCAATCTGCTGCAACGGGGTCGCATGAGGAGTTTCTCAGGGGTTTTTCTTCGTTTGGAAAAGACGGTGGCTGAGTGGCAACACTCAGGCCTCACAGCAAGAAGGTTGCGGGTTTGATCCCCGGGTCGCCCGGGCCTTTCTGTGTGGAGTTTGCATGTTCCTCCCCGTGTCTGGATGGGTTTCCTCCGGGTACTCCGGTTTCCCCCATCAACCTAAAACATGCAGCACCCCTATGAACTAACATCAAGGACCATGTTGTCCACCCTCCTGTGGGCTCACCACCTACAGAGGGGTTCATAGGGGGGGTCAGGTGCTATGAGTATTGGACAGCAAGCTGCCCCCGCGACCCAGCCGGATTAAGCGGGAGAAGATGGATGGATGGATGGATGGATGGAGTTCAAAAGCTGTACCAATGTAGTTGAAAGTAAAAAATAAAAAAATAAATATTTATTGTGGGTGTAGTAATTTCAACTCAATATAGTAAGTTTTCACAGGGGATAATATGAACTACAAATAAGTTGATAAAATAGAAACAAACTTAAAATGCTTAGTTGGCATAACTTCAAAAGCTTAGTTGACCCAACTTAATAATAGCAGTACTTCAAAACTTAAAAGTTTAAGTTGATACGTACAACTTAAAAACTCTGTGCAGTAAGTTGCCTTGAAAATTTGAGTTGAACTAACTTTTTCTTTTTTACAGTGTGATGCAGCGCAGAGGTGGTGGGAGCCCCGAGAGCTCACCGTTCACGGACTTATGGATTTATGTTCTGTAGGTGATTATGAATTGCTTTAATGTTAATAACATGATTCTGCATCATTTGGCACATTTATGTTTGTACTGGAAGTGATTTTTTTTTTTTTTTTATGAGCAAACAATCTATATGTCTCCTGTGTGTATTTTGGCACGTCAAGTTGAGTATTTAGTGTATGACCACTGGTTATACGCAGGCATTTGGTCTTGCAGACTACATCAGCAAACTGCAAGTTTTGCATCTCTGTGTGCACACAGAATTCTCCACCCAAAATGCTTGTGCAAATGTGGAATAAGAGTGAGAACCAAAATGCAATTTTGTGTTTTTGCTTCAGACCGTTTTGGTGTAAACGTAGCCTGAGTGATGATTTCAAATATTTGTGTCCAATAACTTTCTGCTTTACTCCACTGAGCCTCATACTTTATTGTTACTGCAAAATGAGGCAGCCTTGAGTTTTGGGTGCACTTCAGTTTATGTATTTGGTGCAATGCTGTTTTTTAATGATAATTACACTTTAAGAAAACAAACAGCCCTCTAAACTCCTATTTTGAGATGCTTGTATAGTTTTAGCTTATAAAGTTTTTTTTCCTTTTATTGGGGAGCATTATTGGACATTTTGCAGGAAATCGTTAATATTTATGATAATAATTTCTCATTTATATGGCCCTCCACTGACAAGTTTCAAAAGTGAAGCAAATAAACAAATTATAAAGGAATAACAAGCTTCTCTCACTCTATACTTCACATGGCCCTGGGCGCTTTCCGGTATTTACAATTAGATTTGAAGGGGGGGCAATGTAAGGGCTCTGGTTTCCTGCTGTAGGAGGCAGGTGATTGATAACAGAGCTGTACAGTAAACTGCAAGAGAAGTTTGTTCTATAGGGAAGCTTGATTTAATGCATATGCTAAAGGGGCGCGATTTTCTGGTCTATATGCATCAGATGTTATAATGTTGTTTCCTCATCAAATACACACCAGGAGTTGTGTTTTGTTCATTCACATGTTCAACACACACACAAACACTGTGATGTCTTGTGGTAATACAGGAAGTGCTAGAATCATTTGGGGTCAGCTATGAGTATTGAGCAGCAAGCTGCCCCCGCGACCCAGCTGGATTAAGCGGGAGATGATGGATGGATGGATGGATGGATTTCAGCTCTGAAATTCTTTACTAAACAAAAGGTAAAAGGTAGCTGTTAACTAGAAAATGACCGCTTCCTGACATCACAAGGTGGAACTGATCATTTTGGTGACAGATAAATAATAAAGGGTTACATTTGTGAATGAAAGAAAACCTAACTCCAGGTATGTTTCCATGAGGTAATAACATTATAACATGACTAAAAGTTTGTAAATGTTGTGTAATATACGATTTAACATTGTACAGCCAAACCAAACAATGATATGATTTTATTGGTCAAATGAATGTCAGTACATTAGATATAGATTGTGTTTGCTATGAGAAAAGAGTCTCATCCTTTCAAGATCAGTTTAAATGTAAATGTCGAGAATAAAATGCATCAGTGTGTGTGACATGGATCAGTGAAGTCATTTCAAACACAATTTTCATGCCTTACTGCTTGCACGCCTAACTGTTTTAAAGTATCTGACATTAGCCATCAACATGAATATAAAAAGATGCTAATGTAGGCAGTGTAAATGTGTTATGTGTTGATAAGCCCTGCGTTTTGACCTGTTATGGTTGTCTCTGATAGTAATGGGTGAGAAAAGACAGGAGACCAATTCTATTTTCACCTTTGGCTGTAATAAATGTTAATGTCTCTTTCAGAGTCTCTTGGACATGCCTGACCTTATAGTTTTGTGTTGTGAAAAAGCTTCGACCACATGCCCAGATAATCGCTGTTTCTGCTTTATGCAATGCCTGTTTAGTACTTGTGTTAGCTCACCCACCTCCCTTTAAAACATCAGTTTGACCCACGCAGTTGTTTTAAGGAAACCCGTTTGAGGAGTTGGAGTTAAGTCTGTGCTGTGTGTGAAAAGAAAAAGAAACAAAAGGAAAGGTATAAGACGCAGGTGAGAGTGCGTGATTACAGCTCTGCGGAAACACAAAATAACTGCATATTGAATCATGTCCTCGTATTCAAGAGGAAAGAATCGTCATAGCAATGTATGGGGGAAAACTCTGCCTGGTACAATTTGAATACAGAGGTCAAGAAATCTCATTATTTCCCCTAAAATATTAAACTGATAAATATTTGATGCTGTAAGAAAGGCAGCTGAAACAGTACACAAACAATAAAGAACAAAATGTAGAGGGAATAGTTTTTTAAGGCATTTAAAGGTCAAACCCAGAGTAGATATGACAGGTTCAGTACTAAAAATAATAAAAGAAATAAAACATTTATTCATAATTTATCCATCTAAAGTGGAAAGAACACTGGCTATACACAAAACTTCCTTTGGAGTCCATTAGTAAGAAAGAAATAGACTTATTTGTGAAGGGTCAGCTAATGCCAAACATGCAGTCAAGTGCTGTTATCTTACTCCAGAGTTTATTATAGTCCTGGGCATTGATTGCTCCTGCAGCTCTGTGAACTCCACAGGAGGCAGCAGAGCCATGCGTCAAAAGAAATGCCTTGTTAAAAGGTTTGATGAGGGTAGATGAGGCATTTGTGTGTAAGTATACATTTCTGGAGTGTTTATTGGTCTTAGTATTTTAATCTCAAGACTAATTCATCTAAAATTCAATAAATTAATAAAAATAAATATATCCATTAAAATATTTCTTTTTACTCTCCTGAACAGTGCTTTATCATTTTTAAAGGGTATTAACTGCTAACACGTAACATATTTAGATTTAGACCATGTTACCTTTAATTATTTTTAAAAATCCTATATTCACCAAAACAACATATTAATGTTTTATAAGTTTCACTTTCATTTCTGATGCTCTTAGATAGATAGAAAGATAGATAGATAGATAGATATACTTTATTCATCCCCATGAGGGGAAATTCAAGTTGTCCAGTAGCATAAACATTAAACAAGACACACAAATCTAAGAACCAATTTTAAAAACCTACATAAATAAATACATTTGCAATAAAATAAATGAGTTAATAGTTAAAAGTTACTAACGATAGTAATGAGGTGCACATTAGTCTCCATTCCTTTTACTCTCCGTGCTAAGTCACTCTCCCTTCAGATTGCTGTCACAGCACAATTAGCACACATCCCACTAAAGAAACTACTGCACATGGTATCCAGTTTCTCCAGTTGTTTTGCAGTTTTATATCAAGCTTTTACATATTTATGGAGAATTGTCATGTGGGAGCATGGGTGACGCAGGCTTGTGGGCTGAGCATTGGACAGAATCTTACAGCTAAAACCAGTTCAGACATGTTTTTGATGAGGGAACAATGCATACAAGCTTATGAGTTAATAGTTCAGAGCCAAGCATAGTGGAAAGAGATATTTAATGATGCATTGTAAAAGAGGATTTGGAGGTTAGTAGGTGTGGAATAAAAGGATGGAGAGGGGTTTAGTGCACTTAAAACTTCCTTTGAATTTCTCCTCTGGGACGTTTATCCTAAACACAGACCTTATACCACTCCAACAAAATCTTTTTTTATTACACCATCAAACAGAGTTGTCAAGAGCGTGCAGTCACCCATTCAAACCTCCCAATAACTGTGTAATGCCTTAATGATACACCCAGTCATTTTCTGATTAATTACAGGGAAGATGCTTTAACTCAACCTGTCCTTCGCTGCAGGAAACTCAAGACACTAAATTCAACAGAGCTGTGTTTCTTGCATACAGTATATTGTTAAGACAGGTCACGGTTGGATAACGGTGGAGTAAGCCTCTTCTCCGGCCTGATTAGTTCTGCTCCAGAAAACCACGGAGTGACGAGCTAATTGTGACTATAGACCCATGGACCCTGGCTTCTCAGGGGCTAACCAAACCAAGAAATGAGCCACAAGCATACGGGGCTTACATATGGCCAGAACAGGAACGATATGAAGAAATGCAGTCACCAAATCCCATTCTAACATTGTTTCTGCATTGTAACAGATATTTGTAATGCATTAGTAGTAATATAAGATGCATCTATGACTCCTCTGTTCAATACTATTCACACTCTTAAAAGCAAGGTGGGAGTAGAGTCTTGCCCAATGACACAGTGGCAGTATGCATTGCCAGATGTGGGGATTAAACATGTAACCTTCAGATTAGCTAATCCAAAACAGAATCACATAAGCGCTTTTCTTATTAGTTCATATTGGGCAGTCAAACCTAAAAAGAGAGTAGAAATATTACCCAGTTAAGCCCTTGGGAAGTTTTGCAAGTGAACAGGCTCCAACCTTGGACATTTGCATTTTACGCATTAATGGTTTTCTCCATTGGTAACTATATTCAGATTGTGCTCTTGAACTTTGCCCAAACTCATTTGCTTTTTGGGGCATTTCATGAGCCCACTTTACAGGCCACGTTAGCTTTAATCATTTAGTTAGAATATGTTGTATTACTAGTTTTATATAATCATGTCTAAAGGCGTGTCAGTGTGTGGCTCTCCCTGAAACCTGTATGTGACTGTGTCCTTCAGTTTCTATACACATTTTATTTGCGTGCAGAAAGCGCCGCTGTATGTGCAGTTAAGATGAAGTTGCGAAGTTAGCTAGTGCAGCAGTGCACTAAAAGAGTTTCTCAGCGTGTGATAAAATACGTTATGATGCTAAAGTAACATTAGTGAGGGGGATACGACTAAATGACAGGTGAGTGCGTAAATGACAAGAAAAATGTCTCGAACTTCAGTAGACCTGTCATACCTGATCGACACAACTAGCCTAGCCCACGGGAGAGCCTGAAATCTGCTGAAATCCTACGAGACACTGACATGATACAAGACAGAAGCTCTTTCTGCAGGAGACATGCACAAAGTGACGTAGCCTGATAATTCCTCTATATGGTGAGTTATTTTTGGTTACCTCAATCAACCATTCAGTTACAAGTATCGGCTTAAGTTGGGTGAATTATTTAGTGCAAATTAATATACGTACTATATTTCACTGGTAGCGGTGTTCACAAATGTATTCTTTTTTAACTAATATAATATAGTCCCATAGATTTTTACAGCCACAATTGGGTTGCAGTGTGTTTTTATTTCACTTCTCACTTGGCAGAGACACAGTTTCTGTAGTAACTTTCTTAAAACTGAATGATGGAAAAGTAGAAGCCACTCTGTACAAGGCCTCTCTGACCACCAATCACACTTTGTGGGGACATTACATTGATGTATAGACAGATTCTAACCTTAATCGTAATTCCTACATGCCTAGCCTTAACCATAACCTACACTTTAACCTAAACTGAACCATATCTTGACTTTAAAGGGGGGGTATTCACTGCTAATACATAACATATTTAGATAATTTGCCAAAACAACATATTAACATGTTTAATGAGTTTCAGGTTTGTTTTTGATGCTCTAAGTCTGGCCCTCCCCTTGCTCCCCATGCTACGTCATAGCCCCTTCAGAGCTCCAAGGACAATGAAATGAAATGTGTATAAAGATTACAATATGATAAATATCTACCATATTCAGACTTAGATTGGTGAAGTGTCTTGCAGAAGGATGTAATATAATTCAATGCTCGGTGTTGGGCTAGAACCGCACACCTTTGGATTTGGGGGCAATCATTCAGAAACAGATCCCCAGATTTATAACAAATCTTTAAATTGCAACCTCTATAAACTATCTTATGATGGATTTAACTCCTTTGACCTTTAAGCCAGAAACAAGAAATAAAATTGTGTTAAGTCCAGTGCCTGTGTGTGCTGTAAAACTGTGTCACTCCTCTTTAAGATTCACCGTTGATACAAAAGAGCAGTTACCGTGTCCTTCCAGCCTGCCCCGCTCCAGATAAACGCACAGCCCCACAGTCATTTCCACACTAAACACCTCCTCGTCTTCTGTCAGGACAAATTTAGACAATGTTCACAGACTATATTCATTTCGAAACGACTTTGCTCACCTGTCCTTGTATTACCTGTTCTCCGGTCTCCCTTGCCCCCCCGCTCTCGGCTGAGTGCATGTTTGAGATGGACGTAATGAGACAGGTCTATGCAGGGAGGGAGATGGAGGTAGTGATGTAAACAAGGTGAAAAATAATCAGGTGACGCTGAACTGGTCTCTCAGGTCCCAGTGAAGCCAGCAACAGCCACACAAACATACCTCACTTTCACCTTTGAGATGACTTTTGTTCTGCCAGTTCCGCTTTAATGCCAATGCGATTATTGGTTTTTCATGGTTAGAAAAAAAAAAAAAAACAGCAACATTTACCAGTATCTCAATGAAAGGTATAGTGCTAAATATAACACAATTATTATGTGTTTTTTTTTTCTCCAAACCTAAATGAAAGGAAATATTTAAAGGGATTGCACATTTTTTTTTGCAAGTCTTTTTTCCCCTGGATCATGAAGTTAACAACAGAAAAACTCTGGTTTGGCCATTATAAGTGGGAATAATTAGGAAGCGAAGAATACATTTAAAAAGTGAGGAATTTCGTGTTTTTGACACAGTGGAAATGTGCATTACCTTTAAAGGCATCGTAGCTTTAAAGGTACGACTTTCTCCTATATCGATATACAGTAGTACTTTTTTATTTTTTTCCATTGTTGTGCTTCTAAACATTTTCAAAGCCAGCAGGTTATTCTTAGCCAAATTAGTGGTTATTATTTAGATGCAGCTCACGATCTAACCATTTGTTTGTTTGTATGATCAAAGTTGTGCTGATATGGAGAGTGTTGTTACTCCAGGCAGTGGCTTATATAGTATGAAGCATATCTACTCTTCTGTATCATCAACAAAGCACAAACAGAATAAGAGCTAACTCCCACAAGACGCCTCAGTGCTACTTACTAACTTCCCTGGGAAAGTTCACAGTCTCTGTCTAGAGTCCAAGCATTACTGGTGTTTGTTTTTAGAATGCAATATAGAAATATGATGCAATAGTCCGTGTAGTCTTCCTCAATATAAATGTAACTTGTGATTCATTGATGTGTGGGGTTTGCTCACAAAGTTGAAGACTAATGATGGATGCACTGGCCTTACTGCTTCTAGAGGTAATATAGGCAGTGGGCAGGAACTATTGAGCAAGTGAACCCAGAGAAATGTTAAACTTCAGAAATGTTTCCCACAGGCCTTGTTCCCTGAGCTTTGTGCAGACTAATGCAGACACAGAGGAAAAGGGTGGGCAGGAGGAGTTCACTGCACTCCTTGGTCAGCTCTGGGGGTGGAAAGCAAGATTAAAATTACTATTAACTTCACTGCTGTTCAACTGTTTCTCTTGCTCAATTTTTTTCCTGTTCACAAGTTCTGAGCTGATCATGTCTTGGGGTGCACCAAACGTTCCATTTGAACCAGAAACTCTTAGTTCGGTTCATTTTCATTGGTGTGAAAGCATCAATCGCACTCGGAGCCGCGCTAAATCAAACGGACTGAGACCTTAAAAAAGAGGTGGTTTCAGTCCACTTGATTCCTCACCAAATGCCAAAGTCTGGTGCAGTCCTTCTGGTGAGAACGTGAACTCAGGTCCAGACCATAGACAGTAGGTCCAAACGAACTATTCAAAATGCATCATGGGAGGAGATACTAATTATTGTTTCATTTCCTGTTTGTGGTGAGTGAAGAAGACATGGGGCGAACCTCGAACTGTGGCCAAACATGGTCCAAGTAACAGTAGAGCGATACTTGGACCATGAAATCAGTTATGGTTCCTCTGATTTGACCGATTAGAGGAACCATAACTGATTTAATGAGCCATTCACAGTTTCTCTGTACTGTAGCCCTGTGTGCGCCTGGTACAGACCAAATAATCGAACTAGCGGTGTGAAAGTGCCCTTATTCTAAACAAGTCTTTTCCATTTACAACCACTATACACTATACGGATCATGAATCATACCATTATAAGTACTATGGGAAGTATTACTACTATAATGACTTCTCTGTGTACCACTACCATAAAATATCACTAAAAGTAATACTATACATAACACTAGTATCATTACAAGTACCCCTCTAAGTATCACTGTAAATATCACCATAAGAGATACTATAATGACTTCTCTTTACCATTACCATATCATTTATTTCCACACACCAACTGGGAAACAAAAAAAAATTCTCATTATATTACACAGCACGTCCTATTTCATTCTTCCAACAGTCAAAAAATTCAGCATTTCTTGTTTGATGTTTAAATTTTGCTCTTTTGAATTCACTCAACTCATAAACGCACTACATCACAAATGCACCAGAATGAAAGATGCTTTGATAAAATGAAAGCTCTGCGCAGCTTTTCTGACTCAGCTTTTAAACTGTAACTATGGAAAATAATGAATAGAGATATCAAGGCTGTGTGCATCCTTTGTATCTTTGAGTGAAACAGCCAACAATGTATTTTATTAAATTCATTTATTAAAAAAATAAATAAATAAAATCCAATTGTATCTGTTTGTTTGCATGCATTTTCTGCTGTTATTACCACAAGCACCCTGTATGAGAGTGATTTTTTTCCACAAACCTTAAAATCGCCAATCCCATACACTGAACTACTGCAGTACAGCTGTTTTTTGTTTGTTTTTTCCAACTTGGGCTATAATCAAGGTTGTAGAGGCAGGATCGATGTGGCCATCCAGTCCTGCTGTAAACTATTTATTAAAACATCAAATGGTCTGCCCCTGTGGGAGTGTGCCCAGTGATTACCTTTGCAAATCAATTAAGTCACCAAAGCCATTGATCAGATATGAGGCTATGGTCCAAGCAGTTTGTTTTTGGAACAACTGAAGGTCAACATGTTTCTACCCGATTTTCTTTGGATTTCTTTCTGTGCTACTGAAGGAAGTAGAATTAAGGTAAGAGACTGGATCAATATAAGAGCTGGTGGAGCTATCCGGGGCCCCTCTCTCTTTTTGAGATAGGAAATAGATTGTGAGGCTGTAATCAGTACTGCTGCATCATGGTTTGGCCCAAGTAAAAAATCAACACAGCAAGATTTTCTGATTATGCAAGAACTATCCCTTACTGTGTGTGAAAAACTGCACTGAACAATATACTGTGTTATGGTGTAATCACTGCATTTGCCGCGGCAACACAGCATCTATATAATATAACGTAGTGCTATGGGGAGGTTATAAAATTTAAAGGTTTACGTTGCTATATTTGCAGTAAAACAATAACACTGCCTTCTTCTGTGTGAAGCTTTATGTACAGTATGTCTAAACTTATACTTAGACCTAAAGATGTGCCATAGCCAAAAAGCCTCGAGTTTGATAGTAAAGACAATTGTGAAAAAATAGTAGTAGTAGTAGTAGTAGTAGTAGTAGTAGTAGTAGTAGTAGTAGTAGTAGTAGTAGTAGTATATAACTCCTCAGAGCCATTCCGGCTTGTCAAAGCCTGATCCTGTCAGATCTCAGAAGCTCAGCAGGGCCGGGCCTGGTTAGTACTTGGATGGGAGACCACTGGGAATTCCAGGTGCCACAGGGGGGCGCCAGTGGCAAAAAAAAAAACTGTTGTAGTGTCCTTAGGCAAGGCACATTACCCACATTGCCTAGTATGAAAGTGGTGTGTGCATGAGTGTTGGTGGTGGTCGGAGGGGCCGATGGTGCAGATTGGAGCCTCGCTTCGGTCAGTCTGCCCCAGGGCAGCTGTGGCTACAATTGTAGTTTACCACCACCGGGTCTGGAGTGAATGAATAATGCTCTGTAAAGCGTCTTTGAGTGTCCTGAAAAGCGCTGTATAAAACTGATGCATTATTATTATTATTATTATTATTAGAGCATAGTGACAGGGACATTACATGATATTTTCTCTGTTGCTAAAGGCAGCATTTTTGTTCATCATATTACTTATGTTTGAGGCCTGTAAAAAGACAAGATCCAGAGTTTTGTTTTCACTCTTAAGGCTTTGTGAAGACATTACAGACGTAAAATAAATACTGTCTCTGTCATTAAAAATGTTTTAGCTTCTTTAGAGCCTCCTCAGTCTGTGTTTAAGCTGCTCTGGACGTTAGCGGCAGTGTTAGCAGCGATATCAGCATGTGGAAGATGCTATATGCTTGCTCTATTCACCAAATCCAATCCGATACTCTAAAAATGCCTAGATCGGAGACCTATACCAATATCAGAATCAGAATGATGTCCCTAGTATAAATGAGCTAATACAAAGGGTTGTATAGATAACAATCTTGCAATGATAACTATTAAAATGTAAATGAAGCCATAACACATAAAATTGGCAAGTGGACCCATCGCTGGCATGTGACTGCATTATGAAAGAAAGCCCATTGGATTCATGATTCATGTGCAGCCACTGTAGCCCACAGGCTGATGGGAGCTGGTGGTCAGTGGCCACTTTCGAGCAGGGAACAAATTAAGGCAGATGGTCAATGGGCTCCTTTTGTTTTTCTCCGAGTTGGAAAATAAAAGCACTTGAGATCCAGACAAGCTGCCGTTGAGTTGCTGTATTCCCTGCAGCATGAAGATGTGAACGTCAATGTAATTAGCACCCGCATCCTCACACCACGCCGTGATTAGCATTAGCGCAGGTACGAGTGTGGCAAACTCAGCTCTAAGGTGACTGTCTCCTCCGAGGCCTTTGCCATTTCACTACTAGAGGGAGGTTTTTCTGAGGAGGCAATTATTCATTAAATTAGTGTGGAAACCAGGTTGTGCTGCTTGTGTACTGATGAATTACAGTGGCCAGTAATTTGCACGGTAATTAAAGATTTGAGCCCCCTGATGCGCACTGAGCATAAATCACATTTGCATAGATGTCGGGCTGAATCTGGGAGCCACTCGTTATAGGCAAGTGTCCCGCTCGGAGTTCTGGGTGAACTTAAACTTGTTTCATCAAGGACTTTTCTGCCACCTATCTCAGCCTCTTTAAAACTTTGGGTGCTGTAAAGGATATAGGACACAATGATCACTGAAACTGAAAATGACTTAAACTTTTTTCATGGGTTTCCTGATTACTGACAACATTTCAAGGACTTTTCACCCTTCACAGAATGTTTTTTTTTTTATTATTAATTGCTATGACAACAGTCCTACTTTTTCATCATTCTAAAACAAACAGCATGTGCCAACCAGATGTTGTAGCATACGCAAAATTTACTTTTTATGTTCAATATTAGGTCCTGGTTGTTTCATTTCAATAGCAGAAATTTCAAAAATCAAAATTTGTAAATGTATAAAAATCTAATTTTGCCATTTTTCTTTTTGAAATTTCAATAGCAGAAATTTCAAAAATCCAAATTTGTAAATGTATAAAATCTAATTTTGCCATTTTTGCTTTCCAGAATAATCCATGAAGCTCCCCTCTTTAAGAGGCTCATACATCTTCAATAAACATGTTTATATCAGGTGCACAAATTACCTGGTTATGCATATGACTTTTTACAAATGTTTACAACTGTCAGGATGACGAACACCACATAATGTATTTTCAATACACATAATCTAAATTATATTAAGATTTCAAGGTTAAGATGTCCAAAGAACCTTAGTGGACCTTAATAATGCACAACAGAAGAATTCATTCCTTTCCTTTAAAACACACCAGTTTTAATATCCGATTTTGTGGAAAGGGCTAACTTTTTTTTCAACTGGAATACAGTAATACAGACTTGTACAAATAACAGAGAAACCCTGACATAGTTGTGGCACTGAGTTAACTCAGCACACTGTAGTGGACGTCATTAATTCAAGTAGAAGAGATTGCTAGTGTGTGTATAACTAGTGTGTGTATTAGTTGGCCTTTCATTTTTGCCCGGAGAAGCAGTGAGGCCTAATTGGAGCCTCTCAGCCTGTATATGTATATGTATGACCCTGGGCCTGTCTACACACAGCCTTTGTGTTGAGTCTTTATGTAAAAATCCTTTCATCATTGAACAGTATATGCAGGTAAATCTGATCAGTCATTTTCAAATCACATGGTTTTTGTCCTGCACTGTGTGTCTCCTTATGTCCTGGTGAGACATAAGTTTATATTTATCCCTGATGGGCAATTTAAGAAAATCCAAAATGTGCAGAAAATGTGTCCACTGCATGTTTTTTAACAAATGCTTTTTTCAACATATCTCTGCTGTAACAACTCAGACAGTGATCAGACATGCTGATAACAAGTTCTGTGGTACTTGTCATATGCTTCATTTATTGTACAGTTGTCCGTTTTTAACTGTTTATTGTCAGTATAACCTGGAGCTCCCTGTAAACCACTTGGGCACAGAGCTGCAGAGAGGCGAGATGTGAACTCAATATTGCATCACTTCAATAAACAGCAGATCATTAGGAAAATCCCATTACTTTGAAATGTAAGTGTGCTGTGCTGTGACTGTAAACAAAATACTGCCTGTAGCACATAATTGAGGGTAAGCTTGAGTACCGTGCCCACAGACTCCAGTGAAGCAGAGGATTCTCTGGGGAGATCTTGGTACATTCCAGTACTGCACGTTGTTTTTCATATCATAAACTGAGAATGCTGAACTTCTCAGTTTGATTCACCCTAATGAACCAAGAAATTTAATTTACTCGCTAACTTACAACCATTCCTTTAATTTATGCTTGGCCAAGCTTTGGTTAGAGTGTTCTTAATTATTTATCTACACAAATGTTCCAAGCCAAACTGGTAAAATATCAACATGGGTTACCGTATTTTCTGGACTATAAGCCGCTACTTTTTTCCCAGGCTTTGAACCATGCGGCTTTTACAAAGGTGTGGCTAAATTTTGGATTTTTCTTCCACCGCTAGGGGCGCTCTAACCGGAATTTCAAAAACAAGACACATGGAGAAGAATACGCTACTTTTTATTTAGCAGATATAATACGCACAACAAATTACTAACTGGTAATTATTTTCAAATCCTCACCCCTTCATCATGAAAAGCACATGAAGGAATTTGTATGATGCAAGTTTTAAGTTGAAGGCATCGTTCTTGCTCCAGGAAGGAAACCGCTGTAGAGCCCTGCACCCGTGGGACCAACACAAAACAGTGCGGTGCAGGACACATTCTGAAAGCTTATTGTGGGCGCGGGCAGGAGCGGGACTGAAAATTCTGTCCCACACAGACCTCTGCCGTGCTGCTGCACGTAAGCTTGGGTCAAAGGTTTCAGCGAAGATGATTAAAGTGACTTGTGGTTTCACTGCACAGGAGAAATGAAGGTCAATTACCGGTTCTTTTCTGTTTTTGACCTCGTTTTAATCAGCACAGTTGCGGCCGTGTTAAAAGGCACTGTTCGGAAAGAATCTGTTCAGGTACATAAATGTACATTTACAGTACAAAATTGTTCTGTATATGCAGTAAATATCTCATTTTTCAACATGGATATCAGCGGCTTATAGCCCGGTTGTGGCTTGTATATCTTTTTTTTTTTAAATAGAGTGGATGCAGCTTATATACAGGTGCGCTCTATAGTCCAGAAAATACAGTATGTACAGTTGGGATACTTTTAATATGTTCTGAAATGAAAGGAAAGGTTTTAATCATCAGAAATAAAATGCGATAAGAGGTCAGATGTCTTTATGTAATTTACTCCCCATAAAAATTATGCAGAAAATGTGTTCACAAAATGTAAAATAGTCTGACTCTATATAATTAGAACTATCATACCCTACTTTGTTTGAACTTGAATACAATTATTCAGTCTTAGGGCAGATACAAAACAACATGAGATAGTTGCACACAGAACCAGTCAAACTTCCTTTACTTAATGAAGGCAGCTCCTGTGAGAATAGCCTCAACTTTTGTATTTTCCTCTCTCAGATACAAAGTTAATTTCCAGATTCTTTGTCAAACAACATCTGAGGCACTTGCCATTGTTTAATTAAGTGGAGGTGCTCTCGGATTGTGTATTTCTCTGCTTGCTGCACAATGGAAGCCGTCCTGTGGGAACGTGCTGGTTTGAGAGACTGGCGTGGGTGGAGGAGCGGAGATAGACTTGCCAGGGAAACATACAGTGCTCCACCAACACACTCCAACGCCCCAGGGAGCTCATGCAAAAGAATTCCTCCTGGATTTTCTCTTTCAGCCTACCATGCGCTCCCCACACTCTCTTTCTTTTCCTCATTTGGTTGTGGTAATACATCATGGAATATCAAAACCATTCAGTAGAAGCAAAAAACTGAAGGCTTGGTAGCTGTGAATAATTGGTTCCTGTGAGGTGCTGCGGTCCCCATTGAACCCACTTGACTCTCTGTGGCACTACATACAGTGTATATGATAAAAAGACAGAGAAAACCCCAGAGACATGCACAACACGCTGTGTTAAGTGGACCAAGAGCTAAATTTGTAATGTTCATGTTGCTATGTTTTATTTTTTTTTTATCAAATTATATACAGTAATTAGTGGTTGGGGTAGAACCATTAGGAAATTATAAAAATCCAATCTTGTTTCTTGAATATCCATCAATCCATCATCTGCAGTGAACAATGCAGAGGCCAAAGACAGGTCTTTAATAATTATGTGACCATAGACTTTCAGTTAATAGAAAGCTATTTTTGTAAATGATGCATTTACATAAAGGACTAGTGGGACAAAACTCCTGCCTTAGCTACACTCAGTATGTTAAGAAATGTCCTTACTTCAAGTATGTTGTTTCATTTTATGCTGCTGTAAGATGGGAAAGTAGTTCAAGATATTGTTGGAAAAAATATCTTAAAAATATTAAGCTAATTGTTGCATTAGCAAGGTATAAACCCAGACGTAAGTGATGACAGACATTATGTGCTGCCAGACGCTTTGGTGTTCATTGTATTGGTACTGCTTTAATTTTGTCACTAAACCTCCGGCACAATGTAACACTGAGGTGAGCTATTCAGTGAAAGTAAAGATTTGTCAGATTCTTCATTATTTTATTTGGTGACAAGTCATATCAATTATTTCAGAATATTGTGGGTTTTGTTTTAATTAATGGGTTTTGGTCTGTAAAATACCTCATTATACCAAAAATAATTTTAGTACAAAGGTGCTGGAAGAGTGTTTGAACACAATAAACACTGGCTGAATAAACCATATTACCGTATTTTCCGGACTATAGAGGCACCGGTATATAAGCCGCATCCACTCTATTTTTTAAAACATTTTTTAAAAGTATATACAAGCCGCAACCGGACTATAAGCCGCTGATATCCATGTTGAAAAATGAGATATTTACTGCATATACAGAACAATTTTGTACTGTAAATGTACATTTATGTACCTGAACAGATTCTTTCTGAACAGTGCCTTTTAACACGGCAGCAACTGTGCTGATTAAAACGAGGTCAAAAACAGAAAAAAACTGGTAATTGACCTTCATTTCTCCTGTGCAGTGAAACCACAAGTCACTTTAATCATCTCCGCTGACGGCGAGCTTACGTGCAGCAGCAGGTAGAGGTCTGCACGGGACAGAATTTTCAGTCCCGCTCCCGTCTGTTCCCGCGTCATGCGGTCGCACTCCCGCCCGCGCCCGCAATAAGCTTTCAGAATATGTTCCGCACCGCACTGTTTTGTGTGGGGTCCCGCGGGTCCCACGGGTGCAGGGCTCTACAGCACACTACAGCTCTACAGTTTCCTTCCTGGAGCAAGATCGATGCCTTCAACTTAAAACTTGCATCGTACAAACTCCTTCGTGTGCTTTTCATGATGAAGGGGTGAGGATTTGAAAATAATTACGGTACCAGTTAGTAATTTGTCGTGCGTGTTATATCTGCTAAATAAAAAAGTAGCGTATGCTTCTTTGCATTAATTTTCCATCTATCTTGTTTTTGAAATTCCGGTTAGAGCGCCCCTAGCGGTGGAAGAAAAATCCACAGAATAGCCGCACCTTTGTAAAAGCCGCATGGTTCAAAGCCTGGGAAAAAGTAGCGGCTTATAGTCTGGAAAATACAGTAGTTGATTGTAAAACACACATTGAATTGTTCGGGAAAATGCATTAACATATAGGGGATTATTTTATTTCAGTTGTTGCACACCATCAGCAGGTGTAGTTACTATTGCTTATAGACCCATTATTTTTTAGAAATGTCATTTTACTTTTCTTATGTCTTCTCCTCTGACTCCTTCATGGTTCAGTTACTTGCAGTTTTGTTCGGTCGATTTCATTTTCATTCATTCTTTTCTGTTAGTTCTATTTTTATGTAAATAATTGGTCCAGATTGGTAGAGATTTTCAAAAAGCCTGATACAGTCTTTTCAGTAGCATTTCAACATACTGTATAAGGATGCCCTTGAAGTGATTAGCCATTTTTTGTTTAATGTAAGAAAATGCTCCTTTAACAGAGGATTAACTACAGTAGAGACAATGGGCTGAGTGAAAGAGCGTAGGCCCTTTGAAGTCCGCTGTTGTATAACCTTCCTCTGCCCTGAATCCTAATAAAGACCTCATCTTAGCACTGAGCAACTAACTGACTGAAAATCACCGGCAGCCTTCAGCCCCATCTGTGTTTGGAGAGCTACTTCCTGTATCCTCGCTCCATCTCTTGCACACTATACTGACACCCCAAAATCCCACAGTCATCTCAAGCCAAGCCCTGTCTCCACTGCTTCCTCTGTGCAAAGAGCTGAGAAGGAGAGGACCCAACATGCCCTGTGGTTCAGGCCCAGATGAGAGTGAATCTCAATTTACCATGGCACCCGATCCCTCTGACAGCAGCAGACAGTCACTGAAAAACAGGCCAGGCTTTAGTCTTTGTGCAAATGGATCTTGAAGTCACACCCACAGCACAGTAAAGGTGATTTATTCATACTTACGTCATTTCCAGATGGCAATTACAAGTTGAGTCGAGGGACGTAAGGTTGCATTTTATACAAATAACAAACACGGTTAGTGAATCATTATGTATTATCTATTCAATATTTGGTCCCAGTAATTATACTACAAAAACTACTTCGACCACCATTGCAAGTTGCAAGATATGAATTCTTGTGAAAATGTCTTAAATTAAAAGTTTTAATTTGCATATAATAATATTGTTTATTCAGAAGAGAACTCTTTATATAGTGACTTCAGCCGTGATCAATATATGGATTTTGGAGTTGTTTGAGTAGCAAAACACTGACCCATGACCAATCCTATGCTAATGTCTATGGTAATGATAGTCTTCACAGCTTTGACCTTTGACACTAGGGTGGTGCAGAGAACACAGTACTGAATATGAACTAGACAGAAGAAGAAGAACAGATAAATTAGATTAGCTACAAGTTTGGTTTTGGTCTAACTGTAAAGGATAATATTCATTAATTAATTAATCATTGCATTTATACAGCGCCTTTCGGGATTCCCAAAGAGCTTTACTTTTCATTATTCATTCACTCTACACTTAGTACAATTAGTTAGATGGTAAGATACTATTGTAGCCACAGCTGCCCTGGGCACACTGACAGAATATACTCTCTTATACTACAATGCTGCAAACAATGCATGAGATAAGCCTCTGGACTGGAATATTTAGTATGCTTTAATTGCGGTTTAAGAATTAAGTGTTTGACCTGTGAAATAGTTTGTTTTGTTAATTTTTAAAGTTTGTGTTCAGGTGGAGGTCGACCTTTAGGTGAGAGGAGTATTTACCCATGGTCCTGTAGCCAGCTGGTACTCAGATTTACTCTAGACATACTCTACAGGAGTCAAATTTAGTTTTATATTTTTTCAGTGTATGAGTGATATTAGGTTGAAATACCTTGAGAATGTTCTGATCTTAGAATCATTTTGGGTCTGGTTAATACCCCACGGGAGACAGCTGGCCGGTGCCAGTGGGTTGGCAGGCTCAGAGGTAAGAGCACAAAATCAGATCAATACTGTCATTGCATCTTTTGGCAAGACACTTCACCCACCTTACCTCCAGTGAACATGCACTGGTCTATAAATGACAATGGGTTTGTTGGATCTAATGCAGCACAATGACTGGAAATTTGCCATGGCACATGCAAACGTGTATATCTCAAGCATGTTCATTTACATGCACTGTCCCACTAAATAAAAAAATAAAAAACCAAGAGAGGGGTCACATAGGTCAACATTCAACAGATTGTGCTTGTATCTCTGTTGCCTCAGCTGCCATGGAACAATTCATATTCCTAGCAAAGCATCACCTCATCTCCTCCTCTCTGCAGCCTATGAAGATCTGCGTCCAAATAGAGTTGTCGAAACAGGAGAATCCAGGGCTTAGAGAACAAAAGGAAAAGGCCAAGTTCGTGTGAGACACGTAGAGTCTGTGAGATTAAGGCCGTCAATCCGAGCCTCTTTAGCACCTAGCCCAGCCTCCTCTGGGGATCAAGCATAAAGTTGTACTGGAGACAGAGGAACTTTTCACATTGAGCAACACACTCCTCCCCTCTCTTTATTGGCTCATATCTGTGTGGCTCAGGGCAGTGGAGATTTAGGCGAGGCGAGTGGGTGGGAAGGTTTCGCGTTGGAGAACTTTCCCTGAACTCTAGCTGGCTTTGTGTCTGCTTCTTTCATCTGGGGTCACTGTCAGTGGAAGGTTTATCTGGTTAGAAGCTGCCCCGAGATGAAACAGGGACCAAGTTGAGGTACACAGCTCCAAAGGGCATTCTGATGGGGCTGTCCAAAGGCCTGTTTCTACCGGCAGTACTCTTGGGTCAAATGTGGGTCCTGTGGTCCAGCACTAAGCACACATGCATGGAAGTTAGTTAGTTGTGGCAGTTACAAATATGGTCATGAGCTTTGGGTAATGACCGAAAGGACAAGATCGCGGATACAAGCGGCTGAAATGAGTTTCCTCCACAGAGTGGCCGGGCGCTCCCTTAGAGATAGGGTGAGGAGCTCGATCACACGGGAGGAGCTCGGAGTAGAGCCGCTGCTCCTCCACGTCGAGAGGAGCAGCTGAGGTGGCTCGGGCATCTGGTCCGGATGCCTCCTGGACGCCTCCCTCGGGAGGTGTTCCAGGCATGTCCCACCGGTAGGAGGCCCCGGGGAAGACCCAGGACACGCTGGAGGGACTATGTCTCTGGGCCTGGGAACTCCTCGGGGTCCGCCCGGAGGAGCTGGAGGAAGTGGCTGGGGAAGAGGAAGCTTGGGAGCCCCTGCTTAGACTGCTGCCCCCGCGACCCGGCCCCGGATAAGCGGAAGAAGATGGATGGATGGACAGTTACAAATATACACTTGGATAAAAGTTGCCTAAAATAATGTTAGGCCACTGTTAATTTCATTCAGAAAATAATGCCACATAGGTTTATTCAATTGAGTGGACAGAGTGGTATGTTTTAGTTTGAAAAGTTTTGCCCTTAACACATTTTCTATCATTTTACATAGATAACTTGGTCAGTTCAGCTATATCCTCAGAGGTGCAGGGCAGAAACAGGCATAATCCTAAAACCCTATTCAAGAGTAGCTATTAAACTACTTCAGCTATGCAGTCACTCTCAATAGCCCAGTCCTGACGTGCTTAAGATATTAACATTAGAAGCAGCATCCAAAGTGTTGCAGAATTTTCATAGTGAGCACTTACCAGTGATGGTCGGCACAGTTGTATTAATCAAGTTGTTGGATTTTATGGCCTTGGTTGCTGGCTTGACGTCCCCATCACCAGTACAATGAGCATCAGCATCAGACTTTGCACTCTATGCCTAACTCTGTACAGCAGCGCTGGTGTGTGACGTCAGGGGGGAGAGGTCACACCTGGTGAACAGCACTTCTATTTATAGACCACCATTAACACTGATTGGCTAACGTAGGGGTGCTATACGCCTTGCCACAACAATTAAAAAACGTGAAATAAAACCATTTCTAAAGTCTATTAGTATTGTGAATGCTTGTAGATTAAATTTCTTGTCACAGAGAACTGTTTTGCCCTGGCGGGATGAATGGAAGCATATACCTTGATGACATGTTTGGATCACACCGATAAAGAAGCTGTCAGAAAACAAAAGCTCTGACTGATTTCAACAAAAGGCAATTCAACTCATACGTGCCACCACAAATCTGACAACTATTCAGGCGTCTTGGTGAAAAGCCTATGTTTTCTCACTCATGTGTTATTGGGTTACTGTCAATCTCCTTTTAGTGCGAGCCTCATTTTATGATAGCAAATTCATCCTGTTCTGGTCTGCAATGCACAATGGCATAATGCATTATTATCACAACCCTTTTTTCTGTGCTCTATTTTCTCACAGGTAAGTTTGATGACATTGATGGCTTACTTAAATTGACTGAGCCTGTGCATTCCCTGCTGTAATGGATGTAATGTTCTGTTTGATTTGATCTTGCTTTTATCAATTTTGAAGCAATTTTAAGCTTAACAATAGACTCAGAAATTTGTGTCAGTGAGCAGACAATAACTAGTCGGCTTTGAGGAAAAATCATTTCTGCAGACATTATGTGCTGCCAGACGCTTTGGTGTTCATTGTATTGGTACTGCTTTAATTTTGTCACTAAACCTCCGGCACAATGTAACACTGAGGTGAGCTATTCAGTGAAAGTAAAGATTTGTCAGATTCTTCATTATTTTATTGGTGACAAGAATCTCTACAGACGAGTAAAAAAAAAAAGCCTTTATCGAGTGAATGCAGGAATATTGCTCTGGGTGAACCTGTCGTCTACTCTTACCAGCATGAAAATACTATGCATTCTGCAGATATATTTATGTATGTACTCTTTTGAATTTGTTTGTTTGTTATTCATTGTATTTGGTAGATGCTTTTTGAGAGGGGGTTTGAGAGGCAGCAATTGTAGCAGGCAAAAGACCTTCTTTTCAGTGTAATACTGAGAAGCCAGTGGACACAGGTCTACTGTTTGGCACAAAGTTAGAAGAAAAGTTGCATCATATATTTGAAAACAAAAATATGCTTAATCAATCTTGTTGGCATGTAAACGATAATTGTACAAAAGTTATAGGCAGATGTGGAAAAATGCTGTAAACTAGGAATGGCTTCAAAAATGAAAATGTTAATCATTTATTTTCATCAATCACCAAAATGTATGAAATGAACAATAGAGAAATCTAAATCAAATCAATATTTGGTGTGACCACACTTTGCCTTCAAAAGAGCATCAGTTCTTCTAGGTATCTTTGCAGACAGTTTGTGAAGGAACTGGGCTGGTCGCTGTTCCAAACATGTTGTTAGAATAAAATGCTTATAATAATGAAGTTATTTAAAAAATGTACATCAAACAATCTCATGGTACAAGGCAGGCTCAGAGGATGAAAGAGCCTTTGTTAACCTATCTCTGCTAAAACCAGATGTGTGACCTCTTGTGACCTCTTGCTTCGCACTGAGCTAGGTTCCCATCGTAAATCTGATCCAATGTAAAACAAAGTCATGATATACTTCACTATGTTATCTGTGGTAAACTTAACGAGATTATGTATACGTTGATCAGGTTGCCTTTGTACTGACATGATGGATTGTTGGAAATGAATAAAGGTGTGCCGCAGGGGGAGGAGCTTTGGAAGAGCAGCGTGAACGGGCCTAGAGAGCCGGACGCAGTGGCCATGCTCTTCTCCGTGCAAAAAGGCACGTAAAAGAGATCTGACTCTGTGGTTTAATCCCAATTGGCAGGAGACTGGTGTTCAAATGTCAGAAATACTGTCACTGGTTTGTGATTGTATAAAAATTCATGACATAATGGTCCTTCGAGCCGGATTCGGTGTACTTCTGCTTGGAGGATGAACGACAGAGATTGAAAAGCGCGCATCCAGCTTGAGCTGAGAAAATCCGTCTTTTCTCGACGGCAACCCCTGTGGGGCATCCTCTTCGTGGAAGGACCCGGTCAACCAGATCCACTTATATCACCTGAGGTCAGAAATTTAACTTCTAGAGAGTGAAGTTATATAGAACTACATAGAGATTTGTAGTTATTGTAGTGTGTGAATGAATTGATGAATGTATGGAAATTCAAATTGATCATTGTTAAGATGTATCAAGGTTGAATCTCATTCAGGTCACAGGTCGATGTTTTGTTGAAAATTGATCCAGCGTCCTTCTCGGTGTGTGAATTAACACCAAGTTTATGACCGCCCATCGTGGTAGAAGCTTGTCATAAAACATAGAGAAGTTTCGTTGATCAACAGTAGGCAAAACTTAGACACAAAGTATCATGGCAGAGAAAAGTGAAAAAAAACAGTAAAAATAGAAACAGACTCAGAGTATGAGGTGAATTTATCCAGAGAGTTGCAAATTCCTATGAAAATGAAAAGTAAAATATAATTTTGGTGAAAAACTAGATGAAATAAAGTTAAGTGAGCTAATGATGAACCTATCAATTCATGATAAGTAAAAGCGTAAAAGCGTTAAAAAAGTATTAAAGTGTCTCGTCCGAAGGGCGATGATAGCACAGTGGTGAAAAAAAAAAAGCCCTCTACAGGCAGGACAGGCAGAGGGTGGTGAGGAACAAGGCGAAAATGAGAAATTGGGTGAAAAAGAAAAGAAAAGGAGGAGTTTAGGACTATGGGGCTTTATCCAAAACTTCCAGAATTAGAAGTATGAAAAACACAAGCCAACCAAAATCTAGTTTGGGCACTTCCCACTGCTCCAGAGGCCCAGCAGAGCCCTCCACCCGCATATGATAAGAAAACTTCACCCCCCTGAGTTTCCCATCTCCTAGGTCAAAAGGTGACAGAAAGACAGAGGCGCGAGGCCTAGTCAACTGTGCCAAGAGAAGAGAGGGAGAGGGAGGGGGGGGGGAGATAAAAAGAGAGGAAAAAGTAAGAGACAGAAAGACAGAAAGAAATCGAAAAGAAATTGAAAGTGAGAGAGAAGAGAGTGAGAGACAGACAAAGGGGAAATAGTGACAGTGAGAAAGACAGAAACACAAATTCCGTAAGCATGACTAAATAAGAAATACAAATATAAGTGTCAGGAAAATAAAAGAAAATTGACACATAGGCTTTGCCAAATGTGTCAAACAGGGGGAAATAAGGTTAATACAATAGGTTTTAATAAATACTAAAAAAAATTTTTGTAAACAATGCTAATCTGTATTAAAAATAATGCACAAAGACAACAGAGAGACCTAGAGGAGCTTTCCCTACTCCAGAGCATCCTTTTCACATGCTACACATGGACTCATGAAGACAAAAGAACAACCAGACTCTGATCAAGATCTTATTGACTATTTGAGAAAAACCCTGTTAACAAGAAATGTTGTAAACAACAATAAACTGCCAGAAAGAACTATTTCTCCACAGGGCAACACGGCAAAACCAGGAGACCACGTGTTCATAAAGACTCTGAGGAAGACAGGACCAGTCCAAGGTGGGACTCATCAAGTCGTCCTGGCTACATCTACTGCAGTAAAGGTCAAGGAAAGGTCAACCTGGAGCCACATCAGTCGCACTGTAAGTGAAGGAACCAGTTGGACCTGACAGATCCAGACCCAGCCTCCGAGAACTCGCAAACGCAGAACGTCTAGACTACTCCTAGACCAGGACTTCACTTCAAGAGTGAGCAGTAGGTAAACAACTGTTCACTCCAACGGTGTTCTTACGAGGAAGTTAACCTCGGGCACTGAAAAAAGATGACAGCTCCATCCATCTCAAGGGAAAAACAACTGTCTGAGAGAAGAAGACGTCAGACAGCCACATGACACCCAGTTAAGATGGTTAAATAAGGTGTTATTTGTAATGATTCTATTCATGGTGCACATAGCAATATTGTTTGTGATACATATCAAACATACACACCCTGACTTGGTAGTGAGTGCACAATTCACACAACACAAATGTAACAACTGTCTTTGAGACTGTGACACAGCCTACAACCGCACTGACAAAAGAGGACAAGACAGAACTGACCCTGACGAAGACAACCAGGACTTTGAACACAAATAAGCAAATGTAAACACAAGTTAGAATGACTAAGAGCCAACATTATCCTCAGTGTATGATTTTACACATTTTTGTGATGGCATGTGCTAATATAAAGTGAAATGACATGTTCTGATCTTATATGATGTAATTTTTATAAACAGGGGGAAAATGTTAGAATAAAATGCTTATAATAATGAAGTTATTTAAAAAATGTACATCAAACAATCTCATGGTACAAGGCAGGCTCAGAGGATGAAAGAGCCTTTGTTAACCTATCTCTGCTAAAACCAGATGTGTGACCTCTTGTGACCTCTTGCTTCGCACTGAGCTAGGTTCCCATCGTAAATCTGATCCAATGTAAAACAAAGTCATGATATACTTCACTATGTTATCTGTGGTAAACTTAACGAGATTATGTATACGTTGATCAGGTTGCCTTTGTACTGACATGATGGATTGTTGGAAATGAATAAAGGTGTGCCGCAGGGGGAGGAGCTTTGGAAGAGCAGCGTGAACGGGCCTAGAGAGCCGGACGCAGTGGCCATGCTCTTCTCCGTGCAAAAAGGCACGTAAAAGAGATCTGACTCTGTGGTTTAATCCCAATTGGCAGGAGACTGGTGTTCAAATGTCAGAAATACTGTCACTGGTTTGTGATTGTATAAAAATTCATGACACATGTCGAAGAACTAAGCACAGATCTTGTGTGGATGGAGCTTCCTCACATCCTTCTGTCTCTTCATGTTAATCCCAGACACACTCCATGATGCTGAGGTCAGAGCTCTGTGGGGCCAGACCATCACCTCCAGGACTAATGTTTCTTTCTTCTTTACGCTTAAGATAGTTCTTAATGACTTTGTTTTTTTCTTTTGTTTGCTCACTTTGCATTTTGTAAATTGATCAACACAAACTGTCATTTATATTTTAGCATTCTTTGTTTACAGCATTTTTCACACCTGCCTAAATCTTTTACACCGTACTGTACTACAAAGAAAACTGTTGAAATAAACCCTGGAAGATTGAAATGAAGTCTTGTATATTTGCTAGTGCCATCCTTTGTCTTATCCCTGTGTAATCCAAGCCGTGCCTTGGTACAGCTCAGGGGAGCACACCCAACAGCCGTGATCCATCTTGGTGCTAATTAGAGACATCTTCATTTTATTGGCGTGAACTGGGCCGGATGCTGGTGGTAACGTCAGCACCAGGATGTGCATGCTCGCAGATATATTTCTCATCAAATTTCCAATAACTAAAAATAACCATAACACTCCTGAGGACAGTTTTAATGACATTAATGAGGACAACAGTGATGTATGACTCTAGCACCTACAATAATAGTGAAGATTGGCCCCTGGGAGCTTAGTTTCATTCAGGAGTTAGCCTGTGGGCTCACCCAAAGACCAGGGAACATGTGGGCAGCAAAATGGCGACTGTCATAAACCAATTACACTGTTTGAATATTAAGTAATATTTCACTTTGAAAAGAAATTGCATACGTCCTCTTTTATAAACGTCAAGACGGGCCATGACACCAAGATCTGTGTAACCTGTGATTTAGCACTTATTTGAAACTGTTCTTTAAAAGTTTTCATCTTGTAGTCACAACCTTTACACAGAATAAATGTCACATACTTTGATCAATTACAATAATTTAGCAAGTGCAGGTATTAGGTTTAACTATGTACCAATCTGCAAATTAACATGGTTTTGTTTTTCACAGCTCAAGTACAAATGAAATGACTTCTATTGCTTAGGTGAAGAAAGATCTTTCAATCTGACTAGAATATGATGATGCATCTTCTGTTATGATTTGTTGTGAGTCTTGTAAAGTTATTGCTATAGATTATTGATTGATTATTGATTATGATTATTTATTTTTTGTATGGTGATTTCAATGTCTTTCTTATTCTGGAAAGCAGATTCTGTAAAGAATTACTTTGTGTAGAAATTGTGCCATGCAGATAAACCTGCCTTGTCTTACAGTCAGTGCACATGTTGGTCACTGTTAAGTCAATGGAAACAATTAAATATTAGCAGAGACTGTACAGTGGACATGCATGATTAAATTTCCTCTCCCACAGAATCGATGAGCTGCTGTTCCCTGGTGCACTGTGTAATTACAAAACCCTCATTAGATTATAGAATTGAGGAGCATATGGTGAGAGAAGATCCCTTTGATGTTTTCATGTAATGAGCGCAGCAAAAGAAAGGGAGATTTCTAAAGCCGGTATTTCATTTATCCTATCTAAGCCATGCTGTGAAGCATACCTTAAAATAACTGATTCAGAGTCTTGTGATTGAATCTTTAGATTTCCAAGCATCAGCTAAAGAGTCATTTATCAATGTATGTATTAGACTTAGTAACATGCTCAAGAAATATGTACTGGAGGATCAGTGTTCAGTCTATATAGGATATGTGAAAAGGGGCATATTATTTAAAAATGAGAATTCCCTCATTAACTTACTCAGAGTTTATTTTATTTCATGCATGTTTGAGTAATCTTGTATTGTCTTGACTTGAGTGCTCATAAAATGTTTGTTTTCATCTAGCCTCTATGTAAACTTTTTTTTTTTCATATGCCAATTGCTCTGTTATTTCTGTTCAAAAACAACAACAAATCTGATGCACTGTGGACAAACCCGGAATGAAGCATGGGCACACACAGACTGCATGGGACAGCTTAGTAGAAATAATCATGGTGCCAAATGAGCTAAACTACAAATATCGCTCCAATGTCTATGTCAATCTGGAAAACCTTCCGATATCCCATTCCTGGCTTAGGAGCCAAATGTTTAACATACAAACCCTGATATTTAGGTTAAAATGTTCTTTAAAACAGAAAACACTGTTCCACCTTATGATGTCCTGTGGTGATACAGAAGCACTCCACTGTGTTAACCATCACACACCTTCACTGAATCATGTGGATATTTTCAACCCAGGAATTGCCCATCTCTACTGAACTAAAGGAAAAAGGAGCTGTTAACTTGAACATTACAGCTTCACGACATCAATAGAGCATTTTGAGCTTTGGAGATGAGATAAAATTAAGGATTACTCAAACATGTGTGAATCAAACAAAACACAACTCCAGGTATGTTTTTGATGAGGCAACAACATTTTAACTTGGCTTAAAGCTCACAAGAGTCAGTTTTGTATAAGTAGGACCTTTACAGAACAGTTGTGCCCCTTACCTCATCTTTCTTCTCAGCCCATCTCCACACTGGCTATTCACATAAATGTCAGAGCACAGCCCAGTCTACAAGGTCTGCAGTCTTTTGGTTCGCACCAAATGTTGAACGTTTGTCATTTTGCCAAAGGGGCGCTGTGGTTGAAAGACTGAGAGAGCTTGATGTCTTAAGGAGGCTCCGGGAAGATGCAGTGTAAACATGAGAGAGGTGCTTGAGGCGGCTCTTGTCACAGTACAGCACTTTCATAACATCCATTGTGATGAGAGACAGTGGGCTGGAAGAAGAGTGTGCCTATGACAGCACAACTGACACTGAAGTAGTGTAAATGTGAAAAATAAGATATATGTTTATGGGTCTATTTTGTTTTTCCCTAATTAGAAAGAAAATGAAGCATGGTCTTATGAGAAAGAAAGGAAAAGTCAATCAGTGGGGTTTATTACAAGTATATAGCATGCCTCACCAGTTCCTCTTTAAACTATAAAGTAAGTAAGTGTTTATATAGCGCTTTTCACAGGCCTACGTGACAAAGACGCTTTACAGAGCATTATTCACAGTGCATTATTCATTTACTCCACTACACTCCAGTGGTGGTAAACTACTATTGTAGCCACAGCTGCCCTGGGGCAGACTGATGGAAGTGAGGCTCCAATCTGCACCATCTGCCCCTCTGACCACCACCATCACTCACACACACACCACTTTCATATTAGGCAATATGGGTGAGGTGCCTTGCCTAAGGACACAACAATAACAGGTTTTGTGACTGGTGCCCCGCTGTGGCACCTGATTTTCCCAGTGGTCTCCCATCCAAGTACTAACCACACCAAACTGACTAAACTCTACGTACCATCCTCACTGGTCTGGAAAACATTACATTTTGGAGAGAACCTTTAAAAGAAATTGTGCTTCTGTTTATAGTTATTTAAAACATAGATTGTTTATTTCCCTCACGTGTCTCTTTCTTGAGCCTTGGCAGTGGACAAAGTGACCTTAAAGGTAAATGTTTCTATGGATATGTTATTGCTTTGGAATGTTCCATAGTGTGACATTAAACAGCTCTACCTTACATTTTCTGATTTACAGGAAAGGCATTTTGACAGTGAGCAGTGTTGCTTCTCTGCAGATCTGACCTGTAACCTGATCTGATTTTGGCTCCGTGATGATAAAAGGTTGAACACTATATTGTGAAACCAAGACCAAGTTATTGCTTTGTTTCACATGTTTCACAAAAATGTTTTTGTCTCCATGGAGAAAAGTATTTGATGGACCCTCCACCAAAAAAGTTACATAATGCACCTTTAATGTATAAGATCACATTTGGGCAGTTAGGGCAGGCTTTTTTACACATTACTTTGTATATACTCAGGGTAACTTTGTAACTTTAACAAAATAAGGAACTATTAAAAAAATTAAATTAATAAATGAAAGAAAGATTTTATTGAATACATTTCTCCCAATTCTTACTGCACTTCTTTAACACTGTCTTGTGTTTGGCAATGTAATTCTCACCTTCCTAAATGTGTTTTGATTGGAGTTTTCTGATTTGAGTCCTGAGGATTGCTTCACTGAGTGGTTTGAGATGAAGTCTTGTATCCAGTGGGTCCCTTTACAGCAGAGATATAAACATTTTAATAAGCAGTTTGCCAAAGCAAGAGGAGGTAATTTCTCACCAGGGTCTCTGCTAAAACCTTTAACAACTGCTCATCAAAACAGCCAAACTATTATAAAATGTGAAGATGAGCTTCAGTCAGGGAACAGGTATTAAAAAGAGAGGCAAATGTGATGAGAAAGCAATTGGCAAAACCTCAGGGAGTATGCATGCAGTAGCAATTAGCCTCAAAAGGTAAAAGAGAAAGTACCTTTCCACATGCTTCTCATGCTTTACTATGAAAAGGATTGTGGGTAAAATCACAGCAGGCGTCATTGAAAATGATTGCCGTTTTCTTTTTAAAAATAGGCTGTGGTTACTGTCCTTTGCAGTGTTAAGGATTCAGAATAAGTGGAATATTCACAAGTCTCATTCTGCTGTAGTTCAAATAACAGAATAGCTCCATCAGTCTGTTTGAAAAAGGCAAAAAAGTTTCAACTCAATCAACTCAACCATTTTACGTGCAAGTGTGAACGCAGCCTTAAAGCATGTTCAGAATGTATTGCTCTTACCCTTATGCTGACCCGTACTCCCACAGACTTTCAATGATATAAATATTATTTATTAATTTATTTGATCATATTTGTTTGTTTAATATTGCACCATAACACCAAGACAAGTTCTTAGTTTATTCATTTTGTTCACTAACAAGACATGTCTTCCCTTTGCTCTCTGCGTCCCTCCCTCCACGACGCTATCACCACAAAAGCCCATCAGGTTTGTTGAGTTGACATGTACAGTTTTGTATCATGCTTTTCTATATTTCTGGAGAACTGTCATGTGGGAGCATAGGTGATGTAGGCTTGTGCGTCAGCTTTGCACAGAATGTTTAGCTAACTGTAAGAAGTTTGAATTGGGCCCGGGAGAGATCACTAAATTACTGAAACATGCATGGATGACATCTAAAAGCTTTGCAGGCATGTTTTTGATGAGGGAACGTTATAATATCTATTTTGCATAATGCATCCTCCTATATATTCTGTCCTCTTACAATTATAAGGTAACTGTGTAGCGTGCAATAGAATACAAAATGGGTATTTGCTCATATAAACCTAAAAATAATGTACCAAACTCTACAAAATGTTGACAAATGTGTACAGAAGGTATTCAGGAACACAAATGTCAAACATTATAATTCTTAGGGGATGATATGTCAAGATATTATATTTGTACAGCCACATCCCCTATGGCTGGATCATAATTACCACCCAGTAGATCACTTGTATACTGTGTATTACATAGAAGAATATAGTGAATGTGTGCAGTATAGACGAGAGAGACATTTAGGTACACAACCATAGTTTATTACGTCTCATCACTTACACAGACAACAGACGTGTCAGCGATACCTAGGAAAGGGGAGCAGCTCTGACTGGTTCAAGTTTTTGTCATTTCACTTGACGCTCAGATGCTGCCTGTTTAATTTACACTCTCTCTCTCTGTGATCCACACTGAAGAGAAGTGACACAAAAACAAAACCTGGCACGAGCCAAAATGACAGAGTGCTTTTAACAGCAGACACAAAACCGACGTCCTGTCCAACTTTGTCATTTGCTGAGTTTGATCAGTTGTACAATCTTAGCTGTAAAGTTTTTATTTTAGTTTAGTCCAGGCATTTATGGAAACAGTGGTTTGCATAAACTGGCATAAAATAAAAAATAACATGGAAAGGTAGATGTGAGCACCTAACAAAAGATTAATGTGAATCATCTAATTGCATTAAAGTCTTTAGTCTTGATTGTGCTTCATGAAAATGCAGGCACTAACTTTTTCTGTTACCTATTGAAGTTTTTTTTTTTTTTTTTTTTTTTTTACAGTCCCCCACCAATCCCATTTTTACTAAATAGAGTTTAATTCTTTTAATAAATTGCATAAAATTTGGATCAGTATTTATGTAGAGTATTGTGTCGGCCTCTGACTTTGTGCACCACAGAAAATAGACAAAGAACTGGTACTAGCCAGAATATGATTCCTTGACAAATACAGTATGTATTCAGCAACTATGCTATCAACTACTACTAGCCTTGTATAAAATGATCAGCAATAATTTAGGTCCTTCCATTTACATTTTATTCTTGGGCACTGGGCTTTCGTCTTCTGTATAGTAAAAGAAACAGAATGGCTGAGCGAGCTAGACTGAATTATAAAGAGACAAGTTGACCTATGATAAAGTCAAATTCCCAACCTGCTGTTCACTCTATAGAAACCTAATCTTTTAGAGGAAACCTTTCCAAAGGAGACATAATTTCTCTTAAAATGTACAGAAAGGCTGAGTCCCCATTGTATTCCACTCCAAGCAGTAGATTGTGAGAAAATCCTCCATCCGGTATAAGGCTAAGTATGAGCAGTCAGATTGGTCAGTTCTTTCAACAGCTGCTTTTTCAGGTTCATGTCCAGAGGGTTGTTTGTCACGAAGCATTCATCATTATGTCCAAAATATTAGTTATGCTCCACAGAACTTGAGTCTCTATTTACAGAAAGGTCCATTGCATCACTTCCTCCTCTTGTGATGATCCAAGCAACACTACCTAAAAAAAAAAAAAAAGAACAGGTGTTAAAACAAGGTGAAAGCGACCTGTGCTTATTTGTGTCAACCATCTGGCAAGTGTTTCATGTTCATCTGGCAGCGATATTAAATTTGACTAATTCATAACTAATTTAAACCAACATATCAAATAGGGATGTCCTGATTACATTTTTTGCCCCCGAGTCCGAGTCATTTGATTTTGAGGATCTGCCAATACTGAGTTCTGATCCGATACTTCTATAAAATGTTATGAAATGAACTAAGAGCAAGGATGTCACTTAATTTACATTTTTTTCACCAATGGCTCTGATATTATTAACATGTAACAATGGACTAAACCAGAACTGAACCAGAACTAAACCAAAACTGAACCAGGACTAAACCAGAATAAACCAGAACTGAACCAGGACTAAACCAGAACTGAACCAGGACTAGTTTATGTAACCTATGCAGGTCGTTTTCACCATTGCCAATAGCTCCGGTTTGACATTTTAGTTGTAGGCTATTTTATATTTGTTATTTTTTTAAATTCTCCCGTCAGGAGAAGTGGGTGGTCGGTCTACCCCCGCGGGCTGATGCATTTGCGCACTTTTATTAGGCAAACTTCAACCTCGTGTCGCGGTAAGTCTAATCAGACTTAGGGCACTTAGGGCCGAGCCTGTGTGTGCTATAGGGGAGGAGAGAGCGTGAAAAGGTGAGGAGCTGCGCGCTGACGTGAGGCAGGCAGGATGTTTTACAAAGTTTAACCTGCCCTGTGATACACATGGTGCACAAGTGGACACGCTGTGGCGGACAAGCTCCGCCTTGGGGACATGTGTGTTTGTGATGTGCGATGCACAGCGTCCACAGGCTGAGTGGCTGCGCTCTACTGTAGTCGAGTGACTAGAGGGGCCTTTTTCTGCCATGTCGTCAAAGCTCCATCAAACACAGAGAAGCACAAAGGAATAGTCTAAAATGTGCAAGAGATTAGGCCACATCTGCAAGTTTAGGCTGCTTACAATGTTTTTATTAATGCCAAATAAAATACCCAGCACACATGTATGATGGGCATACAATAATCATTTTTATATTTTACTTTACACTCATATTTAGTTTGCAGGTCTGCAGTTTATCATCCCGCCCGCTCCCACATTGTGCAGTCCCGTGCCCACAGTGAGCTTTCAGAATGTGTCCCGGCTGCACTGTTTTGTGTCGGGTCCCACGGGTCCCGCAGAGTACAGGGCTCTACCCTGTACTTGGCCCCTGAATGTAACATGTAGCCCCTTAATGGCTCCTGTTTCAGAAAAATTCTAGAAATGCCACTGCCTAAAATTCAAGTCAATCTTTTATTTATATAGCGCATTTAAAACGACTCCTGTGGGCTCACCCCCCGCAGAGGGGTTCACAGGGGTCTGGTGCACAGAGGACTGGGCAGTGAACTGCTGCCCCCACAACCCAGCGGAAGAAGATGAATGGATTTAAAACAACCTTAACAAGTTGCACAGCATGAAACACAACATAGTGAAACTATAAAACAAATAAACAAATATAAAATATATAAAATATAAGAATATTAGATGAAAGTGTGGCTTCATCCACAAAGATAATAGTCTAGAGTTAACAGCTTCAGAGTAGAGCTCATGGGCTGTTGAACACCATCTTGAAAAAAAAAGGTTTTAGGAGGGTTTTAAAATGAGGTAAGATCATGGCAAAATGAGGCATGATCTCAGATGAGGGAGGGCATTCCAAAGCCTAGGGGCCACAACAGAGAAAGCTCGGCCTCCCTTGGTTTTGAGGTGGGATGGTTAGACGGACAGTAGGTTGAGAGAGTTGGACCTGTGAGACCGAGGAGCAGTGTGTGGGGTTAAAAGATCAGTGATGTACTGTACTGAGTGTTAAATCAGTTCTGTATTTAACAGCTAACCAGTGGAGTTGGGCTAGGATGGGTTTAATACAGTCTCTCTTTTTGGACCAGCATTTTGGACTAACTATAACCTTTTGAGGGGGGATTGTAGGAGGCTTGAATATAGCGCATTGCAGTAGTCCAGTCTATACTTACAAAAGCATGTATGATTGTTTCAAAGCTATTGCATGGTAGGAATGGTTTTAATTTGGCAGTTTGTCTTAGCTGAAAATAGCTAGGAACATGTGAAATTTGTTTGAGAATCCATAAGAACACCAGGGTCCTTTGCAGAAGGTCAGATGTGAGGGTGTTAGGGTAAGGTCCAAAAAGAATAACCATTTATCTTCTTTCACTTTTTCCGGCAGGGTCGCGGGGGCAGCTGTTCGAAAAGAATAACTTCAATGTTATTTTCATTTAGCTGGAGAAAATTAAAGGACATTTTTATTTCCACAAGACAAGGCATGGAGAGTGGTAAAGGATGAGCCATTTTGGGGGAAACAGGAAGATCAAGCTGAGTGTTGTCATCATAGAGGTGGTATTTAATCTGATGCTTCTCTAAAATTAAACCCAGGGGGAGCATGTATAGAGAAAATAAAAGAAGAGTTAGGATGGACCCTTGGGACAAGCCGCACATGACAGGAGCAGGGGTAGATTCTCACCAACTTTGACTGAGAAGGATCTGAGCCCTGCAACCCAACGACATGCTACAGGCGTTTTAGGAGGATCTGGCGGTCAATTGTGTCAAAGGCTGCACTTAAATCAAAAAGAATAAGCACAACTGAGAATCTGGAATCAAGTGTGAGAAGGATGTCATTGTAGATCTTTACCAGAACAGATTCGATACAATGACGCTTGTGAAAACCAGATTGAAACTTGTCGAAAATATGTAGGTTGCTAACATGAGCTGAAACTTCAGAGAGCACAATTTTTTCCAGAATTTTAGCCATGAATGGTAATTTGGATATCAGCCTGTAGTTGGATATATCCTCAGTGTCCAAATTTGCCTTTTTAATGCGTACAATACAATGAGTGCAATAGACTGTTTAAAGAATGTAGGAACTTATAATGGATAAATACTTGGATGGGCACAAGGAAATACGTCTTTAAAAAAGGTTACAGGTAAAATGTCCAGGTGCCAACTAGTGTTTTTGAGATGTGCAAGTGCCTCGGTTAGTTCCAGCAAGGTGGTGGATAGCACAGGTCATAACTTTGGGAGCGTTGGAGGAAAAATACTATTATCCAGTGAGATACCTGGTTTCCTGTATACTGTATACGCAGCTTTACTTTAGGTTTCATAACTGATAGTGCTACTTTTTCTTGTGATAAATGTAAAGAAAATGTAAGCAGCTAAACTATGCATCTAATTATCAGGTATTTAAGTTGCAAATAAAAGAAGTCCATGTTTGTTGTGATGATGTCATGTGATAGTACAGGAAGTGCTCCACTGTGTTTTTAAACTTTAAAACTACCACTTCAAGACATTACAAGATGGAACAGAGCATTTTGAGCTTCGGAGATGTAGACAGACTCATAATAAAGGGTACTCAAACGCATGAATTAAACAAAATACAACTCCATGCTTGTTTTTGGGGAGGTAACAACATAATAACATGACTTAAAGCTCACAAGGGTGGATTTTGTGTAATATAGGACCTTTATCAGAAATGTGCTTAACATTTAAACTACTGTTTCATTTCTGACAAAAGTGGCTAATCCTGATTGAACCAGAATGAACCATTTACAAAAGCTCTGACACAAACCAAGGTGAATTCCTTTATTTAATTTAACTTTCTGAGCTAAAAACCTAGACTCTAACTTAACATACATCTGAAATTATTCCTCATTAAACTTATTTTAAAGTTGACTGAACAAATGCCTTCAAATGTAACCTTACAGTACTCTGTACATAAAAAAGAATCTGAGCATCTCAGCTGCTCGCCCGCCCACATCTCACGACCTGTCACAGTTGTTGGCAAAGTAACCACAAAATCTGATGTATAATTCAAGCCTCTTTTTGTTTCCTTAGTTTACTTTTTTATGCTTAATGCTCAAAAGAAAAAAATATGTTTGAAAGGAAAATATGAATAGAGGAATATAAAGCACTGTTGGTGGCCCCAAGAGGTTACAAAGAAACAAAGAGCATGTTGGGAACTTCTCCTGGTGAGAGTTTTAAATCCTTGCAATACCTCCCTATAGAATAAAATTGTAAAAATGCATTTTAACCTTTAACAGTAGTAATAAAAATAGATCAGACACAAAACAGTGTCATTCTAAGGTGGCATCAAATATTTATCCTTTGAATGTACACAGTAGAGCAGTAATAGTAAGTGATCATACAGTACATCTGGACACCCTTAAAGGTCCTACATTATGCAAAACGGACTCTGTGAGCTTTAAGCCACGTTATAATATAAGTATAAGTATGAAAGTAAGTGTGCATGGCAGGACTCCCTTGCAAAAGAGATTAGTGATCTCAATGGGACTTTCCTGGGTAAATAAAGGTTTTTAAAAAATATAATAACAAATAATAATAATAATGCTGTTACCTCCTCAGAAAAATACCAGGGGTTGTGTTTTGTTTCATTCACACATGTTTGAGTAACCCAATAAAGGGTTACTCAAACATGTCCATCTGTCTACATCTCCAAACTTCCAAATGCTCTTTTCCATCTTGTGAGGTATGAAGTAGTAGGTTTGAACAGCTCCTTTGAACCTTTATTCAGTAGAGATTGGCAATTCCAGGCCTGAAATCATCCAAGTGATTCTAGTTAAGGTGTATGGAGTTTAAAAACACAATGGAGTGTTTTCCATTTGAGAAAAAAACCTCCTAAATATGCCTAAATATGCAGGATTTGTGTGTTAAACATGTGAATGAAACAAAACAACTCTAGATGTTTTTGATGAGGAAATATTATAACGGGAATCAAAAAATCACGGGGCTCTATGGGCTCTTCAAATAGCCTACCCTTTGTACATCACATTTGGCCCCTCATTATCACTGGTCCAGGGTACACATGTGCAGAATAAGACACAAATTCATACTTTGTCGTTGTAACTGCCGCTCCTACAACTACAACAGCTACAGTCTATTACTGCTAATGTACCTACTACAATGAACTTAGTCTGGAATGATCAATATACAATTTCCATACACTTGAAATTGAACTATTAGAGTGAAAGAATTGAATCCTCTGTCTCTTCCAGGACCATGCAAACCCATTGTGTGTGGGAGTACAGATCTATCCGTCAGATTGGCATGCGGCTGGTTTGTCTGGTCCACTTGTGAGCTGTCAGGCGGGGATCACCTCTTTTCTCCTTCAGCTTAAATTGCCTGTCATCTCTCCCAAGTGTTTGACTGCCAGACAATCCAAAAACACTCGCCCCCAAAAGTACAATGTGCATGGGACTCATTTGTACTTTTATAACCATGTCCACTATCGATTTCAAGCATCTGTCACCTCCCATTCACTTTGGGGAAACCCTCTGCAAACTCATAAGACAATATTATCACTGGAAAACTTTGAAAAGAGGAGAGACAGCTGAGAAAAACACATGCAAAGATAAATGCATGATATTGGCATTTGTTGTGTGAGGGTGTAAGCTCTGCTGCAGTGCACATTGTCATATAAATCATTCTCAATTATGCACCAAGCACATTCAAAGCAAAACACTCTCAAAACCATTAGGGGTAAGGCTTTACAAGAAAATACAGGAGATTCGCACCAGCGTGGGCTAAACAGATTACATAAATTTAGCAGCGCAATAATTTTGAGCCTTTATAGAGTCATTTACTCTGGGAGCTGTCAGTGTGATTAATGGGGCACTAATGTGAGAATAATTCAACTTTGGAAAGACAAAAAGTGGAGCAGCTTCTTGTCAAAAGTGAGAAAAGAGATTTTAGTGAAGAGGATGCTAGTAGTTCCTAAAAGGTGCATTATGTATCTTTTCTGGTTAGCTGCTTCTCTCCACGGAGATGTTATTGCTTTGTCTGAAATGTCCCACAGCATAGCATTAAACTGATCTGTGTAGCAGCTTATATGTCTTTTATTGCTTACCTAAAAAACACAAATTCTTACTGCTGGTGTGGCTGCCAATCTACAAACCTGTAATTTGGCTACTTGCACTCATGGGCGCAGGTATGGTATTTATTTATACAGGGACAGTGTACAACAAACATTGACCAAAAGGAAAGATGCATTGTACCAGGTTACAGCAAGAAATGCTCATTCCCACCTGTCGTCCCTCGGCAGGTTGATGTAAAAATGTACAGACAGAATTAAATGGATCTATGACCATGTCCCCACATTATCACTCTTAATATACTGACATTTAATTTACAAAACAAGTGATCGCTTCTGTATCAAACATTAATAAAACCATTTTGAGCCACACACACCAAAACATTCACTTTCTCAAGTTTCAAATGTTCACACGTTCATCACTCATTACACATGGGGACAGATCTGCTTCTCCAAAAGTCGTTTTCTGGTCAGATGCGCAAATGTTTTTATATTAGTACATGTAATAATTTCTGTTGGTAATGAGTTCCACTGACTTGTTGCAATCGAAGAAAAGGCTGATTTAGCAAAAGAGGTGTTACATTTTGGAATAATACACTCTCCTCTTGAGGTGGATCGAGTGGTTTGTGTGTTTTTTTCTGAGCTCCAATAACTTTAATAACTGAATAACTTTAAAAACTAAACTGTTTTTCAAAGCTAAGAAATTTATATTTGGTTAAGATAGCACAATGGTGGTACTGTCTAGTTTTTTATCATGAATTTTGAGGGCACATTTATACATTGATTCGAGAGGCCTCAGAGCTGTTTTAGAACCCTAGACAAGTTTAATGCCGTACTGTGGAACATTTCAGGCAAAGTAATAACTGGAGACATGCAGGTGTCACCAGAATAAGGTCCAAAGTGCATAGTCTACAGTGCATAGTCCATAGTTTTTAATTTACACCTGTCCCATAAGATAGAAATTTGGTTAAGGAAGGCTGGAACAAGGGTGTTGGCTAAATTGGATCCTGACAAGTGCTAATTTAACTGGGACTGGTTTCCATTCAGAGTGAAGAAGATTCTCGCAGCAGGTGCAGAGCTCGAGCTTGTGGAGCTGAGCCGTGTAATTGGCAAACCATGGGCTTTCTCTGTGCTGTGTTTTCAGTGTCTAAGTATGAGGTGTTCAGAGTGGTGATGTTGTATTTTTAGAGGCAGCTGCAAAACTGCAACAAAAAATAGATTGCGGTAATTTAGTTCCAATGAAATTATGAACGTGTGAAAACATATGAGTTTGAGGATTATTTTTGGCAAGTGTGAATTTTAAATTAGATTTGCTGTAAAAGGCAAACGTCCTCAAGTGCCTTTTGAGAGGTTTGAATCTAGATATTTCAATGTGTTCCCTTGAAATATTGAAGTTGCAGAGGAACAGTTTATTCAAGTATTCAGTTTTGTTACTTAAGTAAAAGTGCAGATACAAAAAGTTAAGTGCAGGGGGAAAAAGTTACTCAACTGTATCACATGAAAAGATCTTAAAAATATTAAAGTACTTGTTTAAAAATGTACTTTAAGAGTATAAAGTAAATTAATTTCACACAGATTCTGATAAAGTGTTAATTTGTTCAAGTATTAAATGTAGTGATATTGACTCAAAATGATAACATCAACAATGTGAATCAATTTCTTAATTTTCTTATGAATTCTGCGTATTTATTTTTGTTTGCTGAAAGATGAGGCTTGATCTCAAAAGCTTAATCAGGATATTACCACAAACATAGTAAAAATAACCCCTAAAATCACATGAAAAGTACTTTTACTTTTCAGTCCAGTTAAAAAATGCAGTGGAGTAGAACGTTCTGGTACCTGCGCTCAAATGTATGGAAGTAAAAGTTTCCATTTTAAAATACAGATGCCTAAACATTTGACTTAAGTACAGTACTTTCGACTTGTCTTTGTTATCTGTTATCAATGCCCAAATACAATAGCACATTACCATCAACAGGAAGAGTGTTTTATGTCTTTAATGAAGTAAAGTTATGTCTCGGTTATATTTAAGTTTACAGTGCTTCCTGTTAACTCAGTTGCCACAAGTTAAGTCATGTATTAAAACTGAAAATGAATAAACCTGTCTCTCAGATGTTTGATTTAGATGGGCCCTTTTACTTGAATAACTCTGACAGTGGTAACCAGCAAAATGTACAGCTATGATATTATTCACTACATCAGAAAATGGTGTTTCCAAGCCAACAGCAAAGTTTTCCAGGACAGACTATGAATAAAAGTTATCTGATGTGATTAAAATGGTTTCATAAGAGGCACCATACAAGCGTCATGACATTATTACATTTGAGTCGAGTGGTTACGTAAGCCGACATGCTGTTTGACTGTCAGACTGATCCCCAACCAGCCTTTTCTCCTGGTACATCATGTTTCACATATTCATGTTAAGAATGAAATAAAGTTAGATTATCCCCAAGAGCTGATGACACATTATGCAAAAGGAAAGTGCACATTTGATAACACAACACAAAATATTTTTTATGTAATAGTATCTTGTTGGACTTGTGCGTGGTAAAATCGTTGACCACTTTTCTGAGTTGGAACAGAATTTTAAAATGTTTTCCCCTATCCACTGTAGTGATATGTGTGCAAAAAATAGTAACATATTTACACTTCTTTGGACTGTCTCATAAGTATTCAAATATGTTAATACATTCAGTACAATGGTGTTCATCTTCTTCAAACCAAACAACTGCCTACCATACTTCAATGTTGAATGTGCTTATCTCTGTAATAGGAGGCAAGGCTGTAATGATATTTGGTAATATATAAGAGCTTTTCACTGTTCATTTCTTTAAAATAGTCTGATTACCTGAAATCCACAGTGTAATCCCTGGCGTTACCATAGCTGGTCTCTGTCCGCAGAAATCTGTACCGGAAAGAAGAAAAATGTTATTTGTAGCTACATGTTTTATCAAGGTCACAACAAAAACGGATAATTAACGCAAATCATTTGCCAGACATGAAATGGTGTTGTAGTTTACATGGCAACATAGGGTGACTCAAAGGTAAAAAAGAAAGAAAAGATATATATACCACCATTTTGAGGTCCCGACTCGTCCCCAAATCGATACACTTTGGCTCCAGAAAGGTGTGGTGCGGACAGTTTTAATAATTAAACATGCCCAAAGCAAGACTCAAGTCTACGCCTTGTCATAACACACTAAAGACTACAGGGGCTCGCCTTACAATGTTAAAAGCAGGTAATTGGAGTGAGTAATTGTACGGTTTAGAGGCTCAAAGTGGCAACCCATTGATCAGCTCTCCCTAGGGCTCAGACACAGAGGAGGGCTGCTTTTGGAGGGGAGAGGGGTCAGTGACCTTGGGCAGACTCAAGCTCCCATGTTCATTTCCTATTTGGAACGTATATACTGTAAAACTGTGAAAATACTGCTGCAGGATGACTTCAGTGTTTCTCAACAACAATGGTCATAATAAAAACTACTTTGGTGTGTTTTCCTTTCTTTATTCAATCGCTCTATAGCAGCCCCACTGCAGCCTGCGGACTGTACCCGTATAGGTGAGGCGTACCTTGGTAGTTTTGATCTTGTTGCCCGTAGCGCAGCTCCAGCCCTTCAGATCAGGAAGTACTTTGCACTCCTCTCCATCAAGGCACGGATGCATCTGACACCACCACTTCTGCTCCACTATCGAGGCTGCACACACAACAAACAGATTCTGTTTCAAGAGCAGAGATTTTCAGATCCTCCCACTGTCATATCCTGGCCTTTACATATATCATGAAGATGCATTATTTACTGTGTTATTAATGGGTTTGTCTTGCAACTCCAGACAAAGTGAGAGAAATAATTGGATTCTGGGGGTCACAGGTCAAACTGATTACGTCCTTTGGATGTTTGGACTCTGAATTATCTGTTTCATTTTATACATGTGACCTCTGCTCTCGCATGTCAACCACAAGATCATTTCATAACTTTGTTTGTAATGTGATCTCTTGCTGTTGCCAGGGATTTTGGGGATTATCAAATCAAACAATTTTGTGTCCCTGTGAATTTTAATTACTTAAGATAGAAAAAGTGGTCATTTCTGATTGTGTATTGTCTGATAAATGAAATGATTATTCTTATGACCACAAATGTTGAAATATGGTAACTGAGGGCTTTTAGACAGAATATTGCATAGAAGAAAGTGTAGTATTGATGACATTCACAAATATTTTCTTCTATTTTGCTATTTTGATCTAATGATACCACTGCTTTTGTTATTTACACTAATCAAAATACTATTGCAATTATTTTAATGATTAATTAATTTTAGTGATCTAGTCAGAATTATTCAGATTAATTGCTGCAGCTTTATCTAACATTTTAAACCTACATTTTCCCCTCTCAGACAGACAGTCCAATTGGTCATCCTTAAGCTTTGAGTGTATATCATAGCAGACATGATTTGAATTTGGCGTATTACGGAGGTCATTATGCTCGTTCCACATCCCCCTCCACTGTCATTAGGCTCATATCTAATGAACAGTATGGTCATTACATTCCTCTCATAACAGCACATTCTCACTGCACTAAATTACCCTGAATGAATACTTTACGACATGAGGGGATCCATTCATATCAAGGCTCTGGTAATGGCAGCAGGTCAACAGCTAACAGATGGTACTGGTCTAATAAGCCCCATTACAAAGCCTCATAGTGTGGATATTGATGAATAAACAGAGCACAAAGGATACATGGAGTTTAAGTAGTACTGACGCTAGACAAATTAAGCCAGAGCACAGAACAGTGTAACAGTCGTTCATATAATCTTATATTGACCTTGAACTTCTATTAGGTGTTTATTGATGCTTTGCAGTGACCTCACACTGGGGGTGTTCTATAACCTACAGTTGTGCTCATAAGTTTACATACCCTGACAGAATTTGATTAATTTCTTGGCCATGTTTCAGAGAATATGAAAGATAACACAAAAACTTTTCTTTTGCTCATGGTTGGTGCTTGGGTGAAGCCATTTATTATTAACCAACTGTGTCTTTTTAAATCATAATGACAACAGAAACTGCACAAATGACCCAGTGACAGCTGGAGTCTTTTGTGATAGTTGTGGATGAGGCTCTTTATTTTCTCTGATGGTAAAGCTGCTCATTCTTCTTGGCAAAAGGCTCCAGTTCCTGTAAATTCTTGGACTCTTGTCTGAACTGCAGCTTGAGATCTGCCCAGAGGCTCAGTGATACTGAGGTCAGAAGAGACGAACACTCCACAACCTTCACTTTATTCTGTTGGAGCCAGTGACAGGTCCACTTGCCTTTGTGTTTTGGATCATTATCATGTTGGAATATCCAAGTACGTCCCATGTGCAGCTTCCGGACCAAAAAAATCATAAATTCTGCCAGGGGATGTCAACTTCTGAGCACAACTGTATTTCTGTTGGTGAATATTCAGCCATTTCCATGAACAAAAAACTTTTAAGATCATCTGAAAACTCAAGAACATTTTCAAAATGGATTTATAAAAAGGTGAGACTAAATGAACAACTGTAATTAATGCTAGCTAACTTGATAGTGATAGTGAGAGACTTGTACTTGCACAGAGCATCTCACCTGTTGTAGTTCCAACCAAATCAGCTTTCTGGTTAGATTGTGTTAAAACAAAGCTTAAATTACAGCCTAATTTGAGAAACAGATCTTCTAACAGAATAGTGCTTCTAGTTAGCTTCACACACTCATGGAATGTTGATGACATTAGCTGCAAAGTATCAATATTCATAATTACATAACAGTAACTAAAGTTCAGTGTATAACAACCAACCAACCAATCATAACCATGTGTCAATATAGGTTTGCCAATGGAATCCCACAGCAATAGTGACTGGGCATTTGTAGAGACAACAATAATTTAGTGGTAGGTTTTTGTACAGAAAAATGAAAACATAAACTAAAATCTAACCACTATGTAACTACAAGTTGAGGATCTCAAAAAAAGAGAAGAAAACACTTTGTAACGTTTCTAGTGGAGAACCTGCAGAATCCACAGGCATTAAACTTGTCTATCTATTTACACCAGGTCAGATCTATGGAGAGGTGACCCTCCTCACAGTAAAAATGCACTTTTTTTCAAGGTATTTTGAGCAATAATTGAATAAATGCAAGATAAGTGTACGCTATACAGGAGAATACTACAAACAGAACAATGGCATCTCCATGAAGACAAGCTGACAGACATCCCCACCAGAAATAGTGCACCTTTAACTTGTGCCAATCCAGAATGATGGTCATGTAATAGTTGCTGTGCCTTTATTCCACAGATCTTTTATGCAGATTGTGAATACAAACACCCAGTCAACGCTCTTTTTGGACACCTTGGTGAGAATTTTGTGTCCAGTCAATTACAAATTCAGATCAATGGAGGTTTTCTCAGATGTCTGGAGCCCCATTTGTCTCCATATAAAGAGGGGGATTGTCTCTCACAGTGTGTGGCTAAAGGTAATCCCTGGCTGTAAAGAGAAAGAATAATTAAAAGGTTAAGTGCTGATCATTTTTCGCTGCAATCACCCGCAGAGCTTTAAACTCCCGGCGGCGGCTCACAGCTCTAATTTGCCCAAAATGTCAATAGGAAAATGTCAGGGAATAGGTCAAACAGGACTGTGCTGGGAGTGCAGCCTGAACCAGAGCAGCTCACACCAAAGAGAGACTCGGACACATTAGCATGCTAAGAGCTCCTGTGGGGCATTGACTTTACAGTGAGCAGTGGACACAGCACATTCATTCATATATCGGTGATTAAAAGAACCTTCAGGGAATCAGACATCACATTACCATTAATTATAGTGGGAATAACACAAGGAAGTTAAGTGCAGCAAGTTTTATAGCAATGGTAAAGGATGTTCTTAGATATGTGATTATTTCTGTACACTTTTCAGATGCTGCTTTTCAGATCCTGCATTTCTATCTTAGCCTTATTCAAAACACAACTCAGAATAAGTTTATTTGCCCTGTCGTAGTACAAGGCAACAGAGGTAGTCTGGTCAGAAGAGGAGGAGAAATGGAGAGAAGTAGACGAGGTTTGGAAATTCAATACTGCTGAGGAATCCATAAAACAAAGACTATAAAAAGTAAAGTAGCAAAGAGGTGAGGTGCTGCCTGATATTAAAGAAGGACATCTATTTTAAAGATGAAATAGTTGATAGGGCACATACCGTCTACACATGAGGGTGCAGCTCTGGTCGTGCCGGCCACTTGTCCAGGGAAACAGGAACACTTGACAGTTTGTGAGCGCTCCTCGATCTTGTTTTTGTTGCAGCAGCGATGCAGCGCCACAACTTCACATGTCCCTGTCCGGACCTGATGAGTCGCTGTGCAGAGAGACAGATCACATAAGTGAAAATACAAGACAAAAGACAAGAACTCGTGCCACAAGAGCTTATGAAGAAATACCACAAGATTGTGTACACATGAGAAAAAACATTTTGTGAGAATTTTCCCCCATGTGTTTACATTATAAATGGACAAAAAGGGGTTAGGAGCAGGTAATATACATTACTTAGGAAAATTTAGCTTCAAAAAGCAGTGCTACAATAACAGCAAATATTAAATTAAATCTCTTCTCATCCCTATTTTACAATACTAGGCCCATATGTCAGCGATTCCCATTTAGATAAGAGACTAGGCCCCATAATAAAAACAAAACAAAAAACAAAACAAAACTGGATATTGGCATAGCTACATTAGACTGTTGCTCATTGCATATCATAAACTTAAAAGAGATGACACTGGTCAAAATGGCTACTTTAAAATTAAATATAGGCAGTAAATGACACCACAACTTGAATGAGATTGAATTATTCAAATCAAAATTATTTATGCCACCATAGTCTTAACAAAATTTATGGGAAACACTGGTTATGTTATGACTTGAGAAGGTCTATAACATGAAGTTTTTCATGTTAGAACAACTGCCAGACCTCTTAATGTTCAAACTGAGCATGCGACTAAACAGAAAGAAAATTTGCAGAGGAAGTTTCATCATCACCACTGCCATCTGACACCATCAAGAGTCAATGTCACTTTGGAAGTTGAAAGAGATGCGCCAATGTCACAGTCTGAGCAAGTATTAAGACACTCTTTTTTTCTCTGTGGGAAGCCTGTTTGAAACTCATTTTATTTAGAACAATAAAGTGTAGGATAATAATATTGATCTTTGAAAGCCGTTCCACTTACAGTAAACAATGTATTTTGTCTTTTTTATTATTATTATTATTTATTTATTTTAACCAGAGCCATTAAGCATCTAGTATGTTCCCTATCCCTTGTCTGTGGACTGGGTTGTCGACGCTTGCCTTCGACCAACTGGAGGAAGTGTGTGTGGAAGGGAAGTCTGGGGCTCCCTGCTCCTCTGCTGCCTCTGAGACCTGGTCTCGGAATAACATGTAAGAAAATGGATGGATAAATATCTATTTTTATCCATCCTTGCCAAGATGTGTCAGCAAATATTTTCAATTTAAATAGAAGGTCTGTGTGCAATAAACAATATGAAATAAACCATTTGTTTGATAGAGTAGATATGGGTAATAAACTGAAGTGAATTTATACACTGATGCTCCAGTACAGAAATGAGTGATGTAATTTGAGAATAACAGCAGGCCTATTGAGGCTACCAGAAAGAGGAGACAACATGATAGATATACCCATAAAATTTACGTTTGCATCCAGAGCGTGGTCATCCATAAAAATAAACATTCTAGGCTAATTTAAAAATTGTACAAATAAAAAAAAATAAAAAAACTTGAAACACACTGCGTCCATACACAATTCAGTGGCTGTAGAAAATAAATATATACATCTACACATACTTTCCCTGAAGTCCAAGCAACAAATGAGCCCTTTTCATGAGCTGCCTTCAGTTAAATAGAGAGACCACTAAATCCACCATTAAACAAGTTCATGAGGCTCTGTTTATAATTACTATACATTATAAAGGTGCTTAAAATTCACCCTTATACACAAAATATGGGTAATATGCAAGCACTATACAGCCTGGCATTGATTTTTACTAGATTTGATATAATTCACAGAAGAGTTTAAGGAGAGTGCTGTGATACTCAGAACCTGTTTGCAGATTACACCCCATTGTCTGAATTATTTAACGCCTGCACCGCTCCATCTTTGTTTTAATTGCATGTGACATTTCGGTGACGGGTCCTTCTGCACAGAGACTCTCCACAGCTGAAGTAAACAGTAAATTTAAAGTGACTGGAGATAGATCTGCTCCTAACTGTCTGTGTACAGTGAAGCGAATGGGCTGGAGTCTGGTAATTAGCTTTTCACTTGGGTTGTGTAATGGTGGATGGCAAGTCTATGGAAGCAGGGTGATATTAAAAGTGACAAAGACGTACAGCAACTTGAGATCCTCTGGGAAATGGTGTCTATTTTGAAGGTAAATATGATTCAATTGGCTTGGGATAGGAATTAACTTCTATCCCGCAGTCTTATTAGAGAGAGTCCTACATGTAACTTCCCTAGAAGAAGGTGTGTCACTTGCTCTTTTCCAAGGAGATGTTATTGCTTTCCATGGAATGTTCCACAATCTGGCATTTAACTTACCTACAGATGACAACACCAGGCCATCTTTCTGTTTAGGTCTGTAAGGTGCACTGTGTAACTTCTAGGTTGGCAGATAGGTTCCACAATATGGTATTAAACAAATATACCTTGTATTTATTCAATCATAATCATCGCTACCATAAAACATGCATTATTACCATGAGCGGGCCCCTCTCTTCCACTGATCTGACTTGTAATTTGGCCTGGCAATGCGGCCTGTTTGTCTCCACGGAGATAGATCATTAAATGCCATATTGTAGAACTTTCCGGGAAACAACAATAACATCTACATGAAGTCAAGCAGGGAGAGGACCCTCTACAAAAAACACACAATGTACTTTAAGCTTTAAAGCATCTATAATTAAAAAAAAAAAAAGATTTAAATAAAAAAAGGGTGAATGCCGTACTGTGGAATTCATCGTCATGGAGACAACCAGAAAATTTGCATAGGGCACCTTAAAAAAACATACATTCTTGTCCTTATTGTGTGGTGTAGTATGTTCTGCAGTTGTTCAGCACTTGACCCATGGCAGATTTTCCTTTGGGACAATAAAATGTATTTGATTTGATAACTGAATAAAAGCTGCTTTATTTCATATTTTTATACTTTTGATTATACGTTTAATTCACTAGTTGAAAGCTGTAAACATTTGTTGTAAAACTATGGTATATAAAACAAATGCTTAGTTGATAACCGTCTTTTTCTGTCCAAATTTCTTCTTAACTAAACAAACGTCATTTATAGATGAAACTCAGGTTGATGTGAATGGACCAGTAACCAGTAACCTTCAAAACAGTAAACATAATTTGTCTCAAGAGCTTTTTTTGTCATAACTTTTCAACATTATTACCTGCTGTAATTAATTTTTAGATAGAAATGAGTCTCCTGCTTTATAAGGTCAATCCATGTTTGCACATTTAGGCTGTTTTATTGGTTACATAACAGACCACTAACCTTTCTACTAATGTACAGTTCATCATACTAATTCCCATCTAGTCTATTTCCCACTGCTGTGTACGTCACACAGTAATCCACAGTTTTAACAGTAATTGAAAACGTTGACAAAAGCAAAACAGCAGAAGCACAAGCTCACTCATCTTCTGTTAGCTGCTCTAGTTCTTCCTCTTACATCAAAACCATCCAGGAAGTCACCCAAAAGATCCAAGCTGCTTACGCCTCTCCTGCCTCGTATACAGGCGATATGAAAGGCAAACACTAAACCAGGGCTGGCTCACAAGAACTGCCAGCCTCTCCCCACGGACCGCCTCTTGGGTTTCTGACTGGATTTGGGACTTGGATGCCGATTCAACCTTCCACTGCCAGAAAAATAGAGAGGAAAGCACTTCTCTTGGGAAGCAGTCAGTCCGGCAAACTAACAGTGATCCTTCACAAGAACAGGCTGCTGCTGCCAGAGTTCCCTGTAGGGTAGAGGGTTTTTTTAGGTTTTAGTTTTCAGTTTTAGGTGAAGTGTGGTGCCAAGAGATAAAGATGAATGGACTAAATTGTGTTAGAAACATGAAATATATTTGACTTCAACTAAAATGTAAAAAAAAAAAAAAAGCTAAATTGTCTTTATTGTCTTTAAATCTGTGAAATTCTCATTAGGAGCATACTACTTTATCAGCTGGTAGTGCAATATAGAATACTGTAGACAAAGGTTAAGTGTAAATCATCACATTTTGGTAAAAAAAATGGTAAATTGTCACTGGACATTGCAACACTATAGTAATAAAAAAGGAACATGAGAAACTAGACAAAGGCACTTTACATCAGGGAACCACTCATCCAGTCACACACACATTCATACGCCATGTATGCACTGGGGGCGAGGTGGGTTAAGTGTTTTGCTCAAGGACACAGTAACAATATTCATCTGTGAGAGCTGGAATCGCACTGCCAACCAGTGGGTCAGTGTATGAAAACTCAGCTGAACTACTATGTCTCCACTGAGCTAAAATAACATTGTCCTAATGTAATTTAAAAATGTAGGTAAAATCCTTTTAAAAATTATTTCTTCCTTTGAACTTTTCTAAGCACGTTCCTCAAATACATACAGTATGTAAGATTTAATGGCAGCAGAAAAATAAATCAATCAATGTATGTACATTTTTTCCCTCAAGCTACAGGAATCAAACAACAAATGGGTAAACAAAGACCACTATGGGGCTCAGAGGTGATTTTCTGGTTCCAGAAGAAAATTTTCTATCATTTTTTTTCCATAGACTAGAAAAATTCACCTATTAAGAGATCAAAGAGATGGCGGCAGCTAAGCAGCTATGTGGAAACTAACTAACATGGTTGTTTTAAATCTAGAAAAGGACATTTAAAATGCAAGATTTTGCAGAATGTACTCATAACTTTGTGGTTTATAAAGTTTCAGAAAAAGATTTTAAATAAAATGGTTGCTCTTTCATCAGTAGTTACCATGTAGCTGATTATCCCTGAGCAAGCTTTTGAACTTCTAATATAGTTTTCTAATAAAGGGAAAGTCTACGAGAACAATTACTTAGACAAAGCGGTTGGGTGGGAGTCACTGTTGACATCCACATCCACCACAAAACAGTTAACAAGGCTGTGCACTTTAGATCACTTACGGAGCACTTATCACACCCTATTTCTTCATAACTCGATTAAATCAGCACTAATGTCCTGCACTCATGTCTACAGTTGCCATGGCTGTAGATATAAAGAGTGGACTAAACACTAAATTCATCTTGCTTTGAAACTCGTACTGGGTCTGTCATTACATTTTTAAGCATGATATATTGCTACAGAGAAATATAATGATAAAAGATAATACTGAAACTACTTTATGCCTCTGACACAAAGCAGGATAATCCCAGTAAACCATTCTTAAATATACTGTTTCATTAAAGTATCAATGTATCAATAATTAGCCAGAAGTTAATTATTCAAGCTCAAAACCATATTGTGCCAGCTTCCATATATTAAACAATTAAGTTGCTATGGTAAATATCATGACAGGCCGAGCTAGAACCAGACAGAGACCTCAGTTAACATTACCAAGGATACCAACACTTGGCCTTTACATCATAATTCTTTCAGATATTACAAAAATGGCAGACAAAAAGGCACAAACTATCCTTATTCTAGACGCATAATTACAGCATTCATTTCACAAAAGAGTCTCTACAAGCTGAGAGTGAAATTGTCTCACTATGTTGCAGTCAGAAAACAATAACTCTTTCTTTGATGCATTGTTACATCAGACAGGATCTTATTGAAAAAGTGAATGAAGCTTTCTATATAAACAGCCGCCTTTAAAGCAGATCCTGGGCTGCATCTGCAAACAGCTCAGTGTTTACTCAGTGTTTGTTCCTTCTGGAGTAAAACGTGATGAAAGCCTTTTCCTCTGAACTCAAATTACTTTCCTGAAGCTTCTAAACATTTGTCTCCGGAGACAGAGCAGGTTACAAATGATGCATACTTTGTATTGTTCATGACTGTGTATAGAATGATAATGAACTTATGTGTTGGACTACTGGGGAGATAAAATGATCTTTGAAAATGAGTCTAATTCACACATTATCAATTATAACAGATAAGAGGCTGCCTGTAATATTGATGAAGGGTATTTTTTTCTATTTAACTTGATCATGTACAGACAGTTGGAAATGCAGACTAAGCAAAAGTGTATTATAAAAAGCTAAAAAATCAAATATGCATTTGTTCAATTGCTGTTGGGTTGCGGTTTCCAGCAGAAGACCAGCTCTGATCCATGTTAAAATTATGTTTTCTCATCAAAAATATGATTAACACACAAATGCTGCATATTTAAGTTGAGTTCTTCTCCCAAATGGAAAATGCTCTGTTCCACCTTGTGATGTCATGTGGATGATTTCAGCCCTGGAATTGCACATCTCTACTGAACTAAAGGTAAAAGCTTTTAACTCAAGGTGGAACAGAGCATTTTGAGCTTGGGAAATATAGACAGACTAATAACAGAGAATTACTCAAACATTTGTGAATGAAACAAAATACAACTCCATGTATGTTTTTATATGAGGAGGTAACAACATTATAACATGGCTTAAGTTCACAAGAGTTAATTTTGTGTAATATAGAACCTTTAAATAAGACACTACTTTAACTTCAGTTTTTGTTTTCTTTCTGGACCTGGCCATTAGAGCTTTGTGCCCAAACAAGTGTAAACTCTGCGCCGACCCCAGTCCAGTTCCGCTCTCACTGACATGTCTCCTCAGAATCGGGCTGGAGTTAAATGGTTCTCATTTTGTACAGTGTAAGCTCAAGGCTGAGACATCCTCTGGGATCAGCAACAACCTGAAGGTCAAACTTGGCTCTGTTTACTCGCTGTGAAAATATGAGGCGTAGTGATATGAAAGGCTCAAACATGTAAGGTTTTGTTTTTTGGTGATTCACAGATACCAAAATCACTGTGAGGGCAAAGTCAGACTAAGACAAGTAGTAACACTATTCTGACCTTACAATGTCAGAATGGTATCGTTGCACATGGTCATTTCAGAAATCAGGAAAACCCCTGGCATTTGTTAGCAATAAAAGTGACTTATTTAGGCCTGTCACAATAACAAAGTTTCAAATGTGATATATTGCTGAAGTAAATATAGACGATAAACCGTAATACTGAAACTAATTTATGCCACTGACACAAAAACCAAAGAGCAGATTTTATTTATTTGATATTTTACCAGGTAAGTCAACTGAGAACAATGACAACCTGGGACCTACATAGCATGTTGATAGGGGAAACCAGAGTGGCCGGAGGAAACGCATCCAGACAAGGATGATTTGGCACTGTAATAAATACGCTGCCAAATCAAAGACTAGTACTTAGTTTGCATTTGTAATAGTTGTAGGAGTAAATAATTCAACCTTTTTGGCTTACTTCTTATCGTATAGCCAAAAAATAAACAAAAATGTCCCAGTAGTGCAAAGCAAAAGAACACATGATACATACTGACCCCAAAAATACATTGTTCCAGCTTTCATATATAAAAATGTGACCGTGTGACCATTCGGGATGGGAGCCGAACACACTGTCTCAATAGTATAATAAATGCAATTGTATGACAGTAAGTATCAGTAAAAAATCTATTTGAACAGTTTCAGTGATTAATCAATAGGTCACAGTAGCACTCATAACTAATAATTATGACATGACAGGTATTGATTTGAGATGTAAAAATATCTTCCTCAGTGACCTCCAGTTGTGTTTGTGTCAATTATCCAGTCAAGGTATGTACATAGAACAACACAGAAAAGCCCCAACCAGTGTGGAAACTAACTTCTGTAAAACCAATATCCCTCCACACCTCTGTCTAGTTCCTCTTTAGACCACACCGATGTAAGTAGTGCTGTTTTTCATTTACAGCTGTAGACTATGAGAGCAAACTGAGATCAATGAGTACAGACTTTAATTAAAATAAATCCAATGTCCCGGGGACTTTTGAGACCTATTGCTGTCTCTGTCCTGCTCAATAAGGACAGGCCCGCGGATTCCTGCTCCTGTAAACACCCGCGAAGAAAAGGGCAAACTCAGACTGGGGATATTTTTACATCAACAAGGTACATAAATGTGACAGGAAGGAGGAGAGCAGGATGGGCTGCCAAATGTAGGTCTGTAGAGGAAGTGTTTCACAGAATAAAAGTCATGAGAGGACCATAACAGGAATGACTTAAAATAAAATAAAAAACTAAAACAAACAAAATGTGCGATTAAAAAGACAATTATAATGTTTTATTTACAACAAATGGGACAGACTGCTAGGTATGTTATAAGGGTATATCTAGTTTTGCTGATGGCACTCATAATGTTCGATTATTTTAATATATAAAAGGTTTTTATACTTTGTTAGAATAAAATGCTTATAATGATGGAGTTATTAAAAATGTACATGTGGTTAAAAGGTGATTTCAGAGTACAGAGAGTTCTTTGTTAAGAAAGGAATGCTGCTCTGAGAGACCAGATGCCTGACCTCTTATGACCTTTTCCCTCCTTGCAGACGGTTCACAGGTCGTAACTTATGGCTTATCTCAGCAAATGTAAAACAAAGCCATGATATACTTCACTATGTTGTAACCTATGTATTCACTATGTTGTAAACTATGTATTCTCTGACTATGCTTTGTACTGACATGATTAATTTGGTGAAAGGAAATAAAGGGACGTGCTGCAGGAGGAGGGGCAGGAGGGTCTGGTGTGGATGGCCGGGGCCCTTAGTAAGCAAGGGCCTTAGTAGCAGGCAGACACCCTTCTCTCCTCCGTGGCACGTAAAATGAAAAGACTGACTCAGGTGGTTCAATCTCAATGGGGCAGAGACTGGTTTAATGTAAAACTGTAAGATTTATCACTGGTTTGTGATCTTATTCCATGACATACTTGTTCGGCCTCACGTCATAAATATTCATCAAAAAATGTACTAAAACAAAAGGCAATGCTTTAAAACGCCTAGTGCATGTCAATGGGCATAGTTGTCCTGCCACTAACAACAGTCTTACCCAATACACAAAGCACCCGAAGCTAATCAATTATTACACCAGACTATCGATGTGAATGTCTGTGTCGATAGAATAATGTTTGAAATAAAAATAACTTTGCGTCGCATGAATCGTCGCACGTGGAGGGACTATTTTCTCATATACCAGTCCGCCACTGCCAAGCTTCTATCAGAAAGTACAACTGACTGCTGCTCAGACATAAATCCTTCAAATGCAACGGTTGGTTTTACTTCTAAAGTTATTCTATCGATACAGACATTCACATCAATAGTCTGGCGTTATAATAGTTTTGCCTCAGGTGCTCTTTGGAGTGGGTAAGACTGTTTTTAGTGGCAGGACGACTATTTTCATTGACATGCACTAGCCTAGCACCAGCAACCTCTGCAAATACAAGGACTGGATGGAATGCTTAAAAAAGTGTCTCCACACATCTCCAACACTCTGGCTCACAAGGACATGAGGCCCAATGTCCAAAATTCCGAAAAATGTCCCTTTAACTATCATTTGTAGATGTTTTATAATGTTAATAAGCCAACAAAATATGAGTGTGAGCATTAATAAGCTGCTTATTATACTATAATCAACAAACCAAGCCATTCATGGGTTGTAGTCAATCCCTTAATTTAGAGTTTGATTATAACAGAATATACTGTAATTAATAAATACATTTACAAAGGCTTTACTATTACTATTAAGTGTCTAACTGTGAATAATCATGCTATGAAAATGTAACTTTTTATTTTAAGCAAGGTTAGGCCTTAACAAACAAGCCTGTTAATAAGTCACAGTGTACTTTTGTAACAATTTATATGTTGTTATATATATATATATATATATATATATATATATATATATATATATATATATATATATATATATATATATATATATATAAAATGTAGGCAAGGGATGAATTAAAACATCAACAACATGCACCAAAAATCCGGCCACCAAAAATATTTGGCCAAATACTGCTAAAAAGCCACTTACGGCTTTCGGTGAAAATCAGAACCGAAAGCCGAAAGTGGTGTGTGACGCAGTCTGCATTTTTGGTTCGTGGCAGGTGGATAATTTAAGATTTTTATTTCCAACTAGGAGTAGTTAAATAGAGATTGAGTAATAATGTGTTTAATGCAGCTTTGCGCACATTTGTTTCCGTTTTAGAGAAAAAAAACTTAAAACTACATGGCTAATTTGCATACACTGTGCTGCCAGCTCAGTGCTGATGCTGATGTCAGCTTCTGTCAGACTAAAGGAGGTGACTCAGTGCTCCTCATGATGAGTGATCTGTGCTTCTTTTTTTTTATTTTTTATTTTTTTATTATTATTATTATTTTTTTTTATTTTTTTTTTGCTGTCACCAGGTGTACAAACATATGACATTGCAATTACATATCACAGGTATAGTGCATTTACATACATTAGACAGCAGAGAAAAAGGGAAGAGGGTATAGGTGTATGTATATGGGTGTGTATGTGTGTGTGTGTGTGTGTATGTATGTGTGTGTGGATGTGGGTGTAACATTGTGGGTCGTATGAAGGACAGTTAGATAATTAGAGAGAAGCAGGTTCAAAGGGTGATTGGCAGTCAGAGTAGAACAATAATAATAATAAAAAATAAAATAGAATAAGTAAATAAATAATAACAATAATGACAATGATAACAATAATAATGATGATAATAATAATAATAATAATAATAATAATAATAATAATAATAATAATAATAATAATAATAATAATAATAATAATAATAATAATAATAATGGAGAAAGTGTATATTGGAAAAGGATGTGATGTTGGTGGAGTGGGATATTATGGCTGTGTTGTAAGCTGTAAGAGAGGTATGGTAAGGCAGTGATCTGTGCTTCTGTCACGTTGGAGATGGTTCATGTTAAACTTTTCTGAGATTATACGTCTGCAGTAGCACAGACCATATATGAATGGACATATATTCTCTGTAGAGTTTCATTGATTTCATAAATGTAACACACTATAGTCTTTTATACAGAGCAGACAGGTAAAAAATGATCTGCAGTGTTCTTCTCATTTTAGAGTTAAAAGGGTTTTGTGGCTCCGGGTGTTTTCTGTGAGAGACGCTCCAAACGGCTCTTTGAGTATTTAAGCTTCAAACGGCTCTTTGAGTATTTAAGGCTGTCGACCCCTGGCCTAGCTTTATATGAATGAAAAACTTACTGGTACACTTACTGAAAAGGCTACTGGAATATTTAAAGAATATTAAATAAACATTTACTTTCTTTTGAAAATATGTCTAAAATTTTATTCTGGGCTATTTATGTAATATTTAAAAAACAATGAAAAACTTAACAACCATATTTGATATTCAGTTTCGGTATTCGGCCAAGCATTTCATTTTTATTCAGTTTTGGCCACAAATTTACTTGAACAATCAGCAACAGTTTTAAAGATAAGTTTTAAAAGTGTGTTTAACTGTGGATATATGCATATAACATATGTCTAATAGCCTATTTTAAACATAAACCATTATAAGCAGTCGCCTATATTCCCATTTTCACTCTCATGTGTCCTTGCATAGCAACAGTAACCATGATGTGTCACATAATTTGAAGAAGTGGTATGTTTATGCACAACATGAAACTGTCATTTGTGAGCTGAGCTCAGTCGTGCACACTTTATTGTGGTTACTGCTTTTATGATTGAGTCCCAAATAAAGGGTCTCTATAGACAAATCAGGGTAAGCTTTTTGTCTAGCACATTTCCAACCAAAATAAGTTGACTGGCACAGTGAGGAAAATAATGCTAAATGTGTCTTTTCAATAAGTGCTTTTCATCACCTCGATTTGGTGCTCTTCAGCTCTGCTGGCACATGCCCTCCTATAAAGTCACCATAAGTATCACACTCTTTTTGCATATTTACCAGAAAAAAATAGAAACACTAAAGTGTGTTTTCTGGTGTGCCTCAGATTGCTCTGGTTCTGCATCTCTTGAGGCAGCAGCAGGAGGGCCTGCTGTCCTCTGCGGTCACTACTGACCACAGGACCAGGGCAGTGCAGGCGTGGGCAAGGAGGTCCATCCATGTGCAGAAGTGGAACTTTGAGATGGAGGGGAAAGACAAACACACATATTGTTCCTTACCATGTCTGTTTGAAATGAATGCACAGCTCATTTGCCTTTGTCTTCCCCCAGAGACCCAAAGATCCTCCGCCTGGCTCAGGAGTTTTCAGACTGTGTCTGGGCAGACAGAGGACTGTCCCTGCCTGCTCCAGCCCAGGGACATGGTACTGGTGGTTATCCAGAGGTCTTCCACAGCCTGTGGTAGCCTCCTCCTGATGCAGGCTTGTTCAGTATGTATTGTCTGAGCTCAACATCTCAGCTACTGGACTGAACCATTGTATCCTGGATAGTGTCACTGAAGCTCTGGGAAACATGCTTCAAAGAGTGCACTTTTCAGACTGTATTCAGGCCCAATAGTTCTGAAGATCGTGAAGAGGATCCAACGAATGTTTCCCCTTGATGAACCAGAGGAGCATATGGAATCCTTCTGCCCCAGCCTGCTGGAGGCCATCACTGACCTCACTGTAGAAGAGATCTGTGCTCTCTTCCCTCCTAAACCCGAGGAGATCACAAAACTTGAGGAGATCCCAGGACTTGAGGAGATGCCAGAGCTCGAGGACATCCCAGGACTTGAGGAGATTCCAGAACTTGAGGAGATCCTAGAACTTGAGGAGCTCCCAGGACTTGAGCAGATCCTTGGACTCGAGACCGCGCCAGGATTCGAGCATATCCCCTGTACTCAAACCCTCCCAGGACTCAAGACCCTCCCAGGACTCGAGCAGATCCCTGGAGCACCACCAACTACCAACTCGTTTTGGTTATTCGAGACCATGTGTCTTGTCTAAAGCTCCACCCACACAAGTACATAACCAGGAAGTTCTCTGCAGCATCCCCCATGCTCCGACCACAAAGCCCCTCCCTGCTCAGCCCTCCCCCCGCCCCTCCTCTCAGAACAGCAAGTGTCAAAAACAAAAGATTAACTAATTGAAGAGACTGTCAGATTGTTCCCCATCAGCTTTGTGTTGCATTTTTGTATGAAAAGCGCTCTATAAATAAAGTTTGATTGATTGATTGATCAAAAATAAGCTCTGTAATTCGTCCACGACAAACAGATATTCTTTTATGACATTTTCAAAATAAAACTTTTACAGGGTGCTGGAGAGCCTTTTTTTTTTAGATTTGCATATCACTGTGTCCAGCTAACAAATCTGCCTGCATGCTTCATTAGGTTCATTCCAATCAAAAGTCTATGCACGCTTAAAAACAACAACTAGTGCATATTAATGCCTTTACAAAGGAACCTTAGTTTAAAGCATTACCAAATAAAATAATACTGATTTATCTGCTTTGGATGAACTGTTCCTCTATGACATAAAACATTTAACACTATGTTCTGAAGTAGGGTTGAACCTTTTATTTCCATGGTCATTCAGGACAGCACAAAAAAATTGCATGCCGTTGCTTTAATTAAAAACAGTAAAAAAAAAAAATTAAAAAAAAAGATACAATAAAACTGCATTACTTCCTTTAACCACACTGAAAAACATACTGTATTTATATTGTACATCTTCCGAGAGACTAAATGACAATTTTGCTCAATTGGGAAACAAAAAGACATTCTCAGTTTTCGGGTTGCATTTTATCCTTTGAATGATAACACATTTAAAGCAACAGAAATAACACTCAGGGGAAATTAAAAGATTCTAGTCCATCAGAATCTATTCTGATCCCTGTGTCTTTGGGATGATGAGCTCTGAGTGTGGAGGTCCGCCAATCAAGGACATCAAGCTGCTGTCTAATTGGTCGACAGAGGTGTTGCCCATCACGCTTACAAATGAAGGCTTCCCTCTTCAGTGTACTGTAGTTGTTGTATATCACCAATTACCTGATACTGGTATTGTCAGCGGGACTTCTGAGATGAAATGCCTCTTATACATGTTGCAGACTTGACATAATTGTCCTCCTTGGGCTTTAAATATGAGAAAGTCCACTTTAATATACTTCTGCCTACACTGACAGGTTTACACTGCCGCCATGCAACCATTTCACATATTGTATTGTTTTACATGCTTCAAATGTAACTGAAAACACACACCAAATGCAAGGAACAGTGAAACCAAAGTGAAAAAGCACTTTTTTGTTTTTTGTTTTTGTGGATCATCAGAGAGAGGAATCAGCTTTACTTGCACAAAAAGTCTACAACTAAAAACTCATTACTTAGAGCTGACTCAAATCATCCACTTCCATTGAAGAAAAGTCTTCCATATAGCCAATTTTGTAGGCTTAAAAGAATATGCCACAACAATTATGGTTTTGAAAGAAATTTAAGTAATATGATGGCAATAAGCAATAAGCAATGTCATTTAAAACAGATTTCTTATAACCAAAGAGGTTATAAGAAATCTGTTTTAAATGATGCTGCCACAAAAGTGTAAGGTAAACCAAGGTCTGATTTTCTTAGACTTATCCCACCAAAAATGCTCCAATAAATGGATTATATTCTCAATGGTGTATTCAAAACCCACAGAACAACTTAAAAACATCATCACTAAACATTGTCATATATCACAAGCTGGCCCTTCATTAGTGGTTTTTAAAGAGAACCCTCAAACTACTTTAACTCCTATCCCTGATGGTGATCGCGCTGTGGTGGGTGAGCTGGGGACAGTGTAACTACACCTATCGCTGTAACAGCTTTAACCATCCTCATACGGGAACAGAAATACCCATCAGAGGACTTATATCCTGCGATACTAAATCTGTCATTTATATGATCACCTGCTCCTGTGGGTAAAACAGGCAGGGCTTTAAAAACATATTGCAGAGCATAGGAGCACCATCACATGTAAAAACATGAACCATCCTGTGGCAGCTCATTTTGTAGATTTCAACCATCCTTTCTCTTCCATAAAACATATTGGCACTGAACATGTAAAACTGCCCTCTAGAGGTGGGAATGTGGAAATGCTCTTGTCTAAAAGAGAGAACTTCTGAATTCACCAACTTAAAACTTTAGCTCCTCTTGGACTTAATGTAGATTTTGACCTAATGTTTTTTGTAACATGGTCTAAATATCTTTGTATTTAATAGAATGTTTTTTATGTAAATATATAAACTGTTTTTTTCTTGCTGTAGAGTGGGCGGCATTCACTGGGTGACCTCCCTTTGGGACCTCCCATTCGCTCGAGGGTATATGAGCACAGGGGCTGGCAACCATTTTGTGTACTGTGGTCCAAAGCAAGAAAAAATATCTCAAGAAGGCTTTTTTGCCAAAACATAATTTAAAATAAAAAGAGTTTTTGGACATCGGCCATCTGCATGTGCTATGCATTTTTTTCACTTTGTTTTACATGCTTATCACATAGAGCATGCATCCAATGTATTTGAGAAAAATGTATCTTGCCCCAGTACAGATGTAATGTATATGGAGCTCTTAAGGTAAAAATAAGACCGCTGTTTTCTGTCTGTATCATAGACTGTGGGCCTATAAAATGGACATAGCCAACCCACTAGGAGCATTGGTGTGATTCTGGCTCCTTCGACACTGTTTCCAATTGACTTTACAATTGGAAACCCCTCTCTCTGTAACTGCTGCAGTAATCCACTCTGCATGACCCTGGTGTTTTCATTTTGCCATTTTTTCTGTTAATAAATTCCTATTTCAAATATGGGCCTGGCTCTAAATTCACCCTTGTAACTGCTAGCACTGTGAGCTTCACTTGACTGGAGCTGTGGAGCTGAAAAGTTACATTCCTTTAGTCCACTATACAATTTATGGTCTGTATCTTTTTTTTTCTTTTTTTTTTTAAAGGGCAGCATATATTAATGAGCATTTAAAATGTAAATATGCTAAGATTCCAGCCAATGTGGCTAATTTCCATCCTCAGTCTCTTGGCATCTAATTACAAAGTGTTTTATTTTCCAATAGTCTGGAAGTGTGCTGCTAGCATGCTAATTGTTGTCCAAAAGTCAAGAGACGCTTATAACCTCATCATGGGGAATAATTAGGATGCTCAGAATGTATAAGATAAGTGAGGATTAACATTGGACCACTGTCCAATGACCAGATGTTTAAAATGAACTACTTCTGTTTTTTGTTCCTTTTAAGACCATAAAAATCAGATACAAAAAAAAAATCAATAAAAATCAGATAACTTTAAGTTGCAAAATGTTGGCTTTCAGCTGTTTCCAATAGCTGGGCTATGGATGTACAAGGTCAGACTTTGCTAACTTATTAACACATTGAACAACTGATTTGACAGTGTAAAGGAATGTGTCTTTTGAACTTATTCTACTAGCATATGCTTTTTATGAACTCCCAACAAACCAACAGGAGCAGAATATGTCTTTTGAATCAACATACAGCTATTTGTAAAAATCTGTCCTTCCTTTTTACACCACAGACAGATGAGTCTTTCTGCAAACATGGAAGATAGTTCTATAGAGGGTGCTGCTGAATAGATGGAGGAGCCTCCGAGGGCCCTCCAGCTTCCCACACAGCCCTGAGCGTTCCCTGTGTGTATGGCTACAGTGCAGTATTGACATGCAGCAGATGTCGTTGAACTTGTATCTGTATAAAGTTCACTCAGCAACAGAAATTGCTCTGAACTTTTTATGATGTTTACCTGTAATAAAAGGAACTTTCTCTGGGAGCTACTGTCTGAATCAGTTTTTCAGTGATAAAAGCAAAAGTGTTTTGTGACTCAAACAAAATGACAAAACATACATTTTCTCTCTCTTCTCACTCACTTGGAACATACATCTGCACATTTTAATTAAAATGGCCAATACACTACATCTAGCATTCAGACACAGGGCTTTATAATGATCATTCTCAGGTAAAAAATCTTTTTCCTCTATGCAGATAAGGAGACACATTATGCTAAATAGATTTGGTATGAACTTTTAACCATGTTGTAACAAAACTGTATTTCAATTGATTCATGCACATTTGAGTAATTGTGTATTGTACTTCACTGCTCGGAAATGTCTGCTTTCCCCTACACCCTATCTCCGCCCTCATTTCTGTACTCAGTTGAGATTATTTAAGGAAAAAGTCAAACACACAAATAAAAGAGAAATGCCACTACAAAAGGTTGGGGGATCTAATTTCTGAACAGGAATTCAATAGTCCTATATCTATTGTATTGTGATTACCATTGAACAAACTGTAAAAATGATGTTGTAAGTATAGTATAATGTCTTCTTTACTATATGCATACTCACCTAAGGAGCCCTCTGTTGGCAGCAGCATGTCCCATATGCAGACCACCAGCAGCATGATGAGAACAGCCCCTCTGCTTCTGCTCTGAGTGTACCTCTCACTCATCCTGAATGAAAAACAAGAAAAAATTCATTATTACAACATTAATTTATTTTCCCACTGGACAGCTCTTGGTACACCCTGCTGTGGAGCTGGCATCCTCTTCTTTGGACTAAATGTCCCTTCACAAACTAATAACTGGGCTCATCTCACTGCGTATTTATCTAGAATTAGACAGCCGTATCTTGTCCCTACACAAAACAAACTACAGCTGCGTCGGTGTAAAAGATCTTTTATTTCCAAATCCCGTCGACTCACAATCGCCTCTCGCTCACTAAATGTAATGTTGGAAAAGAGCACTGCCATCCACAGGTCTGCCAGATAATGTTGTCTCTGTGTAGGGCTGTCACGATAACACATTTTGAAGTGTGATATATTGCTGAAGTAAATATAGACAACAAACAATAATAGTGAAAGCAGAATTACCCCCCAAAAGCAATTCTAAATGTACAATTCTAAACAATTCTAAATGCATAGTGTTAAAAAAGCAAAAAACATGAGTTGCATTAAATAAATAGCAGAATGCAACGCTTAAATAGTTAGTTTGTATGTATAATGAAGACAGAAGTTCATAGTTCAACCTTCTATGACTCAAATCTTCTCTTAATCTCTATAGAACAGAAAAATAACCAACATTTTCCCAGTAGCGGAAGTCGGAAGGCATTGAAATAATTGAAGCAGCATGTCAGACAGTAATATTGGTACAAATGATACGGGAGAAAATATCACAGTGTACAATGACAAAGAGCTGTAATATATACTCTGATTGTAGGATTAATTTACATTCTCTATGTTTTTTATTATCAAGGCTGGGTTCAACAGGTTGACAAGAATTCATTCATTCATTCATTCAGAAGGACAATAAAATCAAACACAGTCACATTTTTTAAGGGCCATAATTTCTTCCAAACACAAGAAAATATCCTGTCTTATTCTGTATATTCTAACTATTTTGCACAGACTTTGAGGGGTAATAAAGCTTCAGATGTAGTGATTTTGATAAAGAATTGTGCTGCTGTGTTCAACAGAAACAACTGAATTAATCTTTTTATTCTAGCTGTTTTTATTTGTTTATTTGTTGTTCTATTTTTGTCTACTCAAATTATGAACCTTTTCAGTGGGTCTCAACAATAAAAAATATGTTTACTTTTAAGTCCAGTTCAACTATGTAGTGGAGTAGAAAGTACAGATACCTAGTAAAACGTAAAAACACACTTAAGTACAGTACTTTACTACTTTTACAACCAAATAACACTATGAATATTATTTAAACATTGCAATTTCAAATCAGACATTTTACAGAGATCCAATCCACGCCAATTATAGACAGAGATATGTTGAGCTACGATCAGAAAATGCATTTCTATAGCTGTAGGGTAAGACAGTAACTGCTGCTGTTAGCTGATCAGCCTCTGCCTTTCTCTAATGAAGTGTAAGCCTGGACCACACTCCTTGATCCACCCGACCCACTGCGAGCCTCTCCACTGACAGACAATGATCACATTTCAAACAGGGCTGCAGTTCAGTAATTACTGGAACAGACTTGGTATCGTGTGGCATCACAGTACAGTGTTACAAGCTGCGTTTTCTCCTTAGTTACCACCTCCTGCATCTCATCCGCTCCCCCCATTGATATATAGATTGGCTGATCCTCTGTGGACTTCTCATATTATTTGTGTAATTAAGTTTATTTTGGCAAGCCCAACATGACCTTTTGTGTGGATTATTTTATAGCCTCCATGTGTGGCACAGCACCAGGGAACCCAAACAACGATATAAACATAACAGTGTCCTCTGTAAGATCCGCTCTCATAAATCCAAGTCAAACGTACACTGAACCTGCAAATATCCACACATGACCTGAATTATGTTTGACATGTGAAGACGGATTTAACTCATTGAGAAATAGTCTCACAGATTAATGTGGTTATTATCCTGTAGCTAAAACACAGGGGAAAAAAGAAGACAGTTAGGAAAAAAGGATGCAACTATTTGCAATGTGAATCTACTGCAAGTCTTTATAAGCAGATACAATTTAGATGTTTAGATTAGAGATGGGCATTCGATTAAATTGTCTTTATCGTCTTAATTTTATATTAAAATTATCATAATTATTACTGTTACTAATCTGCATAAATAAACTCAACTTTACAACATATAAACCATAACCACTATAGAGCCACATCAGCCCATGTGAGATTAGAATGTGTTTAATGCAGCTTTGGCACATTTGTTTACGTCTTACTGAAACAAAACTTAAAACCGCATGGCTCATTTGCATAAACAGAAAGTGAAAAAAAAACAGCTCTTTCTTTGTGCTGATGTGTTCAGCTTCTGTTGGACTAAAGAACACGACTCAGCGGAATATGAGTGTTCTCTCTGTGACAGAGGATGTGATGAGGCTGGTGAGTCTGTTCTGTGCGTATGTCGCGTTGGAGATACTGCGTATACATGCGAAACCGGGATACTCAAAAAACCTGATCATAACCGGGACACTGATGTGCAGGTAAACGCACTCACTGGGGGATATAGTGATCTCCAAGGAGCCAGAGCCGAGATGTGGGACCGTGGGGCCGCAACCGTAGACCGTATATACGAGTCTATGGCCGCAACTCCAGTGTTTGTGCTATGAGACGCAGCCTCGACTCCTTACGCTATGTTACGCAGAGCAACCTACATTCAGTTTGTCGATTAAAATGAAAGTGATCAACGAAATTCTTAATGATCAATTATTGATTAACCGACTAATCATGCCCATCCCTAGTTTAGATGATGAACTTTTGTAGATCTCAAATGTGTATTTAAATTTTTGCATTAAGCTACTTTTCGATAATGCAATTGAAGCTTACCTAGCATTAACCTTTTTTTTTATTTAAAGTAAGATATCGTATTGTTAAAGGTGCAGTGCGTAACTTTTCAGGTGGAGGGCACCTCAACTACTTGTCTCCATGGAGAAGTACTGGTAATTGCTTTGCCGAGAATGTCCCACAGCATGGGTTTAACTTGACTATATCTGTTGCACCACAAGGACAAGTTACAAATTAGATCTTTTTTGTGCACTAAAACATCTATATTAAAATAAATACTAAATGGATAGGTTAAATGCCATACTGTGGATCATTCCTGACAAAGCAGTAAGTTCCATGGAGATAAGCAGATGCCCACTTTTAATGTAGTAAGATCACTGACTTTCCTTGCAGTGATTTTGAGTCACGCTGGAGTTTGGAAAGAAATAACATTTAGGTGAACCCCAGTCTCATCCAAATGCTAATATATTGCAAAATAATACACTTTAGGAATGCCAAATGACCACACTCCAAATGCATCTAGGCTACTGCAGGATTGAAACTTTAGGTACAACTGTATAAGGTCCTGTTCCAAGATAGAGCCTAGTCACTTTCACTCAGACAGATTTATAGTGTATGGCTTGGACAGAACTGCTGTCTGTGTTTATAATGGCAGATGTAGTAGTAAAAAGTTTGCTTCCAGTTGGCAGCTATGTGTGAAAAAGGGTCAATGGTGAAGTGCAGTCCATTGCTGCTACACTGTTTCTCTGCTCCTGTAAATGACTGTGTCCCTGACTGTGCCCAGTTATAACCGCTGCAGAAACACACATTTGAGATTTGTTTCAGTTTGAAGAGATTTTATGTTTTTGACCTTGGTGCTGGAATTTACCTGTAAAAAAAACGTGTTGCTTCCTGATCTACTGTGTGTGTTTATTTTTAGCACATCTTTGATTTTATGTCCATAAAAGGTTACAGACATTACAGAGTATTGTTGATGTTTAGGAACTTGGAGAACAGACTATACTTAGTTGGGTCATGGTGGATTTGCGGTTTATTTATTTGGGATGGCTGTTTCAATAGACAAGTGTATGACGCACGGCATGTGGGAGCTGTGAGCAGAGATGCCCCTCTCAGCTCTGAGAAAACATGTTTTTAGAAGGGTTCTTGGGAGAAAAGAGTATTGGATTAGACCCGTACTTTACCAATATAAACTTGAACAAATGTTGCACATGACTTTATTTACTGGTCGTAGTTGGCCCAGAAAGTCCCATAATGTTTGATCCTCTAACATAAAGTTGTTCTGTAGTTCCTTGAGAGATAAATATGAGTTAGATAACAAATTTTGTCAATGAATATTTTTGTCTTTAGGAAAATAAAGATTTTAGTCCCTGCAATGGTATCGGTTGATATCAGGTACTGGCAGATATTAAAGCCACAGTATCAGAACGGAAAAATTGGATTGTACATCCCTTTTGCAAATTCAAAGTCTATAATATACAGTACAGTGTATACATATACATGTTCACTTATACAAAGTGAAACTGTTCAAATTAAAATCCTTATTCTAAAGTTGTAGTTATTCAATTAGTGAAATCACTTTTAAAGAGTTGTTAAGTATCACTTGGATCTCATTTGGCAGGAAAATGGATTAATCTGGATGAATCACAAACTGAAACGCAGTTAGATTTCCTGCTCATTGTATCATATTGGTCTGATGTCCATCCAGTAAAGTTTAGAGGTAGTTTTGGTCTAAATACCGAAAAGAGGGTTAACTAATGATTACATGTTACAGTTGTGCTCATAAGTTTACATACCCTGACAGAATTTATGATTTCTTGGCCATCTTTCAGAGAGTATAAAATATAACAAAAAAACTTTTCTTTCACTCATGGTTAGTGCTTGGGTGAAGCCATTTAGTATTAGCTGTGTTTATTCTTTTTAACAGAAACTACACAAATGACCCAATGATGCTTGGAGTCTTTTGTGATAGTTGTGGATGAGGCTCTTTATTTTCTCTGATGGTAAAGCTGCTCATTCTTCTGGGCAAAAGGCTCCAGTTCCTGTAAATTCTTGGACTCTTGTCTGAACTGCAGCTTGAATCTGCCCAGAGGCTCAGTGATACTGAGGTCAGAAGAGACGAACACTCCAGAACCTTCACTTTATTCTGCTGGAGCCAGTGACAGGTCCACTTGCCTTTGTGTTTTGGATCATTATCATGTTGGAATATCCGAGTACATCCCATGTGCAGCTTCCGGACCAAGAAATCATAAATTCTGCCAGGGGATGTAAACTTATGAGCACAACTGTATATACAGTTGCAAACAAGAATGTAAAAAAATTAATAAATGACCTAAACCAGATCAGTGCCATTTAAAATTATGACAGAGGGTTGTAATTTACTTCCTTACTTAATAAAATGTACCCCAAATGTATTTCAATTAATCTGTGTGGAAAATGGTACCAAACAACAATAAGAAATGCTTTAACAGATTTCCCAAACAGTTATATTTTTCAAATGGACTCAAACGATCAAGTGATAATTAAAATGGTTGTAAAATACCTTTACTTAAAACATCTAAATACTCACACTCTATCCATAATTGAAAATATGCCTTAATTACAGCAATAATGAAGTGTAATTGTACATGCCAATCAAGAATCTTAAGCAGATCACTGTTACACAGAGTTGTGAAAATGTTTGGTCTTTTAAAAGTTAGCTCAATCTCAGTTTAGAAGCATGGTGTCACTGAAAATTCCTAATGCGTTTTCTTTTCTCAACAGGTCATGTATTATGTATGGATATTGTCACAGAACAGGCCTTGAAGTGCAACTCCTAATATATGCTAATGACTGCCATAAGCACGAAATACAAGGCAGAACAGAGCAGATGGGTAAACAAATACTAATAATCTTAAGCTTCAATGAGATGTTTAATTAGTAGTTGGGCGTCTTCATCTCTTTTTCTGGCAGCAGTGAGACTCCTATCTCTTTGGTTCTTTGAGCTGCACTCAAGAAACTTTCAAATGCAAATGAACACCTTTTTGAGAAATAATGCATATTTCTTTGACTGGTGCCACCTCAGAAGTTCTCCCAGGGTTTTATGTGAGATTGAATTTCATCCATTTGTTATCAGCTGGCTCTGTTGTTGGATGTATAGCCAGTCTGTAGTGCAGAAGAACAGATTTCTAACTACAACTGTAGAAAAGTGGATCTGTCTCAAACTGCATGAAATCAGAAATGCCCATTACTGACCTCATGAGAACTACCAACATTATTATCATCAGTGTAAGAATATTCCATCCCTCCCTTATATAAGCTTCCACATAAATAAATGTCTGGTACAGGAATTTCTTGGACGAATACTTTGCACTTCTACTGAGTAATATTATTAGTAACAGTATTCTTATGTGTGTACAATTTTTAATACTCTCCCTTTCTCCGCTAAGGACCTTCCCCTTGAAAACAGGATGATGCATATCAAGGAGCCATCCAAAAATAAACAAGCAAACAAAAATAAATACATACATAATTCTCCCAAGGACACAATGCCAGTGTGCCATGCTGGTGGCAGGATTTTGAACCTTTAACCTAATAGTATTCATCTTTGGAAAGTTTCTGCCAATGTATAGTACTAAGAAATATATTTAACGTATAAATTGTGACTACTCCACTTGATGCCACTCTGTAGATGACTTTATGCAGCTCATATCTAGCATTTAGCTGGTGTACCTTCCCTTACACAGATCTCATTTCCCATTTGGGCCCATGGTCTCATCTGATACAGTGGCTTTAAAAGCTAAATATATCGCTATATTGGATTTGACAGCAGAGCAAAGAAGAATACTTCAAGGAATGCAGGAAGATCCCTGACCCCTTTTTAATGGTTGTCCCATTTGTGTCACTTATTTGGCTGGTTTGATGGGCAGATACGCAGCTGTTACTCTTTTCATTAGAGACTGTCGACCTTGGCCTATTTAAAGTCTGTTGTTTGCACAGAAGTTCAAAACAGTGGGTAACATTTGTCACCTGCTTCAAGACCAAGTTAGCAGCTTCACTTGTCAAGTTTAAAGCAGGCCACTACACAAGCATATTTTTAAAAAATTGATTTATTTGTTATATTCAAGCTGTGTCAATGCTGCAAAAATTACACATTTTTCATCGTTTTTTTCTAAAGCAGATGGATCTGGCAAAATTGATATGAGAAGATATGCACTATGTTGTCACAATATCAACCTTTAGCGCTGCAATTACTGTGAAAAAAAAAGTAACAATATAATTATTGACAATTTTTAACATGCATGAAATCTTTCATTCACATGCTCTAATATGCTAACATAAACCATTTTCTTCAACTCTATGAATGATGATGTAAATAATTTCCCAGAGAGAGCTATTTTATCTTTTATCTTATTGTATTTATCTTATCTTATTTTTGTAACTTGTTTCTATCTACATGCTCTTGGTCGGTTGCATCTGTAACAAAGAAAATTTCCCCTCGGGGATGAATAAAAGTAATTCTGATTCTGATGAATGAATAAGTTAAAGCAACACTGTGTAATTTTCTTTAGGTGGCACATCACCTGCATGGAAATAGAAAATTACAAAACCATAATTTGAAACATTCTTTATTGAAATAGATCAGTTTTGTGTCATACTGTGGAAGATTGTAGCCCTAAGCCAAGAGATCATTTCCATGAAGGGAAGCAGGTGGAGGTCCCCCTCCAGCCCAAGTAGAGTCAGATTTTGTGGAGATGAAAGCCCACAAATATTTTTTCTTTTAATCCAGTTCAATAAAATCATCCCCAAAATGAAAAAAGTTTTACTATAGTTTACTTTTATATATAAACTTTTTGCTGCCAGTCATCTTTTTTGAAGTTTGTGGATACAAAATACTTTTTTGTTTTGTTGTGTTTCTAAAATTCAATTTCTGATATGTTCTGTTGCACCATAAAAAGCTCACACTGCTTCAGAAGTGCAAAGAAGCAGACTTGTTTCTGTGTTTTGTAACTGGATTTGATACAGGGATTACCCGTGGCCCTCAGTCCCATCTCTATCTGACTGTACACTTGGACCATGACGAGAGCTGTCACACTGAACGCCTGCAAGGGGGAGATTGAACAAACATGGCGGATGGGCCTAAACACAGATGTTCTCTGATGACAGTTTGGGAGAGAGGCTCTACGTCCTGTCACAGTAGACAAGGGAGTATGCCCACCACTTTGTCAAACGGTCCACCAAACATCTGCAGCCAATCGCACCTCGCTCAGCCCATAAACAAGACACGACAAGCTGTCAGGGCCCACTCAAATGAATGTATGAACAGGGATGATGAAAGACCACTGGTGTAGATACTGCCACTGATGCCAAAGACTGCTCATCAAATAACTATAGACCATATGTGGCCATACCGGCTCGTCAAAGCCTGAACCCGTCAGATCTCAGAAGCTAAGCAGGGCCGGGCCTGGTTAGTACTTGGATGGGAGACCACAAGGAATTCCAGGTGCCACAGTGGGGCGCCAGTTGCAAAAACTGTCGTTGTGTCCTTAGGCAAGGCACATCACCCACATTGCCTAGTATGAAAGTGGTGTGTGCGTGAGTGATGGTGGTGGTCGGAGGGGCTGATGGCGCAGATTGGCAGCCTCGCTTCCGCCAGTCTGCCCCAGGGCAGCTGTGGCTACAATAGTAGCTTACCACCACCGGGTCTGGAGTGAATGAATAATGCTCTGTAAAGCGTCTTTGAGTGTCCAGAAAAGCGCTGTATAAAACTGATGCATTATTATTATTATTATTACCAACTAAAGACAGGATTCACACGTCTCTCAACTTTTAGCATTGAATTTGAAGGATGCCGTCTTCTATACTGTATAATCATTAAATCAATGCATATAGGGTCTAGGGAACACTAATACTCATGGACACATCACTTTCGTACTAGGCAATGTGGGTGAAGTATCTTGCCTAAGGACACAACAAAAGTTTTTTCAATCAATTCCCAGCAGTCTCCCAGTACTTACGAGCCCAGTACTTGGCCCTTGTGAGATCTGACGAGAGCAGGCTTTGACAAGGTTTGGCCATGCACGTTTTAGCCAAGGGATCAAAATCTCCATGGAAACAAGCTGGAGCCCCACTCAAGGTCAAATAAGAGTCAGGTTTGTGGAGATGAAAGCCTGTTCAGAAAAACGCTGCATTTTTTTCAAAGTTTTTCAGTGCAATTAAAAGTGTAGTCTATTTTTTGCTAAAATGTTGAATACTGTGGCTTTCAGCTCTGTCACAATAATTACTATATCGACTTATTGTTCAATTCATGAAAGCTGAAACAATACATTTTTTAGGTCAATATTTATCATGTGTACTTTTACTTTGCACTGCTGGGAAGTTTTTGGTTATTTTTTGGCCATATGATTAGATTTAAGCGGTAAATGAATAACTTTATATGACTTATTACAGATACAACTTACATATTAAAGTGTTCAGCTGTTTATTGCAACTGATAACTGATAATGTACATTTAGAATAGTTTTTGTAGTCTAAATCTGCTCTTAGGTTTTTGAGTCAGTGGCATAAATTACTGTAGTTTCAATATGACCATATCGTTCATATTTACTTCAGCAGTATACTTCAAAAAGTGTTATCATGACATTACTTTAGATTGACTCTTTCTACAAAGAAAGAAGAAAGATAAAAATTAGTTCCACTTATTATTAACATTTCAGATATTGCTACCAGAGAAATAACACCAGGATGGCTACTTGAAACTGATGCTAAGTGCTCTTTCAGAGACTTAACCACCAAAACGACCTTCTTCTGCCATCTGAGAACAAACCATCTAAACCACAAATAGCCAAATGGTCGCAACCTTAGTGTTCCTATGATTATATTGGCCATGCATCAACATCTCATCATCCAGGCTTAGATTTCAGGCTGATATTCCTTCAATGCACTGCCATCTTATCCAGATCTCTCAACACGACATATTACAGTTGACATTTCACGCAATGGTTTCCTATTAGACTCATTATGAAATATCAATAACAGTGGTGTAAACATTTTGGAAAATCAACACCTGAGCTGTGAACAGATAGTGCAGAAGAGACAGGCAGGTGAGGCTTTGGGTTTCATACAAATATAATACCTATGAGAGCAAAATATAGAAGTATCAGGTTAGACCCGAAAGAACACTGTGGAATGAAATATAGTGATATAAAACTTTATAAAACTTAACTTTATTATTATCTTACTTGGTCTGTTTAGTTTCACTTCTTTTGACATTTGCTCTCTGCATTTTTCATACAGAGGAATTTCAGTCTGATGCCCACTTCGTACAACGTGCCACGAGCCAGGATCAAACCCCACTGTGCAATCACATTTATGTATTTCAGTGACATATATGAAATAAAGGAGATCTTTGGTCATCTATTGCTTTGTAATAAAATGATTTTTTTTAAACAGGGTTTAGTGCTTCGCTCACTGATTCGGTGGAAATGTGTAAGCAGCCTTGTAAGCAGCAGCCACATTCATTTTGATACAGATGCTCCATGCATGCCTCTGATTCGCTAATCCACCTGTCAATCATGCCCATCTGAATTTTGGGAGACTAAGTGAGCAGACTTAATTTTTTGTAGGGTTACCCTAACCTTCTAAAGTGTGTGTTCTGCACATCAAATAAGCCTATATCTGGACAAAAAGTTTAATAATGACTTAACATTTATTCAATTAAAAAATACTCTCTTCAAGCAAAACTAAATTGTAAGTGAAAGTATTGAGAAACTAAATCTCAGCAATTTTTTAAAGAGAATTTTGGAAAAAAAAACTGAAAACAATATTTAATCACTATTTATCACATTGCACGAAATGAGCACAAACCATGATCATAAACCACTTTCACTCGTAAAAATAAAAGTTAAAGTGGTGTGAAGTGGCCCTGTGAGCGGGAGTCAGATTTATAAATCCTCTGAGTGTTATGAAGGACACTGGGGAAGTCAAAGCTAAAAGTACGTTCAAGTAGGTTAAATGCATTTGTCAGCTGCTTTTACACTGCCACAGTGTAACTGGCCGGTCCAGAGTCCTGTCTTTAGTTTATGTTTTAGTCCCCAATTGCCATGACATGCTCTGGGACTGAGCATGGGTTAAAATGCGTCCGCATTATTATTTAATTTAGTTAGACAGTTGTATTCAGTATATTTATTTTATTGTCACACAATGTTCCTCATTTTAATTTAACTTAAATTAACATTATAGCAATTCCTTTTTTTATCTAATCCTCCACTGTGAGAGGAAATCTTGTGATTTTTATATTTTCATAAGCTCCACCATGAACCTCTCCTTCTGCTGCATTCAATCTTAAATTCACCTGCATTTGGGCAGGTAGCCAAAAATGAAGCACCCAAATGAAACAAAACAGACCTGGTGACACTGATGGATGTGCGAAGGCCTTTTTAGCAGAAATACTGACAATTTTGGTTTAGGGAAAAAAAGAGAAAAGGGAAGCGTTTGTGTTTCTGGATGGGAAAGGGCTTTGCTTTGCTGAATTCTGAATGTTCCAGGTGTGTAACACAAAATTCTGAACCCTGGGTACAACTCATCTTAGTGAGTCCCCATGGTCTCTATATGAATAGTTCACATTATAGACTTTATTAAGGGTCCATCTCTGGGCCCTGGCTGAACATGGACCTTCTACTCTCTGAGTTTGACACCCCTGGAATATTCTGCCCATTGCCAATCACTTTTAGTGAGAGAGATCGATGATGTGTAGAACTCCACTTGTAGAATGGAAACACATAGTAAGGTTTGCTAAGTGTCAGCTCTGAGGTGTGAGGTTGAGATATGCTTTGCGTTGCATTTTCTGTTTGAAACGTGCTCTATAAATAAAGTTTGATTAATTGATGTGTCAGGTTCCTGATCCTGTGTGGACAATGGAAAGGTCTACTGTTTTCAACTTAAACATTTTAAACTTGAGTTTTAAATGAGTTTACAAATGGCTCTCTGCTATTTCTCATTGTGCGTGATTGAAAACCTACAGGATAACGGCTTGAGTTTGTTGTAGCCAGTAATTGCACCGGAAACGCAGCTCTAGACAAATCCTTGTTTGTGGGGAAGAAAAGGTGAAGACAAGGGTCTATTTTTAGATACAGTATCTAATGAAAGTTCTCAGTGCCACAAGTCTGACAGAGGCAATTTGATGAGTGCTTACTATAGGCTTTAATTTACTGCAGCTTCTGGTAAATGTGCTAACCAATTATCAACAAGCACAGCTATTCTGGTGCCACATACTCAGTTCACATATTTCAGAAACCAGCACAGATCTGACACAACACACCAAATAAACCTAGAGCCCTCTGTTCCCCTGAGATCTCACCAGGAACAACAGATTAGCTCAAGTGCTGCTGCAACACCTACATGTCACAAGATATTTATGGCACAATTTGACGAAGGAATTTAAATTACACACTGTAATTAGTAACAGTTTATAAAGCAAAAAGTTTCAGAAACTTTAGGTAAGAAGCTATAATCTGGCATACTAGTATTTACACTATTTGTTACAGAAGTTCCTTACTACTCCGTGTTCCTATCAAATTAATAAATAAAGATTTTCTTTGTTCCCATCACTGGTATACCACTAAGTTTACATGCATGCCTGAAATCCTCTCAACCTAGTAAAATAAAGCAATTGACTGTATTACGTAATTTATAACGTAATTTATAATTATTTTATATATTTATGTTTTCTCATATGCACCTTATGACTTACTTTTACCTTTTCATAATTTTTGTACTTTTCAAACAAAAAAAACAGTATGCAGATATCACCAACCGCAAACCAAAAGCTTCCTTCAAACTTAAAAAACTTAAAATGAAACCAACCAAAGTCTCATATGAGTTTAGGGAAACTGATTATTCCTTTGTAATTAATTTAAAGTTTTACTGTCCAGTTTATAGAGCCCACACTCAATTACATGCTGCACTTATTCCACTTAATTTTTCGGCACCCTCATCGATCTCAGAGGAGGAGGTTTGGCCTGAGAGAGCTTACTGGATTTGGGGTTGATGAAAGTGTGTTATAGATGCACCGCTGAACTGGTCATGGGGAAATGTGGCCATTTCTTCAATGTAAACACTATAAACTTGCAAACTTGCAAAGGAACATTTTGATTGGCTGCTTGCACCATTCATACATTACTGCTTGCATTTAGCGTCTTTATGATACAAACTTTTGGGACTTTTCTTAATCTATAATCTATGCTCTGTGGTTACTGATGATTCAGTCCAATTTATTCCTGTTTTACTTTATTTTTATCTTAAATCTTGCCATTCCTGAGCCTGGACAACAGCCAAGTGAGGGGAGGGGGGATTCACATGTGTCATCTATTGGAGAAAATACTGGAGTGTATACTTTTGTACTTATACAGTGTGAGGATGAAAAAACGCATACACAAAATAAAGAAATAACAAGCCCAGCTATTAGGGAAGAAAAAAATCTGAGGAAACTGTGGAAAAAGAAAGAATAAAAGAAACAATAAAGGCTTGTCAGGAGCGATCTGAGCAAGAGCAAAGGTTTGTCATCCATGCTTTGGAGAGATGCAAAGCCAGAGAGTTGACTTTATCGTTCCTGCTTATTTTAATATTAGAGACCATATGAAAAACCATTCGCCGAGATGAACACAGCTCAACAAACAGACTAAAACATCAATTCAAATGAATGAAATCAGTGCAACTATGCTAAGCGTCTTTTCACTAAAAGATGGGGCAGCTCTGAGTCAACTTATTCCTGATGACCATTTAAAGTGTCAAAGGCCAGAACTAGTAATTAAAGGCAATAAAAATGGGAGATTAGCTCAAATTAATCCACAAGTTTTCCCATTTTCTAGGAGAAAATGCTGAAATGGAAAGATATCGAAATGTAGCAGAGCGTAGCAGAACTAATGGCCTGGCATGCCTGCACTGAAACGGGAGAGGGCTAATGGATCCGCTGCTATGGCAAAGATGACGGAGATTGGATGTGGATTTAGGTAATTAAGAACATGGTGGACCCAGCACTGCCTTTGTCAAACCAAATCTATGACAATAAATTCAAAAACATGAATTTCCACTAAGCTATCAGTGTGGCAGAGAAATTTAGGTCACACTTGAAATGATTGGCAATGCAGTAAATTGAGCACCGGAAAGAAGGTGTCCAAAAGTATTAGCCTACTATAAATGCTATTTAAAGGTCCTAATTTACACAAAATGGATTCTTGTGAGCTTTGAAAACATGTTAAAATTTTGTTACCTCATCAAAAACATACCCAGTCATGTTTGTGTGTTTATTTATTTTTTTCCACACGTTTGATTAATACTTCTATAATACACACTCCTATAAAACACATTATACTCTTATAAGACACTAATCCTGTGTATGAAGCTCAAAATGCCCTGTTACACCTTGTGATGTCATGTAGTGGTAGTTTTCAAGGTAACAGATACTTTTTATCTTTAGTTCAGTAGAGTTTGGCAGCTCTAGGGCTAAAGTCATCCAAATGATTCTAGTGAAGGTGTATGAACTTTAAAACACAGTGTAGCACTTCCTGTGTTACCACATGACATCACAAGGTGAAAGGAGTGTTTTTTGTTTAACAGAAGAACTCAGTCTAAATATGCAGGGTTTGTGTGTTAAACATGCGTGAGTGAAACAAAACACAACTCCAGGTATGTTTGTGATGAGGAAAGAACATAACATAGTTCAGAAAATAGCTATATAGGCCCTTTAAAAGTATTAATATTAACTGCTGTGTAGTTTAACATTTGAAATAAATCAACTTTAAACAATGAAATATGATCAATTTTTTAATAGCCCATGGCATGCTGGCATGATGATTGGCAGTTGTCAGGCCTGTCCGTTTACTTGCATAATACTGGGTCCAGATATCAGTCTAGTTTCATTAGCCAAAAGACACGGTCAATGGCTAAAAAGAGACTGACCATAAAGATGACCAATCAGATGCAGCGTTAGGCAGGTGTAAACACTTCCCTGATATTTCATTGGTTTAGCACGGCACATTGTCTTGTACACTCCATGGCCAAAGCCAAAGGAAATATGAAGAGTCAGTTTTATGAATATATATATCATCATTTGGTGACTCTTGACGACAACGACGAGTCCCATGTGCATTTGGAGCAGTGGCGGCTGGTCAATAGAGGGCGCAAGTGCGCCGCACTCCCTAACTTGACTTAGATTTTTTTTTTTATATTAAAATTATAAAGTCGTTATTTTGTATTAGGCTATATCTGCATAGACATGTTTTTATCATGCTAAATGTGCTGATATAATTGTATTTGTCATGTGTTGGAATGGAATTTGAGTGCGGTGAGTCAGAGCGCCCTGTCTATGGAAGAGGCTGAACTTTGCAGAAAATTTGACGTCATTACGTTGTGTTTGCCCCATTACTTTACATTACAGCAAGGACGCATACCCACTCCCACGCATCCAAGACACCCTCGACATTCTGTCTACTGCCAGGTACTTTAGTAATCTTAACTTCTTTGGGGTACTGGCAGGTTGAGATGACCCCCAGGGCCTGTAAAGCAGCCGCCTTCTGTATACGTAAGGGTTTTTTTGAATGGAACGTGATGCCCTTTGGACTGTGCTACGCTCCGGCGATTTTCCAAAGACTTATGGACCGGGTGTTGGTGGGACTGCAGTGAGAGACTTGTCTAGTACATTTAGATGACATAGTGGTCCTGGGGTAAGACACCTCACAAATGCTGGAGCAGTTAGAGCAGGTTTTCACTCGACTGAGGCAGGCAAACCTTAAACTCAAACTGTCAAAGTGCTGTTGGTTTTGAGAGGAGGTGGCCTATTTGGGACATATTGTTTCCATGGCATTGCCACTGACCCCCATAAGACTGAGAGAGTGAGGGCCTACACCTAAGAATGTGACTGAAGTCAGACAGTTTGTAGGTTTAGCTTCCTACTACAGACGCTTTGCGACTATAGCCCAGCCCCTACATGAACTGACTAGGAAGTATGTCCGTTTTAACTGGACTGCCCAGTGCCAGCTGACATTCAATGAACTGAAGAGACTCTTGACATCCACACTTGTCCTAGGCTACCCCCTTCAGAGAGGGTACTGTCTCTGGACATTGACGCTAGTGACTGTGGGGTTGGAGCAGGCCTCTCCCAGGTACAAGGGAGTGTGGAGAGGTTGTTAGGTTATGGGAGCAGGCGGTTGTCTGTGGTAGAACAAAACTATTGTACTAACCCATAGCGAGCTTTTAGCGGTGGTACAGTTCACTTCCCATTTTAGGCAGTACCTACTGGGTCGTCCTTTCAGTCCGCAGTGATCACAGCAGTGTGTGCTGGCTGACCTGCCTGAGAGAACCCAAGGGTCAATTGACATGGGTACACGTAAAGACCAGGTATTACTGGTACAACATGAAGGACGATGTAGCCCTGTGATGCCGCAGATGCTTCAGCTGTGCTGCCAGAGCGCGGCCAAAGAAAACACCACAGGTGGCTAGAGCTCCCATGGAAAGGATTGCAGTTGACCTCATGGGACCCTTGAACGAGACAAATTGACATAACCGGTACATAGTGGTGGTGCAGGATTATTCTAGCAAGTGGGTGGAAGCCTATCCAGTTTCTAATGAGAAGGCAGTCACAGTTGCAGTAGAAAAGATCGTGTCGGAGTGGGTGTGCAGATATGCTCCCCACACCTTACAGTGATCGAGCCACAAATTTTGAGTCTACTGTTTTCCAAAGCATGTGTGAACTGTTTGAAAAAGCTCGTACTACCCCTTTCCACCCACAGTCAGATAGGCAGGTAGAACGCTTTAATGCGGCTCTTCAGAAAACACTAGTCGCTACTGCAGAGAGGTGCCACTAGGACTGGGATCTAATGCCCCCCTTTGCAGTCATGGCTTATCGGTCCACCAGACACAGCTCTACTGGATTGACCCCTAACACGATGTTGTTTGGCAGAGAAATCACTGAACCAGTTCTCTACCAGAATGTGTCCTAAAGCTCAGAGAACAGCTGGAGCTCTCTCACCAGCTTGCACGAGAAACTATTGGGAAAGCCTTTGAGCAAGCAAAGAGTCAATATGACAGACTCAGTAGCTACCCTGTTAGTACTGCAGTGTGGCACCTGATTAAAGATACCAAGACAGTGAGGAACAAGGTACGGAAGTTCCTTCCAGCTTATGAGGGCCCGTATTTTATTGTGGGTCACCTGGATGACTTGGTGTACTGAATCCAGAAAGGGCCAGGGTCAAAAGTGAAAGTTGGACATCATGACAAACTCAAGACCTTCCATTCCAGAACCCTGCTCGACAACAGCTGGGTTTTCCAGAGATCTGATTCATCGACACCACAAGAGGTGGTGTTGCCGTCTCCTGATGAAGACTCTGACTTTGACTTTGGCCCTCTCCAGAGTGGGACGATCCCTCTGATGCTGAGGGCTGGGCTGTGGGGACCAACGGGGACACCAAGGCTTCATCACCTGCTCCACCATCCACCAACTTCTCTCCTCCTCCAGCCAGCTCTGCACAGCCTTCTTGGGATGCCTTGTGTGGAAGGGAGCGTCATCCTGCCATCTCTACACCATCATCCAGACTGCAGAGGACCCGGAGAGCACCCAACAAGTTTGGTGACTGGATAAGTCTCTAGACAGGCTACAAGCATTGTTACCTGAGTTAAGGTGTAGGCAGATCACTGCTCTTCTAAAAAAAATGGGTTGTTTATGTAGGTCTCATGCTGCATTGTTTTTGACTATAAAAGAATACTATGCACTTAACGATACTACCTTCCTCAGGATGCATCCACGCACTTTTTGAAAAAAAATATATATATGTGGACCTTTATGGACATTGCATTTCACACTGATTGTATAAAAAATTGAAAATGTGGTTGGGAATTAGGACTGTTATAGGTGAATGTTTCACCTTTAATGTCTACTTTGTATTGCTGTATACCAATGTGCTGGAGTGATATTAAGAATTTCTTTAGATATCATCCAGAGAGGGGGTAGTATTACCAGCCTGGCTGGCCTCCTTTAAGAGCGAGGTGTTGTGGGTAGCTCCGGGGCTGTTAGGTGTGGTGTTTTGGCGCGAGGCACTCTCTTCTGTTGGCAGCTGCTTTACAGCACGGCCACTGTACCGCTCACAGTTCTACAATAAATTTCGTGTTGCTAACAAGTCAAATACCTGTTCAGCCTCTGTACTACGGTTAGGTGATTACTGGGCATGGGGAAGAAAGTAACAGTGTAGTTCAGCCAGTAGTGACCAAAATGACTGTTTCTGGCATTTGTTATACTTCGTAATACTATATGGCCTATATATAATACATATAATACATATATTTATAAGATATATTTATAATTTTGGCATATCCCCCACAAAAAAATTATGCCACCAGCCACCACTAATTTGGAGTTAACAGATCAATCAAAAGACGCCAGCCAGGAAATGTTGGATACAGCCATCCACTTACTCTGCTTATCGAAAGTGCAACTCTTTAATAATCTATTTGGCTGTTGACCTCTGGCTTTACAAATGTCATGTAGCGTGCACAAATTTGTAATATTCTGATGGTAGGCAATAAAAAAATCATATCACAATTTCCGTATAGCCAGATCACAGTTTTATCACAGTTTGTTGTTCCTGACAGTTTACGCCTCTCTGTGATTGGTTATATCCACGTTACTCCCACACGATAATGGATGGAACAACAGGAAAGGATGGTGGAAAGTTTAGCTGCATTAAATAAAAAAAATAAATAAATAAAAATCAGGGGGTTATAATAGGACAATTTGACCAAAATAAGGAGATTATCATTATTATTTTTTTTTTTTGCCCCAGTTCAGTGTTTGCTGTGTAAAGGTGACAGTTTGCCTTTGCTGCTTTTTGTTTTTGTATAATTGATATGAGCCTGTTTTGGTGCTTTTGAGCTCTGTGGAGGAGAAGAGCTGATGACTAATGCTGGTCCTTGGGTGTTTTGGTGATTTTCAGGACTGAATATAGCTCTTTTGAATATCTCAGTTTGACAGTTAATCATTATATAATATTTTCAAACTTGTGTTGAGTTTTAATGGGCTCTAACTGGGTTAATAATGTGGTGAGCACTGTTATATATTTTTTCTGTAGTCCACCTGCCCAAAGGTATCAGCAGCCATCACTGATAATAATGGAATTTGGAATGGAATTTCTCTGAATTCTCTGAGTTTTAGAAAATCTAAAACAACCATGAATGCTCTCACGCAAATCAAATTGTAGTTTTCAGGCACCATACTAAAAAATGTTATAGTATTGCAAATTGAGTGAAAGCATCAGGATGAATGCAGTCTTCTATCGCTATTTGCATTGTGTATCATTAGCCACAATAACAGGGGCATTTCTCATTTTTATATGAGGATAAAGGAAGTTTTCACTGGGGAAGACCACGGTTATGGGCATATAAAATTGTTTGATGTTGATGCAGCCAAAACACAGCACATATTGTCGAATTGGAAACAGTGTGGACAGATCCAAAAAGTGAACTTACACTTGAGACAATAGTGTTTAGTTTCCATAGCAAACCTGTCTCATTACAGGAGCCCAAACCAAACTGGGAGGCGGGGCCATGTGCCGGAGCTCTGAAGCGCCACCAGCTTTAGACAGGTGCAGATAATTGGGCAGCATGCAGACTAAAAGCAGCACTGCGCTGTCTTCTATGGCTCATTACTATCACTCAGAGTCCCCCCCTTAAAACCCCAAGCGCCACACGACTCGCCCGCATCCTCAAACACAGACTGTAAAAGACCTGCCACTCCCAGAGCTGCTGACGGCTGTTTGGACACATAAATGATTACACTCGGCACGTCGCCAGCACCAGGGCACAAGGATCAACACATGGGTTTGAGTGAATACCAACACATGCAGATGAGGTTAAAAGACACTGTTAAACTGTGTAGTCAGTATAGTGAAATATCTGGGCTGCAAGCATACTTAGTAACATGACTTTTTATCTGTCAGTTTCTGGTGTTTCTCAGAATTATCGTCATCCATTTGTGGAGCCAAAAAAGTGGGTAACTTTGGAATGTATTTTATTTAAACTGAACTATCTGGGCACCCCAGGACACTGTACAAAAGCAATTTCTAAACACACATTTAAACCCTTGAGGCAAATAGGTCGGAAAAGGACCTAGAATAATTTATTAAGATGTCTGAAGTGTGCACAGCAGTAAAAGTTCCCATTTTTGAGATACTTATGTGAGTTATTCTTATTTTGCCAGCTTGTATCTCCATTCTCCACACATTTTATCTTGGTGAGAAACATGATGCAAATCTCTCTGGGGAGAAAGAACTTTAAAGTTGGTTTTGCAGTTATATATTTTTAGAATATTGAGACCAGCCACTGTTATGAAAACATAAACAACAATCATATTTTTTGAAGTATTTGGACAATAACACATTGAATGCGCTGGATCACCTTATGTGCCCAAACATAAGTGACAATATCTGACTATACTGCAGGAATCTTCCAAAATGTATCTTCTTGTTTCCAATAGACAGAAATAAATGTCAAATTATGACCTTTATCTGTGATTTAAAATTCAGTGCTCATCCCTAAGATCTATGTGATATTTGGGTAGAGACTGATATGAAAGAAAACTCCCAAAGGAAAGTAGATTTTTTTGCAAAGGACAATGCGGCTGTTCACTGGTGACATTTTTGCCCTCACAATTTTAGTCTGACTTGATTAGAGTTTCCACTGCAATTACAGCTCTTATTGCAGCCCATAGCAGTCAATAAGCCGTCATAATTACTTAATGCCTTCGACTGGCGATGGAGCAGGACTCTTGTGACTTACAGGGAAATACGAGGATAAAAGTTCCATGAAGCTGTGGCTATTAGCGTAGTAGCCAAAGGGGATCACAGTGTGTGGCTAAAGGACTCTGTCAGATTGGCGTCTTGTGACAATGCTAATAAAACCTATTACGAACAGCTTCTGCCCAAAATTGGATGCAACTAGGAGCAAGCAATTTGTGCACAACCAAAACACAACAGAGAAGTTTGAAACCTAAAGAACTAACTGCTGCCCTATTCATTTTCATAGTGGGTAATATTCAAATAAGATTATAAGAATGATCTTGGCTATCTATTATTAAGATCTGAGATGGCTCTACCAATTAAATATTTAGTCAAAAAGTGCTGAGGCGGATGATTCAAAGTTCAAAATTAAACCCCTACTTCTGCTTAAGTTGCTAAATTGTGCTAACTAAATGAGTTCTGCCTTACAGTGTACCAGGATCTTGTAATAGCATCATCCACACATGTCTCATGTCTATTCCTGCTCTCATTATTATCATGGAACTGTGTAAAGTTCAGTCCTCATTACCGACTGGATATTACATGACCCATACTCAATATGCCAAGATGTTTAAATCATTTAAATAAAGTAGTTGCTTGATAATGTTTATTTCTTACCGAAATTAACCAAATTTCTCATTTCTGCACCTAAATGCAGCAAGTGCACTAGTTCCTCTCTTATAAACACATGATTATTTTCAAAGATTTTTAAGGCAAATCTGTTTCCTTTTGGCTGTGCACTTAATCTAATTTTGATTGAGATCAAGATGGGTCTTTAATCGAGAGGTCCACAGCCAATCCTCATTAAAAGCATGTGGTTTGGGGCCAAGTACAGACTTGGAATGAAATAGCTGACAATTATTTTATATAATTATTCAAAGGCAATGAGTACAAGTCTGCATTGTTTATGTTCAGTAAAAGTAATATAGACCGATATTGTATTTGTTTTTGATACACCAAAATAAAATAGAATTAAAATTGACTGATCAATATCAGGCAAAAAAAAAGCTAAATTGCTTGTGCATCCATTGGAGTAAATGCCTGGTGCGATGGTCCTGAGTCACAACACATGTCCCTTTTTGTCAAACAGAAGGGCAGAGCCTAAATCAACTTCTCAAATACTCCGCACTAATGAGGCTCCAGCACACTCACCAATTACTAAGTCAGGCTGTGTGTGCTGACAGCTAATTACTAAAGCTGAAGAGTGGAAACGCTTACAGGGAGGCGTCTGGCACCTGCCCAGTTGACACCCACAGTTGGGGTAGACTTCACTTGTCTGGTGTGTAAATATGTCAAAACGGACCAGTCCACACCTGAGTGCAGTTCATGGCCACCCTATAACTACACTTTTATTACAGTGGGCGTCAGTGGCTCAGAGCATTTGTCTAACAACCCGAAGGTCAGAGGCTTGAGTTCTGTTGTTGTGTCCATAGGCGAGGTGCTTCACTCACCTTGCCTGGTGTGTGTGAGTGATTGTTGGTTGTTGTAAAAGCTGATGGTAGAGAATAGCAGTCTCACTTCTGACAAACCTGTTAAGTGTGCAAGTGCAAGGCATTATTATCATTATTGCAATGTACAACACTGTAGTTGCAGTTAGTTTCAAGGTGCTGCGTGTTTGAGCAGTTCTCACTTTTGCTGAGTGTGTTAGTGTGACTGACTGTGGTGAGGTTAAAAATATATTTGAAGCAATGGCATCTAGAATCACTTTAAATATAACTAAAAATGGGTAAAAATGGGAAAACACTTAAAAGTACATTTTGACCAGTATGTTTTAAAACCATTCTGTTTTATATTTGATGACCTGTAATACAGAATTATTAAACAGACATTTAAAGGAAGTGACGAACTGTCATATGCTCCTGCTCTTTACAGATACAATATAATGAGAGATGAATCCTTTGATAATGAGTTTATCCAGGCACTGTGACAGACTGACAGCCGACAACATCTGTTTCGGAGCAGCACATGAATGAATCCCTGAGCTTTGAGACTGGAGCTCTGTGGGGCTTAAACACCTGGAGATGCATTTACTCCTTTATTCACTCCATATTCACTTCCAGCTTTTTACAGGAACTGCAAAACACAAATGTGATCATTACGATCACTACAGTTCCTCTAGGTTGACACATTAGCATTACTGACAGTTGAAGTGTAAATTGAAGTCATATACTGCTGTAGGCCTAATTTACAGGTACAGTCACAATGTATTTATCAGTCAGCCTATTCCCCCAGATGGGTATGTACCTGTAGTGTATCCATCCATCCATCTTCTCCCGCTTAATCCAGCTGGGTCGCGGGGGCAGTTTACTGCCCAATACTCATAGCACCTGACCCCCCTATGAACCCCTCTGCAGGTGGTGAGCCCACAGGAGGGTGGACAACATGGTCCTTGATGTTAGTTCATAGGGGTGCTGCATGTTGATGGGGGAAACCGGAGTACCCGGAGGAAACCCATCCAGACACAGGGAGAACATGCAAACTCCACACAGAAAGGCCCGGGCGACCCGGGGATCGAACCCGCAACCTTCTTGCTGTGAGGCCTGAGTGTTGCCACTCAGCCACCGTGCCACCAACCTGTAGTGTAAATAGAATAAAACTGTATAATATTGTGAGTTCTGTTCCATGATATTGAGCTACAACTCCATTCTTTTTTCACTGGGTTTTAAAATTTATTGCTGCTATAACATTTATTAGAAAGCCACAGTGTGCTTACAATATGACTTTTGTTGGGTTTTTCTCTATGCTTGGATACACACCATCTACCTGCTGTCAGCTAGATATAAATGAGCCCATGATGGTGACTCTTTGCTTACCCTCAGTAGCAATGACGTTAATGGCATTTACCCAGCCCTGGTGTTGACTCACTCCTTATGAAGGCCGCCTGGGTTAAAACAATGCACTACTGATGACAGGAGAGTGTGTGAACAAGAGATTTTTCTGGTTTCTACCAAAAAACTTGTGAGGCCACAAGCTAAAATCAACACAAAATCAAAAAATAAGGTATCCCACTTAACTAACTAGCTAACTTGTCATGGAACTTGTCACGAATCACCTCTCCAACCACTCTCCCACAGCAGCAAAACCATCTGCCGCCTCAGATTCTCCATCCTCTTCACTACCATCAATGCCTTGCCCTGTAGGAGGAAATACAAACTCTGCTACTCTAGGGTGTTTTAAGTTTTTTTCTTTAGTCTCTCCTTGTTAAAAGCAACTGTACTTTACTTCAAGCGAATGCACTTGTCGGCAGACCTCTTCAGGACAGTGTGAAATGAATAGGCTGGCCTCAGCTATTTCCTGACTGGAGCGCCTCCTGGGAGCCCGCGTTCTGTTTTTCTGTGGTCGTCTCTCCTGTTACTAATGCCTGACTGTGTGTAACCCTTATCTCCACACTCACTACACGCACCGATAGGGCTCTGTGTGTAAGCAATTAAAAGGGCTTATTGGCCAGATAAGAGGAGGGAGCGGTCAGATAGAAAGCCACAAGCTGCCAGGATCAGGTCTTTGAGTTACACAGTGGAGCCCCTGGGTGCACGGCTTAGATGGGTGCATGGGATCAAACACTACATACGCTCCACATACACAGCTGTGGGTCAAGCAGAACTGAGGAGTCTTCGGATTAGTAAAGGCCAATGGATGTAATGTAATAAGTGCACAGGGCAATCCATTACAAAGTGGAGAGTGCATATGTAGACATGAAAAAGAGAGTGTGTTGGCAGTATGTCCAACATGATATTCTCAGATTTTATTAATTGTTGTAGTATAATTAATTCATTAATTAATACTAGATAACAGTAATAATAAAAGTGTTCGCTAAAAAGAATAAAACATATTAACTAAGAAAGTATATATATGTGTGTGTGTGTGTGTGTGTGTGTGTGTACTGCTGTGTTCCTTCAAACTTGCTTTCTTACACTTATCTAATTCCACACTAAGCAAAGACTGCTCTAGACTTGTGATCACAAACACAAAAAATAGGTGCCAAGTTTATGAAGTCAGTGTCAGTATCAAAGTGCAATTCTGCATATTTAAAGTCAGCATAACCAGCACAGCATCAAAATGTTGTATAACTCTACTAAATAACTACACTAAACTAAATAAACAAATACCAGAGATACGTGAGCGTGTTGGGACAGCTGCACAGATTCCTTTACAGTAGATGATTTGTTCTTATTACGTGAGTATATTTTGTGAGAAGCAGTTCATTCTCCAGTTCAAAGCTCTGGCTCTGATTTCCAGTATTAAGGCAGGTGCAACATGATCACAACATGCTCTGCCCAGGGACCCGGAGCTGCAAGCTAATCAAAAACAACGCATCAAATTATCCAGCAAGTGTGCGGGGATCTGATTGGTTCCCACCTCGTCATCTCAGGCAGTGCACAGCAGATGTTATATCACCCTGGATCTTCCTCCAAATACTATTATAAATATTAATGTTCTGAAAGACTTAACAACTGATGTGTGTATCATTTGCATAATAAGAATTTTATGTCGATTTATTCAATAATTGACGGCATTAGTTTACAGGTCACTTGGGTCTAAAGTCCTTAAGTGTTCAGAAAAGTTTTTTTTCTAATGTAAAACTACTGCTAATATTCAAACATCATTTTATATATGTTCAAATGTGACCAATTCATATTAGGGATTAAACTCCAGAAACCCACTTCCATCAAATAGAATGCATGTAGGAGATTATATTTTATCAGCAGTGTCGTATCAATAACAAATTTTGAAGTACGATATATTGCTATAAATATTGCAATAAGATTGAATCCAAACTATAGAGCAGAATTATCACAATAAAGTATTCTAAACATACAATATTTTTAATTTAAAAGAACAACAGCAACAATAAAACATAAAAAATAAAATGAAATAATAATAATAATAATAATAATAATAATAATAATAATAATAATAATAATAATAATAATAATAAATGGTTAAACAAAGATATAAAGAAATGATTATAGCAAAGTATGCAGAAGAAGGAACTGAATTGAAGTGTCATTTGAATGTACACTAAAACATTTTGAAATGCAGTTGTATCTGGAGTAATGTTGGCAGAAGCACAATATTGTTTTAATGGTATTGTAAATGGGGCGGGGGGAAATAAATAAGCACTTGATTCTCCTCACTCCTTTTCAGAATTACAGATTTTTAATTTTTATTTATTTATTTATTTATTTTTAGATTATATTTGTAATTAGTAATGTAAAATAACTGTCTTTATGTATATGATGATTACTGTTGGAGCATAATGCAATTATCATTTATAAAATATCCAAATAAAGTTATTATTTTTTTTGTTTATTTTATTGTATTATTATTATTATTATTGTTGTTGTTGTTGTTGTTGTTGTTGTTGTTGTTGTTGTTGTTATTATTATTATTATTATTATTATTATTTAGTGCTGCCGCGATTATTCGACGTTGTCGACGTAATCGATTATGAAAATGAGTCGACTACAATTTTTTTGGTCGAATATTCGCCTTTATTTATTTTTGGTCTCAAACGGCTCGTCCAGAGACCTTTTGCTTGCCTGAGATCAGGTATTTCCCCTCCACACCACTAGTCGTACTACACTCGAGGCCGACACCGGTGCGGCAGGCAGCGGCTACACCCGAGGCGGACACCGGCGCAGCTAACAGCGGCTACACCCGAGGCGGACACCGCGCAGCTAACAGCGGCTACACCGAGGCGGACACCGGCGCCGGCTAACAGCGGCTACACCCGAAGCGGACACCGGTGCCGCGGGCAGCAACTGCGCCGAGGCCGACACGGTGCTGCTGACAGCGGCTACATCCGGGGTTGACGCCGAGGTGGCTAACCTCGGCTTCACCAAAGGCTAACAGCAGTGGTAAATAATGGCACCGCCAAAGAAAACAAACTTGAGGAAGTATTTGCCGTGCGCACTCTGCTGGCTGGTCTCTCTCTTTCTCGACCACGACCACGATGCATGAGGTATTGAGCATACCGTTGCATATGCTGCTCGTGCAAACTCGTTAAATTGTGTGTGCATATCGTTGTTCAACATTGTTGAATGAGCACACACAACAGACATAACAGCAATAACCTTTGCAACTCGCACGCACAGCACACACAAGGTAAAATCTAACACACACACTTGTGTGTGTTAGAACCGCTTTTTTTTTATTATTAGTCGTTTAGATTAGTCGACTAATCGAAAAATTAGTCGAGAGATTAATCGTTAGAAAATTAGTCGTTAGTGGCAGCACTATTATTATTATTATTATTATTAACCTTCTACAGGTCAAATAACCAAAATTGTTCTACTACATGCAATAAATATTGGCCACCAAAAAGTTGTTCTATTTATCATTTATTGAACGATAAATCAATATAGAAATTAGTGTGACATGTTTATTTGAAAGTATTAATAAATACTTTTTAATTGGTGTTACTTTTGTGTTTGATTGAATCAGCCATCAAATCACCTGGACAGTGTCAAAACTCAACATTGCCCATTAATGAAGTGTTAAGTGTTAAGCACATAATTAAGTATGTGGCGATTAAATTAACAGGTTTTGTTTTCATAATGAATGAAAAAACACGCCAAATCCAAAAACCCATGTATATGCTCGTGGAATAATAAGGTCCTGTATTTTAATGGCTTAAGTAGCTGACAGTTTTTAAAAAAGCAATTATAAGGCTTGAATTACAGGCTCAATTATAGGCTCAAAATATAGTGTATAAAGCACAAGATTAGGCATGATTTTAAATTAAGTTTGCACTAGTGTCAAACGCTCCAAAAAATTCTAACTCTGGATGATGAGTTAAAAAAATGTCCCTTAAAATAAAAACTATATTTGAAAACCCACTCTTCCTGCAGTAAAATGCTTCTAAGAAGATGTAGGATCTTTATTTAGTTTTGTACAGGAAGTCGATGGATGCCTTCTATTATTAAATTGCTGCAGACCAATATTGTGACTTAAAATCAACAAAAGGTAAAATAAGGTTATACATTATCTCTCTCTCTCAATGCTTTAGTTCTTTAAGCATAAGACCTATGGCTGTAGTAAACAAAAACATGCCCTGTGCACTGGTTCATCAAGGGATGGAATAAACACCATTTTCATAAGACAAACTAGGCAAACAAAACTGCAGTCACGCACCAAATCCAACTAACTCACTCGATGCCTTTTCTGCTCTAGTCCTTATAAATATTATAAACCAAATATAATAATTAGTTGAGAAATTAAGTATTTGGGCGAATACCTCGGCCAACTGATGGACTAAATGACAAAAGGCCTACAGCCCTAATAAGATCTCCAATTTCATACTGTTGTGCCCCTGGGCAAGACATTCTTACCACAGCTTGTCCGTATGTCTTGCTGTGACTGTGTGTATTCGTATTCCACAGGTTGGTGACGGCCACAGATCCTTTGCCAGCAGCTTTGACCACCAGCTTTACTTTACAAAACTGCCCAAAAACACAGGTGACATCAGAAATTCATTTATGCGACATATTTTGAATTGGGGCCTTGCACTAGTAACACCACCAACAAAACATAACATCTGTCTATTGTACACTATGTCACCTTAACACTACTGCACCCTGAATTTGGATTGAAAATGGTCTTTCTGTATTCTAATCTTGGAGCTGAAGTCTCACACAGTGCTGAACAAAATATTCTGGTGTCAGAACAGTCTTGGTTAATGTGAGTGTGCTATGTGAAAATGCAGTGGCTGCTGGAGAAGACCAGTACACACTAACTCTGACCGGTGCACACAGGAATGTGCTGTACACTTGTGGTCCGTCTTTTGTTGTAGCTGGTAAACAGGATAATGAGGGCGACATCAAACAACTGCAGGTCCACACTTTGGAGGCATGTGAAGTGAATGTTGTAAAGGAAACGCAGCCAACAATTTTTGTTTTTTGCATACATATTCTACACAATTTACGTAACTGATTCAGTGGCTCAGCTTTAAGAAAAAACATGATTATGAAGAGAAAAAAAAGTAGGGGTTCTAGTGTATATTCTAGGGCCAGAGGCCGTTTACAATCGACCTATCTGCTGATGTGTTAAAAACCCAATACAGTCACATAATGTTGTGTAATGTAAACAACGCAAATATGCAATCAATTTGATCAAATAAGGTACAGATAAACTATAAATAAATAGTCCTAAATTTAGATGAAGGGAAAATAGTGGGATTTATCTAATTCATTAAAAATGTTTGTATATTACTCTTATTATTTTGCATTGTACACACACATATGTAAAAATAAATGCCTCTGTTCATTTGGTTTTACGCTTGTCATCGTGTAAGCTACTTAACTGACTTGTGATAAGTACACATTTGTCATTCCTGTGAACTGTTCTACAAATCAGAAAAGAGCTCGCTGATGTGAAGCCACAGGGAATATTGGCAGAAATAGAAATGACAGTTATTACAAATTGGCAAAACGAGTCTGCAAGGCCCATTTTTAAAGAGTTTCTTTTTCACAATATCCATTTTCTTAGAAGTTAGGTAAGACAGAACCATTTGTTCAAAAACAACAATAGCTAATGAGGCGAGCTGACCTTGAGTTCATTGTACTGTATTGTGCAGTGCTGTTCCTCTCATTGGTTCATAGCAATTAACAAAGTTTACTGTCTACTTTAGAGTTACTAAAGTGTTCTAATTGGGAATGAATTGATCCATTTTATTTTTTTACAGAACAGCAAGCTTTGGTTAAGAGGATGTAGGCTAGTCCTTTATACGGTCTCCAATGCAGATAACTTTAAAATATATATTCTGAATTAACAAGTTACTTGCATTCAGACAAAATACAGAAATTGAATATCACATTTTTACACAGCACATTAAAGGGTAATACCAGTGATTAGTCTTCATTACAAATAATGATGGTTAAAGCACTGTGTAACTTCTCTGAGGGTCTGCCACCTGCTTGTCTCCATGGAGATATCAGTACTTATTAATTAATAATATTCAGGCAATATTAACTCAATCAATACAGTAAAACATTTTTAAAAATGACACACAAATGTGAAATTACTGTAATTATCTGCAAAAATATAACTTTTTTTCCATTGATATTGAGCTTGCATCATCTGCTTATTCCACACTAGGACCCTCCACCAGAACAGTTACAGATAGAGTACCTTTAAACTGGATTTCAATATGGCAGATCAAGCTTACATGCAGAGAAAAGTAAAAGCATTTTGAAGGTTAGAAACAAGAGGCTTGTAACATGGCAGGATCCAATCGGTTTTAAGATTTTTCTCCCATTTTGAGTTGAGAGCATCAAAATCAGACCTGAATTGAAGTAAAGTCAGAAAGGGAGGTGTAATTCTGCGGCTCAAAGCTCTACAAGCCGCTGCGTGCTGTTAGGAGAATTGTCAAGAAGCTGGTGAAAAGGAGGCTATTTATAGCAGCATCATACTCAGCTTTAAGAACAAGGTTTTGGTCGTTAGTCATTTATGGTTACATTACTACTGTACTTCAGCAGTTCGTTTTTTTTCATATCATCACTGTGGAAAAGCATTCATAAACACGCCTTTGACCCACATAACTATAAGGGGCAGCAAATATGACCATGAACAGAGACAGAGACAAAGAGATAAAAGCCATTCTCTAACATCCACATAAAAACTGTTTTAATATCTCTCTACTTGACGAGGTAAATTAAACATTGGTTCTATGTCTGTATATTATTAAGTTTTATTATAAGTTAAACAGTTACCTATAGATAGAAAACAAACCTGTGGAGAAGAGCGTAGGCTTGTCACGATAAGTACTATATTGACTTATCGTTGAATATGAAAGCTCGAACAATATATTTTGGGTCTAAATATTTATTGTGGGTACAATTTCTCTACAATAGGGGGACGACTTTTGCAATTTTTATGTAATATCATAAGATTTGAGTTATAGAGGATAGAATAAATAACTTCTATCTCTAATTATGAGTTAATGCTGCTGTTTATATGTTGCAACTATTGCCTTTTAATTATACAGTAAATGTAATGTATTATCTTTAAGTCAGAGGGCTAAAGTAGTTTCAGTATTATCACAATATTTCTCTCTCGCAATATATTGTGCTTCAAAATGTGTTATAGTGACAAACCAAGATGAGGGTTAAAATCATTAAAACGCAAGCAAAAAGTGCGCTGTGATTTTTTTATTAACCTTAAAATCCCATCAAGGCTTAATATAGTCTGAAAGTGGGAGTTATTGTGTATCTTTGAGATCAAACAGTCGTGGAAGAAGAATTTTTTGATAACTAAATCATAAGCAACACAAAAATGTTTAAAATTTTGATCAAAGCTTTGTCTACAATTCTTCAATACATAAATAATGTCTCGTATGGGAAAAAGCCATCTCTTATTAACGCCTTGGAATAGTTTAAACCCTCATTTACAAATTGTAGACCAGCCTCTGAATATTATTTCGAGGGAACTATTAAATCGAGTAGTTGTATTACCATAAATATGTTGTTGTTGTGAGATAGTGTTTAATACTGATGGTCCTCTGCCTTGTCCACTGCCACACACACACACACACACACACACACACACACACACACACTCTGAGTCAGTGGGCAGTGATGTTGCAGGTGAGTAGCTCAGTGTTGGGGCAGCTGCAGTCTGTCACCATGTTTCATCATATACGGGATAAGGACTGGCTCCAGGCCTGAGAGTACCAGGGCACGTCGATAAATCACTATTAAAATGAGCTCACTTCCACCAGCTTCAGTCCACTTCCCTAACAAGACAAGTAACGAAAGGCTACTCAGCTTTAAAGTTAGAGGAAAACAAGTCAAAGCTGTCAAACCCGCCTTATCTAAATGTTAACATTGTAGAAAAGCAGAAGTCATCAGCATCCAACTAATCTCGCATCCTTGTGCAAAGCCTACATTTCTTCCAGGTATATCCTTAATATATTGGTAACAACATAATGGCTCAAAAAAGGTTTTAACTGATAAGTATTGACAATTCACTGTTTCCACAAGTTTTCAAATATACAATAAAACAAACTACTGTGCGCACGTTTAGGGGAAGTATATTAATGTCGGGAAAATATTAAGGTGAAAATGTGTGTGCATAACTTCTGGCATAAAATAGATCGATAAAGTAGGTTTGTCAAGTCGAAACGTATAAGCTGATAAGACTGATGTAAATGGGGGGGAAAAAACAAACTATTTTCCCACTAATCTTTACAATAATGACGCGTCGTTGTCATAGATTACACACAATCTACATGTAGGAGTTATGTATTTGACATTAGCAAGGTGTATGCCTCTTACCTGTAGGCGTCCCACTCCCTTCCCGCTCTTTCACGCCCTTTTATCGCATCTGCAGAGTGCTACAATCCACGGGTGACCCGATGCGGTGCGTGCATTGGCGCGTTAGACAGGGACAAATAGGCTACACCTTGGCGCAGCGGTCTTCCTTATGGTATATAAAAGTGGCTTTAATAGGAATCAGGGTTATTCTATGGCATCTGTACTGGCATCTCAGCTGACGCACGTGGGGTGGTCCTGGCTTCCAAACCTTCTCAGGTGTCGCTAAAATCCGTGGTTCTATTAAACAGAAGCCTGGAGGATGGTGGGTACGTCCCGGTGCCTAAAAGCTTCCTCCTGCATCCCCCACACGTCTGTTAAACCCGGGTGGAGCAGACCCGTGTCAGTGGTGTAGCCTCAGTGCGTGCTCCTCCGTGTCTCTCCGCGCTCTGACAGCTCCACTCTGCGCGCACCAACTTTTATGGAGTCTCCAGCAGCTTCGTTCCCGCTCCGCACGTCACAGTCCTGCCGCATATACTACCAGGCGCACAATGATGAACAAAATAAAGGTTTGATGAAGGGAAATTAAAGGAAAATACCACTGGTCCTGTTTTTACAATAAACTGCAATAAAATGGACACAGGCATATTAACTACCTGACTAAATTAGTCTACTAACGCTAATTTATTTATTTTTATTATAACGAATTCAAATATTTATGTTTCAATGTGGAAATAAAGCTTCTTTACTCACATTTTTAAAAGATGGTGCGATATTTCAGGTAGTTTTTTTTCAAAGACTATACACCAGCGCCATCTAGTGGTAATCACATTCGTGACCAGTATTTTGTAACACTTGTAATCTAACATGGATTACAAGTAACGGCCATCAAAATGCCAAAGTTCAAAGTCATACACAAATATATTTTATAAACTGATTGTTACTAATAAAAAAGGTAATTGGCGATAGTTTATTTATAAGATACACAAGAGATCAAGAGGTAAATCTCTGAAGTTTTTGTAACGATACCCCATTCATCCCATTGATTGCATTTCAGAAATATTTTTGATATTTTGACATTTTTTCAAAAAAATGGTTTATTTGTGTGATTGAAAACATTCTTGTCACACAAGCACACACCCATATTTTTAAGAACAGAAATCAACTCCAGAAATCACATGTGAACACAAAATCATGACAGTGAAATAAGCACTAGCTGATTGAATCTGCAGTTTATTTTAGGAAAAAAAGTTTAATGTCTTAAGCTGCACCCATTGAAAAGTACTGTATAAATGAATGTGATTTTTTGGGATGAGGTGTGGTACCCCTGTCCCATCACCCCAAGGCCACCTTAAAGAGGCAAGATGGAGGCTCCGTTTTGCGATTGTCCATGCTGCTTTTGAAGGCATTGAGGCTCAACCCAAATGGACCAAAACCAGACCCAGATTAGTTCATGTTATGTCCAACAGTTGTTTCACACTCCTCTTTGATGTAAACTGTTTCATCCATGTCAGACTCAAGATGCTCCAAGCGCTCAGCTTGACCATTCATAATCTCATCTGGGGTCTTCATAAACCTGAAAATAAGAGTTTAGAGTATGATGAAAATAAAATCACCAATAAATATTAAAGTATTAATGAAATTTAGGATTACCTGAATAGAAGTCTCTGGCCAGGTTCTTTCCTGATAATGTTGAGTTTGTAGTAGTGTCTCAGTGCTCTCGACATCTTTTCGTACGTCATATTTGTCCTGTTCTGTAAAGGGAACACAAGCAGTTATTATAATACATGAATGGTAGTAATATAAGTAATACATGAAAATACTCTTATGACTCTAATGTACTGGTGCCTGTCCTTATGACAAAAGTAATAAAACAGAAAACATTTCATTTTAATACACATTTAAAAGAATAAATTGACAATACTAAAAAGATGAAGGAAAGGAATGGCACCGCTATTTTACAACCCACTAGTAGATGGCAGATTGAATTATCATGTTTACATTTCTTTATATGGACTAATCTAACTTGCCAGAAGCCAGATAGAGAGTAGAGAGAGTAGTCCAATTTAGATTCTTGGTGAAAATGTTGGGAGGAAGATGGGATGTTTAATAGAATACTTCTACCAGATTGGGAACAATGGAAAACGCTTAGAAATGAAACTTTTGGAAATAGTTTGAAATTCACTAATGAACAAAGCACTTCACTTTTCTCTGCTTTCTTTTCATAAACAAAATAGTACGATTGCCACTGTCACACCAGTTGATGTGAGCTCAAATGTAGCATAAAAAGGTTCAAAATGGAGTTTGTAAATTGTAAACATTGAGAGAATGAATCCTGCTGTGCAATATACTGATAAATCAACACACCAATCCTCCATATCGCCGTAATTACCTTTTCTCTTCTGAGTTGTAGTATACTGTGTACTTACTTTGTGATTGCCCCAGAGCCTGGCCAGGCCATTGGGGTCCATGATGCGGAAGACTTTGCTCTCAGGATCCTCCCAGCGGATGTAGTTCTCGTACCGGCTATCAGACAGGAGCTGGTAGACATAGTCCCAGAGTAGCCTGCAGTCTGTGGGCACACCATGATAACATCACTATCTTAATATTTAGACTTGCAATAAAAGAAATCATAGATATTTCATCAGACCTGTGAAATCACCTGTTTTGATGAGTGCAATAAATATCTACTACTGTTATAAAAATAATCAATATTTTATTTTGGAACTGAATAAACTTCTTTGTTGCTGCCTTACCAGCACTTGGTCTCCTGACTCTCACCTGCTATCCGTCCTATGGGCATCTGCTGCTCCTCTGGTGGCGACACAGGCATGATGATGCTTCTGTACAGTACATCTTCCTGTTTTATGAGGTGCTGTTGCTGCTGCGGGGCGAGTGGGTGGAGCAGGCCATGGGCTTTACTGTCCCGGCCATTCTCCATTTTACCCTGAGAGGGGGGTCCCGAGCGCCCATGCCTGAAGTCCATCCCCGCTGAGCTCCTGTTGGGGCTGAGCAGGAGAGGGTTCATTATGGCACTGGGCATGAGCTGGATGACCCGTGGAGGACCAGCCTCCTGAGGGCCTGGGCTCCCAGGGCAGGGGGCCTCTTTGGGGGTAGTACAGCGACCGTTGGGGGCAGCGGGGGACACAGACAGTGGGTATATGTCTTCAGGTAGGTGGTGGTTGCTGTCTGGCAGCTGAGAGAAGCACTGCAAGTGGTCCTCATTAGTGGGACGGGGGTTCTGCTCTGGAGAGGACTGTCTGGGTGCTGTGTGATGAGGAGAGCGTGACCGGTGTCGCAGCTCAATGGTTGGCGTGTGCTGGGGAATGGGCTCTGGTCCTCTGGATGTCCTCCGTACCGTGTCTGTGGACACAGAACGTAAGGTAAAAATGTTAGTTTTAAGGTGGCAGGGCAATTAAAAAAACAACTGTTAAGGATCAGGACAAATTAAGAAAATTAATCATAGTTGAATAAGTATTTTTCACAGTTATGCTATTCCACCAGTATAGTGTCTAGTGTAGTCTTTAGATTGTCCACTAGGTGTCACTAATATCAAATAGTAGGCATGAGGGCAGGTTATAATGTATGTGTTAAATATTGTGCTATTCAAACATTCTGAGCTTGGAAATCAATTTATAATGAACATTTAAAAAAAAAATACACATACTAATAAAAATAATGTTTTTAGACAAGTAGACATTTTAATTTGTAGCTCTTAAAAAAAAGTTACATTAAATAGCAAGTAGAACAGGTTTTACTAGCATTGTCTGGATGCCATTGAATGGTATTTCTAAAGACGTCAATCAAAAACTATATGTCAAGTAGTCACAAGTATGTGAGTATGTCAAGTTGATAAAAAATATTTCTACTTCTAGTTTAGGGTAATGAATACTATAATGTTTAGATTCAGAAAGCTGTGCCTTGATTTAATCAAAGTCAGTGCTTAAGTTTGGTACTGAACTGACCATCCAGCTTCATGTGTGGCACTGCAACACTGTCTGGCTGCAGGTGAAAGGAGTTCCCGGGAAAGTAGGCCGAAGGGAAGAACGCATGGGGCTTCCTCTGCTTCAGGATGTGCTGCAGCAGTTCATAGAGGACATCACCTGTGACAGACAAGTAAGGTCGTCATCATGCATAATGAATCATAACAAGGCGCCACAAACAATCAAGTTTCTTTTATTCTTGGTGCAGTTTTCATGGCAGCTGTGGGTTTGAACAATAGTAAAGTAATTAGAAAGTGACGTCCAAAATAAAGTCTAAACTTTGAAGAAATGTCACTGGGTCACACAGCCTAATCTAAGCTTTATTTCTCCCGTTCCTTCAAATCTACCAACATACTCTACAGTACACACAGGTGAAAACAGAGTGTAGCTAATCCTGTATAATGTAGAGGCTTCATCCTGTAGAGTCCGAGAATAGTGTATCTCCTCTCAGATCTGGACCAGAGCATAACTGAGCTCCAGCACACTGTGACCAACAACCAACCTAGAAACAGCAGAAGGGGCTGATTGTAATGTTCCAGGGGGTTTCTTTTGGGGGCACTGGCATCCTTTTTGTATTTTCTTCCAATAACTGTAAGCATATATTCATCGCATGAGGCTGGGTGTTGTGGTGCACCACACAGCCTACCAGTAACACTACCCCTGTGTTGGGGTTCTCCCATCGTTGCTCTAATAAACCAACCGTTTATTTCAGTACCACCTGAAACTTTTCAGCAACGTCCTGAGCTACTGAACTGATCGCATCCATGTTCCAGAGGTTCACACTTCAGTTATAAAGTGTTCCTCCAGTTTTTCATGAAGTGTGAATTGGGTCATCCATCCTTGCCTCTCTTATTGCCTGTAGCAATTTATATTACAGCGGTTAGACAGTAACAGCAGAAATAGACACAAAGTCTAAAATAGTACTATTTTTAATTCATAATTTGGTATTTTTAATCAATGATTTTTGCAAAAATCAAATGGCCTGCTCAAAATATTAATTGAAACAACAGAATAACACATTCATTTAAAAAATCTGTATGTTTTGTAGCACATTCCTTTCCTTCCTTTTCTTGTTCACTGAAAATACCAATAAAACTTTAGATTAGACACACACAAAAAAACACAGCTTCAAATAGGCTTTGCAGCAAGTGTGAGGCTGAAAATGCCAACTGTCAAGTAAATGAGCCATACACTTTAATGTGTAGTTTGTGACCACTCTATGGAAATTTACTCAACAGCCCTTTTACATGGCACTTATTTTACAAGACATGTCACTTAACACAACCTTTGACATGCGATCTCTCTTACACTAAAAAGGAAATGATTCTCAAAAAGAAAAGGAGGAAACTTGCAGAATAACACACCCATTTCATTTCTCACTTTCTGAGCGTTAAGCATTGATTAGATTTCAGTATGATGTTTTTGTTTTTGTTTTTCCTGCAAGATAAAAACAAAAACGTACATGCAGGATACCAAGTTGTTAATATTGTCAAAATAACTGAAAAGAATAGGGAGGTTGTACTGGTATACAAGTATAAAAGTACAAAAGATGTGACAGTTGTGACAGTCCTAGCACAAAAGTTGAATATTCTATTATTGTGACAGCGTTTTCATAAGACAAATGTCTTATAAGGCTTAGCTGCTCGCAGTTAGACATGGAAAAGTGTGGATTTACATTTCATTAACACATCCAAAAACATTGCCTGTGTTTGTTTGTAGCTGTTAGTTATATAATATGTTATATGTAAGAAGATATTTGTTATTGTGTTATTTGGAATGCAGTTCACCCCTCGATTAGCTATTATAACAAATAGAAATGTTCTGACTCGACTTGTGCAATGTGCAGATCATTTGACTTTTACTCTTGTGACATTTTCCTACTATTTCTCATAAGTGGAGATTGTCACACCTCTTCATATTTCACAATTGTTATTTATTTCCCTCTTTTACACGGATGAAAAAAATCACATGATTACAAAACAAAAGTCAAAATCAGGAAAAATTTATGTAAAAATCCAACTGAGTTTGATTCTTTAGCTAAGTATGAACAGTATATATAAAGTATAAAATAGCTATATCCATTATGTTCCCACACTGTATGATACCAAGTCTCTTGCCTTATTTATTGATTATTGAGCCCTTAAGTCGTAAGCAGTATTGAATTTTAGAGTATTTGAATGCACAAATTGTCATGTGTACTGAAAGTAAATTATGCATTGATTAAGATGCACTTTTTGTCATTGAAAATAAATTTATGAGAAATCACATGTAATGAAGATTGTTTTGAAAATGTAGCTTTGAAGATCCAATATTTTCTCATGAAAAATACACCTTGTAGAGTGAATTTCTGCGCCTTCAGATTTTCATTTGTGTTTCATTTAAGCATGTTTGAGTTATCCTGCTTTTTCTTTCTCGGCTCAAAACGTTTACCCTTCACCTCTTGGAGGTGATGTCCCTCTGTGTTATTCAAGCCCATTTACCGTCACCAAATTAAGTTTGAGTCAACCTAGTTCTATGCTAGCAGCTACAGCTCTGGTCTGGCCAAGATTTCAAAACTTATATCGGGTTATTCATATTGTTTTCAGATTTATTATCTACTTACTAGTTCTGAGACTGCTTCATTCTAGTCTAGAGGTAGTTTAATGTAAGATAACTTGTCAAGTAAAATTATCTGTCCATGTAGCAAGATAATTTCACTACTTTTAAGTCATTTTCTGATAGACATCTTAAGCTTTTTGCAGTGTACAATTGTCACTTGATAAAACTCTTGGTCTTTACTGTTTTTTGATCTTCAGTATACCAACACTCTGTTGGTGTGTGTGTATTAACAGATTTTTAACATTCAGTCTCAATTCATGCAATAAATAAATGAATAAATATTGAGACATATACAATGATAGGTACCAGAGTGTGGCGATCTATAGCGGAAGTCCTCTTTGGTGAGCAGCAGCAGAGCTTTGCCGTTCATCTGGAAGGAGCTGCTGGTGATGGGTCTCAGTGCAAACTCTTTCTCAGCCCATCGCAGCCAATGGGCCACGTCCTCTCTGCTCCAGTACACCGGCTGCAGACCTGCACAGGAGGGAAAAGACTGTTACGTCTAGAACATATATGAATAAGGGACAGCTTTTTACAATTAATTAATTAAAAATTAATTACATTTAAGAGTTTGATGAAATGATGCAATAATCCGAAACCTCGTCCTCAGACACAAAAAATAAATTAAGCATATGAAATTGTCTTTGATATACACTACTGATGTGTGAGTACATATTGAGTACACTAATGGGACAGAGAAATATAACACACTCCATCATGTTGGCTGCAGTGGTAAAAAATATACAAACCTGTTAATTTTATCTTGTATATGAGATTCGACACTATGTGTTTTCTATGATTAGATGTTTTTTTCTGGTGCTTGCTTCAATGGAGATGTTATTGCTTGCCTGGAAAGTCATAATATGGCAATATTGTCCATCTCCTTGGAGACAAAAAGGAAACAGCACTAGACCAAGTTAGAAGCTAGATCTATGGAGAGGCGAGTGTGCTCACAGTAAGAAAGCAGTTTTTCCAAGACATGTTTAGAGTGTAAATTGCAAATCAGTCACTCACTACAAAACCAGTATTTTTTCCATTAGTAAGAAAAACTGCCTTTACTTTTACATTTAAATGAACAATATAAAAAGCAATCACAACCTCACAACGTGACTGAGAAGCAGTTGGTTTGAGGCAGGAAGGAAGGAAGCATGAGCTCAGCGAAGATGCAGCAGAAGTGACTCGGAGAGGAGGGGGTGAGAGGCCAGGATAGAGGTAAGGAGAGGAGAGAGAGGGGGTGGGTATGGGGCCCAGACGGAGGTAAGGAGGAAGGAGAAGGGGGGGGGGGGGGCAGGAAGGAGGTAAAGAGGAAGGAGAGAGAAAGGGGGGAGTAGGGGTTTGGGGTGCAGGACGGAGGTAAGAAGGAAGGAGAGAGGGGGAGGAGAAGGGGGGCACAGGAAGGAAGGAGGCACAGGCCATAAAAAAGGATATTGAGGAAGTGGAGATAAAAGCCAAACGGAGGGAGTGATTACGGGAACGGCTGCTTGGATGAAAAGAAAAAAACACATGGAGGAGGAGACAGAGAAGAAAGAGAGATTAGGAGAAGAGGAATAAAGACGGGAGGGGCCTTGATGGGATATGAGAAATATGGAGATAAATTTGATATGATCTTTGCTCCTTCAGCGCACATGAGGAAACTGAGAGTTTATTAGTTTGTTTTGGCACATCACAGAAGGAAATGGATGTACTAGGTTTTTCCGGTGATTTATAGAGAGTAAAGCATCATGGGAACAGAAGTGTGAAATATCTGTAAACAGATGCATTGAAAAAGAGGCAAGTATTGTACATTTGGTCATAACACAAGTAGAAGAAGGAGAAATACTGAAAAATGTATAATGTTGCTGTTTAAGAAATTGGTAATATTCAAGTGTATTGCCTAAAAATACAAAAAGAAAATATAAAGAACAAAACAACAGAAAGCTGAAAGTGTAATCTTCTAAAAATTGATGAAGGGAAATTTGTGTTTCATTTTACAGCCCATTTACACATTTTAGGACTCTCCACCAAAACATTAACAGGCACATTTTATCATATGACTGATGAATTGCCATATTGTCTGAAGATTTTCATCATACTACTAAAAACAAACCCCAAGTTTTTATTCTTATTTTTCACAGCACCAATATTGTTTAGCAGGGCTGGGGGCTGAAGTTTCAGTGGCTTATTTCTGAAGAGTGAAGACAAATGGGCTATTTTATAAACAAAATACAAAATTGTTGTCTGCACTAAAATGTCTGATTACATTCTCTGTAACACTAAGTGTACACAGCAACCAAAAAGTACAACATTGATTTCCCTGTCCATCGCCAACATACCCCAGTGTCACTAGCCCACATCTCCACATTGAAAAGCCACACTCCTTTTCAAACTTCTCACTTATCACTCGCCCCAAACACTTCCTCTGCCGCCAATGTCACTGTCACACCAGTAATAGGAACCTTGTCCTTGCTGGCAAACCCCCACCCCACACAGCCACTCACACAAAGGAAGTTTTCATAGAAAGAGAAAAAGAGAGAGGGCGCAATCAATATCACGTGAAACCTGTCTAGATTGCCAGCATGTCATGATGATATAATATGAAATAGGGTTGCATTGATTCATGAAATAATGAATTGAAATAACTTAATAATAATTAATAGGACTATACTATTAACACAAAGTTTTGTGAACTCTTCTTGACACTTTTCTGGATCGTACATGATCTAAAACAAATGTCAAAAGGCATTTCATAACAAAGACAGCAAAATGATATGGCGAAAAAATAGGCAATTAGTGGTTTTCATCAATGATATACTTTTTTTACTTCAACATATATTCTCTTTGCAGTATATGTATACATGTGTATGCCCCCAAAAAAGCCCCAAAACACAACCCCAGTAAACTTATTTCCAGAAAAATAACATGACATAACAACATAACAACATGACATGAGTACAACATGCCGTGTCATTAATGAATAGTAAAAATGTGTGAAAAATTCAGATTCATCGACAGATTGACCCTCTCTACAGCTGAAATGTTAATGCAATTGTAGTGCAAAAATCAAAGAAAGGGAAAGCACTAAAAAACAGTATATTGTAAAAAAAAATATTCTTGCCCATTGTGTCATTTATTGAAAGATAATTCTATAATGCAGTCTTGTGACAGGCCTATCACCAGCTTCCCTGACTTCTGACAGCCTATTTGACCCAAGCCTCAAATGATAAGCCAGAGGCCGTAGTAGCAGATTATCTAGAGCAGTGCATGGCTGACAGACTTTGACCCTTAGCTTCTTGACATAATGGCATATCTTAAGACAGTGTCAGGCAAAGGGATACAGGTGTTGTTCTATGACAGGAATTGTGGGACAGATAAGGAAATGTGTTGCTCCATATTTCCTCCATTAGTTTCCTTGAATCAACTGCTGAACCCAGAAATAAGGCAAATCATTCTCATACAGGATTTATTTATTTTGGGAAGAAAAACGGAAATTAATTCTGTACTCATTGAAGTTATCGGGGTGTAAAGTACATTAGTGTATATCTTTAAAAAATGTTATTGCACTAGTAATCATTCAGATCCAACCATTATTTTTCCTTCTAAAGCAGAAATTATTGTAAAGTAGTTTAAATACTCCCCTCAACATAATTCTTTTATTACATTAATTTAATTAAAAGGGAACATCTCAGAAGTAGTTTTGGTTACTGCTAAATATATAAATGTCCTACTTTACAAAAATTGATGGAAAGGGATGCAAAGAAAATTAGTCGTCACTACATCAATGCCTTGATCAATATTGAATCAAGCAGCCATCTGTCCAGCACACAGCAGCTGGACCTGGGTCTCCTGTGGGCCACTTGAGAGCGCTCAGTGTGCGGGGTAGGCAGTAGTACAGTGAGGGTCACAGGGTCACGGCTCCGGTATGCTTCCTCCAGAGTACTGTTGCTCTGCCAAGATCCCTGCGAGATCCGGCCCCAGCCATCTGCACACAGCCCATAGGAGGAAGCAGAGCGGAGAGAGTGGGGGCGGAGGGAAACAAACTGGACCAAACAAATGTGTCCCATAACAGGCCGAGGCAGGAAGTAATCCAGCGCGGGCTTGGTTTCAAGGACAGGAAACTTCCCCTGGTGTGAGGTTAGACAGTGATGGTGGGATGCACGAGGAAAGAAAGGAAGAGTGTGTTTAGAGGAAGGAGAAGTAAGAGAGACAAAGAGAGAAAGACAAAGAGAGTGAGACAGTGGTGGGGGGGTGTCTTAAAAAGTAAAAAAGCCAGGCTTTTTGCTAGGAAGCTACCATGCTCACAATTCTATTCTTTATTCAATGTCCAATGCCCAGAGACAGTGAGTTATTATAGAAGGTCTTCTCCATAAAGATCTTATCGATTTGCTCCATGATGTTGCTGTTAACTTAATGATTTTCAGTCTTATTATGATGTAAAACACCTATAATTGAATAAATCCCAAATAAATTTTAAAGCCATGCAATGAAATATTCCAGGCAATAACATCTCCAAGGAGACAAGTAGGTGGCTGACTACTCCAAGAGACAAAATACCTTAAATTTGTTACCTTAAATTTGTACAATAATAAAATTGTACACACTTTTGCAAGGTGTAGAAAAACCTGTATTCCTAGCATTACAACCACATAATTGCTCAACATCAGCTGAAATTAATTGGGTTTTTTTTTTTGCAGTATTGTTTAAGAAAATGTATTTAAAATTTTCAAAATGAGAATTTTTCATCACTGTTGTTGTTTCATCACTTTACTCCAATGTAAAGTTTGTACTTCCATTAGAAGTGGACAGACTGACCTCTGATTGTGTCAATCATAAGCCCCATTTTGCAAATGCTGTGATCTCCATTCTGCTGTGTGTGTTGAGGGCAGAAAAGGTGCGTGCATCTGTGGACAGCCCCTGTGAGTTTGGCAGCAGGACGGAGCTCATTAACTTGTCTGGCTTTAAGAGGGAAGTCGATGGCTTCTGTACCGCAACAGCGAAACAAGACACCAATGATCTCATCCTCCTCTTCCCTTCATTCATCCAGGGCGCTTATGAGTTGCCCTGGTAACTCTGTTCACGGCACAAGCTTCCCACAGAAAATAATGTGTCATCAGAGAAGATTAGGAGCCCACGGTTTTGACATGCGTGTGGATTTTTCTGTAGAGTGGTGTTGTGCATACATGTGTTTCTGAATGTAAATCTAAAAACAAAATGATTTCTGAATTACTACTGGTATAGAGCAATGGCAGTCATAAAGTAGGAGGCATACAAATGCCTGCCTATTCAATTGATGAAAGAAATTGATTCCATTACTATTTTGGACAGACAATTCAAAACTTAAATTTTAAATTATTATTCACTCACAAATAAAAGTTGTATTATATCTTTTCTTGTTTAACACTGAAAATTTAAATAATTGCATTGTGAGGAGACAGGGATTACAATGACACAGAGTAAATACATCTTGCTGTCCATCCCTTGTTTATTCAGTTAAGTGACATTTGTCCATCCACCTTAAATGTGTGTTTTGTGTACAGCCCCTATGAAAGCAAATACCTTGATTCCATTTCTAAACAATCAAAAAAGCAGGAACTGTAACCACCAGGCTTCCCGGTTTTATGCAATGTATCACAACCATATGTTTACTGTTAACAGCAGTTCCCACAATATTCTCAGAGAATGCCACAATAAAGCAAGAAGCTTGCTTCTCACTTCCTTTTTGTGTTTCACTGAATAGTGTAAAATACAACTTGAAACAACAATAATATCAAAAGTTAATAAAAGCTGTACACCACACAGCCAGTTTAAAGCATGTTGAACTCATAGACCGTATATATGAGTGGACTAAGCTATCCCGTTAGCCTCCGCATGCCATATAGGAAGTGCTCCAGGAGGCTCTTCCGGCTCCTCTCCCCATTGACTTACACTGTGATCTTATTGTCCCTCTGTCTGTAACTGCTGCACTGAGCCTCGTCATTTTGGTCTTAAATTGTTGGTATGAACCCACGACACATCATCCTGAATCTTTTATTTCGCTATCTTGTTCCTAAATCAAGATATGAATATAAATAATGGACCAATCAGACGCCTTCATTTCCCCGAGGTCGCTGCCGCCGAGCGTTAGCAACAGGTTTGATTGACAGCTAGTGTGTTTCGTTGCTAAGTTCCCTTCTCGCTTTCCTGCCCTGATTGACTATTTTTAAAATAAAATGACAAAATATCTCAAACAATTACAATAGTAATGCATCTGCATTACTAGAATCTTAACTAGCATAATTGAACTAGCATAAAGTGAAGTTCGTTAAATTGCGACTCTATTGTTCGCACGTAACAGAACATAGAACATAAATCAATTACTTAAACTTACTATTTAAAGTTTGATGATAAAAGCTAAAAGTTTCCTTATTATTCTCAAGAATCACCAAAATACAGTGGTCCGTGCAGAATGGTGAGTATCCATAGACGTATACTATATATGATCGCATCGCAGCTCTGCCACGAGTCGGGCGGCACATTTAACGACCTCACTCATGATTGGCTCTTGTGGTTGCTATGATACTCGCAGTCGGAATTCCAAACATGGAGCCTGGCTCCAAATTCGCTCCTGTAACCGTGGCATCGCGAGCCTCATTTGAGCGGTGCTGAATGCTATGGGTGACGTCACACTCACTTAGTCCACTTCTATATACAGTCTATAGTTGAACTCTTATTGAAAAAAACACCAGATGTCTGCATCTGAAAAAGTGGGACTTTGCTCTGGGAACTGCAAGATTCTTAGTCACGCTTTCTTCTGTAAATGTTTATCTTTTTGGTCAAAGCTGCAGTGGGCGGATATTGGTGTAGCTATCTCAATAGAGAAAAGAATTTTCTTTCTTCAGAAAAGAGGAGAAGGAAGGAGAGAAGCGAGGAGGGAAGAGGTGATTTGGTTGTGACCTGTGAATTTTCAGTCTAGGGCACTGGCCTTCTCCACATTCAATCTAGAATTTAAGGCAATATAATCAAAATGGTTACAACACACGGAGTAGGTAATGATCAACTGAACAATAACAGCTAGTATTACAGACATTTAATAATATACTAAATGGGCCAAGTACAGTAACTCTATTGCATACTTGACAAGACTTTGTGAAAAGGAGTTGCTGCATAATCAAATGCAAGTCAAGCAACACAAGACCAAACTGTCTGATCAAAATAAATAATGCTGTATTGCCTTTGAAGCTACTCAAAGTGCTTTACATTGCATTGATCATTTACTCCGCATTCTGTGGTGGTAAGCTACTTCTGTAGTCAGCTGCCCTAGGGTAGACTGATGGAAGTGTGTCTGCCAATCTGTGGCATTCACAAAACCACTGCATACATATTTTATCACAAAAAAGGGCATATTTTAACTGTTACATGTTGCTGATATCTATCTAACCTGCATCATCAGAGATTAGTTTAACATGCACCCTACACCAGAAGCATGGTTAGACTTGAATGACCAATCCTCCCACAATGAGCAGAATGCATTTCTCAGGGTCCCATATCAATGGTAAATTAACTTTTTCTGTGTGACATACAGATTCTTCCGCCTCGCTTTAATCTCTACAATATTAATGAGTGTGTGCTTCTTGGTAATAACTGACAGGTGAGAGGGGTGAGGGCGGAAAAGCCACCTTTATATTTTCTTGTCCAGTGAAACCCCCTCTCCACTGCTTCCTCATCCGGTGTGCACGTGCCCGCCCCGTCCGGCCCAACTGGACCTGGTCCAGTCAAAACAAACATTAAGCAGCTCATCAATCGCACACACGGTTATGAGCAGGAAGTGGCTCGACCTGTTTCTGATAAGTGGCTGGGCAGGAACAAGCCGCCTCTTGTACTTAGTTCCTGAATTTGCCTCTAACTGACACTCTTCCTTTTGTTCCCATGCCAGTTTTTTTCTATTTCTACTTCCTCAACTACTACAATATGTATATGCTTGAAATGCAATTGTTTGTTGGTCTCAATCCCACAAACCAAACTTATGAGTCAAATTTTCCATAGAGTAAGTCAAGCCAGAATATTAGCAATCTGTTTCTCATTAAAGCAACTATTGTTTCCTACCATCATTCAAACACCTCAATGATAAACAATGTGACAAGTTTTCATGACATATGAAATACTTGGGCCACTGGTCATATGTATTTGCTTCTTATATGAAACCGTAAATCAAAAGCTGTGATAGTTCATCCATCCATCCATCCATCCATCTTCTCCCGCTTAATCCAGCTGGGTCGCAGGGGCAGCTTGCTGCCCAATCCTCATAGCACCTGACCCCCCCTATGAACCCCTCTGCGGGTGGTGAGCCCACAGGAGGACTGTGATAGTTCAATATTGGTAAAAAAAAAAAAAATGTATACACCGGTAAATTTTTCCAATTTTGCCAGTCATGGTTTAAACTATCCAAGATCATACAAATCTCAGTGTATTTTAGGAAAGGTCAAAAGGCCATGTTGTGTTTACAAAACCAGAGTAAAGGGCAATAGAATGAAACATGTCCATTGTGGTTGGAAATGCAGCACTATCCATACAAAAGATAAGTATACAATAGAGAAATAAAATATATGTGCAAAATAGGTTCTAAACTGTGGGGGTCAGAAGGCACTGTGTTTGGGGTCGTGAGAGGATTTCAAAGTAAAATAAAAATAAATAAAGACACTATATGGAATCTTATGATTTAATTGAAAACTGTATCTTTAATGAAGTCTATAATGCAAACAAACAATGCAAATAAACAATATGAAAAATGTTTAAAGATGTTTTGCCCATTTAAAATCTGCCAATTTCAGTTTTAGCACTAGCACTAACGTTAAAGAGAGGGCGTGTCCAGGTCGGAGGCTGGAGTGGGATGGTACAAGTAAATATATGAGGATGACATCTCAACCAATCTGTGACCACTGTGGCATTTAAAATCACTGCCAGTGTGGATAATGTCTATAATGTCTTTGCCTCATTACCAGGCACCAAAAAGGGGTGTGGGGTCATATATGGGTACAATAAAACACCTCTGGAGCCCCACGATGCAAGTACACATCAATAGAGGGGCCAGGAACACAGAATATTGAATGCACCGTGACAGAACTGGCTGGGTTTGTGTCCGAACACTCTGCGCGCACGCACCTTTTTAGTTTTCTCTGCGTTCCTCCTTTCGTTGGCCTCCCATTACACAGTAGGGTGGAGTGAAAAAGAAAAACTTGTCCAGATCATTTTTGGATAGTGATAAAAAGTTGCTAACACATTCAGTGATTAACATACCAAAAAAATTTATATTTTGAAGCATAACTTCAGTCTCCACAACAGACCTGAATAAAAGGGGCAAAATGGGCTATTTTGACCAAAATCGCAAAATCACAAAAACTGAGGTTAGTAAAACGCACAAGTAATTATTAAATTTTTACAAAACTAACTAGTCTATATAAACATGATAACTAATCGAAACCATCTTTTAAATTAAAACACACGCAAATTGTTTACTTCTAAAATTCAAGTTGGGCATTGGAGTCATTTTCTAGCTAGATTCTAAGCATACACAAAATGTTATTAATCTGTCCAAATCATTATCCTTGAAAAAATAATAAAGACAGAAAGAAGTTTTTAAAAAACAGGTTATTCCTCTTAACTGTATATGGACTATTTCTAAATGTATGTTTCCATACAGATTTATTCATGCACTTCCTTTTCGTACCTGACTTATACTTTGTAAAGACAGTAGAAATTTTGAAACATTAAACACACTGAAACGTAGAATCTTATCCATTCTACTACCCCCATGTGAAATTTAATACATTATGCCACAAATTATGTCAATAAACATTCTTAACTATATAAAGTCTGTATTGTTTCCAGTAACAAGGTCTAATCATTTTAATTGTTTTTTTCTTTATTTATTTTCAGAGTAGCAATGTTTGCAACCAGAAAAATGGTGACCTGACAAAAGGTGATTTTTTACATACGAGTTAACATGTGTTTTCTTTAAAAGATATGGTTCCTAATAGTTCCCATGTTAGTATGGACTAGTTAATTTTGTAAAAATAAAATTTTAGTAACCTGTTTTTTTGTGATTTTGGTCAGAATAGCCCATATTCCCCCATTTATTCAGGTCCGTTGTAGAGACTGAAGATGCTTCTAAATGTCAAATTTTTTTATGTTACTTACTGAATGTGTCAGCAACTTTTTATCACTATCCAAAAATGATCTGGAGTTTTTTTTCACTCCACCCTATTACGCAGCAGACCAGTGTCTATCTCATGCTCTCCCCATCCCACAGCAGAGCCACTGACCACTGCTCTCCCCCTGACTGCACCTCCTCCCACCTGTCCCGGTTCCACTACTGCGTCTCTCACCTGAGGTACAAGTGTCCATCATTGCTACTGCAGACCACTCACATGATGGTATGTGCCATGAGCATACAGAGCAGGATGTGCAGGCGTCTGTACAGAGCAGTGCTCATGTGCAATATACGTCTCTTGAGCCGCTATACAAAGCTCTACTGACCACTGCTACCAAGAGAGCAGCACATTCGAGACGTGCATCTGCTCTGCTGTCATGGCTCTGAGCTGTCAATGAACACATGTGCTGTTTAGGGATGGACATTCGATTAAATTTTCTTAATCAATTGTCGGGAAAATTAACGATCAATTTTCAATTAATCATTAACATTTTATATTAAAATTATCATCACTATTACTATTACTAATCTGCATAAATAAACTAATCTTTACAACATATAAACCATAACCACTATAGAGCCATTTGAGGCACATTTGTTTGCGTCTTACAGAAATGAAACTTAAAACCGCATGGCTCATTTACATAAACAGTAAGCAAAAAAAAGCAGCTCTTTCCTTGTGTTGATGTGTTCAGCTTCTGTTGGACTAAAGAACACGACAGTGGAATATGAGTGTTCTTTCTTTGACAGAGGATGTGATGAGGCTGGTGAGTCTGTTCTGTGCGTATGTCGCGTTGGAGATACTGCGTATACATGCGAAACCAGGATACTCAAAAAAGAAAAGCAAAAAACTATCATAATCGGGATACTGATGTGCAGGTAAACGCACTCATCGGGGGATATAGTGATCTCCAAGGAGCCAGAGCCAAGACGTGGGACTGTGGGGCCGCAACTCCAGTATTTGCGCTGTGAGACGCAGACTCGACTCCTTACGCTTCATTGGCGCCGCAGAAATGTATTTGCGCACCTTTACATAGGGTTAACATGTAAACCATTTGCATTGTTCGCACCCGTCGCCTCTGGTGTGAGCACACAGTTACGCTGTCAATTAAAATGAACATGATCGACAAAACTCTTAATGATCAATTATCGATTAATCGACTAATCACGCCCATCCCTAGTGCTGATCCCTGTCAAGAGTCTGGTGTCAGCTCTGTGGTTTTTTCTATGGTTCTGATAGTAGCCTACCTACTGGCGACTAACTTTATAAACTAACCAAAGCGGCACACAGGGAATAATTCACAATAAGTCACAAAATGAAATGGAAATGATGACAGAAAGGGCACGAGGATGTGAGGAAATCAGATATCGCAGCATTTGGATCGCACACAGTGTAAGAAAACACACTTTAGGACAGAGCTGTAAACTGCCTCATGTGAATGAGCAGCGTTTGTACAGATCCAGATCAAACCAAACTATAGAGCAGTGCTAAGCCGATATGGGAAATGACGAGGGGCTCTGCTCGGCATCCGGACGGCACACGGACATGTGATGAATGTTAAGCATTTATCTTCCTAATATATTTCCGAATAAAAGAAGTCTTGAACGTGTTACTTGTTGTTTTCGGGCCCTGAGCCTTATGCAGGGTATAGAAGTTTGGGAATAGGTAACATTTATTTTTAAACTGTTATAGGACTGTTATCAAGAGTACCAGCAGACCTGATTTCCAAAAGACTTCTCTAGAGGGAAAGACTTTGAAAACACCATGTGGTGAGTCTGAAACTGGGAGAAAAGAGGGCTGTGCCATGTGTGAAGAGTTTCTCTTTCAGGCCAGAAACACGCACACAACATCACCAACGGCAATATTTATTCAGGAAGCCCCGTCTGCCTACTCAGGAAATTCCTCAGGACAAGAGCTGCTTCCAGGGGTAGGAAATTTCCCCTCCAAAAAACTCCAAACACTTACAACATGCTGGACTCCATCTGTGAGAGGATATAACACGGAGATGGATTCATTTCCTGGAGGCCGATACCCCATAACACAACTGAATTTCAACAGCAGTTTCAGCATTTTGTTTTTTTTTTATCTAAGGCTTTAGAAAATGTATCCACTAAAGTACAGTGTCCTCAAAGGGTTGTGTCACACACATGAAATAGGATGGATGTTTTAGGAGCATGAATGTGGCAAATTTCTCATGACACTAACATTATTTTAAAGAATTATCTAGTTCATCTTCATGGAGACAAGCAGGTGGCATACTATCTACTAAAAAAGTTTCGTAGTGTACCTTTAAAGATTTAAGATGCCCGATGAGAACAACAAACCATATTGGCATAGTCTGCATGTTTAAATCATAAACCAAGACTTTGAAATGGGACAAAAATGCAAAGTGGTTAATGTGCAGTGACAGAAAAGAAAACAAAAGATTAGTATTCAGTAACACAGTAGCACATGTGGAACAAATTGCATATACAATGTACACCTACACAAGCTGCGGATTCACACAAAGATTTACTCACTCCTCCACCCACTGAAGCCTGCCGAGCCAGCTGTGCAGAGACAAGACACACACATGCCAACAATGAAGGAAACCAGCCCATCTTGTTTCCATGGCTTCTATTAACTCCTCACTAAAGACATCTAGATAGTAGCAAGACACACTATTCATTGTAACTCATGCGCATTCATGGGAAACAAAGCGGGATTATGGTGCCACACTTTCAAATAATACACGCATTCCACTTAGATCAGCTCTAAACTATGGGTGTGACAAGTCCAGACATATTATTGAGTACAATTCAAACTAAAACAAAAGACAAATGAACACCTTGTAGCTACTGATGCTGTGAATCATGTGAATTACTATGGTAACCTATTCCTAATTGTTAAGAAAAACCAAAAAGGCACTCCAGTGACAAAAGGAGTCAATTTTTGCTACATGCTTTGTTGAATGAGTGATTGAACGGGTAATAATGTTTAAAATGGTTAAATAGTGTCATTATTCAGAGAGGAGAAGGCTGCAAGTTTCTCCCTGATCTAATCCACTTCCTCGACAGGAAATGGAGACTTCTGCCCACATTGCAATTTCCTGCCTCATTTTTTTCTTCTTCTGGCTCTTTTCCCTCTGTCCTCTCCTCTCTTCCTTCCCACTCCTCCCTCTGGACTCGAGTGTCTGTACGGATGTGTGAGTGTGGGTGTTGAGGATAAAAGCCAAGGAACGGAAAGCAGAGGTGGATTTTCAACTCAAAGAAATGTCGCCATAGGTCCGAGAGTTTAAGATGAGGAAGCATTAAAAAGACATTACAATTTTGTTTTAATATTTGATTATGAAAATAAATATAAAACGGTGGGTGGGACTGGGTGATAGGAAAATGATTCATAACTTTTTCCTCATGTTGGTGGATGATAATTGTCCATCCCAAATATTATTACATTGTTACTTTTGTTAATCAGGCTACGGCAATTGGGTAATGAGTAACTGTCTGAAAAACCACTGAGTTGGACTTCCACCATAATGTGGATGTGATCCGACCCCAGGCTCGCTGATCAGGAAACTGAACGCGGACCTGTTGAGGCTACTTCCTCTTTCTGTAACAATGTAAAGAGGAAGTGGACTGAGGGGGTTTCCTGTGCCTCATCCACAGCTCTGAACTTCTCCTTCACATTGGAAAAGGTAAACAAGTTAACTATTGACCCACAAATGGAAAGTGGTAGGAGTTTAGTCTTTGGACGGGTTTATCTATCTCCTGGCAGTGTTCCAGCCCCACCTGCTCTGGGATTGGTTGAGCAATAAAGAACCAATATAAACTTACAGAGGTACAACATATATCCACATTGTGAATGTAATAATAATACAAATATAATGAATGTAATAGTCAAGATTTTAGACTCGACTAGAGGTGTAGTTGGTACAGTGTGCAGTGCAGTCACATTTTGTGCAGTGCCCTCTTTACACTGAAGTGTTCAAATAAAGCTTCATGTATATCCTTTAGTCAGGAGTTTGGGCCATCAAAATATCTGCATATGTTGGGGTTTTAAGACCAACAGACAATATTCTAAAAAAGTTCAAATATCAGCTGATATATTAGTTTCTAAACACTTCAAACCCAAAACTTTTGTACTGTCTGAAATCTCTTTATTATTCATTATATTTGACTAAGTATAAGCAACATGTCACAGTTTCAACATTTTAGATGTGTTGCCTCTCATGATAATCAGGAATATTTAAATTCCGCATGAAGGACTTTAACTATTAAAGTGATAATCCATAACATCTTTACTGATTCATGTTCTCGCTCTTCTGACTGGGATGCCCATTCGCTCTTCTACATTTCTACAAAAGGGAATAGAAAGCAGATACTGTGAAAACTGGAGAGTGCAGTCATCCACTTATTAGACCTACACTTTCCGATGTTTCTCACTAATAAATAAGATCAGTTTATGTTCACAAATTCAATTAATATTCACGTATTATCAGGTTTGACTTGACTAGACCAGGAATAGTGATCAATGCATGGATATTGCCTTAGACATGATAATAACTTTACTTTTTCATCTACGTTTTAAATAGTTTGTACAATTTTAAGTGTGATACAGTCTATAGATTAATCAAATAAATCCAGAACAACTCATGGTAACATCACTTGGACCAAAATTAAGGCATCATCCTTTATTTTTAATTTCAAATGCAGTCCTTTTACAAGGCTTAAGTTTAAATCAAACATACATTTACATTAAATTCCACAGATTATAATGAGGTTATAATGCACAAATTATATAAAAAGGCAGGTACATTCTGCTGTTTTAATATACAGTTGACCCCAACTGAAAAGCCTTATCCCAGTGGACCTAAGTGGAAGTGTGTGCAGTGGTGTGACTCACGCAGGTGTGCCGGCAGCCTGTTGGGCTCGTCCTCCATTCGGCTGGCTGGCCTCGAGGCGGGAGCATGGACGGGGGAGGAAGTGGAGTTTGGCAGCGGGTTTGCGGAAGGACTGAAAGAGCTCCTCTCCTGCTATGAATAGACACAGAGACACAAACAGGGCTCAGATAGATCCCAATGCAGCAGCAGTGAACCCAAACAGCCATGACAGTCCACTCATCCCACCTCCTGACTCCTGGGACAGCATCTTAATAATTGTAAGGTTATTTTATTGAGAGCATTATTGTAGACATCTATACACATCATGATGTTTGGATAATGACATAATAAATACGTTTGCAAATTGCAAGCCATTTACACAATTCAAATCCTCATTTAGATTTAGATTAGTTCTTCTTTTTTCTTAATACCCAATGGACATTTTTCTTTTATAAGTTTTGCTTGGCTCAAGACTACAACAAACTTTTACAATGAATAACTACATTTTGAAAACCTTTGATCCTCTCAAGTTGTCCAAACATGCAGCTACTCCATATGAGTTGTATAAACATAGTTTTCAAGTTTGGTGAAATCAGTGTTAGTGACATCATTATTACTTTAGAAATAAACACAAACTCGGAGAAACATAATGTTTGGATCACATGGATAACCATTAAACATGTGTGCATTATACATTTGTGCTGCAAGGCTCTGATACACAAACAGCACTGTAGCTGTAAGCCCAAAGAACTCCTCATTCCTTGTGATCACGTCATGTCTGTATGTCTCAATTTCAGCCTTTGCCTGTCCATGCAAGATGATAAATGCATTTGAGTAATTTGTGAAGTTCACCACTTTTATGTTAAAAAAGGAAACAAACTGGCTTTTGAACCAAGAATTTCCTGTGGAAGTGAACAAGCGAAGCAATACACTCTTTGTAAAAAATGTATAGCTCTCATCTGTGTCTCAATTCTATATATATAATATATATATATATATATATATATATATATATATATATATATATATATATATATATATAATATATATATATATATATTTTTTTTTTAAGCTTAGTTATTAGGACTGTACAGAGCATATACAACACAATTAAGACTTTCTGACTTTATCTTACATGGAAGTATTATCGGAAATATGACACATTTAATATATGAAAGAGTAATACAAGAGGAAATGAAAATGGCCTTTGTGCAAGATCTTTTTTTTTTGTATGGCTATGCCTTACCACACGGCAGAAATATCAATATTATTAAAACCGCACACAAGTTCAGTTTTAGACCTACTGGATGAACATGTTTAACATTGTGCTTTGCTGTAGTTAACAAACTACAAGACACACATTTGAGTCAGCTGTTACCAGCAAAATATGATCCTCTAGCTGCCATGAACTGTTGAATTATTTATTTAAATAGACACAGCGTTTTTGATCGGGAATAATATTTCAATATCCAGTTCATTGTCACTGTATGCACTATTCTAGAGGGCTAGAAAAAGTCAGTGCAAAAATGCTCCAATGACAGTAGCAAGAACAAAAAAATGTAGGTGTCAATCCGGTAAGCTGTCATAAGAACGTTGTTATATAGTACAGGCTACAAATGACGTCTATAGTATGATGCATTGTATTTAGGACAAGTCAAGTGCTTGAGTTGAAATACGCTTTTGGGTTAAGTACCTACGCTATTGTATAAATTGTGTATATCAAATTGGGTGGATTCAAATGTGTCTCAAGCATGGTTCTGTACTTCCAATGTGCCAAGCTATTCCAAATCAGCTTCAGGGAACATTGTGTGTGCCACCGTCACGACATCAACAGCAGCAGAGCTTTACCAGTGGAGTGGAGGCGAGCAACAGATGAGTGTCCAAACAAGCGCGCTACAGTGTGCACATCTGTAGGAGGCGAGGCTGCAAATGTAGCCCGCCGTGCGTTACAGCAGTACCCCAGCGTGTGCAAATGTGTGCTGGGGGAAAACAAAGAGCGAACCGAGCCTGTTACCTTGGCCACAGCGGGGGAGGATTCAGACATTATCTTCCGTCAACTTCACCGCGTCTCCTTCCTCACTTTTCCGCGGTCCTGCTCGTCTTTCTTTCCCTGTTTTTCTTGACCAAAACAAGCCTCTCGACGATAGCACTAACGACTGTCGACTTGTTACGGACAGAGAAGTTTATTCCTTTGCAATCCCGTGTATTTTCAATGTACTGGCTGTCTCCATGGCGGAGCTATCGATTAGGAAACTTCTTTTGTCTCTGTGCGTTTCCCGTCGCTGCAGCTCTGCCGTGCGCGCGTTAATAATAATCCCTTCCTGGAAGCGCACCACAGCTCCCTCTCCCGCGCTCATTGATCTGGATGTGTGTGTAAAGGCGAAATGACGTGAATTCCCAGCAACGAGCCATGCCCCCTTTTAAAGGGAAACCCGAAGCAGGAAATCGCGGCAGGTCGTGTTGCAGCACAAGGCGGAGAGACAGATGACGGACAGGGAAGCAGTTTGCGAGGGTTTTTTTGTTTTGTTTTTCATTATGTTGACAGAATAAATGTGGTTAAACAAGTAAACAGGGCGGTGTTGTGCAGCTTATATGTCTAGTTTTCTGATTTAGTTGTTTATTTTCATTTAAAAAGATAAGTGACTGCGAGTAGTTAAATATTTGCCATTAGACTATTAGCTTAATTTGGCCTATTCATTTGCATTTTTATTTACTACAGTAGGATATGTTGCAGACCTAATGTGCCCTCTAGGTTGTTATTGTGTAGGCCTATGACTAAAGCTTTTATGGTTTATACTTAGACACAAGAAGTGTTTATTGGTCAAATCAGTATTGTCTACCTTTAATAGATGCAAATACACAGTAGAAAGTAGAAGACTTAATCAAACAGTTTTTAGAAAGTCAGGTTTTTAGGTCAGCACTTACACTACACTCTTGGGAGTCTACGTTTTGATAATCTGGATAGGGATAGGTCCTCAAAAAAGATTCTGTGGGAATAGAGAAGCTGACAGCAGATGGTGGGAATGACTGATGGAAAATCTCCATCATCGAGAGCTGATCCTGTGTTTCTGGGAGGGGAAGACAGGAAGCAATAAGAAGGAAATTAAAGCCGTAAGCGGCGTCAAACGGCCCTCGCCCAGCCCGCCGTTCCAACCAAATGCCGTGCCCCACACTAACCCTAATAACCATAAATCCCAACCACAAGTCTACAAGCCTAGCCTCTACCCTAACACTAGGGTTAACCCTAAAAATAACCCTATTCTTAAACCTTACTCTTACCACAGTCCCAACTCCAGCCCTAACCCTAAGCATAACTTCTAACCTAACCACACCAATTTTCTAAATGTTTGCACATATTTATTTAAAAAGAAAAAAAAAACTTCAGGTTTAGCCACCCAGACCAACACATCCTCCACCAGAAAAATTACATAGTGCACCTTTAAATTTTTTTATGGGCCCCTGCTGGTCAACCATGAAAAATGCCACAGGTCAGTAATCTGGGTTTTGCTTCTAGTCATTCATAGAATTTAATTCCCAAATTTGATACAAATCCGATAACCTTGAATTTTCAAGTCTATGGTAGGGGGCTCTGTAGTAGTGTAACTTTTCATATGCTTAAAATTATCTGTTTATGGGCAACTGTGAAAGCAAAAATAAAGTTGGAGCCATATCTACATTTTGTTTTAAAATGTCTATTTATGACAGTGACTAACTGAGCAGAATAAGACCTGCTCTAGTGTAATTACTGATGTGATTAGATTAGTTTAAAGCAAATAAGTGCATTTATATATAGGCAACAGTATATTTGCTCTGAAATGAAAGTATAAATGTCAATTTAATGCTTTCTCTACATTTTCTTCTCTACTTGGGGATTCATACAATACTAGGCCATGGAAATTAACCGTGAGTGATTGTTTAAATAGTTAAACGTTTAAGTCTGATTAACAAACATGAGACTGACATAAAGATGTACTGTCCTCTTGCAGCCCCTTGTGGTGAGCACCAGTATGACGAGGATGGGAAGAAGCTGCCTCACTCCGGCCATCATGGCCTGTTACCTGCTGGTGGCCAACTCCTGCTCGTCAACCTGCTCATCGTCATCTTCAAGTGAGGAGTCCTCTTCTGTTACCTACGCCGAATAAGAACATAGATATTATTTCCAAATATCAATAAAAATGTTAACCTTTGTCCAGGGAATTCCTTATTCCAAAACTTTCAACAGCATTTGAAACTTTAATTTGTGGTGTAATTTTGGTAAAAACGTGGTTTAGATGTTCCTTGGTACCCAGGAAACCAAAAGGCACACAGGCGCACACATACCACTCTTTTTGATTATTAATTCATTGCAAAGTCATTATCAGTGAAAGGCATTTTAAACCAAGCGTTATGCCAAGCGTTAAACCAAGGATATTTACAGTAAAGTTGCTATATTTAGAGTTCTGTTTTATTAATTGTGAACTCTTCATTTCCCACAGCAACACATTCTTTGAGATGAAGTCCATCTCGAACCAGGAGTGGAAGTTCCAGAGATACCAGTTCATTATGATGTTCCACGACCACCCCATTCTTCCTCCTTCTCATCCTCTCACTTGTACAATCTTCAGAGCCAATTGTTCAAGTGCTGTGCCAAGAAGACACAGGAGAGGGAGCTAGACGAGAAGGGCCGCGACCTCAGTGTGTATATTCTCTCAATTATACTATTACAATCAGCGACTAACTTTACTGTTGGTCTCAATATGGTCTCCAATCTACACGGGTAATAGGTCAACTGTTTGCCAAAAGGACACAGAATTCAATCCAAGAAGGTTTTGGATGGGGATGAACAGAGCACAGACTTAAAACATCAATATGATGAAACCTGTTTTTCTTCCCAGAACAGTGGCTGAAAAACCTGTATGAGTTTATGAGTTTGAGGAGCAGTGTGTGGAGGAGTACTTCAGGGAGCATAGCTAACCTGCTCGCCACTGCATTCCAACTATGAAGTGAGCATGGACACACTTCCGGATCCATCGACTGCCATTAACTTAACAATGGTTACAGAGAGAGGAGTGATGTAGTCAAGGCTTGTCATTTGGGTCTTAAAATGTTCACATTACCATTTTGTCCCTTAAAAAAAACAAATCAGGTATCAGGTGCCTACTTTCTGTGTGGTCGCTTCTGTTAGCAACAGGTTTGATTGATAGCGTTGCAAAGCGAATGCTCTCTATAACACCAGTGGTGTGGGCTTCAAGTGCCTTTCTTCGAATTGGCTCTTTAGTTGCTAAGATACAAATATGAACTCCAAATTCGCCCTCTTTATGCAGTCTGTGGGTCTCAGGTAGCCTTAACCCTGATCGGTCCTTCTGCAGAGTGGAGAATATGTCTGAACATCTGGAGGCGGTGAATGAGAGGGAGAACACGATGAAGGCCTCAATGTGATTCTGGAGCAGTTGGCCTGAGTGGAGAAACTGGAACAGACCAGATATTACTCAAGAAACTCTTACATGTGTGACCCCTCCTCCTTCAGGGCAGCATCAACAGCGCAGACGGATACAGCCTCTACCACTTACACATGAACATGGTGTTCTCTCAGAAAGAGAAAGGAGGACAGGAGTAAAATGGAGACGCAAAAGAGTGTACACGCAACTCACTCGGCACACAGCAACAGCCAGAACAAAGACAGCAACATTGAGTGGCATTGACAGATCCAAACCTGGGTCTCGTGTGGACATCTTGAGCTCTCCAAGTGAGCAGAAGTCATTCAGCTCAAGCCAGGAAATAGTGTGCAGAGATTTACAGGGAAGTACACAGATATTGGACAAACTCATAGCTCAGAACAGACTCCATCCATTATCACCTCCAAAACAAAATCCTTGTGATGCTATCAACAAGAACAGATTTCATCACCTCACCTGACCAAACATGGGTCAATAAGTACAATAATTAAATCACCACTCCAGGTGAGCCAGAGCAACAGAGTGTAACTCCAAAGTTTGATATTCCAGTTGGTTCTTCTCCACAAAGTCTTTGAGATATGACCCCCCTGAAGAGAAGTATGAGTAGCAGCTACAATCCAAAGGAACCTGGTGACTAAACACAAGTGGATTACAAATCACTATTGGAGTAAGGTAGCCAAACACCACATCAGTGGCCAGTAAATTTAGAATATAAAATAGTGTCTTTGGACAAATGCCGAAAGTTTTAACTGTTAGAAATCTAGCGCAGCAATTTCAAGATTCTTCAAGACAAGCTGAACAGCATTTCAAGTTGTAGAAACCATCCCAGACATTCCACCACCAGTGTCACCAAAAATACCAGGCAGAAGGAACAGACGCCACTGACTACCTGGTTGTAGCAGATGATCGGTTTCTTCCATACTACAGGTCTCGGAGCTTTAATGTTTCTGACAATAAACCCAAACCCACGGTGAGTGAGTCCAGAGCGTTCAGCAGCCAGATGATCCTCACTGAAGCCTGTGGAGCTCCTAATGAAGGGACAAAAGAGCAGCAAACAAAAGAGAAGCAAACAAAAGGAGACTGAATACAACAATGATAATAGTAAATGGTTCAATAGTGGTCTTAACTAGATTTTAAGTCAGGGATTCCCAACTTGTATCTCTCCACCCCCTTCCAAGCAACTCACCAAGGGCTTTCTCAATTATACATATTGTGCTGAATAACAGATTAAATTAATGCCTTTGGCCATTAGAAATGTATAATTTTGATATGCGACTTTGTGTACTAATAACTGGATAATGGTTTAAATCTAACTGTTCCCACCTGAGGCTGTGGCTCCTATATTTACCATTTCTTGTGACCGCAAACATTAGTAGCTCTCTGGCATTTTCGTTTTGTAAAGGAGCTCACCAGAGGAAAAAGCTTGGAGACCCCTGTCTGAAGTTGAATATGTTTAAGTTCTGATCAAAAGAAATAAAAAATGGTTATAAGCAAAGTTCTTGAACAAAGACAAAACAGACATTTTAATAAATGAATGCTTCTAACTTCTGTACCATTTAAAAGGGCCCATTTTCTGATATATATATATATATATATATAGCTCCTCAGTGGTCCATTTTCTTTAACTTTGACGTGTTTGGGGCTGAAAGGTGTATTCTTTCTTTGGGTGAATCAGGGCTCTACAGTGACCCATTTCACTCACATTTGCGAGCAAATATTTCGGCGTGCGAACGAGGAAAACAAAACAGCCACACCAGTGCGAGTGCTTCTGCAGCCCTCGCATCCTTATTGTGGGCTGCAGCAGCCCACAATAAGGATAGCTGCGCACAGACGAAACGTGACGTGTTAAATGTTCTAAATGTATCAAACATTAGGGGGCACTCACACTAGGACTTTAGAATGGTGCCCAAGGCTGGATTGCCCTAAAGCGCAGCATGCACGCCCAGCGCGAGAGCAAACGAACTGTGCCCGGGCACAACACCATCGACCGCGCACGACCCCAGCATACGAGCTCTACAGCTCCAAGTGTGCGCCGATATCCCTCATATGAATAAACTCGCTTCAAAACACCCACGCGCACCTTCAACGAGGAGCGCGCACCGCAGCAGGACCCACACCTGTTCCACCACTCATAGATACCCCGTGACGCTGGACTTCCTTCTCCGCTAAAGCGATGGCTTTGTCTTGTCTCGGACTCGAGCGCATTTGGACTCGGTCTCGTCATGGACTCAAGGTTTGAATACTGAGTGCGATCATATTTCATTACGGCCGCTGCTGTCAGCAATAAACTTACCGGTGTGCGGGATCTGTGCGCTGGAGCCCGCGGACACTGCGCGGCCCGTCCCCACATACACCGCTAAGGCGTGGCTCGTCCACAGCGCGCACCCTCATGTACCAGCCTGCTTCACAGGGCAGGTTAAACATCCTACCTGTCCATCCACCTCACGTTAGTGCACCGCTCCTCGCCTTTTCACGCTCTCTCCTCCCCACCTAGAGCGCACAGAGGCTCCTCCTCAATGCGCTGATTAGAAGAGCAGGACGAAATGCGAAGCAAAAACTAATTTTATGTTCGTGTCAGCACAAAGCAGACCTACGGCACAGAGCAGGCATATGTGAGCGGAAGTTTGTCTAAGAAAATGCCACTTGTCACAATGTGCATTTGGTTTGGTAAACGTGCTCAGGCTAAAAACCACTGTAAAACCAGTAAGAGAATGTAACTCCAGTTAGGAATTTACAGGTTTAAAAATCTTACACACTTTTTACACTTCGAAGCAGTTTTCTGTAAAGTGCCAGTGGAAGTTCTCTTGAAGAAGAGGTTCTTAAACTGTAGGTCAGGGTCCAAAAATGGGCGCAGTGTTTAAGTGCAGTACAGTTTGTGTGGCTTATTTTAAGTCTAAATGAATGAGGTGTTGGTGTGCACAAGTTTTGCACTGAAATAAACGTTCAAAATGAAAACCTGCTTGTGCCCCCTTTTTCTTTTCCTGTGCTCCTAAAATTTTTAACTTGGTGGCACGTGTGCTCCTGAAAAGAAAAGTTAGTGTAGAGCCCTGGGGCGAATTAAGTTTGTGTATCCATTTTAAATATTCTCTTTATTCATTCCAGATTTTTAGGCATTCCCTCTGATTAAAAAACAAAGTTTGATTCGTGATTAGTTCAGCAGTTACTCTCTTGAGGTTTTCTCCTGGGACATTTTTTGGCTTTTTGACTTCAAATAGCGGTGAATGTTCCTCAGTAGTCCACACCCTGTACTTGGCCAAATATATCCCAGAGCTACCTGTAAAAGGTTGGATTAGCATGTTAAGGTTAGACACCACCCCACCGCCACATGTAAATTATATGTCACAGTAGCGTTTAGCTTAGCAGTACACAACTAGAGGTAACATAGTTTAGTTATGCTAGGCTAGTCAGTAACATTATATATGACACATGTTTTAGCCATTGCTGTATTCAAATAATAAACTAAAATCTGCTATAGTTGTAAGACATTAAGTAGACTTAGCTTTACAGTGACAATAAATGCTTAAATCAACATGGCAATAATAAAACTGCTCCCTGTAAAAAAAAAGGTTAGACGCCATCCTAAAATGAGAAAATTTACAGGTTATTCAGTAACAAAGTGTCAGACATAAGATTTAGGTTTAGCTGTATTTAAAGAAACTAGACATGAATTTAAGTAGATTTAGCTTATGTTATGGACAATAAATGCTTAAAATCAACAGTGATAATAAAACAGCTCCCTGTAAAAAAAAAAAAGGTTAGACACCATCCTAAAACCAGAAAATGTATGGGTTAGTCAGTACACTAGATATGAATTTAAATAGATTTAGCTTTAGCTTATGTTATGGACAATAAATGCTTAAAATCAACATAGTGATAAAACTGCTCCCTTTAAAAAAGGTTAGATGCCATCCTAAAACCAGAAAATGTATGGGTTAGTCCGTAAACTAGACATTAATTTAAGTAAATTTAGCTTATGTTACAGACAATGCTTAAATCAACATGGGAATAATAAAACTGCTCCCTGTAAAAAAGGTTAGACACCATCCTAAAACCAGACAATGTATGTTAGTAACATAATGGCAGACATCATTTTTTAACTTTAGCTGCATTTAAATAAACTAGACATGAATTTAAGTAGATATAGCTTGCTGCCCAATGAGTATTGGGCAGCAAGCTGCCCCCACGACCCAGCCGGATTAAGCGGGAGAAGATGGATGGATGGATGGATGGATAGCTTTAGCTTATGTTATAAACGCTTTGCAGTTTGAAATTGCAATAATAAAACTCCCTGTAAAAAAGGTTAGACACCACCCCACCGCCACATGTAAATTATATGTCACGGTAGTGTTTAGCTTAGCAGCACATAACTAGAGCGAGCATAGTTTAGCTTAGCAATGTTAAAAAAGGGCTAGTCAGTAACATGACAGACATGATTTAGCCTTAGCTGTGTTCAGATAATAAACTAATAATTAATTGATCATCTGCTGCAGTTGCCGCACATAATCCTCACAGTTGCAAGACATTAAGTAAATTTAGGTTTGGCTAATTTAAACACAGCTAAAGCTAAAACATGATAAATAAAACTAAAAATGAATGCAAGTAGATTTAGCTTTAGCTTGTGTTATGTACAATAAATGCTTAAACAGTGATAATAAAACTGCTCCCTGTAAAAAAGGTTAGACACAATCCTAAAACCAGAAAATGTATGCGTTAGTCAGTAAACTAGACATGAATTTAAGTAGATTTCGCTTTAGCTTATGTTATGGACAGTAAATGCTTAAAACAACATAACAAAAAACTGCTGCCTGTAAAAAAAGAAAAAGGTTAGACTCCATCCAAAACCTGAAAACTAAAGGGTTAGTAAATTTCATGTCCTAGTATCGTTTAGCAGTACACTACTAGCACGGTTTAGCACAGCAAGGTTAAAAATTTAGCGGCTAACACTCGCCCATAGAACTATAATAAAATCTGGCGGGCTCAGAGCAGGGCTAGGCTAACTATTACAAAGCTCATTTTTAGGTGCTTTGACATTTTTTAAAAAAATTTAAAGTTCATATTGTAAAAATACAGAGTAATCCCTACAAATTCCAACCTTTATGAAAGTTGTGGATGCCCTGTCAGCCGAACACAGGTAGTTTGATTTCACAAAAAATGCATGGTGCTTCTATGGAAGATTTTTTTCCTGGGCTGCGGGCATCAAATTATATGGCTACACATCAGTCTGGGGTCAAGGATAGAGGGGGCGTGCCTTATCCGGCTCTTATTATACTTCCATGCTCATGCCTCACAGCAAGAAGGTTCCGGGTTCAATGTATAGAGTTTGCATGTTCTCCCCGTATCTGGATGGATTTACTCCGGGCATCCGGGCACTTGATGAACTAACATCAAGGACCATGACGTCCACCCTCCTGTGGGCTCACTACTCAGAGGGGTTCATGGGGGGGTCAGGTGCGCAGAGGACTGGGTGGTGAACAGCTCCCCACGCAACCCTGCCGGATAAAGCAGAAGAAGATGGATGGATGTTAAAAATTCAGTCAATAACATTATATGACCATAGACCTATATATGAGTGGACTAAGTGAGTGTGATGTCACCCATAGCGTTTAGCGCCGCTCAAATGAGGCCCGCGATGCTCACGGCTACAGGAATGAATCTGGAGCCAGAATTTTTTTATTTATTTTTTTTTTTTGACGGACAAAATGGCGGGAAAAAATTCAGGATCATATAGAGTGGGTTCATAAGAACATTTTAAGACCAAAATGACGAGACTCACTGCAGGAGTTACAGAGAGAGGGACAATAAGATCCCAATGTAAGTCAATGGGATCCAGGGTCAGAAGGAGCCGGAAGAGCCTCCTGGAGCACTTCCTATTTGGCACACGACGGCTAACGGGTTAGCTTAGTCCACTTATATATACGTCTATGTATATGACAGACATGCTGTTTTGAGTTAGCTTAGCAGCATTCAGACTGGTATAGTCATCTTAGCAGACAGTAGTAACAGAAGTTAGCATGGTTTAGCAGTATTGGGCAAAGAGTATATTTTAGCTTAGCTCTTACTTAAAGGCTGGTATATTTCAGCATAATGGGTTATTCACCTGTGGTCTTACTGATGGTCTGGACCTGGAGCACCGGCAATGGTTGAAGAACGGGTCAAATGCGAAAAATTAAGTTCCATCATAAGAAATTCGTCAAGTACGAAATTCACCAAGTAATAAGAAATTCGTCAAGTACGCCTACCTCACTGTTTACTGCATAATCCTCATATAAAATGGAATCTATTCAAAGATGTCTCCTTGAATTTGCGCTACCTTTTACCTGAAAATTTCAGGATATGTTTGACCCCTGTTTTCCCTTTTATATTCCATTTCTTTAGTGAATAGTTATATTTAGACACATCTAGACTATGAAAAAAACACCGCGTTTCCTCTCAACAAAAGCATTGCCACAAATGTCATATGAAAGCCCAGCAAAGCATTATTCAAAGCACATTGCATAAAAAAAGAAGCAGAGCGAGAAACAGCAGCAGCACAGACATTATTCACCAACACTGTGACAAAAACCAAAACACTGCGATAATCGTTCAAATTCACAGGTAAAGTTGCATGACCAGCCATAATAGTCTATGTAAATCTCACCAAATGGATTACTGTACCGCAAAAAGGGGCCGATATAGCTAAGAGTAAACGTAAAGTAGGGGGCATGTATAACAAAGGCCTACAGCAAAGAAGAAATTCAATTCAGTTTGTCCAGTTCATATAGGGCCAATTGATTTTCTGTTATGGATCCTACCTGTAGGACTGAGGGATTTCACAAACATCATTCGACTGTAATAGGCCTTATAATGTAGTAAAGTTGTAAAAGTGTGTAAGGTCGGGTCTTGGCTGGTCATGCAACAGCTAAAACCATATTGGTAAATCTTATCTGGTATTGACTTCTTCGCCTGGTTCTATGTGCTGACGTGGTAATCTGGATGCCGCTGCACCTTCTCCAGAGTCTCGCTGCACCTTCTCCAAGTCTCGCTGCACCTTCTCCGAGTCTCGCTGCACCTTCTCCGGAGTCCCGCTGCACCATCTCCGGAGTCCCGCTGCACCATCTCCGGAGTCCCGCTGCACCTTCTCCGGAGTCCGGCGTGTCCTGGAGTTGCATTCAATGTGGCTAAATGTGCGTCTTTTCCAGATCGTAGCGTGTCCTGGAGCTGCAGCGATAAACTTTCGAACATGTCCATTTCAATATGGCTAAAAGAATGTTAGAAGATAGATAGCATAAAATAGTGATGTGTCCTCCGTGTCAAGGATTCGAAGCATGTGTCAAATAATCCAGGAAGGCTTTGGTGAAGCGCTATCGAGGCTCGTATCGGTGACGTGTGGTGACGTTTGAAGCCTCGCAAACCGGCCTTACCACATGACTGCTTCAAGAAGTGGTTTGCGGATTTAGCGCGCGATTCGAAACATAAGGACCAGCGAAACGCAATGAACTCCCCTCACATTTTATGGATATTACATTACATCCCTATCTCTAATTTGTTCCTACTTTTTTCTTTTTAACCAGACCCCATGTTAATAAAATAATAATAAATTCACAATTCATGTTGATATCACAAACATTTAAATATTTAATCATTCATTTCCATCAGAACCACGATGATCATGTCGATTGCACTATTATCACTCTGCCTATTATATATTTTTTGAGGGCGCAGTGAAGCAAATGAAGCACCTTGAAGCATCAGCTCAAGAGTCGAGCTATTGGATGGAACGCTTCAGTACTTCATGGGGCTTCATCTCGCCATCACTAGCATAAAATCGAAGCGATGATGTCACATAGAAATATGCGTATCCACTGGCTCCCGGTGGCAGCTCTCCTGAGTGCACATATCCATGTGAGCACCAGGGCGCGCCAAACTGATACACACCTGTCCTCACTTGATCACGCTCACCTGGCGCTAATCACCAGGCCAAGTGTCCTAAAGCGGTGGGTTTCTTTCACGTGACCCCGATGGCGCGCGAAATTCAGATAGGGGCAGGAAATGTTTTGCGCCCCTTCAAAATACAGCAGTCATTATTATAGATCCATGAGCAGAATATGGTGAACTTCCGTTTTGGCCACCCAAGCCAACACATCCTCCGCCAGAAAAAATACATAGCGCACCTTTAAATGTGTTTTTTAGGAGTCTTTGCGCTCCTCCTGGCCAACCGTGAAAAATGCCCCATGTCAGTAATATACGTTTTTGCTTCTATTCGTGCTTTAGTAGCTAATCTCATTCTCTCATTAGTTAATTGTAAAAAGCAAAAAAATTGAAGTATTTGCACAATACCACTTTTTCTTCTCGTTTTTTTAACATATCTGCAAGACTTTATTTATAGAGAAGCCAACTGAGGTGTACATTACTACCACTAGTCATGATCCTTCAACATCGTGAGGCGGGCGCTCCCCCTTGTGGAGATTACGGAGGACTGCATATGCTATCTCTTCAGTTTCGGTTTCCATTCATCACAACTGATCCTTCCCTGGTTTCTATGTATGCAGCTCTCGGATTCAAGTTGAGGTCTCATGAAGAAACGCCTGTAGCCCATATCTCGCAATGGAGACGGATATATTGAAATATATTCTGGACAATCAGGGAGCTGTGATCACTTCGGACCTGCTATTTAATTTGCGCAACATTTCAACACTTTCAGAAATCATTTGTAAGAATGATAAGTTTGTGACATGTTTATTTAATGGGACGCCGACGATTGTCGTCCGGAGCCCAGTGAGGCTCTGCTGGCGCAAGGAATGTTCGGGCTGTGGGGGCCTGCATCTCTGCAAAAGCTTTCTCCTTACGGAGTCTTGCCAGTTTACTTACAAGAGGTAATTAGACTACACGTAGTAAGTAGATGTATGTACTCAATACTACTGTCAAGTCACTTTAAAGGTATGGCTCATACCTTTAACAGTAGAGGCCTAAAGCGTGTCAGGTTGATAAGCAATTTAGTACACGCGTTTATTACCTATTATATATCTGTTATATAATATATCATATTAGATAGGCTGTCATATTTAGTTGAGTTTGGCATGTAGGAAGTAGTATCACATGACCACAGGTGTCTATGGTCTACTTAATTTTAAGAAGGCCTAGGTTTAATTTTGTTTAAAACTTCCACCTGCAGTGACGACTAAAAAAAGTGAATTAAAGAATAGTATTATGAAGTATTATCATGAAGCTTGAAGAATCATTTTGGACACAAACCACCTTTAATCCCTGTTATCACAGGTCACTTTATGGTGGTTACATGTGTTTGTTTTAGTCAGAAGGGAGTGGAAATGTGGGTTGGTTACTGGCAAAAACAGAATGTGCTTACATAGGATGACCAGAATTAAAAAAACAAAAAAAACAAACTGGGACACTCTTGGTTTGTTGTGGTTTGTAAGAATAAAATTGTGAAATGAGTGCGTAATTAAGGAAAACTTATGGATTCGGCCCATTCATTACTAACATGAGTCAGATTTAATTTATGTTTTGGTCATTTTTAAGTAGCTTTTCTGTATTTTACCTAAACAAATGACAATTTACGTCTCTCTTTGCTGTTGGCAGATATAAAATGGTCAAACATAGAGACACCAGGGACATTTCTTGTGTAAAACTGGGAGAAATCATTGGTTCTGGATAAATCTACAAGGACAGGGGACAGAGAGCTCAAAACTGGGACTGGGGGTAAATTGGGACGTCTGTTCACCCTATGCTTGCAACTTTGACTAGCTTATATGTAGGGCTACACTGTTATTGTTGTTGTTAAAGTGATTAATGATTATTGTCTGGGGAAAAAAAATAATAATAAATTCTAATTGAAATTCAACAATTTTCACGACTTACATTATTATAGATGTAAAATACAGGATTAGCGTATATGTTCTGATATGGCTGTAATATTGCCTTATCTCACAGGAGAGGATGCAAATTCTCCCACGACCTCCACTCAGGCTACAATAAGAGGATCCTCACTGAGTTTGGTCTGGAAACACTATCCAGAGCCCAGCTGTGCCTCCTGCTGCTCCAGAGCAACAACAATCTCCTGCCCTCTGTATGTATCTCTGGTCTTAGATATAACTAATAGATCACATAGTAAATAAATGGTTAAATATCTATTTTGGTACAAGGACCTAGTTAAATTTGTATTTCATCTTCACCTATAGGCCTATTCATCTTTGCCTAACTAATTTAAAGGTGCAATATGTAACCTTTCTGATAAGTTTTCTGCTTTTCTCAATGGAGATAGCTATTATTGCTTTGTTCGACAGTATGTCATTTAACTAATCTCCATGGAGACAAGCAGGTGACAACACTGGACCAACTTATTGATCAGGATAAATACAAAACAGGTCAATTTAATACCATACGGTGGAACATTCCAGGGAAAGCAATACCATCTCCAGAGACAAGGGAATCATGTTGGAATAATAACATTGATACCTTTAACCCTCTGTGTTGTATTTACCTCCTCTACCTGTGTAAGTCTGTACTGTATGTTAATATGCTATTGTACATGCACATTGTACTATGCAAATGTGTACTGTAAAGATGAGTACATGCAAAAGCTCTTTATGATCTGACAATGTATCTGACCCAAAATGCACAACAACCACTATGCAGAAAAGACTACTTAGCCACTGTTTTATATGTTTAAAAAAAAGTAATGTAAAAATTAATAAATAACTCAACCTGTGTCTCCCATAACTCTAGCTGACTTAATTCAGGCCTTCTTCTTCCTACTGCTACAAATTAAAAGCATTTAAAATTATGTAAATGTAGAGTACTGACACTGTGACCACTTTGTGTGTTTCTTTTCTTTAAGATCTGCTTTAATTACAATAACCGTAATGGATGTGGGGATAGCTGCCAGAGACTACACGTTTGTGAGAAGTTCCTCAATTCTGACTGCAGTTGTTTCAGGACACACGACTTTCTGGCCCCGCAGCCGCTAAAACTGCTGCAGGACAAACATATCCCTGCCTCTCTGATTGGATCTTTAAAATCTGTCTATGCAAAAAAACAGGCACTGTGGCTAGCTGACAAGTCTAACAGCAGGAGAAATATGAGCAATGATAGTGAGCAACGTGCAGCCTCTAGTTTAGATCTTACCTGTGATAATGACAACAGCCAAGACAGCCTTAACGCTTGCTGTGACACTGATTCTAACACAAGAGCACACCAGAATCCAAACAGGGGTCAGGGTGGTCGGGGGAGGGGAGGGCATTTTAGAGGAGGCAGAGGCAACAGCATCAGTAGAGAGGATATTTCATCTCATAGTGACTTACCAGATTCTTCTATAAGCTCTGGTAACAGTCATTTTAGGCTGACCAATTCCAAAAGTGATTTACTAAATAGTTTTGATTCTGATCTAAGCTGCACTGCTACAAAAAATTCAAATAATACAAGTCATAATCCAAAACACGGCAATAAAAGAAAAGATCAAGGACAAAAAGGTAATGTCATATTTTAACAACTTTTACATTGACAATGATATGTATATGTATATTTTACAAAAATGTAACACTTTTTTTATAGACAAAACTGAAATCTGCATGTACTTCATCAAGGGGCACTGCAAATATGAAGGTGAGAAACAAAATATTGTAGTTTGCAATAGCACTCACCCACCCTTAACAGCAAGACTGTTCTGGGTTCGATTCCCAGGTCTCCCAGGCCTTTCTGTGCACCATTTGCATGTTTTTCTCCATGTCTGGGTGGGCTTCTTTTGGGACCCAAAATATACACCATGGGTAAAATCAGCTAAGGTAGTCCTTACTAAGCCTAGCAACACGATCATGGAGCTGGGTCCCCAAGCACTGCACTATGGTGCTCACTTCTCCTGAGGAGATGCCCCAGTGGCATTGAAGGATGGGTCAAATGCAGAGGACAAATTTCACTACAGAGACAATAAAGTGTACCTTAACCTTAACATTGCCTAAATGTGTTCTTCAGATCGCTGTTTCAAAGCTCATGTCAAGCTGCCATACTTATGGGAGATCAATGTAAATGGCAAGTGGACTCGTATGGCTGACAATGAGAAGATTGAGAAGGCCTACTGTAATCCTGAAAATACATCCAGGTAAAGCACTATTGATATCTGCTAATAAGAACTGCTTGTGTGTTGAGGCAGTTGCCATTTGCAGTAAATGAAATATTGTGTTTTCTTGATTAATTCATTTTATATGATAAATTTATTTAAGTTTTACAAAGCATATTTTTTCTATTTTATTATTACTTGTTATATGAATTCACAAAATTGGCAAAGTACACATAGATACTATAGGAGGAATCATTAATGATACAATTAAGGAAGGAAAGAATATAATAGAATATAATATAATACTGTTACATGAAGCTGTAGCATTAGCTTTTATTATTTCTAACTTGATCAACAGAGTGCTAACTATCATACCTCCTCACAGTACCACCTGCCCTCCTGTGGTTTTTGACACAATGAAGAGTGGAGAAAATGCAGTGAGACGCCTTTCGACCATAAACTCTGTGCTGGAGCCAGACTTTATTCACACCACTGACTGGCTTTGGTACTGGGAGGATGACACTGGCAAGTGGCTGCAGTATGGAGCTAATGTGAGTGGTATTGTACTTGAGCTGCCCAATTTACTTTTTAAATTCTTTACATTGTGTTATAGATTCTTTTCCAGCTACAGAGGCATGTTATCACTAATATTATAGTAATATTAGGCTTTACTTTAATGGGGTACCAAGTTATTTCTAACCAACAAGTAGCAAGTAGCCACCGCAGCAAGTGATAAAAGACAATGCTAATATCGTTATATCACCCACAATAGAGCTAACAAACAGATTTTTAGCATACAAACAGAAAATTAATTTTCATCGCAAAACCACAACAGTGAAGTTGGCAAAAGAGCGCAGGCAGACGGGCAATCTGTGCCAAACGTCAAGGTCAGAGATACACAAGTGCTAGGAGATAGGGCTGCCTATCAGCCTGTGAGCCACAGAGGAATCCTAACATGCTGCTACCCCAGTTACACTGTTTCTGAGATTACAAAACTCAGGACGGAGAGTCAGTGTTTCAGATTCATGCAAGTAAAATCTGAAACAGTCTTCCTGAACATGTGAGACAGACTCTACTCTGACTCTGATTAAATCCAGGCTCATAACGGTTCTGTTTAGCTGTGCATATGACTGAAAGGTTTTCATTCTGCAGTCTTCTATCATTTAATGTTTTTCTCTATTTTAAATTTTATGATGATTATTTATGTTTTGATTTGTTTGTATTGTGATTTTATTGTATTTCCTGCCTTGCCATGCCGTGCTGCATTGTAAAAAGTACATGGAAATATTCATTACAGTCCTATGTTAAAATATACAAAACAAATATACAAAATATAGTGGAACTTTGAAAATTCAGTGTGTTGTTTCTAATCTTATCTTGTAGACTAGTGTACATCAGTTGGCCAATGTCACCAGTAAATACCTGGAGGAAATGTATCTGCAAAATGACAAAGCTGTGATCCAGTTTAAAGCTGGTTCACAGTCATATGAACTCAGCTTTCAAGGTATAAATTATTCACTTTAACTGTGCTCATTTATTTCTGTTGTCATGTATAAAACAAACATATGAACCTTTATATTTTTTCTAAGGCATGATTCAAATCAACATAAAGTATGGTACTGAGAGGCATGTGAGGAGGCGCCCTCAGTTTGTCTCTGCAGCTGAAGTCCCCACAAAGAGGTGCAACTCAGTGCTTCAGTGCTTATATGAGTGTGTATGAGTATGAGGTATGTTCATTTAATTTTTATTTATTTATCGTAGGAAACGTACAGCAAACACCACTGCTGCTGTACCAGACTACTGGGACAAAACACAGATTTCTCCAACTGAACACAGGGTACATATATGTATATGGAGTTAAATATATAATTATTCATTCCTCTAATAATGTAATGTTCATATAATAAAATGTGTAATTTTCATAGTGCATCAGTCTCCAGCCATCCCTTGCTGAATACAAAGAGATCCATGATCTTTTCTGTCAAACCATGAAAGGATTTGATATTCTGAAAATTGAAAGGATTCAAAACAAAGCTGTCTGGGAAGCCTTTCAGCTGTACGTATTTAAGTTAGCTGAAATAATAATGATTATTCTGTGCTTACACATTTGTTTGTTCTTTTAAGACATAAGAATCAAATGAAGGACAAGAACAACGGACAACCAGTGGCCGAGAAAAAGCTTTTTCATGGGACTGACCCTTCACATGTAGAAACCATATGTGCTACTAACTTTGATTGGAGAGTCTGTGGAGTCAATGGGACAATTTATGGCCAAGGTCAGTCTCTGAAGAATTTCTGAAGTCTCAATTGCAACACTTAATGTTATCACTTCTACTATGGGACATAGCTGTCACAAATTCACCTATACATTCCACAGTGAAAGAGGTTTTTAGTATAGAATCACATCCAAGATTGTTAATTGTTGGCAGATGATGATTTTCAGCTTAACTTTTCTCTCTTTTAGGAAGTTATTTTGCACGAGATGCCAAGTACTCCCACAGCTACACTGGCACCTCTGTAGATCGGTTCATGTTTGTGTCTCGGGTTTTGATCGGAGAATACACCAGAGGCCGCTCCGAATATAGAAGACCTCCCTCTAAAGATGGAAGTAACGTGAATCTTTACGACAGCTGTGTAGACGACATCATGAACCCTTCCATCTTTGTCGTGTTTGAGAAGCAACAGATCTATCCTGAGTATGTGCTTCAATACAGAGAGAGGGCCCAACAAACTACCTACCACCAACCAGCGGCCATAACAGTACCACCAACACCTGCAGTTTCAGTCTCTGTGCCATCTGTACCCTTAAAAGTGTCCCCGAATCCTTTGGTGACAGTTCTGGCCACTACATCCTCACCAGCATCAACAAAAGCTTCAGTTTCAAATCTAGCCATTACACACTCAGCCATATCCTCCAATGCTTTAGTGACAAATCAGACCACTACATCTGCAGCTCAATCGGCTCAATCAGTAAAAAATCCAGCCATTACACCCTCAGCCATATCTTCTAATGGTTTGGTGACAAATATGGCCACTGCATCTGCGACAAGTCCATTTGCTACAAGACCATCTAATCCGGTCTCCACATCCTCACCAAGATCATCAAATCCATTTCAAACAAGTCCAAGTGCAGCATCCTCAATAAGATCAATGGATTCTTTTGCATCAACTCCACACACATTTGCATCTGATGTGGCATTTAGGTTTGAAGTAACTCGTTCACAGGTTAACACATATCCAACCAGTTCAGCTACTGCATTTCGAAGATCACCATCAAAACAACAAAAGACATGTGTTATTGCATAGAAGGGTTTGGCAGTGCGACAGTGTTGACTCAGTTACAGGACATCACTGTTTTTGTAGTAAAACGTAAAGGTGCATTGTGAAGAGGGTCCAAAGCCTGCTTGTCTTCATGTAAATTTGTAATTGCTTCAGTTGGAAGTATGGTATTAAACTAATCTTTCTTTAAGTAGAGAAGCAAATGACTACAACAGACAGTGCACCTTTAATTATTACCTTTCTAATGTTGTGAGTAGCCCTCTGCATATTGATCCATATTATTACATTTTCTTCAATTTACTTTTGGGAGTGTAACTTTTATCTTCAAATAAAAACAAAGCTGAGTGATTACTTTTTCCTACATTTGTACAAAAAAAAAAAAATTGTATGTATTTTATATTTGATTGACGTTTGTAAAATTTGAACTTTCTCTCTTTCTCTCACTAAATAAAACTAAATAAAACAAACTTGCCCAGGCATCCATAGACGCCAAAACGCAAGGTTTCAATTTCCAAAAGGGGTAAATGGAAAGAAAAATGGAGTAGCAATAATTCTGAAGAAGAGGACGTTATTCGTGCTGCTTATGTGTTATACACTTTTTTTTTACTTTATTCTTTTCTTCTTTTTTTTTTTTAATTGCTTTTTACTTGCGCGTTGCACATTTTAAGGACGTCACATTTGCCAATGACGTCATAACATGATGCACTTTATATAGACCAGTAGATGGCAGTCCTGTGATCATTTCTGACCTACTGTATCCGGACCATGTTTTAAACTTATGCTGCTATATAATGTGAGCATACATGAATTCACAAAAACCTTTATTTATTGGTAATTTGGTTTGGGCATGGCATTTTCATGTTTTTCTTGATTATTTTATCAATATTTTGTTGTATTTATTATCTTTATACTTGAAGTGTGTACTGGTCAGTTGCCTGACTAATGATCACAATACAGATCCACTAAATTTGAAAGACTGAACTTCATATTATTCTGTAACCTTAATCAACAAAATGCATATTAACTGATATAAACTGACAATTGTTTAAGTCATAAAACATGTTTAGTGAAGATCCTGGAGTGATTCAGACAAAGTAGTGTCACAGACAGACACTGCTTTGTCACTTCAAAATCTGCACTAAATCTGTTCAAAATGAGGTCCTTATTCTGCAATCAAAGCATAGTTAAGAGCTGAGTGTAATTTGTATTTGTACCACTTTATTTTCAAATGAAGTTATAATTTAACATAAATAAGAAGTTTTAACCAGGGCATTTCCCCTGTTTTCAAAGTATGATTGTTGAGTATTAGTATTACATTTCAGACCTGTCACGCTCTCATTCTATTTGTTTGACCTATCGGCTCCTGATTCTGGTAGTATGCACAGTGTTCATCGCTTGCTATAATGACATGGTAATTAATCAGCATGAAGTAAATCCTGTTTCTTTTCTCACTGATGCTCTATTTGGATCTTGTTAGGGGCTATGGCTCTTCTGGCCACTAGGAGTCACCGTGGTTTTTGTTTTGAAAGAGATGTGTTTGATGTTTTGTTTGCCACATGCTCCTGCCCCGCCCTTTGTCATTGTTTCCCTCCATTTTGTTTCCTGACCACCTGTTTCCAATTGTTCTTGTGATTATGTGTTCAATTGGTCTGGGTATTTAAGCCCTGGTTTTCTGTTTGTTAGTCACTGAGTCTTTGTTACCTGTCCACGTCCCTGGTAAGCTTCTAGTTTTGATATGTGTTTGCCTTTTGCATCCCTGGACTTTTATGCTCTTTGTTTTTGGAGAGATTTTGTTTTACCCAGTTTTTGCTTTGGATTTCCTGTGCCGTTTGTGGACCTTCTGAGTTTCTTTGAAGGAATAAATGGAAAACATCCTTTGTTTGAACCTCTGCACCTGAGTCTACTCTCTCTACTTTGACTTTTGCACTGTAGTTAGCTCATTTACCCGCCAAGCCGGCGACCCGGATCCTATTCCCGAGTCGTCCCTAACAGAAAGACTCAGTCATGACAGACCCAGCAGAGGCTCCTTCACCTGGCCAATTGACGAACTTTGAAAAGTTGATGGCTACCCTTTCCAGCTTTGGAGCTACAATGGATACACATAGCCACGCTTTAACCACTCAGCAACAAGCCTTGGCACGACATGATGAAATGCTGCAACAGATTACTACGGCTCTTCAGCAATTGACCACAGCTCCTCCTGCCGTTCCTGCTGTTCCTCCTGCTCAAGCTCAAGCTGTACATCCCGTGGCTTCGGATCCACATCGGCCACCCTCATGCCCTGAGCCTCGCCTCCCAGCACCACAACGATATGATGGCAAACGGGGTGAGTGCCGGGATTTCCTCACTCAATGCCAGCTCACATTCGAACTGCAACCAATCACCTATCCCACTGATCGAGCCAGAATTGCTTATGTGATTACACTACTTGTCGACAAGGCCCGAGCGTGGGCGACCTCCATCTGGCAGCGACAGGGTCCAGAGTGCTCGGACTTCAAGAAGTTTGCTGAAGACATGTTACGAGTCTTTGACCAGTCAGTTGCCAGTGCAGATGCAGCCAAACAGCTAATGTCCATCCAGCAGGGCAAGACCAGCGTAGCTGATTATGCCATCGCCTTTCGGACACTGGCTGCTGTAAGTGAGTGGAATGAGCCAGCACTGGTGTCTGCTTTCCACCATGGCCTGTCGGACCCTGTCAAAGATGGACTGGCGTCTGTGGGGTGCCCCTCTGACCTTGAGTCCCTGATCTCACATGCCATACGCCTGGACAACCGGCTCAGGGAACGTCGCTGTGACGTGGCATCCTCACGAAGAAACCCTGATGCTCCTGGTCTAACAGGGCTCTCCACTCTACCGACCTATGAATCTACCGAGCCTATGCAAGTTGGACGTACCGGTCTGTCCGCAGCTGAGAAGGAACGACGGAGAAGGGAGAGGCGCTGCATATACTGCGGGCGCTGCATATACTGCGGCAAGAGGGGACACTTTCGAGACTCCTGTCCTGAGCTCTCGGGAAAAGAGTTTTCCCGTCCAGCCGAGGGAGGGTTGTGACGGGAGCCACATTGTCTCCCGAGTTTCCTGGCCAAGGAGTCTTCCTCCCAGTTACCATCTCGTGGGGTGAAGGCAATCACACCTGCCAGGCCCTTGTTGACTCTGGGGCTGCCGGAAATTTTATAGACACTAAGTTTGCCCTGAAACTCAAGATTCCTGTTGTTCCCCTCAAGATGCCCCTCTCTGTCTCTGCTCTGGATGGCCAGCCCCTGGGAGAGGGTAAGGTCACTCGAGCAACCTCTGCTCTTCGCCTCCAGTTTGAAGCCCACCGAGAAGATATCTCCCTCCATCTCATCCACTCTCCCGAGTTCCCTGTGATCCTTGGCATCCCTTGGCTTACCCGTCATAACCCCCACATTGATTGGGTAACTGGCCGAGTCCTTGAGTGGGGACCTACCTGCCACGCCACATGCCTCTTTGCAAATCCTCCAGTGTTGCCTACCGAGTCTCTGAATCCTGCCGAGTTGTCCCAAGTTCCCTCCGAGTATTGGGATTTGAAAGAGGTCTTCAGCAAGAGAAGAGCAGCTTCTCTTCCTCCTCATAGACACTACGATTGTGCCATCGAGCTTCTGCCAGGCACAACTCCTCCTCGGGGACGTCTTTTCTCCCTCTCCCTGCCAGAGCATAAGGCCATGGAGGAGTACATCAAGGATGCTCTGGCGTCGGGATTCATTGGGCCATCCTCTTCACCTGCTGGCGCTGGTTTTTTCTTTGTTGGCAAGAGGGACGGTGGGCTGCGACCTTGCATCGATTACCGGGGCCTTAATAAGATCACCACCCGTAATCGCTACCCGCTTCCACTGATGTCCACCGCCTTTGACCTGCTCCAGGGTGCCTCCGTTTTTACCAAGTTGGATTTGCGAAACGCCTACCACCTTGTTCGCATTAGACAAGGTGATGAATGGAAGACGGCCTTCAACACTCCCTCTGGACACTACGAGTACCAAGTCATGCCTTTCGGACTAACCAACGCTCCAGCTGTCTTCCAGACCCTTATAAACGATGTGCTCAGAGACATGATCAACCATTTTGTTTTTGTTTATTTGGACGATATCTTAATTTTTTCTAAGTCGTTGCAAGAACATCACCATCATGTACGGAGCGTCCTCCAGAGACTATTGAAGAACCACCTTTACGTGAAGGCTCAAAAGTGTGAGTTCCATGTCCCTGAGGTCTCTTTCCTTGGCTTCATCCTTAAGCACGGACAGGTCCGGATGGATCCAACCAAGACAATAGCTGTACGGGGTTGGTCTACACCGACGTCAGTCAAAGGGGTGCAACAGTTCTTGGGTTTCGCAAACTTTTACCGCAAGTTTATCCGGAACTTCAGCTCAGTGGCGGCACCAATCTCTGATCTCACCAAGAAGACTGGCGCACCGTTCCTCTGGACACCCAAGGCCGAGGAGGCATTCCAGGATCTCAAGCGCCGCTTTTCCTCAGCACCCGTGCTGGTTCTCCCTGACCCTTCACAGCCTTTTATTGTGGAAGTGGATGCATCCAACGTCGGGGTCGGGGCCGTTCTCTCTCAGCGATCCAATGGCAAACTGCATCCTTGTGCATACTTCTCACGTCGCCTCAACCCTACTGAGTCCCGCTATGATGTTGCGGATAGGGAGCTGCTGGCAGTGAAAATGGCGCTGGATGAATGGAGACACTGGCTGGAGGGAGCGCAGCACCCTTTTCTTGTGTGGACGGACCACAAGAACCTGGAATACCTTCAGCAAGCCAAGCGTCTTAACCCTCGACAGGCCCCGTGAGCCATGTTCTTCAGCCGTTTTGATTTTACCCTCTCCTATCGTCCAGGCTCAAAGAACACTAAGCCAGATGCTTTGTCCAGGCAGTTCTCCTCGCATGACACGGAGGGAGAGGTCAGCACCGTGGTCCCACCCTCCCGCATTGTTGCCCCGGTACGTTGGGGTATTGAGACTGCTGTCAGGCTGGCTCAGCGTCAAGAGCCGGATCCTGGAACAGGCCCTCCAGGTCTCCTGTTTGTACCCAGCCGGGTACGGGCCAAGGTCCTCCAGTGGGGCCACTCGTCCAACCTCACCGCACACCCTGGGTCCCGGAGAACCTTCGAGTTCCTTCACCGACGGTTCTGGTGGCCAGGCATGGAGAAGGAGGTGAAGGCCTTCGTGATGGCCTGCCCAGTCTGCACCCAGAGCAAGAACCCCCGCCAGCCTCCTCAAGGTCTGCTTCGTCCTCTGCCCATCCCAAGGCGTCCCTGGTCCCATGTGTCTGCAGACTTCGTCACTGGTCTCCCGAAGTCTGAAGGTAACACAGTTATTTTTGTAGTGGTCGACAGGTTCTCTAAGGCCTGTCGATTTATTCCATTACCTAAACTCCCCTCTGCTTTTGAGACCGCCACACTCATATTTACCCATGTTTTCCGAGTCTTCGGGCTCCCTCAGGACATTGTGTCGGACCGTGGGCCACAGTTCACGTCTCGGGTGTGGCGGGCATTCTGTGGACTCCTGGGTGCTACGGCCAGCCTCAGCTCCGGCTTCCATCCCCAGTCTAATGGACAGACGGAGAGGTTGAACCAGGACCTGGAGACCACCCTGAGGAGTCTGGCAAGGGACAACCCAGCATCCTGGAGTTCCTGGCTGCCATGGGCGAAGTACGCCCACAACACCCTCCAATCTTCAGCTACCGGCGTGTCTCCTTTCCAGTGTCAATTCGGCTTCCAGCCTCCTCTGTTTCCGGAACAGGAGGTTGACACTGGGGTTCCTTCGGTCCACCAACACATGAGGCGCTGCCGGAGGGTGTGGAAGAGCACGCGCAAGGTGCTGCTGTCGGAGCTCCAGGTCCGCCCAGGCCCAAGCCAACCGTCACAGGAGGCCAGCCCAGCATTTCCGCCCGGGTCAAAGGGTTTGGCTGTCCTCCAAAGATCTTCCCCTGCGTGTCGAGTCCCGCAAGCTGGCCCCCCGCTACGTTGGGCTCTTTAGGGTGGTTCGTAGAATCAACCCTGTCTCCTACCAGCTCCAGTTGCCCCGGTCCCTTAGAATTCACCCCACCTTTCATGTCTCCCTGCTACGCCCGGTCCTGTCCTCGCCGCATTCCCCTGCTCCCAAGGCCCCGCCTCCACCCCGTATCATTGATGGTGGGCCTGTTTTCACGGTCCGCCGGCTCCTCAATTCCCGCCGTGTCCGAGGCGGGCTGCAGTACTTGGTCGATTGGGAGGGCTATGGCCCTGAAGAGCGCTCCTGGGTTCCGGCCTGGGATATTGTGGACAAGGATCTTTGTAAAGACTTCCACCTTGCGCACCCTGACTGCCCGAGGAACGTCAGGAGACGTTCGTCGGAGGGGGGGTCCTGTTAGGGGCTATGGCTCTTCTGGCCACTAGGAGTCACCGTGGTTTTTGTTTTGAAAGACCTGTGTTTGATGTTTTGTTTGCCACATGCTCCTGCCCCGCCCTTTGTCATTGTTTCCCTCCATTTTGTTTCCTGACCACCTGTTTCCAATTGTTCTTGTGATTATGTGTTCAATTGGTCTGGGTATTTAAGCCCTGGTTTTCTGTTTGTTAGTCACTGAGTCTTTGTTACCTGTCCACGTCCCTGGTGAGCTTCTAGTTTTGATATGCGTTTGCCTTTTGCATCCCTGGACTTTTATGCTCTTTGTTTTTGGAGAGATTTTGTTTTACCCAGTTTTTGCTTTGGATTTCCTGTGCCGTTTGTGGACCTTCTGAGTTTCTTTGAAGGAATAAATGGAAAACATCCTTTGTTTGAACCTCTGCACCTGAGTCTACTCTCTCTACTTTGACTTTTGCACTGTAGTTAGCTCATTTACCCGCCAAGCCGGCGACCCGGATCCTATTCCCGAGTCGTCCCTAACAGATCTAATGGTACAGTTTTGCTCTCTTCGCTGCCTTATTCAGGGGTCTAGGGCTGCTGAATTTATGGCTTAAACATTGCATGCATTGATGTGCAAAAATCTGCTTCCTGCATTGAGAAGAAAAATATTTTAAAAATACAAAATGTGTGGACATGTAATAACAGTACATGTGATTCTGATTTAAACCTAAACATATTATTGTGCTGTAACATCAAGCAACAACATGCATAATAGTTTTAACAGGACTTGCATTTAATATGTGTATTTTTAATTTTTAAGTGTCAAGCATTTATATTCTCTAGTGAATGCTTACAATGAGTCAGGCTTAACATGCACAGTATACAATGGACACACTAGTCCATGAAAACTCTGGAGCAGGACCCACAATCAATTCAATCCTGTTAACATTGATTGCAATGAATCACTCCTGTAGGGGTTAATGTAATAGAGCAAACTAACAGCCTCTGATCAAGTCTGTAGTCCTATTCCCTGTGTTCAGGTTCTCTGGACAATGGTTTATGTGGCCAAGCCTTCTTAAAGCCTGATCTCATCAGATCTCAGAAGCTAAGCAGGGCTACGGCTGGGATGGGAGACCTCTGGGAACATCTGGTGCCAGTGGCAACAACAGGGTAATAACATTCTAACATGACTTAATGCTCACATGAGTCCATTTCAAATATAGAACTTTATTTACGCGCAATTAACCTTCTCAAAGTACAACACCTACATTATTGATAGTAATTTTGTCTACAGCAGGGGTCATCAAACTAAGGCCCGCGGGCTGACTCCGGCCCACCACGCCCGTTTGACTGGCCCCCCAACCCCTCTGGCCCCCACCACTTGCCCTATGAGGCAGTCCTCAAACGTTGTTATGGCCTATTTCTTTGAATTACTTTTTGGCAAATAATAACATGATTGCATCTTGTATTTTGTTGATTTTTTTTTCAATTAAAATGATATTTAATAATAATAATAATAATAATAATGCATCAGTTTTATATAGCGCTTTTCAGGACACTCAAAGACACTTAATATTTATATTAAGTATTTATCTTTATATTTAAATAATTATATGATGTCTTTACATTTGCTGCCGAATTTGTGCCGAATTTTCGTCACCTGACAAGCTCAAGATCAAACAGTGACAGTCAACGCACGCAAAAATAAATAAATGAAATATCTGTGGTATTTCAAATTAAAACAAAGTGTGAAGTACTTACTACTTTTACAAACCATTCGCAACGATAAGCAAATATGTGCCAGGATTATGTGGTGATATAGTATTATGGATGGCTGTGCAAGGCTGGTCAATGAGGCTGGTGCTCATTTTGGTCTGGGTCATATGATTCTGTTATACGGCCAATCTGACCCCGGCCCCCATCACAGTCAGAAGTGATAATGTGGCCCCCAGTGAAAAAAGTTTGGTGACCCCTGGTCTACAGCTTCTCAGTGACAGACAGCACTATAAACCTATCACTTGTCCTATTGTTATTTGAGTAGCAGTGTTCTTAATTGTGCTTTTATTTACAGATTGAATTCCCAAAGAAAGACTGGTTCCCTGAACACCTCATGTACCAGCTGCTACCTCCCAGCGAAGGCGTGATGCTGACCGATGACATGGAGAAGGTGGACCTAGAGGAGGTGGATGTCCAGGCTCAGCAGAGGATGCACCAAGGAGAGGTCTATGAGAAGGACAAAGATGCCCCACGATCAGGAGTCCAGTGTCAGACCCAGTGAACCGCTCCTCTGCCCAAACTCAATGGAATTTTGTATTCTTCATTTGAGGCTCGGACTCAAAAACGCTAAAGTCTGTACATCTTTATTTAAATGTGTTTTTGTCAGATTATGCTTTCTGTGTAGGTAATGTTATATTTTTGTTAATAAAATGCACAATATTTGCAAATGTGCTCTTCATTTATTGTCTCTTCTCAGTGTAGAACTAAAAATAAACCTGTCAGGAGTTTTTACATGGTTGTAGCTGAATATTAGTGGGAGTCAGTTTACCAGTGGTACTAATTATAGTGTGCTATGATGCTAGGATTTTGTTTGTTTTGGAGGTGATGATGGACAAAGTCTGTTGTGATCTATGAGTTTTTCCAATATCTGTGTACTTCTCTGTAAATCTCTGGACACTATTTCCTGACTTGAGCTGAATAACTCCTGCTCACATGGACAGATGAAGATGTCCACACAAGATCCAGGTCTGGTTCTGTCAATGCCTCCCATGTCCAGGCTGTTGCTGTCTTTGTATAACGCAGAGTGAGTTGAGTGTACACTCTTTTACCTCCATGGTTTTACTTTCAGCCCCCTCTTTCTGTTTCTGAGAGAACTCCATGTCCATGTGGAAGTGGTAGAGGCTGTATCCGTCTGCGCTTTTGATGCTGCCCTGGCGGAGGGGTGAGGAGGGGTCACACGGATGTGTTTCTTGAGTAACTTCTGATCAGTTCCAGTTTGTCCACTCAGGCCAGCTTCTCCAGAGCCACGGCCAGTGGATCTCCTCCAACTGGGCCAGGCGCAGGTCCACGGTCGGCAGTGAAACCTTCATCGTGTTCTCCCTCTCATTCATCTCTAGACGCATCTATGTTCTTATTCGGTGTAGGTAACAGAAGAGGACTCCACTCACTTGAAGACGGTGAAGAGCAGGTTTACAAGCAGGATGTTGGCCACGAGCAGGTAACAGGCCATGATGGCCAGAGTGAGCCAGGCCCCAGGGATACAAGGAGGCAGCTTCTTCCCATCCTCGTCATGCAGGTGCTCACCACAAGAGGCTGCAAGAGCACAGTGTGTATTTGTGTCAATCATGCGTTTGTTTAAATAGTTAAAGTCTCATTAACAAACACTCACAGTTGATTTCCATGGTGTACAGACTTGTATGAATCCCCAAGTAAAACAAGAAAACATTGAGAAAGATTCAAAAGCATTAAATTCACATTTATACTGTGTTATTTCAGAGCAAATTAACTGCTGCCTATATAGATGCACTTATTTTGCTTTAAACTGTCTAATCACATCAGTAATTACACTAGAGCAGGTCTCATTCTGCTCAGTTAGTCACTGTCATGAATAGACATTTTAAAACAAAATGTAGATATGGCTCCAATTTTATGTGCAACAGTGAAAGTAAAATAAACAAACAAAATCAGTTGTAGTAGTTGTAAAGAAGGTACAATATGTAGGATTCTGTTTACATAGGCCTATAACATCTTATGAACATGGGTAAAAAAGACAAGATTCGTTTTCAGGTTCATATATAAACACTTATGTCCTAAAATCCCACATATTATACTTTTTAATGAGGCTTGTATATTGTTTGTAGTAGTCTTATGGAGTTATGATGTGTTTATGCTTCTTTAGCTGAATTTTATTGTTAAGCCTGATAACATTTACTTTTAATATCAGACCTTTTAACAATGAAAATAAGTTTGTTTGTTTTTTTAGTGCTGTATTTTTGTATTATTTAGTTTAGTTTAGTTTAGTTTAGTTTATGTATTTAATTAGACAGGGACAGTGCACAATATACATTAACCTTAGCAGGAGAGATTCATTGTACCAGGTTGTAGCACCAGTGCTAATTTCCACCTGTTGTCCCTGGGCAGGTTGATGTTATAGTTCATAAATACAAACATACAAAGAGAATGTCTTTATAATGACCAGAGTATCACAACAATTCTGAATCCTCATTCATACCCGGTTCTTTCAGCACCTTAAAATCATCATCCTTACCAAAAGTCATCATTCAGTTCATTCTCTCCAGACCATCAATCACACTCTCCAGACACTCCTACATTGAAGGAAATGACACAGATCATCTATATCAGGAAATCAAATATTACCATGAATGCCCTATAGATCATCCAGTAAAGCATGTAGGAGATGTTTCGTACCAGACGCCATGTTGGCTCCTCGTCCTGGTGGAGGATGGCCTGACGTGCCACTTCAAAACTCATGTTCACCATGAAGTACATCATATCGATCATCTGAAAGGAGACGCATTAAATTCTGCAAGCATTGTACAGTTCAATGTAAAACTCTACGTAAGTTAAGTGTACTATATGTAGCTTGTGGTATGGTGTTAAACTTCTTGCATTTATTCAATTAAAGGTGCTGAGATTTTGCATGGTGTTGCCATGGCGATGTCCCAAAGTGCCCATATTTATCTATGTTAGCACAACTGCATCTCCAATGTGTGCTGACTTTGTCTGTTTAGTGATATGTACAGCCCAAATAACACATAAATAAACAAATAACACAGAGACAAGTGGCACATCAGTGCCATCCTGAAGGGCTGGCAGGTCGGCCAAGTGATAACAATAATAATTATATAGTAAAATTTTGGAAAACAAATAATATGTATTGGAGCAGAATTAATATGTAAAGATTCATAAATATCCATATTAAGAATTTTGAAGGGTCTATTTTTTCTTAAATGACTTAGAAAGGTCACATTATGTTCTGCCAATTAATTACCATCTTGTTCAGGATCATTAATGAAGGCCTTTCTAAGTAATTAATCTTTAGCTGACATTAATTACTCTTACTTTTTATTTACGTATCTAAAAGTAATTAATGTCCAAATGTCCTTGACCAAGTCTTACAGACATAGACATCTACTGTGTACACTGTTCTTGTCACAAGACTGTTTGACCCTTTTGTATCTGTAAAATAATTGCTGTTAAAGGTTGGTGACCCCATTTCTGAAATGGATCAATGTTAAGCATTGGTTGGTTCATTTCCAATTTCACTTTCTACAAACTTAAGTTTGAAGTACACTTTTAATGAAAAACAAAGTAAAGTATCTATGTGCTATATGTGGAGTTAAGCTTTCCCCTACTGAACAACTCATTTTAGCAATGAAATTGTTTTTCAAGGCAACAACTGACATGAACACTGACACAAAGTCTGAAGAACTACTTTATTGAATTATGTAAGTGGGTCTGTGACCAAATTATCTTAACCTGTGGAGTTTCCCCCAGGGATCTATCCACTTCTGTTCATTATCTGCTTGTTTCTAGGCTATATGGCAGTAGGTGTATATGGATCAGTACATCCCAAACCTGTAACGTGGCCAGGTGGGGTTAACCCTAACCCTACCCATTTTGTCTCCTCCAGAAATGTTATGCAATGGACTTTTTAGGAGAGTGGGATGAAATGCAGTAGCCTGCACTGGCCACACTGCTTCTCAGTCTCAACAGGACTGCATTAGTGGGTGGAATCGCCGTTATTACATGTAGGCCTACAGTTATATAGATGCCTAAATGCTCAGTTGCTGTACATTCCAGGCAATGCAATAGCATATTCCGTATGAGCCTATGTTATATAGACTGGTGCACCTTTGAAACATTGAGATAAGTATGAAGTAGAACTTTATCTGGATTCATTAAGATGGAGCTGCCAAGTGAAAAAACATTGCATTTAGAGCGCATCAAACAACCTTGAGCGTCTCCCGTGCGTCCCTGCGTCACTTGTTCACTACGGCCCTGCCCCCTCGCTCGGCTGTGCTCATGCCCGCCTGGCTCAGCAGCAGGATGAGAGAGAGAGGTGTATCCTGACCGCCTTGCCCGCGCACGGTGAGCGTATAGCATCAGAGCCGCTGGGTCACTCTCAGTGCTATTTCCGTTTCCCAAGCAGGCACCTCTAGGCGGGTTACGCGAGCAACACAGCCCCGGTTTTAGTGATGGAGAGTCTGCTGGATAACCCCATGAAAGCCGTCCTGTACCTGAAGGAGCTGACTACTATCGTGCAGAACCAGCAGAGCCTCATCCAGACGCAGCGCCAGCGTATTGACGAGCTTGAGCGGAAGGTGGAAGATCTCATCGGCGAGAACCGTCAACTGCGGGACCCTCACCACTACGTTCCCCAGCCACCAGCGCCCACGGCCCACCATCACCACCATCATCACCCCGCGACCACCACAGCATCTCACCGCAGCGCCAGTCCCCAAGCACCAGGGCACCTGCACCAGCACGCGGCCGGAGCTAGCAAAGCCTCCGCGGCTCATCACCAGCCCGTGGCACAGCCGCCGCAGCAGCACCACCATCATCATCACCATCATCCGCAGACCGCCCCTGCCGCTGCTCCTCCCGCCTCCCATCATCACCCTCAGCAGCTGCAGCTCGTGCCAACCTCGCCCCAGTCGCCCAAAGGAAACCAGGCCAGTCCTGACGCGCACGAGGAGGACAAGAGGAGCCCGTGCTGCAAGTCCCTGGTCCCGCAGACCCCCTCCACGCTCTGCCGCTCCGTGGGAATAGCCCGGAAAGCAGAGTAAGTCCACAAAAGAACAGCGGTCACCATGGGGTGGGAAAAAAAAAACAAAAATAAAAAAAACAGCTTCACTTGCCAGATAAGGCTGACCTACCTAGGTCCTTAAAGGTTATTATGACGAGATTGCTTTTGCTTATGGGAAGCCTACAAATAGAGTGGAATTGGAAAAATCTATTAAACGCCACATATGTAGCCCAGGCCTACCAAATGCCTACCAGATGACTAACTTTTGTGAATAGGCAAGGCTATTTCCATTTTTGTATTTATAAAGGGTTTGTATGTTTTATTTTTTGTATTGTGTTTGTATTTTTTAAAGATCACTGCATCACTTGCTGCTTTGTCGCACAAGTCTTTTGCTTACTTACTTTTTGCTTGCCCATATTGACTAGAGCAAATAAGGTTGTGTAGATGTTCCAAAGGTACTTTAATTAGGAACCCATGTGGATGCTTTGCAGGAACATTCATTCTCATTCTGTTTATGATATAAGAAAGCCATTTTCTTCTGTCCTTGGCAGTACTCACTGTGATCCCTGTGTCCTGAAACGCCTGTACTTTGCCTTTGATTAATGCTTCATCCATTTGACAAGTAGGGCTTAATTTTGTGACAGGTAATTCAAGCTTCTCCTGTATTTTCAAATTATTCATTCTGTTGTGGGCCTCTTAAATCAATTGAAAGCTTAATGGATATTGATTGGGAAAACTCAAACTGGCATTGTGGGGATTTGTTAATTTTCCACCTACAAACATTGTATTACTGGGTGACGATCTATATTATGGGTATAATAATATGCAATATGCAGTTGTGATAATATTCCAAATCTGATATAGTTCAGTATAACTAATGACTGAGAAAGAAAGAAAACTGTTAGTATAGTTTTCTTGTTGTTCCACATTAGTCTAAGGTTCTGCAAATATCCATTCATAAAAGGTAAGATTAGACAATTGCAGTCAACCCTTGATAAATGCAAATGGTTCTTGGTACAATGGTACAATGATTTTGATACGATGCTCATTTGTCTCTGAATGAACAGATCCTGTTTGGGTCCATGTCTGTGCCAATATAGTGTATAAATACTACAACCAAGGCATTTATTTTGTACTTAAATGCATCTAGAAGCTACTTTGCATGTTTATACCATATTTTTGGCAACAATCGAATCCTTGAAAATGTAACCAAATTGTTCAGCATAACCATTGCTATTAGGAGTCTAATTCATCTGGTTGATATCAAAAGTATTTACCACAAGCTACACCTGGCAGTATCCCATTCTAAAACATCAATTATGGTTGTTTTCTGCTTTGTCCTTGGCCAATGGACTACAGTGCCCTGCATTTATCACCAGATGTTTTGTCTGGCATACATTTTATTTTGAGTAATGAGTAAACTTGTTCTCCCCCAGTATATTAATAGTGTTATTTGCTTTGGTGCTGTCTGTAGTGCTGAATCTTATTTTGTCCCCATTATCAAGGTCAGATGACTTGGCAGCACTGCACAAATGCCCACAGTTACACACACACAAGACAGCCAGCTTAGTCCCATCTGTTCTACTCACCACATTTGCATTGTTTTGGTTAACCTAGATTGATTTGCTATTTTATGAAAACATCAATCCTAAACTGTAGGAACTCTGTTAAAAATGTGTTATATAGGCCTACTGTAAGACAAAGCAATGATAATATGAAAGTAGCACAGACCACATGATATGTTACACAAACTAAATCTCAAATGGGATTTAATCATTGGGTTTATTCTTGATTTTGGATCCTTGCACCTGTTCTTGGAAATGATGCACAGTCACTGAGGGCAAAGCACATTTACAATAAACTAGTTATGTTTTTTTTGTGTGTGGGAATATGTAAACAAAGAGGTAATTTATTTTATTATGAATAATTAAGTTCATTTTTACAGTACCATGTTTTCAAAAGGTTAAAGAGTTAGTAGGCCTGTCACAATAACACTTTTTGAAGCATGATATATAGTGCTACAGTGAAATACTGCGATAAAGAATAATTATGTGAGGCTGACTGAAGTTAATAAGAGTATTAAAATCCTTGAATAACAAATAAAAGTCAGGACAATGCCCCATGATAACACTCTAAAACTAGAAAATCATGATTTAGATGATTTAGAGTGTCAGCAGATCACTCTGAATAGTGTCAAATATTTATCCTTTTAAGGAGCACTAAGAAACTTTTCTGCTAGAAAATCTATAAGATCCTTGTCTCCATAGATAATATAATACTTTGCCAGAAGTGTTCCACAATATGACAATAAACATATATCCAGACCAGGGCTCTACGCTAACTTTTTTTTTCAGGAGCACACGTGCTCCTGAAATTTTAGGAGCACAGAAAAAAAATGGGGGCACAAATAGGTTTTTGTTTTGAACATTTATTACAGTGCAGAACTTACGCACACCAACTTATTTGAATGAATTTTATACAAAAAAACCAAAAGGATTATGACTGTACTTTTCCAGCATGATCACAATGTTTTTATAAATCTATCTCCATTTTATCTGATTAATATTCATTTAGACTTAAAATAAGCCAAGCAAACTGTACTGCACTTAAACACTCATGCGCCCCTTTTTGGACCCTCACCCACAGTTTAAAAACCTCTTCTTTAAGAGAACTTCCACTGGCACTTTACACAAAACTGCTTAAAGTGAAAAAAGTGTGTAGGATTTTTAAACCTGTATTTTCACATTTCTAACTAGAGTTACATTCTCTTGTTTTAAAAATGGTATTTAGCCTCCGCACATTTACTAAACCAAACGCACATTGTGACAGATTAATTTGACATTTTATGAGGCAAACTTCAGCGCACATATTGCCCGCTCTGTGCTGTAGTTCTGCTTTGTGCGGACACTGACAAAAAATTACTTTTTGCTTCGCGTTTTGTCCTGCTCTTCTAATCAGCGCTCATTGAGCGCTCTACGTGGGGAGGAGAGAGCGTGAAAAGGCGAGGAGCGGCGCACTGACGTATAGACATGTAGGCTGTTTAACCTGCCCTGTGACGCACGCTGGTACACGAGGGTGCGCGCTGTGGACGAACCGCACAGTGTCCGCGGGCTCCAGTGCACAGAGATGCCAGTGGTCCCGCACACCGGTACAAGTTTAGCGCTGACAGCAGTGACCGTAATGAAACATGATCGCACTCAGTATTCAGACCTCAAATCCGTGACAAGACCGAGTCCAAATGCGCTCGAGTCCGAGACCAGATGGCTTTAGCGGAGGAGGAAGTCCGATGGCACGGGGGTGTCTACTGAGTGGTGGGACAGGTGTGGGTCCTGCTGGGTGCGCGCTCCTCGTTTAAGGGGGCGTGGGTGTGTTTTGAAGTGGAGTTTGTTCGTATGAGTGATATCGGCCACACGCGGAGCTTGTATGCTGGGGTCGTGCGCGGTCGGAGGTGTCGTGCCCGGGCACGGTTCGGTTGCGCTCGGGCTGGGCGTACGTGCGGCGCTTTAGGGGCGATCCAGGCTTGGGCACGATTCTGAAGTCCTAGTGTGAGTTTGCCCCTAATGTTTGATACATTTAGAACGTTTAACTCTTCACGTTACGTCTGTGCGCAGTTCTCCTTATTGTGGCTGCAGAAGCACTCGCACTGGTGTGACTGTTTTGTTTTCCTCCTTTGCACGACGAAATATATGCTCGCAAATGCAAGTGAAATGGGCGCACTGTAGAGCCCTGGTCCAGACCATAACTAACCTGGCAATCGTCAGACTGATATATTTAGCACTTAGCATTTAGAATTGAGTTCTAAATGTATTTACAATCTGGGACAGCTCTTGATGAAAGCGATTAGGAGAACATGGAAAATCCATAATATTTGCAGAGGATTAGTTGAAGTGGAACAAGCCGGTAAATCAAAATTTTGTTAAATCCAGTTGAGAGAAAAGCACTTTTCCCTTTAACAAATAAACAAAGCACTTATCTCTGCATGATTTTTATAAACAAAGCACTTTTCTTTTTCCTCTAAAAAGGGGAGTTTGCCAACTCACAAATGTCACGAGAACTCATCTAGCTAACATCAGATGGCAGACCCTCCATCAGAAAAGTTACATAGTGCACCTTTCCATCCAATCCATGTGCATTGATTCAGATTAAGAATTAAATTCATTTTCTTTCCCTGAATGCATTTTTATGACCTTTTAGTGATATAGCCCTTTCATATGAGAAGAAGGCGACAGTCCATTATCATCTGGTCATGGGCAAGTTGAAAAGTGATATGACTTAACGATGTTGCTTTCTGAAAGGTATAGATAACATGACCCCTCAAGTGATTTATAGTGGAAAAACCCTTCTCTAAACATATTGAACTGTTGCTGTATCGCAACGATTTTACGGGTTGGTGTGAGGGGAAGACTTAAGCAATGCAACCGCTTTTCATCCTCCTACTCTACTACATGTGGTATCCAGTTATTTTCTCACCATATTGTTCTGTTTCTGTCTGTCTGCTGCGCATGGCTCACATTTTCAATTCAGAATCTATTCATCCTCACTTGTCTCTTTTCCTCTCCTGCAATTAGCAGCTTATGCTACAGTAGAAACTGGAAACCTCTGCAGTCTGATTGAGCATTCATGTCCATCCTCTAACTACCACCATGCTTGACAACACTTAACCAATCTCAGGGCTGCACTAAAGAGCTCCGGCTATGGTGTTGTTTGCTTCTGCTTTTTACAGTCATGAGCTGTTAAGTAGAGCTGCAGCAATGAGTCTGATAATCGCGACCAGTCAACTATTATAATAATCGTAATTATAAATTTTTAAAAAAATATTTTTTATCGACCAATATGAGTTTTTTCATGGCCATTGCCGATTGTTTATACTCCAGAGAAATGGCTGATAAGCCCTGCTGAAACTTTTGAATTGATAATAATAATAATAATAATAATAATAATAATAATAATAATAATAATAATAATAATAATAAATGATAATAATACATTTTATTTATTAGGCGCCTTTCTGGACACCCAAGGTCGCCTTACAACAACATAAACAAATTAGTACGATTAAAACATACAGTTAAAAGCCTACAGTTAAAGTGGGACAGTAATTAATTGATTGATTGTATTTACTATTGTATTTAGTGTTGTAGGGCGGCACGGTGGCTGAGTGGCAACACTCAGGCCTCACAGCAAGAAGGTTGCGGGTTCAATCCCCGGGTCACCCGGGCCTTTCTGTGTGGAGTTTGCATGTTCCTCCCCGTGTCTGGATGGGTTTCCTCCGGGTACTCCGGTTTCCCCCATCAACCTAAAACATGCCCGCACCCCTATGAACTAACATCAAGGACCATGTTGTTCACCCTCCTGTGGGCTCACCACCTGCAGAGGGGTTCATAGGGGGGGTCAGGTGCTATGAGTATTGGGCAGCACGCTGCCCCCGCGACCCAGCCGGATTAAGCGGGAGAAGATGGATGGATGGATGGATGGATTTAGTGTTGTATTTTATTAGTAATGTATTAGACAGTATTTTAATTGATTGATTGTATTGTATGCATGTATTATATTGTGTACCCGATTTTGATTATTTTCCCCAAATTATGTAGGTTAATTCAAATTTACTACACAACCCTTTTTACCACAAACCTTTCAGAGAGCAGTGTAGTCATGTTTTGTGTAATTATCTCTTCACATTAAAGTGTTAAAATAAAGATTTGGGTCTAGTTTTTAGACAGAAGATTGACTAAAACAAAATATGAACCTGTGCTGAAGTTTGAAGGCCAATAGCTGATACGGTGACTATGTATCTAACAACACTGTACCTTTGTTTGGTTAAAAGTCTTATTGTACAATAGAAAAATAATCGTTTAACTAACCAAAAATATTATCTAGTAGACTACCGTACTAAAATAATCTCTAGTTGTAGCCCTGCTGTTGAAGTTTGTTGTAAAATTGTGCTGCAGTGACATTGCACACACCAGAATGACTGTAATAGCAGTGGACAGGTCGAATGATGCGTGAGTGTGTGATAGGCAGGGCACCTCAGTAGCCTCAGGTGGATATCCCAGCTTCTCATATATTGCTAGGTCCTCTGCCGCTGCCTCCTACACACTTGACACTCATGGACAGAGAGAGAGCAAGCACTGGCTCTCATAGACAAAACAACCCTTGTGCGCCACACGCCACCTGGCAATCCAGCTTGTTTTTCCAGTGTTGGCCCTGGTTTCCCTCTGCACCCATCATGCCCTCCTTTTTCCACCTGCTGGCTTCCTCTCTCAGCCAGATTCCCTGAAAGTATGCCATCTTGTTTCTTGTTTGCCATTTCCTGCCAAAGTGCAAGGCTCATCCAGGATTCAAGTCAGGAGTGTTACTGCGTATGCTCAAAAATGCTTCTTCAAAATTCAAAGATATACCGGTAGGTGTTTGGCAGTACACTGAGAATTCACATTCACTCTGTGCTTGAGCATTTACTTTGGATCTGAGGGGGTCATGTGTTGTATGTGGAATGGACAGCCAGACCATTTGATATTATGTGTTGGTAGCAAAGTGAACCATTTCTCATCAGATTGCTTACTGTTTTTCGCCCCTTTAAAAAGCTTCTTAGTAGCGTGAAATAGGATAAGACTTAAGTCAAGGGATAAGTGAGAGATCAAATAGCTAGCTTTCAAAATTTCCACCTCAAGAATGCCACTAAATTACAGAATTCATAGCTTGAGTCTATGTCTGGGACTAAACAAGTGAGCCTCCTGTAAGTGGTTCTCAGGATGCTCAGGCCAGTGAGTGTATGGCATTGTGTTCATGCGGCAGTGCCATGCTCCTCCAGGATGTGAGTGGGGGTGTATATGGACAGCACCTTGCAGCAGGAACACTGGCGTCTGCTGTGAAGCATACATAAGCCTGTGCTCCTGCTGAGTGGCAGTTGGATGCTGCAGTCTCTTCTTGTTCACATACCCCTCTCTCACATCAATAGGCCTGGAGCACTGCCAGCACTGGGCTCACCCTTTAGCGCTGCTCTTGTCCTATCTCTGAGGGATTTAGCCTGCAGTGCACAGTGAGCATATGCTTGGACATTTAGCCTTAACCTTCCCTAATCTTTTCATTCATTGCAGGTCGTAATACATCATCTCCCATTGATTAAAGATATGTTCCTGGTTTTATGCATGTTGTCCATCCCAGTGCTAGCTTCATTTACCAGGGTTTAAACTGAGTACATTGGCTTGTGATCCATTGTCTCTTCCACTGAGAATATGATAATAATAATAATAAATAATAATAATACATTTTATTTATTAGGCGCCTTTCTGGACACCCAAGGTCGCTTGATCCCAAGCTTTATTTGAAAGAAAGTAAAAGAGTGATTGTTCTTGTTTAGCTTTATTTTCCCCAAATCCCAAAAGTGTTCTGCTCCAATCTAGCATACCTCCTGGATGTGCGGGATCTCCTCTTGTGTAACCCTGTGGCCTGCTCCTCCTGTCCCTCCCCCCTCACTCTAAATGAATGGGAAACACGTTTGTGCAGTTATGACAGCGTGGCTTGCCTCTGCTGCTGCCTCTGCGAGGAATCCAAATCATGAATATCACATTTGGTGTGTAGTGCTTTTAAATTGCTTCATTTCTTGGAGGATGTAGCTGCTGGGGTGATTCCTTCCCTTTGATAATTTTAGCAATTTTCATCTACAAGTTGAGCGAGAAATAAGCTACTCTAGTTTGTCAGTATTCTAGTTGTGTGTGTTTAGTTTGTTTTGGGGTTAGAATGCTGAAAGTACTGTTTCATTGCTCTGTGTGGGATATACTATACTGCATGTGTGTACATGCTTTGGCTTGTGTTCTTTTTTATGTAGAGAGCTGTCTGAGGAATTTGCTCAACAGTCTTCTCCTTAGGCCTATGTGGTGTGAAAATATGATTTACTGAACGTTTTCTCTATTGTTTTTAAATAGCTTGGATTTTTTGTTTGTTTTTGAAAATGACAACATACAACAAACTAGTGAAACAGGGATTATAACAATTAAGTGGAATGCTTATCTTAATTACCACACTTCATATCCTTGACCTACATCCTCCTGAAGCTCCATATGTCGTCTATATGCTGACATAGACAAATAGCCCTGGCTAGCAGCAGAGTTTCAATTAACTGTGCATTTAAACCATCTTTAGTTATATAATGCTATCACCTGTTGGATATGAGGCTTAGACTTGGACAAACTTTATTGATCCACAAGGGAAATTATTTGGACACAGTAGCTCACACATCACAATATAATATAACTACAAAGAAAAAAATATAAATAAGTATAACAATATCAAACACTGGTGTCAAATAAGTCCCCACAGATCCAGAAACCTCATATAGCCATCCAACCATCTCACATACCTGCCTTTATTTCAGTTATATGTATTTATAAATGTATAAATAAAATATTGTGCAAAATGGACTTCAAGCCATGAGCTTCAAGCCATGTTAGAATTTTGTTGCCTCATCAAAAACATACCTGGAGTTCTGTTTTGGTTAATTCATACACGTTTGAGTAACGCTTTATTTAATATTATTATTTATTAAATGCTCTGTTCCACCTTGTGATGTCATGAAGCAGTAGTTTTCAAGTTAACAACTCTTACCTCAACGTTTACCTTTAGTTCAGCACAGATTGGCAATTCCGGGTCTGAAAGATCCAAATGATATCCAGTTTAAAAACACAGGGGAGCACTTCCTGTATTATCCCCCTGATATCATAAGGCGGAACAGACTTTCTGTTTGAGAGAAGAACTCAGCCTAAATATGCAGGGTTTGTGTGAATGAAACAAAATGTGGAAACAACATAACATTGATTACAAAAAACAAAACAAAAAACGTAATATTGGCCCTTTGAATATGATTTTTGTTAAGTGTGTTACATTCAAGTAACAGTGAAGGCTAAGATTTGGCTTGGCTCTGTGTTTTACCTTGGTCGCGTTAGGTCAAGGTCTAAAGCTTCGCACTGCACGTATTGTTGAAGTTAAACTGTCTTTTCTTTCAACCCGAGCTCCTTTTGTAGTATTATCCATGTTAGCGTGTTTGATATACACATGGGAACAACAATCCACACACAACCCCGGTAGCGCCTTAGGAAATGTCAGGTGCGGTTAACTTTGCAACCCACAGTGATGTTCAAAGCCATTGCTCCAAGACTGGGAGGCATTCCCGGCCTGATTAAAATAGGCATAGCATGTCCAATGGGCTCCTGTTGGCCTCTTATAGTTGCTACCGTACCAAAACAATCTTAACTTATCTTCAAAAACAAACAGCTGCTATTTGTGTACACACTTTCATTTGAATTTACTGTATTAGCCAAGCCAACAGCTGTGGCTTTGAGTTTTGTATTATTTCCAGGGTGGTCAATTATGCCACTTTTTATTAAACATCACTGCTACAAAAGTGTAATTTTGTTTTCACTTGAATGAATGCATTTTTTTTTTTTGCTCAAGGCTATTGCTATGTCTGGCCGTCCTTTTATATGACAGAGTTTATAATCTCTCAAACCTTTTCACGAATACTGTACATTGCAAGAACAGATAAAAAAGCAAATTTGTTTTCTGTTTAAAAATGATTATGTAGCTGTTTCCTATAAGGACAATAGTGTAAAGTTCTATTGCTAAATGCCTCCACTCAATGAGTCTTGACCATGTCATACAGTTTATGGGCTGTGGTTTTTCATTGCAACTGGGCGTAGTGTTTTCAGATCACTGTGAATGTAAGTGTTGCTTTCTCTCCACTTAATCTTCATTACATCATCAGCGAACACAAATCAATCTATGATGCTCACACTAGGTCAGGGTCTGCGTTACCCCATAAACGAGACTATGCAGTGGATAAAACACTTAAAACTTGCGGGAAGAACTGCACGTGAAATTAGAATGAGTCAGTCTGGCTCACATCAAAAATACATGTTCATATTTAATAAATTCCATGCAGTACCATCTTTCATAAAAGCCTGTGCGCTCAGAGCCAGATTAATGAATGTTATTTCCTTCAGCAAAAAATCTGACTGCATTCGCTGAAGGTGCATGACTAGAAGGCAGGCTGATATATTACAAGCGTTGCCAGTTTGATGGTTGTTAAGAATGAGCATGTAGCATGGAGATATCTGTAATTTGACCCTGTGCCAAATCTTTAGCAGATGGGGCGGCAGAAACGCAGAGGCTCTATGGCCAATAAGATGCGAAAACTGCTCAATAGTGTTGGCAACAGCAGCTGGTGTAAAGAGAAAAGCTATTTGTGTTTGTGGTCGTATGCTTTTTTTTTTTTGCTTGGCTCAGTGGTATGGAGCCAATTGAAACAAGCCTTTTTAAAAATGTCAAAAGTCAATAAGGCATCTTGTACTTAGGTAAAGGCCACTCCTGCTTTCCAATTCAGTGCAGAGATTTCATCCATCAATTTTTTTGCCTAGTGTATCCTGTCACAATTTTTTGTAGCATGTGTAATGAAAGAAACATGCTCAAAATCCTTCTGTCATCCCAAACGGATTCTCTGTATACAGTAACTTCTCCCACATCAGTTTAATGGCATTTAATCCTTGGACCTATTGATTTGGGAGGTGGTCATGTTTTTCCTCAGTACTGTTTTTTTCCTTTTACTTCTAAGCATCCATGTTTGTTTTGAGACCAGCAGACCATGAATTATTCTGATTGGTCAATCCAAGGCTGATCACTAAAACCTGAGGTGAAGTAAATCAGGCATAAATTTCACAGCAGTCAGTTGAGTCATGCTTTTTATCTGTAAATTATAAAAGCGTATTTTCTGTGGAATATTTTGTCATACATACAATATGAACACTGCTGTTAGTAGGTGATTTGACACTTGCTATTGAAGATTTTGGAGTTTATTGACGCTCTCTGGAGTGTTGGTCATAGCTCTAGTCCAGGCCATTTTCAGTCAATAGTACAAGATGGACTGTAAGCTGCTTGGGTTTGCTCTGATACAAAAGCCTTCACTGAGTCAATTTCCCTTTCTCAGTTCATATGTAAACAGCTTGATATAGTTTGGCCTAAGGGTAGTTATATTAGCAGATTAGAGGAGATTACGTTTATGTCTAGTCTCGGTTTATAGATATGAGATCAAGAATATTACTTTGTATTTGTACAAATACATTTACATACACAATATTATATGCTGTTGCTCAATATTTGTTGTGTATCAATTTGCTTTAAATGTGTTTTGTGGTAAACTTTTATTATTGGTTGTATACAGTATATCATTATACTCTAACATAATGCATAGAGATAATTTCATTTTATAATTTAAAATAATTTTCTGGCATATTCATCATCATATGACTAAAGATTTCCATTATCCACAAGGACCCCCTTCATTCTGCACATGAAAGGATAGATTTTTTCCTTGCATCTCTCGTGCCCTCATCAGAATCTTTATAAATCTGAATTCAACCCTGGGAAGAGCAAATCGACAAACACATTAGAAGTTAGAACAATCAGAAGGGTGGCGTGCCGATTACACCCAGTCTCACCAGCGCCAGGGTGGATGAGGGCTTATGAAAGCTTATAGATTTTTTTATAGGTTGGTATTAGTGAGCTTAGTCTGCGAGGGTAAACTGAGTTGGTGGTGTGGAAGATCAGAAACCAGGCCATGTGGGCTGCTTTTAATCTTCTCCACCCACATTGATCAAACAACATTCAAGTGTGTATGTGCAGCCAAGTCTAGTGATTTTTGTAGATGCTTTGTATGGGAAATGTTTGGGTAATCCTAAGAACAGGAACGATTGGCTTTCCTACTTACGGGTGCGAGGGTACGAATAAAGGCAATTCAGCACCATGGAGAGCTCTGGTGCTGTAAACAGTTTCCACCACTAGATCAAAGATTAGACAAGATTTGGATGCTGCCAAGTTCTTTTAAAAACAAGGAGAAATATGCTTGAATATCAGTGAGAACAGTGCAAAGATCAAAGATGAGAGAGGCATATAGTTGAAGCACATCAAAAAGAAGCTACGGTATGAAGTGGTACTCAAACTCAAACTCTGTTCATTCTCTTCTTGTGTTACTTAAAATGTTTATTCTCTGAGCATTTGTGGGTTAGGTAAAGCCTTTTATAGATTCTTGCGTCTAAGCTCTGCAGTGCCACCATCAGAGGAATATACTGAGGCAGCTCTGGCCCAATAAAAGGCATCGATTGGATTCACTGCTCCCAGATGTGGTCAAGGCAAAAAGAGGTCATTACATACTGGGATTTCAGTGGTCCATACCAATTAAGCCAGAGTAGTCAATATACACTGTAAGGATTAGTGTTGTCACAATGCTAAAACTGTAACTCGATTTTCACAATCCCACAATTACAAGTGAACTATAAACACACACAATTTGCATAATTTTCAAAACAAAACAACAGTAGTTTTGTTAATATGGCCATGTGGTCGTATCCTTGTTCTGACAGAGATGAAGAAGACTAGTACTATTGGTGTGTGATTTATTTTATGAGACTCAGCTGCTCTCTCCTTTACACACAACCACAGCAGTGTCACACTTCGGGCCAACACAATAACCAGGCAACCAGGCATTAACAAAGGCATTAACAAAGTGAATGTTTACTGTCACACCCTCCTCATCTGGGCCATTAGCACATTCAACCTCTCTTTTCGGAACCTCTTTGATTTTCCTCTTGTCTTTGTATTTCTAAACTCGAATTTGCATGGAATTGTTTTGCTGAGTTAGAATTTGGTCCAAAGGAAACATTCTTCTGAACTATCTTTGATTTCTAACGGAAAGGTTCTAGAGGTAACGATATTGAGATTATGTCAATGCAACAGAAAAAATTTAAATATATGAATATTTTTGGTCCGATGTTTTAGCACCTGCTTGGAAGTTTTATCTACATTTGTATTGTTGGTTCATAACACCATAAACCATATTTTACATCAGATAGTTCACAGAGTCCCTTGAGCTTGTAACATTAGCAGCCACTTGCTGTGTTGCCCTGCACAAAGCCTTGACCGGGAAATGGAATGAAGTGATCTCTTGGTGAGCTGAGAATTGTGGCCTTGGGTGCTCTGTAACAGAAGACATATAAGTCTCATAGTTTTCCCGTCCTCCCTAGAGAAACAAAATGGTGAGATTGACTGTAAGCTGGGAGCTCAAACGCCAACACAGAGCAGATAACAGATATGCACCTCCTCTGTCACATGGTCCCATCTCCGTGGAGAGGCTACAGCGCGGGTCCATTTTACCGCTCACCCTGTCTGACATCAAGAGTTATGGATTAAGTAGCTCTCCTTTATTTGGCCCAACAGTGAGGAATGAGGGGGAGGGTCAAAATGATGGAAAATCAGTGCAGGTGAGAGATGGGGGAAGGGACCCTGGCTGAGCGCGTGCAGAGATGGATGTATGGTGTTGGAAAAGACAGAGCTACGCATTTGGTGGAGTAAAAATAAACGCATTTGTACTCTCTACATGCACCGTACACATTAAAGTTTTATATCTCCGCTCTTAGTCTGAAAGATTTCACCTTCACTGGAGATGAGTCAATGTGTCGAGCAATATGCAGGTGTTTTTAATGGGTTTTTGGCTAAAAGCACTTTGAGAAAGATTCATGTGCAAACAAGGCAAGGCGTTATTTAAAGGTTCAGTGTTATGTAAAATTGGCTCTTTGTACCTCCTCAACAACATCCAGAGCTGTGTTTTCATTCACACAGAACAAAATAATCCAGCATTACTCAAAGCTCAAAATGCTCTATCTCACCTTGTGATGTCACATAGTTGTAGTTTTCAAGCTAAGAGCTACTTTTTTCCTTTAGTATTTATCCATCCATCCATCCATCCACCCATCTTCTCCCACTTAATCCAGCTGGGTCGCGGGGGCAGTTTGCTGCCCAATCCTCATAGCACCTGACCCCCCCATGAACCCCTCTGCAGGTGGTGAGCCCACAGGAGGGTGGACGTCATGGTCCTTGATGTTAGTTCATAGGAGGTGCTGCATGTTTTGAGTTGATGGGGGAATCCGGATCGAACCCGCAACCTTCTTGCTGTGAGGCATGAGTGTTGCCACTCAGCCACCGTGCCGCCTTTAGTAAGTAGAGATTGGCAAATCCAGGATGGAAATTATCCAAATGATCCAAGTGAAAGTGTATGGAATTTAAAAATACAGTGGAGCCCTTCCTGTATTACCACATGACATCACAAGGTGGAACAGAGTGTAGCGTAATAATGGTCCCTTTAGCACGAATAACATTACATAACATTGAATCCAGCGTAAACAAGTCATAAAAGTACATTGTTTGTGCTGATCCCAAGCCTGGGTTAATAATAATATTAATATCCAGGATAGGTATCCACTTTGAGACTCCTGAATCCACATTATTGGCACAGATGGTAAACCCTTGTATGAAAAATCCCTCCTCCCATGACTGTGAGCTTATTGTGGCCATTCATCTTCCTCTCACTGACATATATTAGTGTCTATAAATCATGCAACAGCGCTGCCCCAAATAAATCCTTAGGCCAATCAACCAGCATGGACCCACTGCAGTAATGTTCAATGTTTTCAACACCACCATCATCAAATACACCATCAGATATATTTATCTTTGAAAAGAAGTGCAGTATTCACAGAAGTTCTTCTTCTTTTTGTCTTCTTTATTACTATGTTTATATTTATATATTAGGTGAGCTGCAAATATAAATACATAGGTTTTTATCTTTTAAATAAATAGCTTCTGAATTTGAACCTAGTTGCCTGTCTTTTTGCTCAATTGCCTGCAGTCACTCTAATATGTATATTTTGACCTTCTCAGAGACAATGAATCTGTTAAGGCCTTCAAGGACTGAAAAGGTGATGGACTTTTCATTCAATAACTATAATCAATAAAACCATCTAGACACAAGCCGATTGTCTGTCTGTGCATTTCTGGCTGGATCTGGCTACTGTCCACTCTGTACATTGTCTCGTAGCGTAACTTAATATCTTATTGTGGTAACAAGGCATGACAGTTTTAGGATTTGAATCATGATTTGTCTTGAGTGATCATAAGAAACAAAATGATGTACCCCAACCTCAGAGTCACAGGAATAGAAAGACACTAATCAAATGAGCACACAATACTAAATTGTTTGTTTTATGTAATATGTTCTCTGAAACTAATAAATCAAGTCATCATATTTATAATGCTCACTATGGAAGCACATTCAAACTTGTGTTCTCCTCATCTTGATGTTATAATTTCCAGGGTATTTCCATTTTAGCTATTTATGCTGACCGAGCAGACATGGAACTAGACCCAGTAATTTGTTATTAGCCATAAACCAAGCCAATAAATCTGTAATCTGAGAGTTAAACAGCAAATTACACCAAAGATCTGATCAGTCCTCCACCTAAATTTTAAATAGGCATGCGAGAATTCCACATGAACGCAACCTTTTATTCTTTAAAAAATGTACCTTTCTTTCTCTTATCAGAAACCAAACTGTGCTACACCAGTTCTGTTGCCCCGCCCCTGACGCTCCGGAGGCTGAGACCTCAACTGCCTGTGTCCCCAGGTAAGACCCACAGCCTACACACACACACACACATACACACACACCCCTATAGTCGCTTATTTTTTCCAGGGTTGATTTGCTGTAACTTGCAGTCACATACATACCATACATTCTGTTAATGCTGTAGTTTAGACCAATATTGAGGCAATCACAGCTGAAGTGCCCCAGAAGGAATGGCTGTATTTGATGTGGTTGTGAAGCTTATGGCAACAAATAAAAGACAATGAGCCACAATAGACCTATAGTGACAGATAGTGAGTGACCCTTGGAGGCCATTGAGACACGATCTTAGGTTTTGAGTCTCAACAAAATTGTTTTCTATGATGATGCTTTATTGTAAGAGATAAATCAACTAGAACACTAAAGTAATACTGGAATCAATCATCGCAAGATCCCATTTTCTAATCAGGCCCGTGGTAGAGCTGAAAAATTAAGCAATCTGGAGAAATTACTTTAAGCATTTTGAAATGACAGTGCAGTTATTGTCCATCGTAGATTAATGCATGACAGTGACACATTAGATGAAACCCAAGAGCTGTTTAGTTGCTTGTAAACAACATTGCAAAAGAACTGAGGAGCTTCAAGCAGAGCAAGTGATTAGCAATAAATGCTAAATATTGCTAATTGTGAATAAACAAAAAAAATATATAAAATAATAACACAGTTCTCAAATACATCTTCTGGAGATGCAAAAGATGTATTTGAGAATTGTGTTATTATCAACATTTCGGTACTTTCAGAAACTGCAGCACATTTTAGGAAGTAACTGTAGTCTATTTCTAACCAAAACTTAACTTTGATTCACAACAAACTCATTGGTTATTCTTCCCTATTTTTTTTTTTTTTTGTTTATTCACAATTAGCAATATTTAGCATTTATTGCTAATCACTTGCTCTGCTTGAAGCTCCTCAGTTCTTTTAGAAATGTTGTTTACAAGCAACTAAACAGCTCTTGGGTTTCATCTAATGTGTCACTGTCATGGATTAATCTACGATGGACAATAACTGCGCTGTCATTTCAAAATGCTTAAAATAATTTCTCCAGATTGCTTAATTTTTCAGCTCTACCACTTGTGCTGCAGTTTCAGAAAGTATTGAAATGTTGATAATAACACAAGAAATATCCTATTATGACTGCATTGATTTCTCCCCTTTTTATCCACACAAAATAAAACAGTAATTTTACCCAAACTTATTACAATCTTGTGCATCAATACAAATTAAGCTATAGGGCTCCTCATATGAGGATATTTGTATTCCACAGGATTGCTTTGTGAAGTATTGTCTGGGCTTGGCAGAAAATAGCACTTGTGTATTGATGGTAAATCACAGCTCCCTGTGGCGCCGGACACAATAATAAGTGGCAGAAGGCGGTGGACCAACAAGCACTGACAGAATCTCACTGTAAATACCTCGGAGGCTATGGAATTAAATCCTCCACATTGGTAGACTCAGCATAGGCCCAGAAGAATAGCAGTCCACCATTATTAACTACAGACTGGACAGACATAGTAATGTCATTTGTAAATATTGTAACAGTTAACATAACCACTTACTAAAGAGTTTTTCACAATACCAACATTTCTAACTGGATTTTGATACTAAGACATAGGCTCATTACTCTTTTTTGGACAATTTTTATGTCATTATGTCACATAATCTAATTTTCAACACAAACTAAAAACAGTTTCTTTTAATTTAGCATTTGGTCATACACTAGTTACAATATAATTTATTCTGAATATCTTATTACCATTTATACTTATATCATTTATATATATTTTTATATTATAATATATTGTGTTTGATGCTACTTTGTCCAAATAATTTCCCTTGTGATCAATAAAGTTTCTCAAAGTTTCTCTAAAACTATTCTATAAAAACTATAAAAATATTCAAGAAAGGTCCATCTTTATTAGATTTTTTTTATTTTTTATTATTGATGCATACTAAATTCAATTCAATTTATTTTTGGACAGCCCAAAATTATAACAACAGTAGACTTCGCACGACTTCACAAAATGGCTGATTTAATCAACAGAAAGTAAGAAACTCAAACTAAATGAAAATCTACTTTGAAAATTGTTTTATGTTGATTGGTATCAGTGGTATTAGTTTTTCAGAATCAGAAATCATAAAAAGTTTTTTGCCATTGTCAGTGAACAAAAAAATAAAATAAATAAATAAAAATTAAAAATAACTTGCTTTGATGGTATGTGTTGCACTATACTTCCGAACATTAGGAGTGAATGTGGCAAGACAAAGAGCTGCATGATAGAATATTTTTTATAGATCATTCTTCGTCCAAAGCTCAACTCTATATTGTTAAACCATTGTACTACATATGTCACCAGCACTCAAAGCTCGGGTCTGTGTCTGTCACCAACGCCTTTTAGCAAGTAGCTCAAAAAGTGTTTACATTTGAACCGTGAGTGACTTTCATACAGATCAAACTTGTAGAAGGAAATTGAAAAGCTTGACAAAAAATAAAAAGTATTAAAAAAAAGGTTGTAAAGAAAATCAATATCACAGCGGCTTACTCTGAACTTTGTCTGATGGAAAGAGTTTGGTGGTGCTGTGGTGGGGTGTGATTGCTCTGGGCTTAGGGACTATTAGCTAAAGGTACAAAACAAAGTACACAACAAAAGGACCTGGGCTCACCTGTCAGGCACCTGCCGGCTCCAACCACTTCAAAGCCATCATCTCTGGGGCTTTAGGCAGAGGCAAAGTTAGCATCAGAGGCTTGTGTTTTTTTTGTCTTTTGTTATTCCTTTCGTTCTGGTTGCGGAAGTTGTTATTTCTCGTATTGTTGTCAGTGATTTTGCCATCTCCCACTGCTTTCACTGCAAACTATCTTCACCATGGCACCCGCTCCATATACATCCATTGTCATGATAACTACTTCATCCTTCAAGCTTGTCTTTTCTACTGTGATTATGTTCAGTTTTGATATGTGAAAGCCAGCTGTATTTATGCTACTACAACTCCCATAATGCATTGGTGTGTGTGCGTGTGTGTGTGCGTGCGCGTGTGTGTGTGTAGGGTCTGTCCAATGCCATGCTGTAGACCAGTGAGCTGTATTGTCGATACACGTGATACATCTGTGTTCATGTGAAAAAATAAGTGATTTCTTTTCATGTTGCATGTTTGATCAGAGCAAAGCCCCTGTTTGTGTGTGTGTTGACTATGTGCTGTTATGTGTGAGGGACGAAAGACATGCACCACACACACTACACATCATGGTACTTGGGCAAATCTGTGGAAGAAGGAAAAATGATCAAATATCCATTAAATGTCTGTACTTAAGGGAACACTTTGTACACTTGACTTGTGTACTTATTCTGCTGCTACTAAACAAAAAAATAACCAAGATTAGGTGGTGTAAAAATGAATTAGTGATATTTCAAAATGTACATTAAAGCAAATGTTATGTTTTATTACCACTGAAACTTGGATTGAGTTAATTGAGGTTGAGTTGAGTTGATTGAGGTACAGGAAAACCTGATGTAATTTTTAGGAAATGTATAACTTATTGATCTGTGTGTGGAAATTAATCCTTTGCATTTGACCAATACTTCAGTGAGACAAACTGTCAGGAGCAGTGGGTGTTCACAGGGACTCAATTCCATATTTTAAGTTAAGGTTAAGTTAAGGTACATTTTATTGTCACCATATGGAAATTTGTCCTCTGCATTTGACCCATCCTTCAATGCCACTCGGGCATCCCCTCAGTATCCACGAGTGCCACAGTGCTGTGCCTTGTGGTGCATGTTTTGGGTGGGTGGGAAGAACTGGAGTGCCCAGAGGAAACCCGAGACACAGGGAAATATGCTCTTCACAGAAAGCACAGAAAGGCCCATGCAACCTGGGAATTGAACCCCCGTGCTGCCATCCTGAGCTGGACTACCTTAGCTGGAGGATTTTACCTATTGCACATGTTTTGGAGGAAACCAGAGTGCCCAGTGGAACCCCTCTTGAAACACAAGGATAACCTGCAAATGTATTTCACACATTATTTTCTATTTTTCTGTTCATTGGATAAATCAAACCAAATCACATTCCTGCAAACTCTCTTTATAAAATCAGACCACGTACATATTTCCTGCTTATCCCGCTGCTGCTTCTGAATCACTCCCCAACCACATAATGAAACATCATTTTACACACACTGTCACGAATGGAGAGTCCAAATGCAATCATTGATATTTTATTTGCTCTGCTACTTCAACTGAGACTAATCCTGGGCTCTGTTACTGGGGCCAGACAAGGAAAAGGGCAGCAGTGGTGTGGGTTTCTGCACTAATTTGAAAGCACAGATTGTATCTAGGAGCTCTGTCAGATCAGTTATTAGAAGAGGTAGTAACGCGGTGTACCTGGTTCATTTAAATGACTGGACAGAAGGGAGGTGTGTGAAGGATTTCACTTTCACTTATAATGAGGGCCCTATGGAGGTGCTGAACTCTGCATGACACCTCCAGTCATTTCTGTGAGACTGTGAGGAGACAGTGTAGACACATGAGGGTTTGTCAGGTCTATAATCGTTACTGAGGTGATTGGAAGTGTCATGATGAGTTGTATAGTCTGGTAATATTTCATAACTTTAGCTTTTTTTAATTCCCTGTTTGCAGTAGTATCTCATTTAGGGGGTGGTAAATATGAACTTAAAGGTGCACTATGTAACTTTTCTCAGGGAGGGCCCACAACCTGATTGTCTCCATGGAGATATTTTTGCTTTGCCAAGAAAGTTCCATGGTATGGCATTAAACTTGTCTGTATCCATGCAGACAAACGGGTGATGCTACCAGGCAAAGTTACAGGTTAGATCTGTGGAGAGGCAACCCCACTCACAGTATGATTGCATGTATTTTTTTTAGCATAAACACACACGTCATTATATAAATGCAAGTAACGTCTGCATGGAAAGAAGCAGGTGGCGGACCCTCTATCAGTAAATTGACACAGTGATCACTCTTTAGTGATTTCAGCTGAAGAATTGGTTGCTTAGTGTCAACACAGCTTTACCATCAACTTTAAACTGTTATGGCCAAGACTCACAGGAGCTCAGTCTGACAAATGGGAGGAAACTCTTACTGAATATTTTAGCATAGAAAACAGCTCCACAGAAATGTAAATAATGACACCCCTGAGGATGCCTGTTGGACCAGCCGCTACATGATTACAGGGTTGAATGGCAGCTGTGCACTGGCATAAATTGTGAGACACAAGACACATGAGAATAGGCTGCAATCAATGGTTGTCACTATATTTTTATTTAGCATTTAAAGTTTGATATTGCATATTTTTTATTTCTGTTCAGCTATTGGGTAAATAATAAAAAAGCCTTACACGAATCAATCAACTTGGTTTTTGTTTTTTAGTTTTGTTTTTTTAACTCTCATTTAAGACCTCTTTCATTCTGATTCACTTTTCTTCTGCATTGTTAATGTGCACATCTACACTTAAAAAACAATACAATATTTTACCCACAAGATCTCTGAATTCTCCAACAGTTTGTAATTAAATTAGTATTAGACATTAGTAGTAAAACAAAACAAAAATGTATTTGCTGCAGCAGATTTGGTATAAGAGATTGGAACATGTTTCACACTCGACTTGCCTAATGTAGATTTTATACCTCCTCTTTTTAGGTCTTTGTAAATAAATACAATGGAAAATTGGCACATAGTTTGTAGCACCTGTTCCCTCCTGTTTATTTAAGTCCACCTTCTTTAAAACCCATTGGATGAAAGCAGGCCTCTCTTATGTCTGAGTCACAGTGGCCAGCTGGGACTATAGTAAACACTCACACTTTTGGTCTCACAGTTAAATATAAAGCATTTTGGCAGCTCCAGACTGTCACAGATCGGCTGCCAAACGGACAGGCTTTTCTAAGTATTCAAAGACATCTTCGTCATCGTCTAAAAGCATCTCAAATTAGGCCTCCCACTGTTTCTCCTGACAAGTGACAGGAACATGCATGCACTAAACAATACCTTAATGAGCTATCCTATGCTAATTATCACAGCCAATCCGCTGCAGTCATTTACCTTGTCACAGGGAAAATTACAGGGCACGCTCAGTGCAGTGCATGAAGTGAATATAAAACAATTAGATGCATTTGAAGTGATTTGTTCCTTCTGAATGAAACTTGGATTTTGTTAATGCTTCAATCCTTTCTTACAAGTGAGTATGAAACATGTCATATTTAAATAATACGATTTCTCTAATCTGAGATATAATCCAACCACTGTCACAAGATGTTATTTGTGGCTCCTACAACTAAGATGGTTGGCATGGAATGGCATCCAGTAAAAAACATTAATGACTGGGAGGTGATTTGCTAAGATGATCACTGAAGCTTGAAAGTTGAATGCATTTTTTCTACATTGTCCTTGACCATAATTAGAAATACTAGAGGGTTTACAGTTGCAAGTTTTCAGTTTTAATTTCAGACAAAAATTAGACAACTCCATCACTGGCATTAAGAGGTTAATATGGGGCACTAATGAACTGTCCTGCTGTTCACTCAATGCGATGGTGACACGTGGTAGATAAGGACAAAGGCTTTGTCACTTCTGCTTGTGATCAGGACAAATGAAGGCTCTGGCTGTTCAAGACTACAGGGACCATGATGCATTGAAGCAGAAAGGAGATCTGATAGAATGATTGATCTATTTAGTTGGAGGACATTCAGGGGCATGATGAAAAAGTATGCCACATACTTTTTATAGTCGACCACATGTCAGAGCGGGTGGTGATTCTCGATATCTGTGAATGTCTGCCTCCCAGTGTTTGTCTTGCTTTGCTTAATTATAGTGATACATTTTTTTCAGAATTTTTAATCACACATTTGGACATCGTTAAATCTATTAATTTTCAAAAATAGATTTTAAGATTAATCTCAGTTGAAGCATGGTTGCAAGTATTGCTATATACTGTATGAGTTATTATGTCAGTCAGTTGGCTCTCAAATGTTAAAACATATCATTTTTTCTGAAATCACTTATCCAAAGTCACAGCTAGAAAAAAGAATATTGACCCATCAATTATTTGGATCTTTGACACTATTGTAAAATGTAACTCAGATTATGTATTTTAATGATTTGTTTCTGCATTTACCTTTTAAAGCTGTAGTTGAATACTTGTGCCCATATTGGTGTTTTGGCAGCCTCCCTGTTACATGCTGTTCATACTCGAGAAAGTGACCTTGTCTGCTGTCCTGTTGTCATGGGAACAGAGGATAAAGCAGAGAAGTGTATGGTGACACAATAATCACAAACCATGTCATTAGTTTCAATGTTTAAACGAGAAAGTACTCAACCAGAACTTGCTCAAATGTATAGTATTTCATGTTAATTGTTACATCAGCCAATGCGTACTAGTCTCCCTATTGGTTTACAGTCGACCAATCACATGAGCTTATGGCACGGCTTTCCTCTGGGCCCTATCTACACTGATGTTTGACCTCCTATGCTCTCACATATTTAATAAATGACAAACACTCCCTAAACTCACAAAATCAAAACATTTGTTAAATCAAATGTATTGTTAAAAGGAAAAAAAAGTTCAAAGCAAAAAGGAAAGAAAAAAATACCTTAATATTTAGTGAAAGTTCCCTTTCTTTTCCCCACACCTAGGCAATAATTGCAATCCAGGAGTGAACGGTATGACTTTAATACAAGTAGTAGGATTTTGTATGGATAATAACAAATCTGATCTTTTTGTCCACCATCTAGATCAAATGTCCTCAATAGGTCTACAATGTATTTTCCATTTTAAACTAAATATTACAACTGTTGTCTTTAGTTGGTTCGTAATGATTCTGTTTTCTGAGTAGTTGTTCTCATGTGCTCTGCTTTCTAAAATGTAACGGCGTTGTGCACATAACCTTTTGAGCTTCGTGACTTCCTTTCTCTCCGCTCCACTGCAGCTTATCTCAGCATTGTGATGCAGGCACCAAATTTTATTACAAAGGAGATTTCATAAAAGCACCACATTTGATGACTTTGCAGCAGCCAAAGCAAGTGTGTGTGCTGCTTAGTATGTCTCTTGGCATCATGAATCAGCAGGCTTTTGATACCCATATAAATAGATCAGCGCTGACACTGAGTACAAAAGACAAACTTCCAGACATAACTTCTTGATATAAAAGGTGCTGACATGTTTAATTTATAATTCTACTGCAGTTGTGTGGAAATGATGCTCATTTATTTCCCATAATGCACTGTACAAAACATTGGTCATTTTTGGGAGCGACTGACGTGTCTCTCGGGGCACCGCCAACACAGCTATTGAAATGCGCCGCAGGCAGATTTCGCAATAATAACAATTCTGCTACTGCGAAACAACGAATCTAAATTTCCCATAGTGCTTTGGGGTTATTTTGTATAGATGATCATTATACCATCCTCATTCCTTTCCCTAAAAAACAGTTTTTGTTCTGAATGTAGAGGTTTTGATTAGCCACAGATGCAATAGTTCAGTAGATTTTAGATCAAGTTTTAGTTTAATAGACACATTTTGTTCAGTGCTTTGAGACTCTACAAAATGTGCCCTAGCAGCAGCTGTGCCCTTCTCTGTCCCCAACCACTGCCCTTAATAGTCTACCATTCTGTTACTCGGCATTAGGACCATCCCACAAGTCTTTTGGTCATATCATGTAGCCGATCCTTTAAGATTGTGGCTGACACTGTACTGGTAAAATGTCCCCATTGTGGTGTAAGTGAGAGATGTTGGACTGTGTAATATTGCAGGTCATTGAACAACTCTTTTAAAAAGTCCCATCTGAACAGCAAGTGGAACCGATGAGAAGAAGGAACATTCTTATTTCTAGGTTTTATCTCTGAAACTTTCCCTATCCATTGTTTTTGGCACAACAAATTCTACAGTTTTTACTACCTTGTGTAATCTGGATACAATGCACCAAATCTTAGGTGGTAACACAACTTTAAGGTGAACTTCATCTGGAGGGGTCTCTTGCTTTTGTAACTGCTGTGCCTGATGTTTGACAGTATGACTTTAAACATATATATCCATGGAGACTAGGAGGCCACCAAATTATTGGTCAGATATGCAGAGAGGTTTTACCAATAAAGTGAACCTTGTACGTATGTCAGAAATCTGCAGCCCAGTGCAGATTACTGTGTGATCATTTCTGACCAATCAGCTGGGTAGGGAGGAGCTATAGCATGGGCTTAGCTAAATGTTGCAAAAATAACTTGTAGGTGCTTTGAGGGTGTAAAAATGTAAAATGTTCATGTTGTGAAAATAGAGAAGAAAATCTAGTCTTTTTTTAAACTCTGGGTGCCCTGTGTGCTAAACACGAGTACTTTGAATTAAAAAAAAAAAAAAATCCATTGCATTCTATGGGAGAACTTTTTTTTGGGCTCAACTGCAGTACCTAAGGACCAGCCACCAATCAAGCTTGCGTCAGGACACATGAGGGAGTGCCTTATCCACATCTTATTATAGATCCATGATCTTCAAAGCCTTACCCATAGTGTAGCTCTCTAAAGGGTACGGGTTGTCCCCATTGTTCCCTGTTCCCTGTCCAGGCGTGGGTCCCTCTGTCACACCAGCCTTATGTCGTGCTGCTGTCCTTGTCCTGGCATACCCACACCAATTGCTACAAGCTACATCAACTCCGAAATGAGAGGTGAGACTGAGGAGGAGGTGAGCAAGGGAGGAGAATACAAAGATGTGCTGACAATGCAACCTGCTACTGCTCAGTGCGCTTCACTGTAATGAAACTGTGAGGAGGGACAAAGTGAAGACAAGGAAGAGCAGCTTGGATATATTATAAACCATTATGTGCAGTGTTTGTGTGGAGGTAAATTAATGAAACTCACCCAGACCTAGGAATGCTAATTACATGCGCTTTTACATGCGCTGACGTGTGCTTTTGGCTGCTGCTGCTGCTACCAAAGGCTTTTGTGAGTAATCTTTCTTGTGTCACTTTTGTGTCACAGACGCAATGACGTGTGATAATAGTCACAGTGAATCAATCCATTATAAGGCCTCATATGCCTCACCTTAAACTGCCCAAATGAACTGATTGTATAAATGCTGCAAGCCTATTGAATATGTTCAAATCAATACTTCATTGAGAAGAACCAATATCTTCCTTTTTAGTTTAAGAAACCAGTGGGTGATGAAAAGCTACCAAAGCAAATAGTTCTATACACCTTATTAAATTAAGTCCATATTAGTTAGGTACATTTAATGAGTCCATGACAAATGCTCTAAAATCAGTCCTGAGTTCTATTGTCTGAGTTCTATTGTCCCAAGTTTTACAATCCCCATACTGGTGAAGTGTGGGTAAAACACTGTCCAAGGAGGCATGGTTGAAGTTAGAAATCAGTAGTAAAGCCTCCAGGTGTTTTGTCACAGGCAGCATCTTCATCCGCTGAGGGGAGGATGTAAACTCCAATGAACAGGACAGAAGTAAATTCTCTTGGTAAATAATATAGAGGCATTCCCAAAGCCAAAAGTGCAATGTTCGGTGAACAGATATGCTCCTTCGTAGTAATATTACACCAGGATTACACCGCCTCTTGTTCACCAAAGCAGCAATCCAGCCGCCCTTCTTACCGCTAAGGAGAGTGTCTCTGTCCACATGCACAGTCTCAAGGCCTGGTACAGATGCACTGTTGTCCGGGAAGTTAGTATGAAGCCAGGTCTCCGTGAAGCACATGATACTGCTAACAGCATACTCTCTCTGGGTCAAGGGATGCACCACTGTTTTGAAAATTGAAACAAGTACTAGTACTATTTCTGTACTTGCCAATAATGAGTACCGGTACTTTAACCCCACCCCCATTAACCTACACTGAGTATGTTTACGTGTACATCAGTATCCCGGTTATTAGCCATGTCCTGGTTATGGCACTGTTCGGGATATGCTGAAACCAGGATACTCATATTCCTGTATACATGATCAAATGTGATATCCCAGTTTCCTGACATAATTTTACAAATGCGCAAGCACCAAAATTATATAGTTCATAAGTCGGGGAAAAATGCGAACAATCATGATATTATAATGTGTTTAATGCAGCTTTGCGCACATTTGTTTATGTTTTACAGAAACAAAACTTAAAACCACATGACTAATTTGCATAAACTGAAAGTGCTGAAAAAAACAGCTCACTCCTTATGACATCTATGCAGTCAGCTTCTGTTGGACTAAAGGGCACGTGGGATATGAGTGTTCTTTCTGTGACAGTGATGTGCTGCTGTTGGTGAGTCTGTTTTGTGTATTGCGTTGGAAATGGTTCATGTTAAACTTTTCAGAGATCATACATGTGCAGGAGGTACGTCTGCAGGTTGTACGTGTGCTGCGCAGCTGTTTATTTAACATCATTTCACTCATGTACAGTCTCTTTATTTATGTTGGCTACTGTTCTGATGAAAAGACTGAAAGGTAAATAATTCTCATAAGACCCACGGTGTAGTGGAGCCTGATGAGCTTGTTGTAGTCCATTTTCGGGGAGTTCCCATCGCTGGTTAGGAGGATCCAGATCCACCTAAAGCAGCAATAGCTCCTTCTCCTTCTTCCTTATAATTGACTTCATAAAGTAGCACTCAGAGGGCAGCGATAAGAAGAAGGAAGGAGAAGTTTCCACAGGCATGTTTGTCTTTTGGACACATGTGCACTCAACTTGTTGCCATATTCGCGATACTGTGTATACATACCACAGTATCCTCATAACCAGGATACTGAATACTAACACTACTAATAGTGGTATCGGTGCGTGGTATCGAGAAATGTTTAACGAGTATGAGTGTATTAAGGAAGTATCGGGCCAGTGCCCAATACCAGTCTCGTATTGGTGCTTCCCTATCTGGGTCTGAACAAGTGCACACAATTTGTCCATCTTATTTCCCAGTGACCATATGTTCCCCATTAGGACTGACAGAACCGCAGGCTTGAATTTCTTTCTCCGCTCATTCACTTTCACTCCAGCTCGACATCCTCCACGCATCCTCCTCTGTAGTTCCACAGGGATGTCAGGCTTAGCTCCAAACAGGACTGGGGCCTTGGAGAGTGAAAGGATATGCGCTCTGGAATACACAATAGGCCTGCTCGGCTGGGCCACACAACCAAAAAAAAAGAGGCCAGCCAAAAAGAAGAAAAAAGGCAAAAATGCCCAAAATACATGGTGAGTGTTTAATTTGTCGAATCAATAAAAAATATAATAAAATCTTAAAGTGCAAACAAGAATAATTTTAAAAGGTAGTGGTTTTCAGGACAAACCTCAGGAGCTATTGTACCCTGACCACCGAGCTCTCATGCAGCCTTACATAGAATAAACTTGAATGCACTGTGTAGTCTGATACATTTAAGGGCCGTATTTTCTGTACATTCACTTTACACGTTTCTGCATAAATAACAGGCCACTGCAGTATGTTATGTGACTGAACATGAAGAAGTACTAAATAAAGACCAAAGCACACATTTAAAATATTTTTTAGTCATTTTATTGAATAATGCATGTAAAGGGTAATGTTGGAGGTGTTTTTTAACGCCGTTGACGCCTGGGCCTCCTCCTCTGCTCCTCCACCACCGCCGTTCCTGATGGGTGGCTGGATCGCTGTGACCTTTGACTTTCGTAAGGACACTTCAGGAAACTCAGCTCCTCTCGTACTGAGGAGAGTTCAGAAGACATCTCCTGCACCTTCGTGGGCAGTTGCTCAACATCATTCCAAGTGGTTGGAGTCGCCATTGTCGGTTCTTTCAGTTCTTCTGTCAACTTCACATAGACTTTCCTGGTGTAGGCCAGCTCTCGCTTTAGTTGCATCTGTTCCTGTAGTTTACAATTATACAGGTGTCGGAGCGCCTTATTTGCGCTCTCTTGGTCTTTTAATTGTTTTTCCTTCTTCTGAAGCGTAGCTGTGAGATTTTGTAACTCCAGGTCTTTTTTGTGCATCTTTTCTATGACTTTTTTAGAGGTGACAAGGTCTTGCTTGAGTTGCACATTTTCCAGCACTTTAGAATTATACTGGCACCGGAACCTCTGATGTGCATTAACTTCTTCTTGCAGTTGCTTGTTCTTCTCCTGAAGAGTGTCAACCAGGTTTTGCAGCCCCAAGTCTTTTGCGTTCTTTTCTGTGGCTCTTTTGGAGATGGCGAGCTCTTGTTTCAGTTGGACATGTTCTTGTATTTTAGAGTTATACAAGTACCGGATCTCCTTATGTATGTTCTCTAGGTCTTTTAGTTGTTTATCCTTATTCTGAAGAGCAGCAGTCAGGTTTTTTCCTGTATCTTTTTCATTTGTTTTTTTGAGATGACAGCCTGTTGTTTGAGCTGCACATTTTCCAGTACTTTAGAATTGTACTGGCACCAGAGCTCCTTATGTCCAGTAACAAGGTCCTGGATTTCCTTGTCCTTCTGCCGAAGTGTAGCAGTGAACTCCAAGGCCTTTTCTTTGCTCATTGCCTCCTCAGCCTTAAGCCTGCAGTCCAAATCAACGTTTCTTTGGACCTGATCTGCTAGCTCGGCACTTGTCCGCTCCAACTCTTCATACAGTGCACTGACCAGGGCACTGTCCTCCAGGGGTGGAAGTTTCTGGACAGGACTTCTTTCCTCAGTGTTTGAGGAGTCCTGGATGTCGGGAGACACCAGTTGGGTCTCCGCTGGCTTCTCAACGCCCTCTTTCGGTGTGGGGCAGAGCAGAGCCTCCAGGTCAAGGTCATCATCATAGAGATGAGCGTCGTCTTCCTCTGTGTAGAGGTACCAGGGCTTTGTGGACAAAGTCGTCGAGCTCTCCATTTTCGTGTGCGTCTTCACCAGTGTCCTGAGAAGTTATGACCCAAAAGTGTCTCTTGAGAACCCTTATATACTGACGTGTCACATGACAGGCCGCAGCAGCCAATCAGAAGTGAGGAGGAGTGTCTCTGTGGTGATACATTCTATATGCAGATTCATGGAATCTATCGTCTCCATGGTGATCAAAGAATCTTGATTTTGACCTGTGGGTTTGTAAAGTGATTTGCACTGTTAGAAATGAACGATCCAACTAACTATTAATAAAACGATACGATTATAATATTGATTTAACAAAAAATTTATCAGTGTCCATCTGTTAGGGTTAGGTCTGCATTTATGATCATCTACATTCATGTGTGTTGAAAATATGTGTGTTGTATGTGTACAGTGTACATATTACTAAGCTACTAAGCATACTTTTTTATTCTATTAGTGATTTGTCATTTGCTGATCCTATCATTGGTTTTAAAATAAATACATTTTGGTGGCTACTTCATTTCGTCGTCATTAGTGATGAATACTAAAGGTTTGTGTGTGTTTATTATTTCCATATAGCCGCATGCACGCAAGAATATTTAGAATTTAAGGAGAAAGTTACCCTCTAGTCCAGGGGTCTAAAACTCAGTTGGAGCAGGATTTTAAGTTGTAAAATCAGCGTTGTTCAGGGGCCGGATATTACATAACGTATTATGTATGACCACAGGGCTCTACAGTGCGCCCATTTCACTCGCATTTGCGAGCTAATATTTCGACGTGCGAACGAGGAAAATAAAACAGTCACACATGTGCAAGTGCTTCTGCTGCCACAATAAGGAGCTGCGCACAGATGCAACTGACAAGCTAAACGTTCTAAATGTATCAAACATTAGGGGCGCACTCACACTAGGACTTCAGAATCGTGCCCAAGCCTGGATCGCCCCTAAAGCGCGGCACACATGCCCAGCGCGAGCGTAACCGATCTGAACCGTGCCCGGGCATGACATCTCCGACCTCGCACGACTCCAACATACGAGCTCCGCGTGTGGCCGATATCACTGATACGAACAAACTCCGCTTCAAAACACGTCCACGCCCACCTTAACCGAGGAGCGCGCACCGCAGCAGGACCCACCCCTGTCCCACCACTCAATAGATACCCCCGTGCCGCTGGACTTCCTCCTCCTCCGCTAAAGCGATCTTGTCTCGGACTCGAGCGCATTTGCACTCGGTCTTGTCACGGACTCAAGGTCTGAATACTGAGTGTGATCATATTTCATTATGGCCGCTGCTATCGCCAATAAACTCATACCAGTGTGCGGGACCGCGCGGGACGTCTCTCTGCGGCCTGTGCGCTGGAGCCCGTGGACACTGTATGGCACGTCACCACATGCACCGCCAGCGCGCGGCTTGTCCGCCACAGCGCGCACCCTCCTGTACCAGCGGGCATTACAGATCAGGTTAAACATCCTACCGGTCTATACGTCAGTGCGCCGCTCCTCGCCTTTTCACGCTCTCTCCTCCCACCTGGAGCGCACAGAGGCTCCTCCTCAATGCGCTGATTTGAAGAGCAGGACGAAACGCGAAGCAAAAACTAATTTTCTGTCATTGTCCACACAGAGCAGAGCTACGGCACAGAGCAGGCGATATGTGGGCTGAAGTTTGCTTAAGAAAATGCCAAATTAATCTGTTTGTCACAATGTGTGTTTGGTTTGGTAAATGTGCAGAGACTAAATACCACTTTAAAACAAGAGAATGTAACTCCAGGAATTTGAAAATACAGGTTTAAAAATTCTACACACTTTTTTCACTTTGTAGCAGTTTTCTGTAAAGTGCCAGTGGAGGTTCTCTGTGGGTGAGGGTCCAAAAAGAGGTGCAGAGTGTTTCAGTGCAGTACAGTTGTCTTGTCTTATTTTAAGTGTAAATGAATATTAATCAGATAAAATGGAGATAGATAAAAAAAAATAAAATAAAAAAAAAACATTGTGATCATGCTGGAAAAGTACAGTCATAATTTTATTTTATTTTTTTTGTATAAAATTCATTCAAATAAGTTGGTGCGCGCAAGTTCTGCACTGTAATAAACGTTAAAAACAAAAACCTATTTGTGCCCCCATTTTTTTCTGTGCTCCTAAAAAATTTAACTTGCCCTGCCTGCTACCACTCGTTCAGGCGTTCAGGGTGTGAAACAAAGCTCAGGGGTTTAAGCAAGGAAACACACAGTAAACGGATAGGCACCTGGAGTCCCCAAGGAAGATCATGACCAATGAAGTTAGGCCCCATCCACACTAGTACATATTCAAATCGTTTTCGTTGCGGATGCAGTGTTCGTCCACACTAATCCTATGGAAAACGGCTCCAGAGACCAAATGATCTGGTGCCGCCCACAGATTCATCTGGATACAGATCTGATACGGCACTGTGTGGACGCCTGTAAACAGTTATACACTCATGTAGGGGCTCTAGTTGCCGTCCTTATTGGACCACATCACTCCTGATTTGCTGGGTTTGTGACATCGGGCATATTACGCTATTGCAGAAAACACGAAGACTGTTTTCCCCCTTGCCATCTTCCTCGGCTCGAAATCAGATGCTGCAACTTCCATAGAACAATGGCAACTTCAGACACGGTGCTCCGCTTCCTTTTTTTTATCGCCCACGTGAGGTCGTGATGTCGTGACAACATGATGCCAGTCATGTGACTAGTGTTTCAGGTGGTCCAGACACAATGTGTCTGGATGCAAATAGTTTCTGATACAGTGATTTGTCTCAGTGTAAACATAACCTTAGTCTGCTTTGTGTCTCATAATATTGGACATAAGTGACATTTGCACATGGTATTCCACTGTGAAATGCTAAAGTTAAAACAACTTGCGAGTTACACTTACTTACACCACAGTCAAGTCAATTGTGGGCATTTTCAAACAGTTTAATTACTAAAAAATATGTCTAGAGATGCTATCCAAAGACTTAAGATTTATTTAAGAATGAAATGCAAGCATTTCTTCTGCCCGGTAAAAGTAATTTCATTCTGAGAGGAGCCACAGGGGAGAGTGTATGAGGGTGTATCAGAGTGGAGACAGTGACAGATGATAGAGAATATGTCAGAGAGTGACTGGAGTGCCTAATACAGGACTAAACAGCTTCTGCCACTGTTTCATCTTCACCAGCACTAACTTTGAACTTTTCTCATCTCTTTGTCTTATATAAGGTTGTAAAATACCCCTTTACAAAAACTAACATATTAAAAGGCTTGTATCTGGCTTGTTTTTTTATGTTGTTGAGCAAAATTTGTCTTGCCCCAGTACAGACATTGTATAAGCAGCTCTTGAGTTCAACCTAAGTCAGATGTGTACTGTCTACATCTAATTATAAAGCACTTTTATTAGCCAATAATCAGGAAGCGTGTGCTTAGCATAGTAGTTGTTAGCTTTACAGTGATGGCAAAAACTTAATATAAAATATTATTATATTATATAATAATATTTGCCCGTAAAACTTTAAGTTAAGTGAGGAATAACTTTGGACCATTGCAAACCATTTATGATGTTTGTTTTTTTTTCACATTTTAAAATGGTAAAAATCCGGTACAGTGCCTCATAACTGCTAAGACAGTCATTTTCTATTTTACAGCTGTAGTAAAATTGCAGTTGTGGAGTGGTGAATGTATTGTATTACAGTGAGTCCTTGTGGTGTTGGCTCATTTGGGATTTGTCCTTGCTCTGCTGACTGTGTGTATTTGAGTGGTCACGGGCCTTACCTCTGAAAAACATTAGACCAACGCTTAGAGAGGCTTAAACTGCATGTCAGCATGACTTCTCTAGCACTTCAAATATGATCAAAGTGAACACAGTGGATGAGAAGTTCAAAGCTTATATAAAAGTTTGCATTTTAGTTATTTCTCAACAGCTTTATTATTTAGCTTGGTTTAAATTTCATTAATTAATTCTGAATTAAACCACCTGCTTTGTATGAGTGCACCATTTTTCTAAAAATCGGCTAACAGTTATAGCTGAAGGGAAAGCCTCGTATTTTGGTGAAAATTTGGATTTTAAAGTGTAATCACTTCTTATTGAAGTTGCTCCAGGGGACTATGCACAGTAGAAAGTGCTTTGCATATTAATGTCAGATACATGTGATCTCTGCCATATGGAAAAAGAAAATACACCCCATTTTGAATCAAAGCATGTAATGTTATCATAAGATCTGCCTTGGGTTATTTCTACTTACATAGGGACAAAGTGCAGAATAAAAAAAGACTGTTATTTCTCTTTGACAGCCCACATAATGAGCAATTAACTTGTGAAATCATCAGGGTGAGGGGGTTCGCTCCAGTCACAGTGCCTCAGTACAATAGCTTTGAATCCTGTCTTAAGGCAATGTTCAAGACTGTTTCTGTCTCTAAAAACAAGAAATCCTCCTGTTAGTGAAAATGTCTTTTCATACCAGTGCATTATATAAGCTCTATAAAGAAAACCATTTTGGTGGGCAGAAGGATAGTTTATGCGATTCTGCAGTCTACAGTCAGTAGTATTAAACTGACTAACTTCTAAGGTGGAGGGTCTGCTGCTTGCTCATCTCTATGGAGATGTTATTTCTTTGCCTGGAATGTTCCACAGTACGGCATTAAACACACATCCCTTGTATTTGTTCAATTAGAGGTGTTTTATTGCTCAAAAATACCTTAAAAACATGATTTTTTACCATGTACAGGCTTTTTCTCCCTAAATCTAACCATTAACCTGTCTCAGTTGTGATCCGTGACGATCCACTGATTTACTCCCCGGGCGAGACCCCCTCCTGGTGCTATGTACAAGGATACATTTATTTTCTTTCTTTCTATATTCTTTCTAATACTGTTGCTAACATTGGTCCCACGTATAAGGAATTCACATATTTTTCGTGCTATAGGTGTTGATTTATCTTTGACTGTTGGCATTGGCAGTTCATCCTTGAAGTCGTCCAGGACCTCCCTGTCTGTTCCCTCTTTTCCCTCTTTTTCTTCTGCAACTCCATTTTACCAACATCCCGAGGCTACAAGTTCTGAAGATATTTGATTTGAAATCTCTTTTGCAAAATTTACAAGGCCAACCAGTTTTGAATCTGGTGAACTGTTATTGTTGAAAAAAGACTCCACTGACACTGCACTCCTTTACCCCCAGACACAGTAAATACATTACAACATTTTTTGGGCATACTGTTTGTTTTAACAATTCCCCCAAACCTTTTTGGCTAATATCCTCATTCAGCTTTTACGTTCACAACAATCAATGCTTCCTGTGCACCACGTGTCAAGAGCTAAAAAATTAAGACTTAAACTAAAAACTAAATTAGACAGCTGTTGAACAACCACATGAAGTAAACTAATTCTCAAGACTATAATAATATTCACCTTTTAAACTGATAAAAGATAACCCAATATTGAACTGGAACTAAACAAGAATTGTATGGAGCCCAATCTCAATGTTGTGTGATAGATAAATTGCATCTCTGTGCTGTGCCAGCTCAGTCCTTGTTATCTATGCCAGAGGTATAATGCTCTAATACAACTGAAGCATAGCCCGATTAGACTGGACTGGAATGCACAATACACACAGTGTCTTAAGGATTCATGTCTCCGGGTGCTGGATCCTCTACTGATGGTAAATAAACTCCCACTGTGTTAGAACTCCAGCCTTATGCCTCTTCGTTTCATCTCTCGGACTACTTCTTGGTATATAAATGAACCTAATTCCCTGTATTGTCAATTCTATAATATGTCTTAAAAATATAGTTTCAGTTATAGTAAAATTACATACAAAATATACCAAGCAATAGAAGTGAATAAAGAGAATTAAAAAGTAGTTTCTAGTTTCTATTCTTGTAGTCTTATTAAACACTTACGCCTGAGTTCTATTTTTTCAAGCATGAGAACTGTATTGATTGGTATCTTCATAACTGATTCATCCTCCCCACGATTGATCAGGTTTGGGAGGCAGAAAGCATAAAGCCTCTTAATACACAAGGAGAAATTCATGCAGTAAATAAAGGGCCTTGTAAAGGGCCCACCACATATTCAGGTATAGATTTTTGCTGTTTGGTGCAATATGGAGACTTACTCTATCTGTGCATTGGGGACAAAGGGAGCAGAGATAGTGTAAGCACGTGGCCAATTTAAAGCTCATGATTTAAACATGTGGGGACTATATTTACTGCAGGATTGGACATTAAAGCTTCTGCTGCCTTGGCACTGACTGCATAACATGGAGAAATCATCTTAAGGGTTCTTTTCTGGGACACATTGTTTGCCTTGTTATAAAAATAGTGAAGAAAATGTTTGACCAACCAAAACACTGGATCAGTTCATTTCTTCTTGTGGGTTAGCATTCTGGTGAGCATCATTTGTGTATTTTTATTTATTTTTTGTCATGTACCATTTTTGTCATGTCAAAATTCCATTTTTGTTTCTGACTAATTGTCCCCCTAAATGTAAAAATCTACTTGTGGGTAGGAGTAGTACCAAGGTTAAATTATTTGTAGTTGTCCCCTATACTTTATATTCCTTTTCACCTGCAAACATATTTATTTATCCAGGGTTTCAATTTGCTTGGTCTGAAAAAATACAGCAGTTTTGTATGATCTTCACCTTGATGACATATTATTTAGACTGTAAACTTCAACAAGAGCCATCAAGCCATTCAGTTGTCTTGGCTAAATCTATCTTCCATAGATTACATTTATATTCAGTAACAATGTTTGTTGGAACATTCTGCAGAAGGCTGGGGCTAACAGTTGCATATTTGAGTCAGAGTTTTGTCTGGGCTCCTGTCACCTTCATTTTCCTCCCTCATTTCTGATGCAGTACATCTCACTTCCTGACTGTCATTTTGGATCTGCCACAAAACTTGTCCTCCCCATCCGCTCATAGCAGCCTGTCGGGGCATAGTTATTAAATACACAAAATAAGTCATTTTATTCATAAACCAGGAAAGATATATGCAGGCATGGAAATTATTTAATGACTTCTGGAAAAATCCCCTCACATCATAATTTTAATTTACCGTAAATGCAAAAAATAATAATTAAATGAATGATGCTTTGGGTGCACACTTTACCCAATAAACATCTAGTTATTTACAATAACTTTGGATGGGGATGTGCTGATCCGATACAGGCATCAGTGTCAATACTGGTAAATTAGCTGGATCATTTGCTATAGTGTCCTGAATGTCTACATTCATGTAGACATCAGGCTGATACCCACTTATGCATCAGCGATGCATAAGTAGGGTATCAATCTATTCAGAATACAATTGTCTAAGACGGATAACTACACACCAAATCACATACATTACATACTAAACTGTCACTGATGTATTTCATCCAAAGACCTTCCTTTTAGTTTGAATTCTGCATGTGATAGTAAATCACATTTTCATGCTACCTGAAACTATGAATTTGTAAAGCACATTTATCCCTCACATTATCCTTTACACAGAGAATACATGCTTATTTATGCAGAGACATGTGCACTCAGTCTGCCCTTGTGCTCTGATGAACTGATTCATTCTACAGAAAACTGATCAAGTGCAAACGGATCAGGATTAACAGAAGTGACAGAGTGATTAAATACTAGGGGCTCCCTATTTATGCTATTACAGATATTACACTGTAAGCCTGTTGTCTAAAATTGCTTTTAGTTATTGGATTCCAAAAATGTTCTGATTTAGATCAGCTGGTGCAGTCTCATTTGTGATTTGGTCTTTTTAAAATTATTTTTAAATTCTAGTCCTGTTTTAGCCTGTCTGTTTACTTTTCCTTAGTCCAGTTTTATTCCTGCTTTAGCCATGGGATCGTGGTTTAGCATTCTCTGTTAGCTGTCTCTAGTTCAGCCCACATGCTTAAAATGGCAGACTAGCAGTAGTCCGAGCAGCAGACAGCAGCGTCTTCTTTCGGGACCTCATTTGGGGTGACTTATGCTGATGCAGTGCTGTTGGTAATGCCCCCTCAGCAGCTCTCTGGCTCCACTTCACCAGAGGAGCGACCCTTGAACTCACTTGTCACGAGGTCTAATATATCTCAACTCACCTCCTGCATGCGCTGATGACGCAGCATCAGCCCTTCCACCAAGGTTAATGAAAGTCACCTCCACAGCATTGCTATGTTACCAGTGTTAGCTGTTCTGTTTATGCGTAAATCATCCCTTACAGATGTTGGGGTTTGATGTTATAACCCAGCACTCAGTGCAACATATGTTCTGTGCCTGTGGTAAGCGCAATAGCAGCAGGACTAGTACAATTTCAGCCCTCACGCACACATAGAATAATCTCATATTAAATAGCTCATGCTGTTTGCTGTGTATATGCTTGGGCAGGTGCATGGGAGGACACTAGGCTCTACTTTCAAGAGAGATTTTTCATGTGCAAAACAGCAGTCAGCAAAAGACTGGAAAACAAAATCTTCACAGCTGCACTTGTACGTAAATACTGACTATGGCTGTGCATAAATGTGTGGTGTACAGATGCATTCAGGGCAAACAGAGTATGCAGCATCCCTGCAAGGCAGCACAGCAGTGGGCCAATAATAGGCTGTACATTTCTGACAAGAGCACCCATAGTCTCTCATTAAAATGGATCTTTGTGCTCTTATCTTCAGGCTCATCTTACCACTGATGACTATGCATGATACTGGAGTATCACACATAATTTGAATTTCAAAGTACGCTAACTAAGTAAAATGAAATGAACTAAACCACTATATTGGGTACATTGGGATGACCTCTTGAATACACCTGGTCCAAGTGTGGACCCAACCAGAACTAAAATGGTTTTACATTTACTAGGTGTTTAACCAGGACTGACGCAGGATTACACTTAACATACATATTCACCAACTATAAATAAATACTAGTGAAATCTGAATTTCACAAAATCACAACATAATTCCAACTACCATCAGACTGGAGCTCATACCACAGAACCTGACCTGTTACCACAGTGTTTGGCCTGTCACAGCTGTGCTAAATGTATGTTATGTTATTATGAATGAGGTCCATTAAAATCCATCCATCTTCGACACTGATGTACAGAGAATGAGAGGACGTTTGTTTCCTGGTTGACAGCCAGAATAATAAAATAGAGCTGCAGCACGATGGCTTTCAGACAGTGGGGGTGGAACCAACTGAAACTGATTTATTGTCAGGACTAACCCAGGACTAACCAGGTGGTATGAACATACAAATAAAAACCAAGACCAACGAAGAAAAGCACAAAACCACAAAAAATATTCCTTTTGCTAATACCAGAGGCTAGAATTCAAGTGTTGAGGCACAAATTTCAAAAGCATCATCACCAGTCCACAAATGAGACAGAAAATCAGTTTGTACCTAATTTTACTGCCTTAAAACATGAAAAACAGTACACTGGTCCAAAGTTATTTTTCATTTTCTTAACTCCTAGCGTCCAAATTATTCTCAGTGATGATGTGTTTTTCAGAACTTTCAGAGACCAGAGTTGAGTTTTACCATCATGGTAAAGCTAACAACAACTAGCATGCTTACAGCACACTTCCTGATTTTTGGGTGTTAAAACGCTTAATGGATGCAGACAGCAAACTCTCATTTTGATTCTTAGAGCTGCTGTTAGAATATAATATACAATATCCACATTTTGCTCTGTGACATGGATAAAAACTGGATACAGTCACTTTAAAGCAGACATTTTATGAATGAATACTGTGCGTGTGAGCGAGATGACTGCACTGAAAATGGATGAGTGCAAAAGTTATGAATCTTCAAGGCGACTTCCAGGTGGGATCAAAGGAGCGTTGTTTACAATAGGTCTGGAGCTGATTCACACTGCAGGACACGGAGACGTATTACTGTATGCTATCACTGACAGCATGTGCCCCCTCATGAATAATCCCCTCTGAACACCTTCCCTGCAGCACAGTGACTGGAACTTTTTCCCTTTATCACACTTAAAACCTGTTCCTCCTATAGATTACTTGGCGGCAGTTTATCAGACACAATGTAAAAAAGTCTACATTTGGATTCAGAACAATAGCACTGTCTGTGGTGTAAAACCGACAACTCTCCCCCTCAAAGGAACTTGTTTTTTCCAGCCATATCTATTTTCGTGCGAGAAAGCCTCACCTAGAGTTGAGGGTAGAAGCATCAGACTATTTCCCCATTTATTATTTATCACCCATAGAAGCTCTATTTTAAAAGTAGCGGTTGTTAAGATTCTTTCTCCCAGCTTATGCTCTGTCAAGTGAAATGAATATGAGACTGGTGTGCGGGAAGGCATAGCAGACTGAGTTTAGCTGGGTTTCTTCTGATGTATTGTATGGGCCCGTAAAACACTGGAGTAATTAAAACATATTTATAGAGAATGCAAAGTTTTTCCGGCATGGTATAACTTTTTACTTCAAACTTCCTAATAAGGGAATTAACTGAAAAACACTCTATTTGGCAAGATTTTGCTCAGAAATGTGTCTGTTGTTCACTTTTAAAGTGTCAGTGCTGGTGTAATTGCTTTTCTACAGTTTTTTATGATTCTTTAAACTCCACAGAATCCAAATTCCAAAGTTAGCAAAAATGATCATTTATCATCTCAACTACAGCAGCATTTTTAATAGTCCAGACAACCATATATCAATGATTGCAAAATATTTGTCTTGCTGTTATGGCATTTTTTTCTCTAAATGGATGGCAAAGTTTAAAAATGCTACAGCAGAGAGCAACCGTTAACATCCTTAAAAAAACTGCTTGCACCAAAAGAACAACAGAGACTGTGGGGCAACTATGGGCTTTAGGCTTAAAGGGAATTAGACAGGTTAACTTTAAAGATGATGAGTTTACAAGCCCTTCATCTTTCAGAGACCAGAGCAGAGTTTTGCTGTCACGGTAAACTAACAACAACAACTGGCATGCTAATGTGCATTTTGTGATTATTGGACAACCATAATGGTTTATAATTACACGCGGACAGCATGCAACTGACATATTTTGAGCTTTTGCTCAAATACATGGAAAAATATGGGTATAGGGCCTTTAATGAATAGTCAATGGCAGCTTTGTCCCAGAACTGAGCATCTTCTATAATGTCTTACATTACTGGTCAGAGGAAACTGGTGCAGATAACACAAGGAGTAACTGTTGATACAGTTCCAATGAACAGCCACTAACTGATTTTACATACAGTTAAAGCCACACTGCATGTGTGTGTGTGTGTGTGTGTGTTCTAAATATTGTCACTTTTGATTTTGATAAATATTATGTTTGTATCTAGTTTCTGTCACACACAGTGGTTTGATGGTTTATGGTATTTAGCTTAGCAATAGCACAGGGCAAGTACAAGGGCAGAATGAGTGAGGCCACACACAAACACAGGTGAACCCAGGCAGCGTCAAGACGAGGTCAGAGCTCACCACGGATCAGCAGCACCCCTGACTCTGAGTTTTCTCCTCCTTTCTGCAGCGATGACCAATCTCCAGCGCCCTCTGGTGGGGAGGAGGGAAAGGGAGGTGAAATCGAGGGGGAGAAGATTGAGATCCAGGCACAGCCCCAACCAGAACCCCCCCAACCAGAAGTCCCACAACAAGAAGAGAAACCACCTCCACCAGTGCAGCCAAGCAAACCTGAAATCCAACCACAACCTCATGAAGAACCAAAACCTCCCCCGGAACCCCACCCAACACCCCCTCCTTCCCCTGAACCTGACTCTGAACCAGAAATGGAATCTGCTCCACAGGTTCAGATCCCAAGCCCAATAGAACCACCACAAGACCTGCCACAAGAACCACCACAAGAGCCTACACCTACTCAAGAGGAGACAAAGACAAAAGAAGTAGAAGAAGAAGTTGCAGAAGTTAAGATGAAGCAAGAGGAGACTAAACCACCAGAAGAGGAAGATGAGGACGAAGGGGGTGGAGCCAAAGGGGGCATGGCAGGGAGGAGAGCCAGTCTGCACCACACAGCATCGCCTCTCAGGGTACAGCGAAACGGGGCTGGATCGCATCCCAAAACATCCGACTATGAGCTCTCACTTGACCTCAAAAATAAGCAGGTAGGGTGTCGGTGTTGAGTGGTTGAGGGGTGGGGTAGAGGAGGGGGTGTGGATGTGTGTGTTAGTATGTTAGTAGTGAACAGTTTGTGGTTTGATAGATGTGATTGAGTTTATAATGGGGAGGGAATTAATAGAAATATGTGTGTTTTTACAAGATATCTGAATAAAATGAGCTTCCTTATCATAATCATTATCATACACACCATATTGTCCAGACAGCATTTCCATAACATTGTCAGTACATTGCATATTGTACGATTTTCCACTAACATGGAGAATCCCTTTTTAATATTATTTAACCCAAAGAATTAATTTTAATTGGAGATTTTTGGTTACAGGTGCAAAATTGTCTGTTAACTGTGAGTTGTCTATGGTATTTAAACATAAGTTGTAGTCAATAGGAAAAGCTGTAATGTGTGTGTGACTACTATGTGTATTATCTTATCTGTCCTGTTGCTCTTCACCAGGTCTTTATATGCCATCCCATAATAACTCCCATCATGACAAGATCCACCCACCATTGCTTTTCCATTTTCATTCTCCTAATCATACTTGTCTTCTCCATGGACCCCCAGTCAGGTAAGGCAGCCCAGCTTCTGCCTGTCCTCTACACACAGTTACATTTGGTTAAACTTAATAATAGAATTGCACTCTAAAGCAATATGCTGAACAAGAATCTCCCTACCAATAAATTGAGAACATATTTTGCTGAGATTGTATCTTTTTACTTTCTTCCCCTCTCTGTCCACCTCATTTTTCTTCAGTTTTGACTTCATGTCCTAATTCATCATTTTCCTATCTAAGTCTACAGGTCCTTACTCCTCCCTGGCTATTTCCAGTTTCCTAATCTATGATCGGAAAAGCTAACTCCTCTATGATGCTGTCGACGGGCCTTGAGATAGTTGATCAGTACGATTGATCATCTGTCATTGCGGTGGGGGGAGGTGCAATCAAAGATCAATGTCAGAGTAATTGGATCTGCACACTGGTGCCTTGATTTGCTGCAAAGGAGACACTGACTTAAACGTTCCCTTCCTTCAAGCCTGCTACTTAACCTCTGCAATCCATATTGTTCAGTGAATTCTTGCACAGAGATAAGGTTCCTTGTGCAATATGCGATCACGTGGATTGGGTTTTTTCACAAAAAGCCAATTACATTTTGAGCATTTAATAGTTTTCTTTGTCCTTAGTCAACAATATTATTACATTTCAACTAAATAGTGCTTATAGTTTTCAATACATTATTCATTACAGCATTGTAAATATAATATATTTTTGTTTTAAATGAACACTACTAATTACTACTAAGTAATAGCAAAAAAACATTATTCTGCATTATACAGCAACATTTTGGCTACAACATGAATTATGTGTGAAAGCAAACATCTCACATTTTGTAAGTTCTCATTAAAGAAGCAATAAGGTAAACCAACACATTTTGTCTGAACAACCTAAAGTCACAAACATTTGTATTTTAGCGATAAAACTTTTGAATTTGCATTAGGTTTTAATTTACACTTCAAGCTCTGACACTAGAAGTATACCTCACCAGAGCTCTATGAACTCACAGTGCTAAGCCTTACCTATTTAAACTTCATTTGCAAATTTATGGAAACTCATTAAGGAAAGGGCTACGGGGTAAGTCCTCAGTGTCTGCAAACCATTGTTTCTGACACATGATAAAGTGATTGCTAATGAAAAAGACCAGCTTTAATGATTGCTGCAGAGGCATAATTACCGCTAAACTCTGCGAGCAAATTTAATATGTATCTAACAACATTTATCACCAAGATATGAAATCTTTCTTTCAATTGTCCAGCCTAAAGTTGAAAACTGTATTAGACTATTTACATTTGCATAAAACATGTAGCTGAATTTAATGCTGAGTTTCCAACAGCTGTAAGATGTTATTGCTTTGCCTGGAATATTCCTTAGTATGGCCTTAAACTTATATATCTTGCATTATTCATGACATGTGTTGTATGTCTTAGAAAAAAAAAAACATGCATTCTTACATTGAACTGTGAGTTTACAGATCTGATGTGTAACTTGCTTTTGAGGTGTCACCTGTTTGTTTCCATGAGTTTAATGCCATACTGTTGGACATTCCAGGCAAAGCAATAAATCTCCATGTAATAATAATAATAATAATGCATCAGTTTTATATAGCGCTTTTCTGGACACTCAAAGACTCTTTACAGAGCATTATTCATTCACTCCATACGCGGTGGTGGTGCTACTATTGTAGCCACAGCTGCCCTGGGGCAGACTGACAGAAGCGAGCCTCCAATCTGCACCATCGGCCCCTCCGACCACCACCATCACTCACACACACACCACTTTTATACTAGGCAATGTGGGTGAAGTGCCTTGCCTAAGGACACTGTGACAATTTTTTGTGACTGGCGCCCCCCTGTAGACATGTAGACATGTACACTCCTCTATTAAAGTTTCAAAGTGCGCATTTATTGATGACCATAATCATTACAATTAATAAAAATGCACACAATAGAACCAACAGGCTTTGATCTACAAGTAAAATATGAACTCAGATATATGAAACAGTTAAAATCTTGCAGTGACGTCAAACCTTATCATCTTCATTTTGTAATCCAGTCAGCATTAGTTGTGTCCCAGTTTTCCTCTTATATAATCTCATTAATCATGCAGATTTTTCTGTGCTCTGAACGCAGCACATATGAAAACTAATAATTGCAGATTTGCATTTTAGCCCTCAGTTTTTGCACCCTCTAAGATGGTGTAATGGCCACATTTAGAAGCTGAGACCCACAAACTACTCATTAGGGGAGACAAGACTAATGTAATTGTTTATTTCAATAACCAAATACTACTTCAGGGAATAACAATGTAGACTATGTGTGCTATGTGTGTTGGTGGTGGCACTTTGTTAAGAAACTCTTTTTCAACTTATATCCAATATATATCTATATCCAATCAAAGACAAATTTTTGTACTATTAAGGATTTAATATTTCCCACATTAAGTTGAACCCTATTAGACAATGCAAAAGAAGTTAGTATAGGTTAGTTTAGTGACTGTGACTGTAAATCCTCTTGTGAATGTCCTTCAATGTTAATTATTTATGTTTACGTTTCTTGATTTGTTATTCTATATTACCCATCTGTCAGTCTGTCTTTCATTGCACATTTCCTTGATGTTTCCATCTGCTAAGGTATGTCTAATGCCGCACAGGAAAGCAGAACATGGGGTCACTGCAGTGCTAATTTGTCCATTACAATCGATTTGGAGACCCTGATAGAGGAGGGGTGTCATGGTGACTCTCCCTGAGTAATCTCTCTCCATCAGCGCTTAGTGAAGTGATCAGAGGCAGCCGTGACAGACGGATAACAGGGATTCACTTGAACCATTTCTGGTTTGGACATTTTCCTCACTCACCTGCCTTCTTTTATCTACCACAGTTTTAGTTTAATTTTATTTCTGCCATACTACTTTTTTGACCTAGCTCAGTCACATCAAATTTCCCGATGTCTTTTCTCTTGGTCCAGCATTCAGGTAGCAAAGTTTTGTTCAGTAAAAAATGTACGAGTATGTATTTTCAGAACAAAATCTAGTAGCACTCAAAGATTTGACCTCATTACGGTATGAGGCCTACATGTCTTGCTAGTTCTAACAGAACAAACTCGCTTCTCTGCTGTATTTGCATGGGTGAACTGAAAATAAAGGAATGATGAAGCAAATAAAATAGGATACTGGTTGGGACTACAGTAGCAAATTAGACTTTATGGCTAAATCTGGCCTTTTCATAAGAGAACTTTTATTGGAATCCTGTTAACATACACTGTTCCATTTTGAATAGCTAGAGCTGCCACTGAGTTCAGTTCATTTATAAAGTATTTCTTCATTGAACTAAAATCTATCTTGGCCCTTCCTGAAAATTCAAAAGCCCAACCTATTTGACTAAGGTAATAAACAGCTGTCATACTCATGAGATCAAATCCAGTGTATAAAGGTCACGTGTTGCTGAAGACCATGGCAGACGTTAGGAGAAGGGACATCTTAATAAATACTGAGGTTAATCTTACATAGCCTGCGTGGTCATCTTTAAAAGGTAATGTCATGACTCAAGCCATTTTTACAGCATATAAGAGAGGGAGGTGATATATATTCAGTGTGGATGCTCTATAACGGATGGAAACAGGATCCACAGAGATGTCCCTATCAAACAGTGGTGCAGCCTATTCAGAAAATACCTTAATATTCTTGCTCCGTCCCACTTGGCTCACAGTGGCACTGCAGTGAAATGTAAATGCTTTAGATAAGATGGATTTTCAGTATCATTGGTCTATTCTAAAGAGCTTCATATGCGATTGCATATCTCCAATGACAATGAGGGAGGCAGTGTCGACTTGAACTTACCACTTACCACAAATTGCAAAGCCTTGAGGCATTACAGCCAATCAGCGCCTCTTTGCGGCTAGAGGTGCGCACGCCCTGGTAAACTGACCTTCACAAAGACTTAAAAAGGTTATTGATTTCAGTGTAGACTTAACTTGCAGTTCATGCTTTGATAGATTTAGAGCAAATTCGATTCAGTGCATATTAATGGGATTGTCACTGAAAATGTATGTTTTGTGTTTTGCATATTAATTGGCATAGCACATAGCGCTAGCATTACGTCATATATCATTCCTATTTTCTTCTAAAAACACATTTTGTTCTTGTTTCATGCAAGAAATATGTAAAATGACTTTTGTCTTATGATAAATTAGATCACAGAGAGGAGTATATTCATTGATTGAACTTAAGTAAAAAGGATTTCAAAATGAGCAGAGCAGTGTGCGGACGAGATAAGGGCGCTTCCACAACCTGATTGTTCTGGGAAACTCAAAGAGGTTTCATCCTACTGTTTGAGCTGCTGCCAGATAAATGTGGCTATATTACATCTCTATCTATTTCCCACAGCATTTGGGCAATTTTTCACAAGAAAGATTAATAGCTTTTTTCCACATTTAGACAATTTTTATTTGTGAGGAGAACGCCTCTGTGGGATATGTGGAGATAATGGGTTGTATTTGGTGAAGAAATGAACAATTTTCTAAATGTCATGACTCAGCAAGTTTTGGTGCACCTCAGGCTTGGAAACTAAATATTTAATTGAGCTATTTATAATAATTATTTTTCATTTACTATCAGACTGGAATACAAATAACTTTAATTCTCAGTTTTTCTTCTTGTTTTTCTTCTACACATTGATTTTCATTGCTTGACATATATTACTCAGCATTTGTATAGCATTTCCATTGTGTCACAAAATGCTAATAAGTTGCTCTTCGTTTTACACAACAATGACCCATAAAAAAAATGGCCTGGTTTAACATTATGTAGCACACGGAGACCTAGGGTGGCTATAACCCTTAATAATTTCAGCTCTTTTATTTCTTCTTCTCATAGCCAACAATCAACTCATCAAACTCCACAACTGCACACAACATTTCCATTGAGTGATTTAACTTTTATTTGTACAGCCAGTCATTCTCAGTGGAAGCCTGTTAGTGATATATTAAATAAAGCCAATTAACTTCACATTTTGTTTTGTTTGTTATTCTTTTGTAGATCGAAATGTTAGAACAGAAGTACGGTGGGCATTTTATCTCACGCCGCGCCGCCTGCAAGATCCAGACCGCCTTCCGCCAGTACCAGCTCAGCAAGAACTTTGAGAAAATCCGTAATTCCCTCCTGGAGAGCCGGCTGCCCAGGCGGATCTCCATGCGCAAAGTCCGAGTCCCAAACACCGAGGGCTTCTCCGCTGAACGAGCCCTGGCTGAAGGCTGCAACCTGGCGGGCATACCCCTTGTGCGCTCCCCCTCGCTGCCAGCCACAGTGGGAGGCACCCTGACCGACTTGGAAGATTCCTTTACAGAGCAAGTCCAGTCACTGGCCAAGTCTATAGATGATGCTCTGAGCAACTGGAGTCTCAAGACGATGTGCTCTTTGCAGGAAGGAGGTGGATATCAATTTACTTCCGACACAACAAGTGGAGGAGGAGAAGGTGGCGAATCACAAGGTCCTACAGATCCAAGTGAACTATCGAGAAGTGCCAGCAAACTGATGATGGCCATACGCGATGTGACTGTTCAGATAGACAACCAGAATATCACGGTTTCGTCGTCCGTGGTAGAGACATCTGCTTCGGTAAACCTGACCAGCTGCACACAACAACAAGCTACTTCAACACCCACGCCAGCTTCCACAGCTCAAGAGCAACCGCCCCCTCCTCCTCCACCTGAAGTCCCAGTGAAAACTACAGTCCCGCCACCCCCGCCCCAAGAACCTCCACCCCCTCCCCCAGAAACAGAGATAGCCGATATGGATGAACAAGACGTAGAGTTCCCCGCTCCACCTCCCAGCGAAGAAGAGCTGGAACAACCCCCCCTAACACCTCTAGATAAAATCCCACCGGTAGAAGACATGGTAATCCCCGCTCCACCTCCACCGCCCCCCGTACAACCACTTCAAGCCCCTCTGACCACAGCCACACACCAGCAGCCGGTCCCAGGACACACTCCGGGGGTAGAGACTCTGGAGGTGAAGAGGTGTAGCTCGGAGATGGCAGATAACAGTTCAGAACAGATGAGCAGTAGTAGCGCGTCAACAGAGGCGCGTTCCACGTCAGAAGCTTCGTCGAAAGAGGCGCTGCAGGCCATGATCCTGAGCCTGCCCCGGTACCACTGTGAGAACCCAGCCAGCTGCAAGTCTCCCACGCTGTCCACCGACGTCATGAGGAAGCGCCTATATCGCATCGGGCTCAACCTCTTCAATGTGTAATTATTACATTTATTCATTTATATATTTGTTTTTTTATGTAAAAGGCAATTCTAATCCATATTTTTGACCATTGAGTGTCACCTATTTCTGCATTTTAACATGGAATGGGTAAATTATGTAAGATGATTCTTTTAAAAGAATCAGGCCATGGATGAAACAGGGTCAATAAAAAATATGTAAGAAAAGTGCATGAATAACTGTTTAGTCTGTAAATATGGAATGTCAATATGATACGATATGATAAACATTATTTAAAAAATCCAACATTTATACATCTAAATCAACATTAGCCTTATCATGATAGAAAACGTACTCTTTGGTGTTCTGGTCACCATGTACCAGGCCTTTATGCTATAGGGTCTAGCACTGTGTCTTGACTTTGCAGCAGAATAGTGGTACCTCTTCTTTCATATCTTCAGGAGTGTGGCAGGACATCAGCAGAAGTATAGTTGGTTTCTGAACTCACGCGCCCATCTCTCTGGGGCAGTACTTGAAGTTTGATGGGGGGCCTCTGGGCTAACGCTGCAGCCAGAATGTTTTTCTTCACAGCACCCCATCGTGCTCAAAGAACAAACAGTATCAAGCGCAGCTCCCTGGTCATCTGAGGTGCCTCCTGTTTTCCCAGAAAGAGATGTCAGTGCGGAAAATCAATAAGAGAGCTAGAAGATACAATCAGATACACTAATAGAATTACACTGTATAAATTACCACAGATGTGCAGCTTTTTAAGGCTTGTCTTAATTCATGTTAGAAGTTGTGTTTTTGTGCCACATTCCTTGTCTCACCGATGTAAAGATTAGAAACTTTAGTATTATTTTGTCAAATGTTTGTTTCAACAAATTATATTTAAATAAGCAGATGTTTGAATGTGCACTGTAGCAACTATTAATTAAAACACTAATTCTATTATAATAATATATTATAATTAGAACACTGATACAAATGCTACAAACATTATGTAAAATACTCATTAATCACATATTTCACTTTAAGTTATTTTTGATTAATGAGACATTGAAAATTCATAACCTAAGCTTTAGAACAATTTGCATATTTTATTGCTGATAACAATAGTTAGAGTCATTTCTCCGTATGAACTAGATTTGCTGCAGTGAACTGAAACTTTTGTGATAAAATATAAGATATAAGATATTCACCAATCGTACAGCAGCAGAAGAACATTGCATTATTATAGCTTATTCTTCTATAGGCTTCCTATAGAAGTTGATGAGCCAAAGGCTCAATATTGGAATGTAACACTGTAAAAAATTACCTCTCAATTGGAGCTAGACATGCTCTAACATTAGGCTGGACATTGATAAGGTAGTTCTAAATAATGGTAAACCCAAAGCAAAACAAATACTGAAACTGCAGCGGGCCCCACATACCACCAGGCAGTCCGGACATTCACAGTTTTAGAATATAAGATAATACTCCTTTCCCCGTGGCGAGTAACTTGATATGAGATGATAACTTTTAACGGATATATGGCCTTTAAAAATACGATAATTTAATAGTGAACAGTTCTGTCTATCAGCAGTCCCCCTCTCCATCCTCTTCAATCATACACCTTCACAGATAAGCTCAGATTTAATGAATTGTTTTAAAAGTGGAAGTGTGAGATAGTACGAGGAAGGAGAGCAGAGATATATGCACAGGAGGTGGGGCAATAAAGCTGGAGGCTTATTAGTTCCACCAGTTCATATCCTCCCCCTAATACCTGCGCAGCTGTAGCTTGTGCATCTTAAACAGGCAACTTCACTTTAGGCTAAAAGTGGGATATTTTCTGGTTGTTCGCACAAAATCATGCATATGGAGTAAGTGTCAGCTTGGCAAAAAGAACAATGTAAAGAAGTTAGTAGTTAGTATTTGTACATTTTCCTGAATTTCAATGATCTCAAAGTAACACGATTTTATTATTCATCAATGTCCAACTTTAATGCTATGTTAGGCTGTAGTCATGTGATCACAGCTACAGAAAGTGCATTGTTCATGCTGCTAAAGGTGCACTATGTACCTTTCTTGGTACCAGTCCAGTACCTTGTTGGGTCCATGGAGATATTCTAGGGAGATTGCTTTCCCTGGAATGTTCCACAGTATGACATTAAACTAGTTTTATTACAATAACTATTTAATTATTAATGTTTTTATAATAAAACAATCCCTTGAAATATATGCATTCTACTGTAAATTGGCATGATGCTTATCTCCATGGAAATAGATCAGTTTAATATCATACTGTGAAGAATCCAGCAAAAGCAACATCTACATGATGGTGGAAAATTACACAGTGCATCTTTAAACATTTAATATATTTTAGTTTACACTAGACTTTCATAATATCAAACTAACTGTCAAATCTTTTTTTGTTGCGGTGATTCCAATTTACATTTTATAACATGTTAAAGCACTTGGACTTAATTACTGTATTTATTTTCAGCAAACCTTTGAGTATAGAGATAATCACCAATTATTACCAGTTATTTTATCTACTTAAAACCAATCAAAGAAGGTCTTCCAAAATGAGGCCCAATGAAGACTAGGCTTGTTATTGAGTTTTTAAAAAAATAAAATGTAACTGTATATGTATTTCATCAAACAAGACCTCTATTTTAACCAACAATCAAGCTCTTCCTGCATAAACCTAGCTGTGGTTAGTAATGAAACTGCATCTGCATCTGCACAAGCTGAAGTACAGGCAGTGAAACGCTTGTATAGGCCATAAAATACAGTGCAGGCTGAGCATTTGAACATCTGTGTATTAGCAGTAAAACAGACTGATAGTAAAGTGGATATCAAGGAGAGCTGTATTTATGGAAGACACAAGAAAAATGGGAGATGGGAATAGTGCCTCAACACGTGAGAGGGGCTGTGGCATTGGCAACACTCTCACAAATGAGAATCTAATCTATAGTAGTTTAATTTAATGTGGTACTTGTACACTCCATTTCTCTTAAACATATTTTGATCCAGTGGCAACTATATAATGTGTACATCTGAACAAAAGAGTTGTTCCTGCAGTCATAACATATATTTATTTTTACCCTGACCAGGCTGAACTATCTTATTTTCATTTTATTACATTCTTATCATTTTGGTTATTTTGTTTTAAATAGATCATTTAAAACCGTTATCCCAAAAAAGTTTCATTTACTTCTTATTTATTACTTGAAAACTCTAAGATAGCTTTAATATTCTATATGTCTTGCTATAAAGTTTGGTGAAATATATGACTTTAAATAGCACTTGTGAGGAGGTAATATAGTATAGTATGTGTAATGCATCTCCCATTGCCTCTTAATGAAATGGGATTTAGCCATATTGCTTTGGCAGCTGCTCCTTGAGCCCCATATTTCTGTTTCCAAACATCTGCTTTGTTTGGTCCTATTCCAAGCCTCTGTCCTGCCCTGTACTCTCTCCATCTCTCCCCTGCATCCAGTCCGTCCCTTTAGTAAGCCCATTAGAGGGAGCACACAAACTGCCCAGTTACATAAAGGTTTTAAACACTGTACGAAGCAAAAGTTTGAGGCAGGAATGGGGAATGTCCCTGGAGCATCTCTCTTTTGTGTCTAATAGCGGTTATAAATAGTCAATATACATAGAGGTACCTGAATGCATGGGCCAAAAACTTGCCTGACTGTAGGCACTAGTGTGACGCATTTGTTTGTGAAAAGTAATTCATGAAAAGCAATGAGATGTTGAAACAATATTTGAAAAGCAGTGGGTTGGAAAAACCTTGAAGCACCCAGACACATTTTTAACTTATATAACCCCTGTCCTAGTGGCTTCTCACTGAAAAACTTCCATAAATTGGAAAGAGAATGCAGAACTTCAAACTTTTGAATATTTTTAATAGCACTGCTGCTCTGTCGATATTATATAGTTTTATAGTTTGTCAAAGTTTATTTTAACACCTTATTTTATGAATGCTTTTTAAAATCTTATTATGCTATGCATTTTTCATATTGCCAAAACTCATTCCTTAGCTGTGAATTTTGCTCACTGGCAATGTCAATAAAACGTTTTTCTGATTCTCCATTGGACTGTTTAAAATCAAATTTTTGCTGATGATATTTGTGCAGTGTTCATTTTAGAATGTTGTTAGAAAGGCATTACAGCCAATAATGGGGAAAAATGAGACAAATAAAACTGCTCATAACCATGGGAAAGAAAACGATTACAAAAACACTCTGTGGAAAAGCATGCAGGGCCATTTGTTCTGTAAGTAGATCATAGCAGTACATGTAACTGCTAATGAATGTTTTAACCCAGTGAAGGGATGAATACAATTATTTAATTAACCTTTTTGGTGTTTCTTAGATTAAACTTCAGTGTCTTCGTCAGTGACAGGACAAAGCTGAGTGTTTTCTCATATCTTCATTGTAGAAACCCGGACAAAGGCCTGCAGTTCCTGATTTCCAGAGGCTTCATCCCAGACACTCCCATCGGCGTGGCCCACTTCCTGCTGCAGAGGAAGGGCCTGAGCCGCCAGATGATCGGAGAGTTCCTGGGAAACAGCAAGAAGCCGTTCAACAGAGATGTGCTTGAGTGAGTGCTTTATGCAATATTTACTCTGAAGATCTTTTTGTTCACCTTGGTGTTGAATAAATTAGAAGAACAACATAAAATGTGCATGTGACATACAACATAGACATACAGTTAGACTTAGACTTAAACTTAGATAAACTTTATTGATCCACAAAGGAAATGTTTTGGACACAGTAGCTTACACAATTAATATAATAGGAAGAGAAAAAATATAAATGGTAATAATACATTCAAAATCAAAATAAGTAGCAAAATGGCAAGAGACTCAAAGATGCACTATACACTCAAACACAGACTATGTAACTTGTGCCTGCCATGTGGACTGATCCACAGTATGGTGTAAAACTTGATTATCTTGCATTTAGTCAATTACAGGCGTTTGAATTGCTTAAGAAATGTCTAGAAAAACATGCGTTCTTACTGTAAGCAGGCTCGCCTCCAGAATATGGCCTGGTGGCATCTCTTACTTGTCTCCATGGAGATGGATAAGTTATAAGGCATACTGAGGAACATTTCAGGCAAAGCAATAACATTTGATGGCCCCTCCATCACAAAAGTTACATATTACACCTTTTAATAATGAAATGTAATGTAATGTAACTTACTTTGACATTTCAGCTGCAACAGTCAAGTTATAAGGGCAAAGGCATATTTCTCTGGTATTTCAGTATTTCTTTGGGCTCATCTGATGCCGAGGAGTGATATGGATATCTATTTTGCCTTTATAGATTTTATTTCAGACTCTTTTTCTTACACACCCTATTACATTACTATAAAAATAACTCATAATATGCCTTGACCTACGTCTGGTTTTCAAAAAGACATGAAACATTTCACAAATCAGACAAAAATGGCATGCATATAAATGAGGTGAGGATTATACAAGATTACATGTAAAGTTATATGATGATAAAAATTACTATACTGTACTGTATATTGTAATGACATGTACATAATGCATAGAAAACCTCAATGACTTTAAGACCTCTTGAAGTGTTACTCATGGCTTCATATATGTGACTCATTAGACCCTCTACATTTAATTTCAGATCATTAACTCAATGACGTTCATTTGCTTTGAGCTAAAAAGATTCTTTGTCCTTCAACGTTTATAACTCGCATAATCCTCTTTACTGTGATTTTATCTTTTATATTACAAAATTAGATTGTGCCATTTAGCAGGTCCCATTACTTCACCTGTACAGTTTTTTCAAGGTTAGAGCTACATGGGACAGCACTTAGCTTAGCTTTTTCTGATTCTTACCACAGTGTCTCCATAGTTAGCCCAGTAACAGCATTATGCTTTTAACTTCAAACCTCAGTTCACCGTAGGTAGCTCTGGCATACATAGACATATATTGTACCTTTGGGACCAGTGAATATTCAAACATTAACACTCAAGCGGAAGTGATACTGAATATGTCTATGATAAGAAAGTGCTCTCATGTGTATTTTTGATGGATTGTGCATTAAAGTATTCACTATAATGTAGAAATCACTCAAAATATTGTATGTGTCAAGTGCTCCTTTGTGCAACTAGGTATGCATTTTACATTATTTTAGAAAAATAACTTTTGTTTGGTATCATATATCATTTTGTGGCTAATGGATGATTTCAGTATTGATTCATGCTGTGTATGTACATATGACCAGGCTTGGAATAAGTAGTTTAATCCAATTAATCATTTTCAGAAATAAAAGAATAGATTTTTTGCCAGGTTTACTTTTAAGTGTATCTTGGTTTTATATTGTACTTGGTTTTATATTTTATTTTTTACTCAAGTAACTATCCATCCATCTTCTTCCCTTTATCTGGGGCCGGGTCGTAGGGGCAGCTACTATAGGTGTAATTTATGTTAAAAAAAAAACAACAACAAAAAAAAACATCAACTTGCACTGTAAATACTTGGGCCATCTCTGTGATTAACTTGTCACACCAATAACAGGACATGGACTGGACGTGAACTGGCTGTGACTCAACTTCTGTGTCACTGAAAAGCCCATGTCCAGCTGAACAAAAGTGCTGTCTTGCTGTAATACATTTCTTTCTGTTGTGAGACACCTGGCCTGATGTGACAGCAGCTTTATGTGTGCCACAGAGGTGAGCCCCAGAGCTGTGCCTTTCCCTATTCAATTTAACCAAGACTATTATATGTGGGAGCCATAAAGCGTCAAAAGACAAGACTCATTAGAGATTTATTAACAAAATCTTCATGAAATACTATCCCGCAGTGACACATAGGCAGTTTAGTGCTTGAAAACCAGATATGCCACCTGCTTGTCATCTTCTGATTTGCTGCTCAAAATAAGGCTCCATCTGGCTTAAATGTATGCTCTGCACAGGTGTGTGTTTGTGTGTAACTGCCACAAGGACTTTGTACATTTACAATCTAAGCTTTGCATTGCCAATAAAAGGATGGACAGCAGATATGGCACTCTGCTGCTGTGACATCTTTTTGCCAGAGGTTTACAGAACACTTAAGACACCGTATACCGACACTCTTGTAAAATGTTAGGAGGTTTTAGATAATCATCTGAATGTAGGAGTAAAGTTCTGAACTCAGTAGTGCTGCCCTGGCTATTACGTCTTTGTTAGGATAGTCCAGAGAATCATTAAAGACACACTGACAGAGAGAGCTGATCAAGTTCCAATTTCAAAGAGCAAAAAAAAATCTTAATTCTGTGTTAGAAGCATTAGTTGTAATTAACTTGACCTTATCTAGTACATGAAACGTAACATGAAAGGCTACTTGGGTGTTCAAAACCAACTTTAATTTCATATTTGATTATCATGGTACTTTCTACCTCCACACTACATCTTACATCAAAGCTCTAAACTTTAAGCTCAAAATGAATGTTATTTTCAAAGTCACCTTTAACTTCTAAACCTTAATTCACCTTGAAACTGCACACATTGTATTTCCAGCCCTCACACTCATCAAATAGGATATTTAGCCCTTTTTAATTAAAACCATTAAGCTTAAGGGTTGCCAGGTAATGGGTGGATTTTCTGCTCTGAGGAACTGGGGCTGTGCAGAGGCGACTCTGAGCACTCACCTTAAATACTTTGCATGCATATTGTCAAACTTCAAATGAAAGAAAAACATAATAATAAAACACAGATTTAAATTATTTGCCCTCTGTATAGTCACTGTAATCCAATCCTCTCCTTATTTGAGGGATCACAGTTCCTTGAGGCAATAGTGCCACTGCTCTTCGTTAGATTGTATTATATAAATAGGTTACAAAATAATAAAATAAAATTAAGCATTAAGTACATATGTGAACATTTCTTCACTCCTTTTGCAGCTGTGTCGTGGATGAGATGGACTTCTCAGGCATGGAGCTGGATGAAGCATTGAGAAAGTTTCAGGCTCATATTCGAGTCCAAGGAGAAGCTCAAAAGGTGGAACGGCTAATTGAGGCCTTCAGGTAATTGCAACCTTTCTTATGTACAGGGCAAATTGGAACATAAACAGCGCCGTTTAGGAAGAGGCAAAAACTATGTGTACTGCCTCATTTTCTATTGTGGTTTGCATATCATGGTTCATATTAATATTCAAGCTTGTGTAAAATATGATATATGTTGCCAGGAAGAAGTGAGAAAGGGCAGATTATTTTTTTTTTTATAATTTAGGTATTATCACACAGTAATGGCCTGTTTCAAGACTACAACTGTAGCTCAAGTTGCTGAAGGTGAGGTTTAAAAAATAAATACAGTGTATGTTGTGTAGTGGTCATAATGTTATTCTTATGATTTGTTCAGTATCGTAGTCATATTTTCTATATTTCCCTTTTTTGACTTTTTTGACAACATTTTTATGATTCAACTCGTGTCCACATCTCCAGTCTAGAAGGTAGTAAGTATCGGGACACAATTTGTGCAGCAGCTGCCGCACGGTGTGCTAATGCTAACTGTTTAGCATGGCCCTCTGGCGTAACAACCACCTGTCACATTTGTGGAGGTGCCCAATGAGGAGAGAAACGCCATCACTGTCACATGGAGGAGGCAGAGAGGGCTGGCACTGTTAGTGTTTGGACATCAGGTTAGCTTTGCATGTTGGCATCAGCAAAAGGGGGTAGAGGAAAAAGGAAGCAGGGAAGGATATAAGGAAACAAGGGAGAAGGGTTTATAAATAACCCAGTTGCATAATCGTCACAGCCTCTCCCTGCTTCTTTTGCTTCTGGGCTTTGATATGTCCACATACACGCACACATTACACAAAGCTACAAAGATAAATATGAGACAGCAAAAATGAAATCTCAGAAGTTAGTGACAGGGATTTAGGAGAGCATATTGTATATGCGTTTTCTATATATGCATGTGTATGAGGTATTCTGTCTGAGGATGAATTTTGTTTGAGGCAGCAGTACATAACAGTGATAGTAAACTTTTTATTTTTTCAGTTTCAAACAAAAAAGGCAAATATTTGCAGATAAATAAAAAAAATCATATCCTTGCTATTTTTGAAAGTTTATATGTCCTTGACTATTATACAGCACAAGGCCAATGTTTCAAATGGACAGCTATGACATTGCAAAAGTTAAAATTTGTTAGAAACCAAAAACTGTTCTCGCAGCCCTGAAAGCAATGTAAATGCCAAATGTGAGCAAACTCTTTCACTGAGCACCGAGTCATGTGTCATCGCTGCCCTTTTATTATGGATTCATATTTTTCAGGCTCAAAGCAAACATAAATAATGTTTCCGTGGGCATCAAAGGCAACTGTGTAATTAACATTTTCTGTCAACTGAAGTGTCAAGCCTGAGAAATGATTAAGCATTAATGTCCAGTATAATATTGTTATCCTCTTGTTGAAAAAGTCTTGCATTAGAAATGACCACACAAGGCCTTAAAGTGCACACCAAGTACTTTTTAAGTGTTGGAACTGTTCATATGGAACAGTTTTTCAGCTCATCAAGTCAAAATGGTGCAAAATCCTTTTAAATACACGAATTGGTCATGCTGCCCAAATACTGGTCTCACTATTCACAAAAATGCAGCATATTAAGGTTTTTACTGAGCTATGCTGCTGCATTTTCTGTGAAGAAATAATTACGGTACTTAAAGTACACATTCACTTCACCACAGAGTTTAGGTGAAAAGCTCAATTATTTTTTTTACTTTGTTCTTTATTTCATTTACTTTGTTGTCTGTATTGTTTTGTTTATGCCTCAATTAGGACTTCATGCATTTTAACTAGAAACTATTTATCTCTCTCCTCTGGGCACTGTTATTAAAAATATACGCATAGCACCTTATGTCTAAAAACTTGACAGATTCATGGTTTGTAATCTCTAAACAACAAATAGTTTGGGGCACCCAGTGTCAAGCCAAGCCTCACTGTCTCATGACATAAAAGTGCTCTAAAGTGAAGTTTCTGACTTTAAAGTTTATGCTTATTCTCTCAGGAACACTAACAACCTAATATATCCAGAGACCAGCGGCTATAACTGTCCCATAATGGTTAAATATGGCTTAGGCGTTTTTCAAATTTTGGGAAAGTAGCTTAACAGAAGAAAACTAAAAAGTCATTATGATGCATAGTACATAGAGGTGACCATAGCTGAAGACAAGGAGATGTACTGTTTATGAATATAGGGCTTTATCAGTAGCCTCTACACTACACTACAAGCAAAACAAAAGCTGTAAATCAGGTTTTAACAAGCTTTTGTCAACTGTTTTATCATCATCTGGTTCCTCTTCCTCTTTGACCTTGAGTATTCATGTTCTACTTCTTAATGGACAGGTAAATGGATGTCCACAATTGTCACAGCTGTCAAAATAGTGTTATTACAAATCATTTTGTTTTTGTTTTTGTCTTTGATCCTGCAGCCAGCGCTACTGCATGTGTAACCCAGACATCGTGCAACAGTTTCACAACCCTGACACCATCTTCATCCTGGCCTTTGCCATCATCCTGCTTAACACCGACATGTACAGCCCCAACATCAAACCTGACCGCAAGATGCTACTGGAGGATTTCATACGCAACTTAAGAGGTAAATGTCTTTTTAATTGCTAGAAAATGTATAGGAAAAATTATTATATTGTTAAACACTATGGTGATTGGCCGCTGTACACATTCAGCCTCATTTAATTGATTCCCTGGTCTGACAGTTTGTTGTATGTCTCTCATCACTCTTCATCCTTCATTTCACAGTTTGGCCTTGTCCACACGTAGCCGGGTATCTGATAAACCAAAGATGTTTTGCTGCGTTTTGACCTGTCATCCACACGAACACGCATCAAAAACGAGTATTCAGGGAAAACTCCGGCCAAAGTGAAGATTTTTGAAAACTCCGTTTATGCCCATTTGTGTGGACAGAGATAACTGGGGTTTTGCGTTTTAAAACCTCACTGTCTGCGCCAAAAAATATGAATCTGCCCTGACGTCAAACGTGCGACATTTGTTTAGGCTACTGCAAAAGCCAAAGCAGACTATGGATCGGAGTCGTTTCTTGAGAGCTGTGGTAGCATTAATTATTGTGCAGGTGCTATGTACATGTTTAATTGCAGAAGTCCAACTACTGCTCCAAGAGCAATAAGATAAGTTTAGGCAGAAGTGACGGCGAAGTGAGGGCTCAATGGAAATAACGCCATCTACAGGTTTGGAATGCGTATGAATGTGGTTGAAAACGCAGATGTTCGGTTATGTGTAGAAGGTATTTTTTTCGAAGACGAGGTGGTGTGGATAAAACTATTTTTATAAACGGAGGGGGGGAAATGTTTGGTTTTAAAAATACCCGGCTACGTGTGTACATGGCCTTTATTTCCTGACTAATATTGCATAAAAGCTTAGAAAATGAAATTATATGGTCTCTAAAACAACTATCTCCTATTTTTGTCGAATGTTCTGTTCCATTTTATTTCAAACTCCAAAAGTAACATGTTATGCCACTCCCACACTAGTATATAATGAGAAAAATGTGTGATTTAGCCGTGTGATTTTGTATAGAACTGTAAGTGCTGTGTTTTGGCATTTCATTGCAGATGGAGGCACATCTGCCCCAGCAAAAGAAATAAATGATGCTTTTTGCTTGTACCCTCTGAGCTCTCACTGAGCAAACACAGGTCGATGCACAACAATTTAGATTCATCTTGACTGTTTGCCGCAATTAGATTCTGCTAAAAAATCAATTTTAGCATCTCAAATGTAATTTAAAATTATGCATCTCCTTTGTTTGTATCTGTCTCTTGCTCCACTTACACTTATGCATGTCTTAATATTGTATTTACTCCCCGCACCCCCATGTTCCTGGTTCAATGAAGCCATCAGGACAACATCATCTGCAAACAGCAGAGATGAGCTACTGATCCCCTCTGATCTTCCCATACAATACCATGCCATGTATTTTTTACTAATTTTATTCTCAGCTCTCCCATATACTGCTACACAAGAATACTTCACTGATCTAATTGACTGAGTTCAAATACAATTAAGCAGAAGAAACTGATACCAATGGGAAGAATCCTACTGCATTCATTATCTCAATTAAATAGACCAAACACTGTCACAGCCTGTCCACAAAGGTTATATACTATGCAAACAGGCTTCATCCACTAGACCTGCTTATTTGAAATGCATTGCCTGAGTTACTTTGCTTCTGTGTTTGTATTCTGTAATATTAGCACAAGCTATGATTAATTTATGATTGCCAAGGTGAGATAAAATGCAAAAGAAGAGTGGCCCTTCTCAACCAAAAGATGCACTACCCTCTGGCCTCATGGCAACTAATCCTTAGTAACAGTCCACAAATTTTGACAGCTTCATTTTCTACAAACTCATCCTGAATCATTAACGAGTCAGTGTAGCACATGTATATAATGTCTGCATCAAACCTTTCAGTCTGATGGAGTGGCTAAACTCAGGCTGTTATGGGAAGAATACCAAAATAAGGGCTAAAATACAATAAACAGTCAACACACCAGTAACTATACTCTACTCTATACTTAAAAGTATACAAAATTTGTTATAAGTAAAGATCACGTCTCTATATGTCACCTGCATTTCTGTTACATAACATGCTTGCTTTGCAAGCTGGATTGTTGAGTTTTCAAACAAGAATCCTTCTTGTACGACTCCTGGCCTATCCATTTGAGTTTACAGAACTTTTGATGCAGAGTAGAAAGTGTACATTATCTGACAAAAATATTTTTGGTAATACCTGCTCGCAAGGACTGAAGGACAGGAAACTAGATTTGATGCTACACATTAATTTAGCCAAAAGCTCTATTATTTTTATATCACTTGACATCGATAGGAGTCATTCCAGGTCAATAATGGAAACTCATTTCAGACTGCTACACATATGAATTTGGCATTAACCAGGTTATGAAAAGTGCACTAAGTATTTCAGTGGAAGGGCCTGCTACTTAATTGTCTCCATGGAAATGTTATTTCTTTACTTTAAATGTTCCACACTACTGTATAAACTGCAATACTTCACATAGGTCAAGGGAATGTGCAATCAAAACTGGACATAGGCTTAGGGAATGTGCAGTTTCTAAGAGAGCATAAGACTGTGAAGGGCTTGCCTGCATAGAGTGGCGTAAAGGTCCCTGATGGTGTATTATTTGTGGTTATACTTGGTCTCTTATTTATTTATATTCAGTGGTGGATGTCTGTTTGGTCTTATGTTGCTGTGCTGTCTTTTCTCTGTATTAAAGCATGTGACCCCCTGTTCCAAGACAAGATAGTAATTATTGTCGAGATGTGATTATGTTATTGGCTTACCATAGTTATTCCATTATGGGCCGTGTTATTACATTATGGGCTTATTACAGTTAAACTTGGCCAAAATTATTACGCGTTTGGCTGTTATTACATTATCAGTTGCTACATGCCTAAAACATTACAAATCCTAATAAGTTATAGTCTTTATTAAAAGCCTTGACCAGACCATAGAGGGACGTGACACAGAATCTGTAACCCACGTTTACCATCTGTTGTATGATGCTTGAGATAAGTTACAAAATAAATAATAAGATTTCCCCTGCTGCTGTACTAATCCAAGCTGTCCTTGTGCATTGACTGTGTATCAGGTGTGGATGACGGGGCAGACATCCCCAGAGACATGGTGGTGGGGATCTATGAGAGGATCCAGCAGAGGGAGTTACGCTCCAACGAGGACCACGTCACCTATGTGTCCAAAGTGGAGCAGTCTATTGTGGGCATGAAAACGGTGAGAATTCACTTTATGTCTGACCATCTGCTTCTGGGAGCTAAGACTTTGCTCAGCTGTGTGTATGTAGTTGTTGAAAAATCCTCTTTATTTATTGTTATTTAGTTTATCTATTGTCAGTAAATGCAACAACAATAACCAAATGTAAATACTGGGAAATGTATGTGTTGAAATCTAATCTGATGTGGGTATTCTAACATAACATATGTTTAGACAACTTAATGACCAGATCAATGATAAGGGATGTTACTTTCAAATGCTACAACTTACAATTTAAGTAAAGATATATTGTATTGTGTTTATTAGTTAGTGAAGATGTATTATTGTTATTTATAATCAAGATTATTTTAAAGTTATTTTGAAAAGTACTAATACTTTTTGCATTCATTATTAAACTGTGATACTTCATCTCAGCTAAAAGGTGCCCTTTAGTATTCCTACATTAAAATATCTGATTAAGGTACATAAATATATCTCAAGCAGAAATATGAAAGTTACTGAATACTAAGTATGGAAATAGATGGTGCCAAGCTCCAAGGCAAGTGATTTTCTCATTATTCATGTCCTTATCACGCATCTAGACTCTGCAGTGCTATCAAAGCCCATTTATTAGCCATTAAATGTCTCATCAGCGGAGCAATCATCATCCAAAACACACACAACATTATACACGGCTGTCATTGCTCTCCTCAAACTGACTCTTGGTTAAACGCTAGGCCACAATCAAAATGGACAAACACAGCAGACACATTATAATGATCTCCCTTCAAGCTTGGCCTGTTTGAAATACAATAGCAGCTGCCCACACATTTGTTTTTTACTTAGATTAGAAAATAGTAATCTAGATTAGAAAATTTTGTTTTACTCAACAAAAGGTGACTATGTGACTTTTCTGGTGGAGCCTTCGCTAACTTTCTGTCTCTATGGAGATACATACTTGCATCTTTAAATTGTCTTGATCAAAGAACACAATTCAATTATTTATATTATGACAATAAGGGCATTGTTGGAGTGTTTTGCCCCTAATTTAGTGTGTGTACTACCTTAAGTGTATCTGTGTGATGGATGAGTGATCAAAGGATGACAGAGAGAGCCATCAGAGCCAAACTGTGATGGATCGTTGTAACAGGAAGTGACTGTTCCTATCCAGAAGAGGCATCTGCCAGAAAATAAAAGTGCTCTCGATAAAGTTTCTCTTTTCAAGATTGAATCATGTGAGTTGGTTAGAATCAGCTCATGTCTAGAGATTGAAGGGGAAGTCTAATGTGGTTCCTTTTATGTGTTCAATTTTGTTCCTCATTTAGTGGGAGAAAACTTGACATATTCACTGTTTTGATGATTAAAATAGATGTATTCCATATTAACTTTGCACAAATGGTGGTTTAGGGTTAGAAACTGTTGCTAAGATGTATTTGTTTCTTAAAAAACTGCTAAATATCTTATCAATTATTATTAGTAGTAGCTTAGGGCGAACTCAAATCAGCTGATTGGTCTTCATAAACGCTTATCCATGGATTCGCGTTTATCATACACCTGACCTATTATGATTCAGCCTGTTGGCTCTCTCTCACCTAGCCCCTACTCTCCACTAGCGGCATGTTACTACCATAGGCAAATTAATTGATAACAAGAGTGCTATGTGCTATACGAGTGATGGCAAGTTCAACTTCAAGTCAAAGTGCGTCTGAAGGACAGTTTTTAGGAAGTAATATGTCTTCTCTTCAGTGGAACCCTTCTGTCAATCAAGAAAAGAAGCATTAAGCTGGGATGAGGGCATCTGGCTGCAGTGTATATCCTACGGCTCTCATTTTGATTCACACACTGGCTAATGACGACCAGTTACTTTTGCCTGACCTCCATACAGGAGAGAGCGAGGGAGAGACCTAGAGCAGACACACAGACACAGACCCACCGCAGGGACCCCGGACACAATCAGATTCTACTGTATATTCAAAGAAACTGTCAGTTTGTATCTTAGTTGGCATCATAGGGACAAGCAGAGATCATTAATCTTCTTTCAATGTGTACATTAGGAGGCACTCAGTAATTGTGAGCCAAGGCTGGGTTACATTTGATGTTGTGAATAGCTACTTGGTAACAACGCAGACACATAACAAACAACACACATCTCATATTTATTAGATTAAGAACCAACATTTAAGAAAGACATGCAGCCTGTGGAGAATGACGCAGAATGACTAACCCCACTGTAAATGACCCCCTTTTACTTGTAATATAAACATATATTTGTGTGTCTCATCATGTATTGTATAATCATGTGTCAGGTGATCTGAAAACTCTCTTTGTGTGTGCAGGTGCTGTCTGTGCCTCACCGCAGACTCGTGTGCTGCAGCCGTCTGTTTGAGGTGACAGATGTCAGCAAACCCCAGAAACAGGCAGCTCACCAGAGAGAAGTCTTCCTCTTCAATGATCTCATTGTGGTGCGTACCTGTGTGCTCTTAAACACACCAAGTAATTACATGAAATCAAAACAGTAATGTGAAAAGCTTACCCCGGTATTTTGTTGTGACAGCTGCATTGCACCATCTCCTCCTGACTCGGAGGGTGCTCCTATTCTTTAAGATTGTTTGTCATAACTCTTTCCTGCCTTTGTATTTTCCAAATGATAGGAGTAATAGGGTCGTATCTTGGCCCCAATCTTAGCAGTAGCACAAGTGGGGGGTGGAGCTCAAAACCGGAGGTGGAGTGGAGCAGACTGAGGGCGTGGTTCAGTAAATTGCCAGAATCGTAAAAATAAATATCAAACTAGTCCACTGAAAAACATGTTCAAGACTGTTTTATACTTCTTAATATATCAGGATGATAACTGCTTAACATTCATAACATGTTTGTGTGTCATACGGGATGTTCGTGCTCCATCCGGATGCCCTCCCGCAGCAGAGCACAGCCACTTGCCTCTTCCTGCATCAGCCTAGCTCTGCTCTATAGTTTTGTTTGATGTGGAGCTGTACAAATGCTGCTCATTCATATGAGTGTGTTTTCTTACCCTGTCTGCAGTCCTAATGCTGCAATCTCAGATTTTCTCACATAGTCATAGTTTACCCTTTCTGTCATCAGCTATATTTCATTTCGGGACCAAATTATTCCCATTGTGCCGCTTTGGTTAGTCACCAGTAGGTATAGGCTACCATCAGAATGGAAGATAATCCTGCACAGAGCCGACACCGGACTCAGAGATTATCGCAAGCATTCATTGACAGCTCGGGGCCATGACAGTGGAGCAGACAGCGGCGTATAGTAGGCGTCTAGTGCATATAGAGATGTAGGCTATAGTGCACATGAGCACTGCTCTGTACAGATCTGTGCATCCTGCTCTGTGCACACATTGCGACTATGAGTCAGTTGTGCAGGGCAAATGCAGGTTGTGCAGTCACCCTCCCTTTGTGTTAATGATTTAATCCAAATCTGTGCACAAAGCAGTAAAATCAGAAACATTTAACATTAACAATAAACAATTCCATAATCTGCGAGACATCCACCTGTGTGGGACCAAATGCAGTGGACAACCATGAGACAGGACTGTGAGCGGTCAGCAGTAGCAGCTGTGGACACTCGTACCTCAGGTGAGAGACGCGCGAGTGGAACCAGGACAGGCAGGAGAGGAACCGGGACGGTGGAGAGCAGCACTCAGTGGATCTGCTGCATAATGGGAGGCAAACGAAATGGGGAATGCACAGAAAACTAAAAAAGTTGACGGGGTACGTGTGCGTGAGAGGGGGGCACATGCACATGATGTGCCAGTTCTGTCATGGCCCATCTAAAATATTCTTGCACCTCTACTGGTGTGTACTTGCATCGTGGGGCTCCAGAGCTTTATTTATACCCATATATAATTTTTCCCCACATCCCTCTGTGCTGCCTGTAATGAGGCAAAGACATTACAGACATTACCCAGGCTGACAACACTTTTAAATGGCACAGCGGTCACAGATTGGTTCAGACGCCATCACCGTATATGTACTTGTACCATCCCACTCCAGCCTTCAGCATAAGTACAGCTCGACCTCCTTTGTGCTTGCGCTACTGCTAAGATTGGGGGCAAGATATGGTCCCATAGTCTCCTTTTAGTATAATTTGGCTAATTGTTTATAGCATTATAATTATAGAATGATCAATGCACTTTAAACTTTAATTGATTCAACATTTGTTTATTGCAGAATGAGAATCATAATAAGGTATAGCCACCACTGACACAGTTTTGCTGTGGGTGTTAGGTTTCAATAAGAGGTTTTTTGTCAATGTTACGGTGGATTCTCTATACTGGGCTTTCAAACCTACCCATGTACATACTCCTGTGGGACATTTTCTTTTGACAGTAAAAAAAAACAAGTCAAGACCTTTATAGATGAGTACTTTGAAGATTTTACTTTATTTCAGCAGTGTAATTTCACAATGTGTCTAAACGGCTTGTGAGACATATTGGTTTAATTTATTTTGGCAAAACACTTTAGATAACTCACTGGCTACCTCAGGGTCAGACATTAAGCTTATACAGCCCTGATATAACCAAAATGAGTTAATCCATTTTGTCATCATGCTGTTTTATCTGTAGAAAAGTGTCTTGCTTTAATCATATTTGCCAAACCAGAAGAGATAGAGCTTAACGCATTCTGAGGCTGAAATGAACAATTCACAGAACTCTAGTAATTTCTTGTTTGTCTTTTTCTTTGCAGATCTTGAAGTTATGTCCAAAAAAGAAGAGCTCCGCCGCATACACTTTTTGTAAAGCCATGGGCCTACTTGGCATGCAGTTCCATCTTTTTGAAAATGAATGTAAGTCACAAACAAATCGATTGAACATTTAACTGAAGCACTCTTGGTAGCTATTGAGGAAGTGAGACAACAACATATATAGTAAATAAATATAAACAGTCTTGTTTGTTTATTTTGTGAGAACTTTGTGCAATCTTTTTGTTGTTTCTATTAGATTACCCCCATGGCATCACCATTCTTTCACCATTTGGTTCGGACAAGAAGCAGGTTTTTAACTTCTGTGCACAGAGTGCGGAGGAGCTGCTCAAGTTTGTTGAGGATCTAAAAGAGTCCATTGCAGAGGTGTCAGAGATGGAGCAGATACGCATTGAGTGTAAGCCCTATTTTTTTCTCTTTACTAACTTAACGTTAATGACTTATTAATCACTTGCATGTGAAATATCAGACAGTATAATAGTTCTTGATTTATGTTATCATTTTTAAAATGTACCATGTTAAAGGTGAGCTAGTTAACTTTTCTGGAGTGTCCGCCACCTCCTTGACTCCATGGAGAGGTTCTGGCTTTGCCTGGAATTTTCACAGTATGGCATTAAGCTGATCTATCTCCATGGATCCCACAATCCAAACAAAACATTAATATCTCCGTAGCAGCAAGCAGACAGGGGACCTGCAAGCAGAAAAGTTACATAATGCATCTTAAATCTTACGTTTGAGGAGTACATTTTTGAGTGTTGCTTTGTACTAATGTCCATGATAGCTGGGATATTCAATAACGTCTTATGAAGTCCTGAATGGTGTGTTTTGTGCACATATCAAGATACATACATACATATCTTAGCTCCTTAGCGTTCTGAAGCTGTCAGTGGCGATCAAAGGCTTCCTAGTGGGTTTTGATGTTTCTGCTGGGAGGAGCAGGCAGAAACAAATGAAGACATGCAGGACGGTGACAGGCCGACATCGTTCCTGTCTCCAAATTAACTTTCTTGCTGTTAGTTATCATAGATATGCTGGAGGTTTTATAATACAGCTAATCATTTCCCTGAGATTGATATAGTCTGTCTCACTGCTGTATGTTTTGGAGTTGTTCCTCAAAATCAGAATGCTGTGTAGTGCAGGAGACAAAACCACATTGAGTCATCATGATTGGAAATGACATGCAATTACCACCAAGTGTGCAGTTTAATTAGAGAGATGAAGAGTCATGTTTGGAGCTTAGAGAGTGCCACGAGTGTTTATATTATCCAGGTTCATTTGAAAGAGGCTCAAATTACAGCGGTTAATATGGTTGTCACTCCCACACCGTAGCAGTACCTGGATGTTTTGTTGCTTTGGTTCCTGTCTTGGGTGTAAAAATAATTTGTTCTTGTGTTGTGCGCAGGGGAACTGGAGAAACAGCAGGGGGCGAAGGCGCACACGGTGAAAAATGGAACACAGCTCGAGCTTCGCGGCAAACAACCCTCTCCATCAGGTGCGTCTCAAAAGCCACAGTAAAGACAGTTTTTCAAAATAAATTTTTGTACTGCAGACTGTCACTCTGTTAATGTTTTTAAGTGGAAAGCTGCTGAAACGTGGGATCATTTAAACGAGTCTGCACAATTCTTCAAAATGTGTCATCATCTAAAAATGTGCAGTGGTTTGTGAACGTCTGCTTGAAATACTTTACATATATTTGTAGTCATGAGTATACAGATAATGTTTCAGTTTTCAACAACACATTTTGCAACACCCTGGACTCAACTCTTTGACAATAACCACTGATTAATTAACTAGTAAGTGTAACCAATAATTAAAACAAACAAATATATAAAAACAAAATGCAATCAGGCACCTCTTAAAATTATTTTATGTTTATGTATAATTCATTACATGATAATTATACTTCTCCTTTTTTCCCCTTGTGATTTTGTGCAGGGCAGCAGGAGGTAGATGACAGAAGTGGACACAATGCGATGGAGGTAAGTGGTTAGTGACAGAGCATGTCCTACTGAGCAGGTAAGTCTCTTACTCAGGACTACACTGTATAAAACTATGAAGGGAAGAACATGTCAGGTCCACTGAGCTCAAGTCCACTGGCCTCTTATAACCTGTCAAATATCTGTACATATCTGTATCTGTAGGCAGGTTGTCAAGCAGAACTGTCAGTGTGTAAACAAAACCAGCCATATATGAAATATATAAAATATACTTTGAAAGAGAGAATGTGCCCAAGCAAACTCAAGCTTACTGAATATTAAGCCCCTAAAGCAAAACTACCTGACTGCTGTCTCAGATGCTGTTATAAATGTCATTTGTGCATAGCATTTCCAGCCTCGCCAACTTGATAAACAAGGATGGACCTTAAATGGATGCGCTTGACATTAGTGTTTAACCAAAATAAAACAATCAATGATATAACAATAATGAGCCTCACTAATCCAAATCTTTCTGGCACGCAGGCCAGAACTAGTGAATACACATCCAACATTGTGGCATTAATTAACATTGCACCATGTGGGTGGATAAATGTACTGCTCATAGGACCCAGACATGTCACCTGTCTTTGCCAAAGCTTCAGGGACAATCAGTCATGCACAAAGTCTCTGTAAGCAAGAACAGGTTGCACTACATTACCCATGGGCCTTTGCTATTGAAGTTCTTCAGGTAGATGGCTTTTGTTTGTTTTTGATGCCCGGTTTGTGGCTTCACCACAAGAGTAAACTGTCTTAGTGAGACGCCAAGTAGAGTCAACACTTACTATTAAGTAATGTATGGTAAGTAGTAATATGATATCGCCTCTGATGTAATTTAGGTGCATTGTTTATCCACAAAACTACATTAAAAAAGACTAAAGAATAAATTTAAACGTCTTAATCAGATATCAAAGCATGTGTAGCATCTGGACTAGAGGGTCTGTCCTTTTCTTTATTATTTCACCCATGTTCGGACCTTAGGTCAGGCTCAGAGTCGGTCAGAGCACATCTACTGGAGGGCGTGGGTCATCAGCAGGGGGGGCACTGCCATTTGATAACTATTTTAATGCAGTGGAGTCAAACACCAGAAATGCTATCAAACACGTTTTTCTTTATTAGTATTAGGCTAATTATTAACAATAAGGCCACTGATTGTAAACATTAAACAACCTCACACTCATCAAAAAACACCCATGAACAACATCACTGAAAGACGCACTGACACAAGGCTGTCCAGGCAGTTTCTAGTAGCCTACCACAAAACACAAATTCAAGACCCAACAAACGTCAGTCAACAATTCATCAGCTTAGTAGGTCTTATTGACTTACAGAAGAGTTGCATGCGACGAGTAGACGACTGCTGAAAGATCTCTGTCCTTCCATTCATTCGTGCATTTGCGAGTCAAGTCTTTCTCGAATACAAGCTGCAAGAACCTGGCGTTTCTCTTGTGTAGCATTGTGAAGTTTCATGTTGATGAAATCCACGGTCTTTAGCGACAGCCTGTTTCCACTTACTATAGCCACACTCGCAAAGCCATGAGCCAATGATCCAGATTCCTGAACTGGTCTAAGCCATTTTCGTAAATCTGTTTTTTGGCGAAAATGCAAACTGATTCCAGTGACACACTGTCCTTTAGTCTATTTTCGATCATTCAAACTATTTGATGTGTCTACGTGCAGCAGCTCAACAGAAGCTGAAATCAAATGTAACAAGTTTACTCAGCGACCAATGAGCATTGACAACCAAAATTATAGAATCTCCCCATTTTGTTTCATTGAAATTTCAGTTTGCATATATAATATTAAAAATGTAATATTAAAATATTATACAATAATAATTTTAAAAGTTATAATAGCTAAAAGATTTTTTTTGGCCTGTGCTGGAGTGGGGGGAGCACCAATGGCCACAAGGTGGGGCACGGCCCACAAATGCCCCACCTTGCCGCCAACAGCGGTCAGGCTTCATGCCTGCCTGAGCTACGTTCAACAGCAGCGTTCCCCTCTGCCACACAGCCCACAGTAAATGTCAGTGGTTGGTGGGAAGCTGTCCAAACGCATCTATCCAAAAAAACAGGGGTCACTCACAAGAGCCCGTGCATACTCCAGGCATGAATGTGAAGATGTCTGACTCTTTGTGAAATATGTCTTGGTCAGGACATGTATGCATGTGGCAGTAATGATATTTTTTCCCAAACGGTGTTGTTTGTTAACAACATCCTTAGTATATTGTGGTGAGAACAAAACAGTGACTCACAGAACGTTAAAAGTGCAGTGCATAGTCTGAGCAGCTGTAGCCAATTTAGCTAACAAAGGTCCACTCTGAGGCCGCTGACCAGTGGGTCCAGCGTCTTGTTAAAGCACAGACACCTGCTCCTCTGCACACGGCCCTCACCTGCGGACGGGAAATACAGCACCATTAGCTATCCACATGCATTCTGCTCTTCCTGAATGATACTGTGGAATTCTATAGAGGAAAAAGGAAAATTATATACTTAAACACTTATATGACATTAAAAAGTAACTGTCAGCTGATTATTAGGAGACTGCCGTTCCAAAAGTAGGACAGATATTGAATCTTCTACAGCATTTTTTCTGAGTGTTGCTTGTCAACATTCACTTTGCTCACACCTCTCCTCCTCCTCGTCCTCCTCTTCTTCCACTCATCCCTCTACTTTGTATGGCCTGATCCCAACCTCAAGTCTCCTGTGTTCACTGTCACCATACCGCCACACAGTGGTTTGGAAGGGAGACACAGGGGCCCTCAGTGTCCCCTTTGGAACCACAGGACCTAGCTGTAGTAGCAGTCTCTCATACCCTAGTGTCACTCTTGTGTCCCCAGCATCTGAAAACACCCCCACTATACCTGTGGGGGAAAGGGAGGGTCATTCACTGACCCCAGCACCCGAGCATGCCTTGTTTGTCTGCTGTTCACAACCACCCCCCAAAAAACAAAAGAGGGCTGACGGGTCAGAGAGGAGGAACCAGTTTTATAACATTTGATGCTGTTTTCTTGGCTGTTTTCTAAACTAGGTGTCAATTCACAACAGGCTTCAGACGTACCAGCTCAGCAGCAGCACGGCTCGGACCCCAGAGAGCGCGGCCCTTCTTAACCACCAGGGGGAGCTGCTCTTCCAGCAGGGCCTGAGCCACCGACAGCATCCACAGCTGCAGTCTGCGACCAGCACCCCCTGTCACACTGTCCCCCTGCAGCACCAGCCCGCCGTCAGCCTGGTGGACCTGCGGCCTGACGCGCTCATCCAGTGTCAACAGATCGTCAAAGTCTTCATGCTGGAAAACAGCGGACATGGCCGCGTGGAGGCTTTCCTCAGCCATACTCCCATACACCACCACTACCAGCACCAGCTCAGCCGGTCCGCCATGTCCACCCCAGTGCGCTCCCCTGATGGAGGGCATCAGCCACCTCTGCCTCCCCCTCCCCCGCCCTATAACCACCCCCACCAGTACATACCCCCGGACCCTCGCCTCAGTTTGCACCGGACCCCCAGCGGCTCACGGAGTATGGTGTAAATAACCCCTCAAAACACACGGACACCTCACTACCTAGTACTAGTGCATAATGTACATATATATACATACAAAGAGGAAGAGCTATAATAAAAAAGATAATGTCACTATATGCATATATTTAAGATAAGATTATTAGGAAAAACATTACTTTGAAAATAAAACTCATACATACAGTATATAAACTCAATTCCTCATGTATTTTGAACTATTACATATACTAGGTTTTAACAAATTTCTATAACTTTTTGTCAATTCTACAGAAAAAAACCCATAGTTCTTAGATGGATTTCATGTTGGTACAATATTTGCCACTTAAAGCAGCAATCTGTCAAACATAACTCAATCTCCCCTTTTAGTGGGTGGATCAAGGACTGCTACAGTTGAGCTTCTCTCATTCGATTTCACACGCCTATGTGCTGTAAGTGTGCGTGCGTTCATACTTGACACTGAAATGCAGATGTGCCAAAAGACATCACTGCAAACAGACTTTTTGCACTAAATGCTAGGGCTAGAAGAAAAAATGACTTTGCTTTCCTTTCATGCTTCTTGCTCAAGGAACAACTAAGCAGCTGTTCCATCAAAATCTAGTTTTGATTTAATCAAAATCTAGTTCCCAAGTTGCACTGATTTGTAAGTGATGGATGATCTTTGTTCCCATCTGTCAAAAACTGTCTCATAAGCTGTGTTTATTATCTACTCCTCTGTGGCTTGGCTGATTCAAAATCTCACACAGTCATCATTTCCCATAGCTTACCAGACAGTGAAAGGCAACAGGAAGAAGAAAACGAAAAAACATCCAATCATGTAAGCTTTGCAGCACCAAACAAATCACTCTTGTTATTGCTTACATTTAGGATCATGACTATTATTTTCAGAGGGTAACAGGAAATTGTTTTTACCAAGATCGCAGTGTTATGAATATGAAAATGTTGTCCTTTCATTACTGTAAAACTACCCTGCGTTTTTGGACCTACAGAAACATATTTGACAGCATCACACTTTAGTTTTTTATTCCTTTGTGTTTTTTCACTTCCACCTAACTTTTTTCAGCTGACATTTTAAAAGCTTGTGTATACAGCTTGTATTTCAAATGCTGACATTATTGGTATGGCCTCTGCGCTGTTGGCTAGCCTGCTTTAAATAAGAATGGAACAAAAAGAATGCATTAATATCTGATGACTTTCTCTTCACCCTTTGCCAAGACTGTAAATACCATATTCAAACAGTGTCACAAAAGACAAGCTACGCCGCTCTTCAAAATGCTATCGCCATGTGTCATTTCTATGCTCTTTTATAGATCAGAGGCCATCCTGGTCTGAAATAATACTTTATCTTTTGAACATAAGGCCATCAGGTACAGCTGAAAAGATGTTTGCTTATCGTCGTCTCTCTGTTAACTTTTTAGTTCATTTCATCAAACCACCACTGGGGGGCGTCTGTCTCATCTTAGTGTCCTTTTAATTCAGGGATCAGAAGTGGTCAGAGACTGTTGATGGTTGTAGGGAGAACAAAACACAAATAAGTGATTGGCCATTTCAACATACTTAAAACATTAATGACATTAAGTGCTTACTGGAGTGAAAAGCAAAATGTGTTACAATTATGTAATAAAGATTGCAAATGTTTTATGATGGGGAATGGCTATATGGTTGTTTTATTTATCCAGGCTGTTTATTTATTTTTAAAATTTGGCTGTGTGTTTTTTGTTGTAATGCATGATTGAGCTTATTGGAGCATTTTTGAATTTCAAAAGGTTTTGTGCATGAGTTTGTCTGGGAGCACTCTCATTGGAGAAGACATTGCATATTCCTGTTATGCTGTATATGTAGCAGAACTGAAAAATATAATTTATTAAAGCAAATAGCCTCTGAAGAAAAACGGATGTATGAACATGCCAATCTGCACAACATAATGCACAGGTGAAACGCCTCTGTGTGCCATTTTATGTTTTGCTGTTTACCGGCTTCTTTGTCATATTTCTTGATGTGTTAAGGTAGCCTGGGAAACTGACATCCATTGTGTTCTGTTAAAATAAGGCACAGTGAAATTCCCGGGTTTATGCTGAAATAAATGTAGCATATTAGACAGTGCGTCTCACTCAGTTTTGAAAGGTGAAAAGGGCTCTGTCATACCAATGCACTGCTTCATGAATGATGTGTGGATGTGGGTCTATAACACTGTGTTTGCTCATGTTAGAAACTACAATACCAACAGGACATTAGTGTGAACTGAGTGAGGCAGGTTTGAACTTTGACCTTCCACAGTTCCCTGTCTTTGCAGTATATCAACATGCTATTAAAGATGACTATTAACCACAAGCTATGGTCTGGGTCCTGCTTTGAAAGAGTCACTTGTGGAATTGAAAAAAACATGAATGGTTTATGAGATAATGTATTGTTCCACAATGAAGCTAACTCAATTTAAGGATTAATTCAAATTCTGTTAAAAATTATCTATGAATTTTCTTTATTATTTACATTTATACAGAATTTTAGGTCAATAACAAGCAAATAGCTTGTTTTCAGCATTATGTACTGAAGTGAAAATACAAGCCAAGGGTAACAGTAGTACATGCAAAAATGAGATTTTCCTGAAAGGTTTAATATAGCATTAAACACTGACAGTAATAAACGCTCATATTACACTACCTCAGGCCATTATAAGAAAAATACTAAAATTGTATGAATGAAACTCATCTACATGCATGTTCTTAGGTATAAATTTTATCTTGCATTAAACATAAAAAATGTTCCTATATCATCCTACTGTATAAATATTAAAACAATATATTACTTTCAATAGTACTGAAAGGTAGTTTACAATTTTACTGATTTTAAGTTCTTGCATAACTTGAACCTGAATGCTATAACAAATACATTGCAGGCATATTCATTATAATACAATAAAAATGAAAACAAATAACAGTAAACAGTATTTTATACATTCTCCATATTGCAATGCATAATGATTCAACACAAGAACATCTATGTTACATTCCCTTTATACAAGTGCACCTTTCACTAACTTCCAGGTTGTAGAAGAAGGGTTCTGTGGCATGTTTTTGACAGTTGGTGGTGTGGTGATTACTTCTGCTTAACAGAGCGCAGTTACACAGGAGCCTCACTGGTGCCTCCTGTTTGTGACGAATCTTCATGCACCGAAGGTTTCTCATCCTCGCGGGCAGTTGTCATCGTCCGCCAACGCTGGTCAAGTCCACAGTGAAAGCAAAACCACAATTTAGGAAAAATACCTGACCAGATCCTCTGTAGAGTACACATTCATTACAGTATTATAATAGTGTATGTGCACACCAAAATCTGATCATCTAGATTATTAAAAAGGTAAACTGTTAAATCGTATGTGAGTAATCTGACTTCTTTCTAACTGTTGACGTTTGTGCAGGTTTTGTCAAGGAATATTATGAATAAATGAGCAAACTAAGATGTCAGATTAATTAACTGGCACTTGTCATTTGGTGTTATGAAGATCAGATTCATTTTGTGCATGTAAACACACACACTGGTCTTACTATTCTAGCTATTAGATTTTCACGGACCATGTAAATGTACTCACTGAGATATCTGCACCAGAAACTCCTTGAAAGAATGGAGAATGTGATGTGTCTTACCGTTTTCATGCCTCCCTTTGTGGTGCAGAAGATGTAGAGGACATACCCAGGGATCAGCACCATGGAAGACAGAGCCATGAACCAGCCAATCACCTGACCCCACAGCGGGTACACGTATTTCCCCAAGGTCAGGGGGGTCATCTCTATGGCACTGAATGTAAACACTCCCTAAAGGAAAAATGGGACAGAACATGAGCAATGGTGAAATTACTAAACACGATAACTCAAAAGGACAGCGAGAGAGAGATACTACTACTACTACTACTGACCCCAAGGGAAATTCAAGTTTTGCAGGATGTTCCAATTACCAAAAATACAGCTATTACGGATTTTATGTACATTCAGTTTTGATTTCCTTAGGATCTTAACTTGTTTTTATAAAAGGTGAACCATAAGAAAGAACAAATGACTGTACTTATTGTTATACCAAGCAGATGAGTGGAGTGAAGAACATCCAACAGAGCTTCCACCATATACACGGCCGATACCCAATCATGTCTTCAATATTTTTATAAAACCTCTCTGCTCCTATGGGACAACACGAGAAGTAATTGAGCAAAGCATTTTGGAAAAAGAATAATGCAAAATTGATCACTGCAATTACCAATCCAACAGCACTAAATTAGCTTGCTTATTATGACTTTGTATCCTTCCTTTTGTCTGTGTTTTTGTTATATCTCGCAAAGGTGTAACTTCGTAATAGAATTTGAATAATACCATAAAGCCAGGAGATTGACACTGTTTCAAAGAAGACAAGGTAGAGCAGACACATCCCACTGGCAGAGTAGTAATCAAACAGCTTGAACACATACAACCCGCCCTGAAATACACACATGCACAGAGCCATTAGCTAACTGCAATCAGCATTCATCCTAGTTTAATATTCTAAAATGAGTTAAATTATTTAGCCACACATCTCAAGACTTTAAGACCCCACAAGAGACACTGGAAACAAATGCTCAGACCCACAGTCCAATAACTACTCGACTCACATGCAGAGTGTTTTAGAAGCTGAATATTAAAAAGGCTTATTGTTGGGGCTTAAAATATGTAGAGTGAATGCATATCTCAAGGTTGTTGTAGGACAATTTAGCTACAATTTAATATGCAGAAGACTTGCATTATTTTGTTCTTGCTTAAACTGTCTTCATAAAGGGGGTAGAGAAGCAAAATATTGTTTGGATTTTTTTTGTTTTGTTTCAGTAGCTACATAAACATGGTGTTACAAAGCTATAAGCATATTAGGCTGGGGGAAAAGTTTAAGTAGTTTTGAGAACATTACTAAAACCCATTATTCATTATTGCCTTCTTTAGTTCATTCATACCCACCTCTCTGTTCAATATGCGATGCAGTTACACAGACCAGAGTGCATATAAATAAACAGAAATTTATTATACCTGTGTGATATTAGAGAAGCCGATAATGAAGGAGATAAAACACACAACAAGGATGAAGAGTTTCTTCCTCTTCCTCAGTAACATGGGGTACTCATCCATTAGAGCAGTGATGAACCCCTCCACTGTACAGAACTGAAGGGAGTGCAAAAACAAATACAAATATGTTCACCAAGAGAAAAAACAAACTCATTACAGATATTTGTGCATCGTGTCATACCTGACTATCCAGCCCCAGCATCATCAGCATAGAGAAAAACAGGATAGCCCACAGAGAGGACATAGGGAGCTGGGTCACTGCCTGGGGGTAAGCTAAAAAGGCAAGCCCTGGCCCTACATAAACCATCAAAAATCGTTACATTTAAGTCAGTCATATTATTACGTTGGAAACATGAATAAATAAATTGCTATTGTGTGAGTACATTTTCTGTTGTTTATTCAACCTATCCACAAAGGGTCACTGTGTGCACTTTGTACTCTAGTGTAGGCCCAATGAAATAAAAAGCATTGGGCCACTTAATTGATATGTGCAGTACAGTGTATCTCTTCTCTTACTGCACTTGGAAGGACATTATTTTCTGTACTGATCTCAAAGAGAAGGAATAATAAAATCTTTGAATGATCCCGCTGTGACCAATGTATAACTTAGTTGAGAGGAAGAAAATGACAGCTAAATTAAAAATGAACTACTTTTGTATTCACACCCTGAGATGAAGAACATGGCATTTATGTTCCCTGATTATGATTTGAATTTGAAACAAAAATATGGGAGGAAAAAAACCTGTTGCAAAGTTAATTTATCAGGAGTATTTTCAGTTACATGTATGCCTTATATCTCAAGACAACTCTTCTGAAGCTTACCTGATGCTGCCAGTTCAGCCACAGGTTTTTTGGTAATGTTTGACATGAAGCCTACAATGGAGAAAATGACAAATCCAGCGAACATACTTGTGCAGGAGTTGATGCAACACACAATTATGGAGTCCCTAAAACAAAATACAAGGTCAAAACTATAAATATAATGCACACAAAGTATATTGTATTGAATTAATAAAAAGATTAATTGAGTAAAACCTGACAGACCTGATCAGACAGATTGTTATAGTGTTAGGTGAGGAGATGATGAGGAAGTGTCCTTACTTGTAAACATCATTGTTATATGAGTTATAGCTCCCCAGCGCAATAAGAGAGCCAAGGCCAAGTCCATAAGAGAAGAAGATCTGAGTTGCTGCATCCAACCAAACCTATGACACATAGACACATTTTAGCTTCATATTTTGATTAATATTCCCTGTTTTGGTGTATTAAAAGCACCTCTGATCGCATTAGTTTGTTGAAGTCTGGAGTGATATAAAAAAGGATTCCATCAATGGCTCCAGGCAAAGTAACTCCACGAAAAAACAGGATAAATAGCATAAAGTAGGGGTAGGTGGCGGAGAAGTACACCACCTGCAAGACAAAGACAAAGAGTGATCAATACATGGGTTACAAAAATTACATAACTTAAATATGAGAATATACATGTTTATTGCTGTTGTAATATTGCAGTTTTATCCAGGTTTGGGACAGGGAAAACATACTCATGTGTGACTTCTGTAAGGTGAATTGGTCTCTTTCTAGCTTTAAATGCATGCAAACCTGTGCATAAACCTAAAATGCACAGGGTTTAAGTCTTTTTTAGTGTCCTTTTTTGCCTCTGCACTAATTAGTGTGATCATGACAACATTGCAAATGGCATTGTAAACAATTACAAGACCTAATTTTAAATCTCTAAAGCTGAATGAAAGTAAAATCACTCTAACCTTTCCGGTCCACTCCACTCCTTTCCAAATGGAGAAGTAGACCAAGACCCATGCAAGGGCTAGAGTCCCCACTAAGGGCCAACGCACCTCCCCTGGCTCCTCCAGTCCACTGGTCAATTGGTGCATGTTCCGCCTAAAGGAAGATCACAGTGCAATCAGCACTACTCATGGTCACTCACGACACATTTATATGTTTCAAGCATAGACTGTATAAAGAAGTGGACTAACTAGCAGTTATAGTAGTGAATTTGGGGTGGAGTTCCATATTAGGAATGGCAATTTATTCACAGACAAAATATCGAAATAAAAGCACCAGGATCATGTGACAAGGCTCACAGCAGCAGTTACGGAGGGAGGGATGACAACTTTTCAATGTAAAGTCAATTGGAGTCGATGGAGCTGGAAGCGTCCTCATGAACACTTCCTGTTTGGAACAGTTTAGCTATGTCCATTTATATATACAGTCTATGGATCAAAGTCATTTACTCCCAGAACTCCTCTACTGCACTGGTCAGGTTGGTGGTGTCCGTCAGGCTATAGTTACAAAAACATTGATCTGTGTTCCACGGATTGTCACAGCTTTGCCACGGCAACTCCTGCGAACAACAACACCCATTTATACATCAAAATAGATGAACAGATTCTTAAACTCATCTGTGTGCTGCAGTGTGCTATGTGCCTTGTTATTTTTACCACATAATGTACATAACACAAATAGTTTTAGTATTATATACTGAGGAATAACTGTAGCATTTACCCCAAAGTCGTTACTTATCTATTCATTAGTCAGCTAATTGTCCACATGTGACTCGGTGATGTCATTTGTGAGCTTTCCAAAGTCATTCATTCATGCAGCAATCACATGACACATACTGAACCAAAAGAGTTGAATAGATAGTACAGAGCCCAGGCAATGATGACAATGTAGTAGATGTTCAGCCAGAAGGAAAGCACCACTGCAGCCAAGCCCACACCTAAAAGATAAAGCATGATTATTGGGGATTGGTGATGAATAAATGTATGTCCATGTATGAGTGTGCCTCTGCATCCTGTATGAATCAGTACCGTAACTATCTGTACACTGTTCACAAACTCTGATTAGAGCCCTGATTTACCAGAGACCAATAACACACTGCATGTGCTCATAGAACAGTGGTGCTTCACTGGTAAACTTTCATAAAGGCAGGATTCACCATGAGTGATTCTAAAGGTTGAGGTTAATAGCACCATATGTAAGATTGTGATTTTAAATTCCATAAACATGACCTAACTGTGTCCCCTGATACAAATATAGTTTTTACTGATAACAATTGTTATGCTGATTTGTTCTCAATTACAAAAACAGTTATGCCCCATTTATGTATGTTGTAATTTGGTGTCAAGATGATCAAATGCCAGTTTCAATGCTGAAATCCAGTTGGTTAAAACCTAAAAGGACTCTGATCTGAATCCTCCACTACCTAAACTTCAGCACTTGCAATGACTCATTAATCAGAGTCTCTGCTGCTGGCTGCAGTATTACTGTCCATATACTAAGAATGAGGACCTTTTTTAAGTCTAAGTGACTACATACAGTTCCTCTGAGGTACAGGCAGTCAAAAGGCAGTTAAATGAACATGACACCATTGTTTAGTTCATCAACAATGATTATGTGCTTAAGTTACCCTGCCTTTAGCATCGTTGTGCTTGTTGCGCTTCTGACCTTTCATCATTGGGATGAGTCTCCAAACTCCAAGGCCTCCCACTGAGGTGAACTGTCCCAGAGACGTCTCCAGTAAGAACAGAGGGATTCCGGCAAACACAAGTGTTGTGAAATATGGGATAAGGAAAGCCCCTAATACAAAAAGACAGAAAATAACCAATAGAGGTTATTCAGTAGTGAATGTTGCTTAAAAGAACATGCCACATTATCATAAGAGTGCAAACTCACCTCCACCATTCTTTCCGCACAGGTAGGGAAACCTCCAGACGTTTCCTAAACCAATAGCATACCCCACACAGGACAATAGGAAGTCGAACTTTCCCTTCCAGCTGCCCCTATCGGGAGGCTCTTCTTTCTTTTTAGCCTTTCCAGGGGGCATCACTGAGTCCATTTCCTCAAAAGGCACGGCCTGTTTGACCTCAGTTGGGGAATTTAGGGCCACTGTGCTCTGGCCTGTCTTCCCCATATTGGGTCCAGTAGAGACCAGGGAGCTCCTCAGTGAGCCCAGGCCTTACCACTAAGTCTGGACGGTTCAGGGCAGTGTGCAGCGCTGCTGACATAAAAACAATAGTGCAATTATGTTTTGTAATTGTGTACAATAATTAAATAATAATGAATCAATGAAATGAGAGTAGGCTCAGTAGAGACTGCCAATATAGTTATAAAAAATATTCGGTCAAGTTAAAAATCAGGGTTTTCTCGTTATACCCTATTCAGAGGAAACAGACAGGGGTCAAAGGTGGTGCATTCAGAGGAAGTTCCTATGTGCATTGATTGACTCGGATATGGCCTAAAAAATCATTGATTGTATTTAATTAGAATTTTCCAATACCAATGAGAGATGGAGACCTAAATATTTCTATATCAGTGACATATTATATTTTTATGTGGCCATAGAGAAGGCAAATATATCACAGGGATTTCTGGTGTTTTTTAAACATATCAATTATGGGAAATACAGAAACACAACAATAATGATGCATATAAAATGCCCTTTGAGGAAGACATCTGTGAAACATCAAAGTAATTACATGTGTGTGGAGACTTTCTGCATAAAATGTTTAGCTTGCTTTAAATAATCATTTCCACTGTACTGAAATCCAACTATCTAATTATATAATCTCTTTATTGTTACAAGAGCTGGTTGAATAGACTCAACATTAAATTGTAGCATTGCACTCAAAATGATCTCTTACCTCAAAGATGTCCTGTGTCAGCTCATCAGTGTCACAAAAACTGAAACCTCAGAAATCCAAACCATTTAAATCCAGGTGATCTTCTTTGCAGCTAATTTTCAAGTTTGCTCTGGAGCTTAATCCAAACAGTGAAGAGGCTTTGGTGTTGGAGCTCACTCTTTACCGTCCACAGTTACAGTTGTAGCACCACTAACCATGTCTATTGAAAGATGAATAATAAAGTTCGACTTGTGGGTCTGCTTTGATTGCTGGTCAGCTGTACTTGGTCCAGCCCTGGGGCCATGGGATACATCAATTGCCCATTTTTGCAGTGGAGCTGATCGAGTGGCTGCACTGATACAGTGTGGTTGGTACTTCTGTGTGTGTATGTGATACTTGAGGTCAGCTTTTGCCAGCGTCGTTACCATGGCGTTTCCCAACAGGAAGGGCCTGCTTCGTGAAAGGACTCGTGCAGTTTTGGAAAATACAGCAGGCAATGACTGTTGGCAAGCATCCTGGAAATGGGCTATACAAGCAGGACAGTAACCTTGCCAGCATCTGACTCGAACAAACTGTGTTGTACGTGAGCCTTAGTGTCACCTTGTCCATTATCTGTGCATAGCGCAAATGCAGTATCACTGCAGATCCAGGGGCTGTTGTCATGCACAAATATTGACAGTTGAGCTACAAATGTCCTGAGAAAATTTGTACTTGTATCAAATTAATTTCAGGTCATTCAATGGTACCATTTCAAAAGTATAGTATATTTTTATAGAATGTTTATCACATCCAAACATCAAACTACTAATATTTAAAATATTTAAAATATTATTAGTAGGCCTACCCCATGTTATGGGGTTTGATAAAATAGGTTCAAGCAAATAAAGACTCAAAATAGCAAATATCCTGCCTAAGTTACTGAACATGACACAACATACAAAACAGCATGAAATTCTGAGGAAAATGATGCTGCTGCGTTGTGAGCAATGCAAGTGGGGTTACTGTAGCAAATAAAATATTTTAGGACTGTAACATTTATAGCATTAAATTGATTTAGCAATTTGAATGGACATAATTAGTGTGTAATTAGTGTAACAACTAGCCTACGAGGAAACATAATTTCCTAACTTATTATGTAAAATATCTGCCAACTAGAGTAGTTTGGACCTCTACACTCAATTAATTAAGCAATTCATATTTGGATCTACCTACTCCGTGCAATATTCAAATACAGTTAAATTCAGTTACTTCTTTCTAATGAGCTTACTAAATAACCAGGGAAGGGTGAACAAAGTTATGGTTGTAATCGTGCTTTCGATTGTCTTTTTGTGTCACAGTTGTTGACATATATTCGTTTAGCAGTTAACACTTACAGAGCCAGCTTGTGACAGGGTATATGGAGGCCAAATGCTAATTTTAACTAGCAGTGTTTCAGTATTAGTAAACATAGTTGCCCCAAAGCAAAAACAGAACTTATTGATAGGCAATAGAAGCTTAACCTTTCAAACACTTGCATTACTAATTCTTAATACCTCAATTAATCTAGAATAAAAATGACTCAAATTAGTAAATAAGCTATGCCTTGCTTTTATTATAGAAAAACATACAAAAGACAAAAACCCCAATCTATTTTACAGTCACCATTTGTTGTCATTGGGGACAAGTTTCAGGTTTGAGGGTCATCCTGTCATCGGGCGGATTTGACTGTTAATTGAGTGCCGCTTTGGATTACACACATGGGTGAGTTTGCCATGATGTCGACACAAGTTCAGGTTGAACAATCACGTCTACAGTGTGAGATGTCACTGTTATTGTGGTTACATCTGAAAGCTTTTTGATTAATGTTAGGTAAATGAATACAAGATATACATTTGCGGTAGAAACTAAACAATTACACAGATTGAGAGAAACTATGAAGAAACTATACTGAGTTATATCAGGTTAGGAGTCTGATCAATACTAGCATTATCAACATTACTTTGTGCTCTCATATTATTAGTAAATCAAAAGTGAGGTTAGTAACATATTTTATAAGCCAATTTAATTGTAGGTCAGGTATCTAGGATAAAGAAATACTGAAAAAGAATATTGTAAATTGCAATGGATAAGGTTATAATGCCATTCATACAAAAGCAGTTAGAGTATCTGTTATTTGACTTTTCAAATGTGTTTAAAAGAACGTAGAACATGTCTCTGATGAAGAGGGTTCTCACACACTAACACATTTCTGAACTAGTTTACTGTAAAATATTATTACACCGGTACATCATAGTCGAAATCAAAAGGAACATAATATGACCAGTTTTCTAGTGCACTGTTAAACATTTGGTTCACGTATTGCCAACTTCTCATTAGTTTCCAAAGACACATTTATGTTGGGCTTCACCTGTGCAGGAAAGATCACACGCTTGCATAGAGTCAGTATAGGCTTATGTGGTTGAGCCTGGCGTAGGTCACTGGAGGGTGTGATCATCTCATTGGCATTCTACAGAAAAATAGTTATGAGTAAATCAAACTAATTTAAGTTAATGAGATAATTTTTTGGTATACAGTACTAATACTTACGTGAATCAGAGAGCGGAAAACAAACAGCGGGATGCATATCAATGGAGTGGCGATGAGGAGTGCAGCAATTACTTTATAGGAAGGGCCAATTACTTCAAATTGTGAAAGCTTATTTTTCTGATCTGTGTTATAAAGAAGTGTAATCTAGGAGAGAGAAATGGCTTTAGACATAAAAATATACTTTTATAAAAGAGAGAATCCCAGGGCTGCAGAGACAGTTATGAGAAAGATGTGGCGCAGGTGTGAGAGGCATACCCCACAGATGAACGGAGTGATGAACATCCAGCAGTATTTTAACACTGGGACAGGTGGATATCCTATCATGTCCTCAATGTTGTGAAAGAAGCGGTCTGCACCTGTATGTGAAAAACAATCACCTTTGTCAATTATACTGTGTTTGCTGTCTAGCTGACTTTATCTTATAATTTTGCATGCAACATACCATATATCCAGCCAATCACTATGCACTCAAATATGGCAATGAACAAGAGAGTGAGTCCACTGGATCCATATGTGTCAATAAGACCAAACAGATATATGCCCCTCTTATACACAAAGACAAAAATATTGTTTAAAAAGACATTATTGCATTAATTATGACAAATTAAGAAGCCACATTTTTGAGTCACAAGCCCAAAGTAACCGGTGAACAGATTCTTTATGTTTTCTAGCTTTGCTCAATCTTTTGACACTAAGAAGTGTTTGGATGTGTGTCTTTTTTAATAAATGTGTAATTCATAATTTAAGAGACTTCTTTCTAATGTTTCCATGTATTATGGCTTGCACGACCTGTTTTAAATATTCTGTGACCCGTTTTAATCATTATTTTTTCATACTGTTACTTACCCCACAGACTAGTGGTAGAGCAAGCAGAAAACAGACCACAGCAATAACCAGCACAAGGATCTCTCTAGCTCCATGTCTCCTGAGGTGATGTGGGAAGAGGTCTATGATGGCAGTAGCCAAGCTCTCAACACAAACAAACTTGAAAAACACAAAATTACATTTCTATTATGTGAAGCTAAACAAAAGTAAGAGCTATATAAAATAATGCATACCTGACTGTCCAAGCCCAGGAAAAGGATCATTAAGAAGAATAACACAGCCCAGAAGGAAGACCCAGGAAGCATTGAGAGGGCCTTTGGGTAAGCAATGAAAGCCAAACCAGGACCTGTAAACAATGTAGAAAATATGTTTTTAGAAATTCAAACATGTCATATATATTAAATTATTGTATGCTACAACTATATGGGAGTACATTGCAAACTGTAAAATGTAGAGCTACAAATGTTCTTTGGTTTTAAACACATAGGTGCCATCTTGTGGACAAAAAGAGTAATTAAAATCTGTAGCAGATTCACCACTAGCAGATACTTCCGCCATTGGCACTTGAAGCTCATAAGCCATGAATCCCAACACAGAAAAAACAACAAAACCAGCAAAAATGCTAGTTGCACTATTTAGACAACATAGTGCCAAACAGTCCCTGCAAAAGCAAAGGAGATGTCAAAAAAAGTTCAAACGTGAAAGTATAAATAAATGTGTTAAATGTGGAAACCTGTAGCAGTTGTTGTTATAATCGTTGTAACTCCCGAGGGCAGTCAGTACTCCCTGACACACAGCATAGGAGAAGAAAACTTGTGTGCCTGCATCACTCCAAACCTTAAGGGACCATTACAAGGTTAAACTGTATTATTAAGGTCCATTTTATGAGCTGGAATGCAAGCAAGAAAAACAAAAGGCAGTTCTGATAGACAACCCATGTGACACACAGCACTGTGTATTAAACAGTCTGTCTCACATGTGCTTTGCTACATCCAACAACGCATGACTGCAAACGTGACGGCTTGTTTACATGAAACTGAGTCTGGACAGCATCTGGTTAACATTACCACTGAACATTTCTCACAAAAGGGTGGCAGGAGTACACAGTGATATACTATGCAGGCTCCAGTTCTGTGATAGGGCTGACTTCTCTCGCTGCCTTGGATACAACAAGAGCTATGTTTGGTTAAAGGGACATCTGACAAAGAGGAAATTGTTGCATCCAACTACTTGGGCTTTCTAAAAATATCTTCAACTTATGTCAGAGCTTAAACATGCATGCTTTTTGTTTAAAGCAAGACATTAAGTTACTCAATAAGAGAGCCCAGCCCATTTGTACACAGCTTTGAGGGGTGCATGTTAAAATGGCCTCTTGTTTGCCAGTAAGGCATCTGGTTTTAGAGGCATCTGGAGTTACTTAGCCTCCGTAGCCATGCCTATATATCGGACTTGTCTAATGCATGGAAGGAAGCAAATTTTACCTTTTTACTGTATCTGAAAAATCTTTTTGGTATATATGATCCAATTTAGTGTACTTATTGTAATGCTTTGTACCATGCCCCTATATCCTCATGTGGATTGAGCAATACAGAAGCAACATACTTACAGCTGGATCACTGAGTTTGCTGTAGTCTGGAAAGAGGTAATATTTGATTCCGTCTCCAGCTCCAGGAAGTGTAACTCCACGGATGAACAGGATGATCAGCATCAAATAGGGGAATGTAGCAGTGAAGTATACAACCTGCAACAAGGGACACATGATTCATTCTCCATTCATAATTCCCATATCAAAGTGAATTATGAAATGAATACATGTGACTCTATGATAAGCTGAGATAGATAATAGAGAAGATAAATCAAGACAGTACTTGATAAAGAAGTGAACACAAGTTAAAAAAGTGTATTCAATCACAACCAAGAAGATATTTATAATGAGAAAAGAAACTGCAGGCATGTATTTTGAATTAAATGTGTTATACTGAATATTAGGGATGTATGCCATTGGAGACTGTTGGGAAACAAGGACAATTTAATAAAGATACTTGCCTTGCCTGTGGATTTCACTCCTTTAAAAATACAGAAATAGCAGATGATCCATGCAACGAGAAGGCACAAAGCCAGATCCCACAGAACCTTTCCATCACTGTCAGGGTCATTCATTCTCAAAACACGGTTACTAGGAAAACAATAACAATAAGGAAAAAGGAATACTAATAATAAGGAATAAGCCTACTTTATATCAATGGTGTTACTGAGACATGGTGCACACATGCCATGTGTTATTTATACTACATTTGTCCACGGTATATAAACCCCTTGCCTTGTGTGCATCATGATGAACCAAAGAAAAAATGTCTCCATTAGCAGTTATTTCTTATATAAATGGCCCCAAATGTATTTGAGGATTCTTGGATGAACTTTTCTTTTGACTTAAAGCACTAACTCCCAAAAAGTGACTAGATGAAACTGAAAACCACCAACACGTGATTCTGTCTTTTCCTTGTTTACACATTTACAATATTTGAGAAAAAAACAACAACAAAACAAATAAATTCTCACTTGAAGAATTCATGTTCTGATGATGATGAAGGAGATGTCCCAAGATTTCTGCAAACATAAAAGCAAATATAAACAATTGTATCGTTTTTTGATTGGTGCTTTAGTTTTTGAAATAATTAATATATAATGAATTTCTGTAAATTATTCTGAGATTTATGATCTGTACTTTTCACCTCTTAACAATATTTCATCAACCACATTTCCTAGTCAAAAGCACTTTTACTTTTGACTAGTTTTAAATAAATGTAAAATCTTACTAACGTTAAATTGGAATCATCAGAATAATCATCCAAAGTGCTATTGAAGAAGAAAGACCAGTTGCCAGATATATTAAACAAATGTGGGTTGAAAATGTTTTCTTTATGGACTGTGAAGCACTCCTCTGAAAGAATTGAATAAATAATAAAAGTTTAGAGGCATGGCTTTCATTAGCTTTTGTATAAGTAAAAGCAAGTCAATACAAGTCCACAAAGACAAGCTTGAAAATCCTGCTTACTTGTATTCCACCAGTTGTCACATGTGGACCATGGCAGTGGTTTTTGGAAGGAGTTGGCCAGGTAGAAAATACCCCAGGCCAAAATCACAATGTAGTAAATGTTCAAGTAACTCACAATTACTTGAGATGCAATGCCAACCCCTGTATAACAAAGACATATTTTAATAACAGTAGTTCAAACGGGCAATTACCATTTCCTGAAGTAACGACAAAAACAACAGTATAAGACGTGTACATGTCGAGATATCTGAAAAGCATGAAAATGAGTGTTGAATGAAAAGAGTGAAAGCCTTGTTTTTACCCTCTGCCATGGGGCAAATCTTCCTCCAGGCCGTGACCCCTCCTTCACTCGTGTACTGTCCCAGAGCGGTCTCCAGAAAGAAGACAGGGATCCCACAGAAAAACAGGAAGACAAAGTATGGGATGAAAAACACTCCTGAATGGGACAGGGAATACAAACTGTTAGAAAATAATAAACTAAAATAATTAGAACCTCATGATACGACAGGCACAGTATACCTTGCAGTAAACTCTCAATGTCTATTTTTTGTTTAGATGCATTGACACAGAAATGTATACTGTATATTGTAGTGTAGTGGTACATTTCGGATCAGTTTAAATTCTACATGCTATGATTCTCTGCAGCCTGTCTGTGTTTCCTTTTACCTCCTCCATTCTTGTAGCATAGATAAGGAAAACGCCAGACATTCCCCAAGCCGATGATTTCTCCTGCCATGGCAAGAATAAACTCTGTATTATTGGCCCATTTGCCTCTTGGTTTAATTTCTCTCTCCCGAACTGCTCTATATTCACTCGCAGGGACCCCATCGACTGTATCCGCGCCCATAGCTCCTATCACTGAAAAAGAAAACGTGCAATGCATGTAAATAAAAGTGCTAAGAACAATATATTTGTACATGAATCACGAAGATGAACTTTAAAGACTGCAAGTCCTAAAATAACTTACTTTACTGCAGAAAACAACTTGGGAGCCCGTTATTCTTATCCGTGCACAAATTCCTTGCCTCTGCAATCAGTTGAAGAGTTCGCTTCTTTTTTACGCAAGAAAGGAGTGTGTTCAGGGTGGGGACACTATGGGAGACACCCCTAGACTATGGAGACACCAAAAGACTATGGAGACACCCATAGACTGTAAAAAGTGGACTAAGGGAGTGTTACTCATACCGTTAGGGTCCAGTCCATGGATCTATTAAAGGTCCAGTCAAGTCAAATGAAGATCACGATGCTGCTCACGTTTTAGAAGCACATTTCAAACACATTTTTGGTACATTCATATTATATCTGGAACAATGGCCGTATTCTCAAATCTATGTTCTATAAAAGCTGGTTTTCAAATTGCATAAATTTAGTGATAAATTTAAGAAAATCGAACTACCCACAATTACACAGAATTCTTTGATTTAAGATTGCGATTTCGCCTCGAGAGTTCTCAGTAGCTTTTGATGCCTGTCCGTGCTCTTTAAATGTTTTATTTGTAACACTCCACCAGCAAATCCTACTAATACCGGTGTATTAATTGCCATATAATATTGGTAATGTTTGTTTCTCTGCTCAAAGTAGCAACTCCGAACAAGAGCGCTGTTTCAGGATGCTTGGTTGACCACGTTTTGTCAAAGCAAGTGGTTCTGGCTTGACCATAGACTGTATAAAATAAGTGGACTAAGTGAGCGTGACGTCACCCATAGTGTTTAGCGCCGCTCAAATGAGGCTCGCGATGCTAACGGTTACTGGAGCGAGTCTGGAGCCAGGCTTTATGTTATGAATAGGGTTTTTTTTGTGTGGAGAAAATAGCGACAAAAATTCAGGATCCTATAGAGCAGGTTCATACGAACATTTTAAGACCAAAACGACGAGGCTCAGTGCAATAGGTACAGAGAGACGAGCGATCAGATCTCAATGTAAGTCAACGGGAAAAAGGGAGAGAAGGAGCCGAAAGAGCCTCCTGGCGCACTTCCTATTTGGCACGCGGCGGCTAACGGGCTAGTTTAGTCCACTCATATATACGGTCTATGGGCTTGACCAAGTAACCAGGATTCCACATCTGTCAGGACATCAGCTCTGTTATTGGGCACAAGGTGCCTATGTCAAACATAAAATGGAAACAGGCATGGCCTTTACCTCGAAAACATGTTTTAACAAACAAAACAACATAAGTATTTTATAAATTAATAGTCTATGTTGTTAAAAGCCTGTTGTGTAGTTTTTGCTTAGTCCTTCAGAACACCGCATACTATTTGTTTTGGTATGTGATGTAGAGCGGGTTAATCGAATTAATAAAATATAAGACTTTTTATACAGTCTATGATTAATACGAACATTTTAAGACCAAAATGACGAGCCTCACGGCAGCAGTCACAGAGACAGGAATAACCATTTTACCATGTAAGCCAGTTGGAAACCGAGTCCATGGAGCTGGAAGCGCCCCCAAGAACACTTCCTATTTGGATGTGGCGGCTGGCAGGTTAGCTATGTCCTTTTTATATATACATTGTATATATACATTTTATGTATATGGAGACACCACTATTTATGAATCGTTCCCAAATAAGACCAGAACTCGCGCTACGCCCTTACAAATTACATTTGCGTTTTAAAGGTAGGGTGACCCAACGTCCCTATTTACCCGGGACAGTCCCAGTTTAGAGCCCTGTGTCCCCTGTCCCTGCAGATTTATACAAAACCATTGATGTGTCCCAGTTTTATACAATACATGTCCCAGGTGTCCCCCAACAGTAAAGAGAGGCATAAACCTTAATCTGTTTCGGTAAAATACAGAAAGAAAGGAAATGTGACGATGCTAACTCAGTCATGAGTTTTCTCTGCATAACAAATTTCCTTAATTACACACTCGTTTCACAATTTTATTATTACCAACCACCAAAAAGTCCGTTTTTTTAAATTTTTTTTTATTTATTTATTTTTTAAATTCTGGTCACCCTAGTTTAAGGGGGTCATGGCATGCTATGATTAATTAATCTAAACAAAGAGACGCTTTTCAGATGCTCTTTTGCCCTGTTATAAAATCACAGTACTGCCTTTTAAAAAGATCTGTAGCGCTCATGTTTCTCTCATTGACTGGTTTCTCTTTGTGCCTAACAGACAAGCGTCAGGGCGTAAGTGTACTGCGATCCTTCGCAATGTAACGTCATCCAACAAACCCGGAAATGAAAGTAAACACAAATCGACGGTTGCTAATAATCTGAGACAGCTAACTGTCTGAAATGGCATTTAAACGGAGTTTACATTTAATAGATGGAAAGCACTTACGTTGTTAAGAAAACAAGGCGAGACAAACAGACCTAGCTCCCGGTAAGGCTCTTGGGTTAGCTGTGCATAATGCATTTCATACAGCAATTCGCTGCAAACCAAAGCGTAGCGTTCATTCTAACATAGAGCTTGAGATTGTGTCGTCACATCTCAGATAACTGATCATTTTCATTTAGCCTAATGTTGCACCAACGGGGATTTTGAGATGCGTGATACTAATACTTAGCGTTCATTCAAAAGTATTATGACACTGTAGTCTGATGTATGTATTTGGTGATACTGCTGCTTATCGGTTTGTTCCACATTTTTTTGCTTGTTTAATTATTTTGTTTACATTGTTTTTCGTAACAAGTGAATCTCAATGGACATGTTCGACCCCGAGCTCTATAACCATACTGCTGGTGCTGATTGCATAAATTATCCTGCTATAGTGTTAATATGAAAATATGTATTGACTGTTCTTTGCTTATTTTGTCTATATATGCTGACGTTTAATTTATCCATTGCCATTTTAGCAATGTTTGCAATGAAATCATCCGAGGAGGAATCCTCAGAGATGGAGGATATGGATACCTCTGAGACCAACTGGTGCTGGTTCTACCTGGCTGAATGTGGTGTATGGCATATGTTTGAGGTAATGTGCACAAATCACACACTTGCACCAGCACATACAAATAAAATATTTTGAATTCTTGCAAGTATGCAACAGTATTTTTTTAATTTTGTTTAAGATAATTTGGTTAAGTAATAAAAAAAGATTAATTCTATATATATTTTCTTCACTCATGTTACTCTTAGATTGATCCTAGTGCTGCATGTTCTGTAACAAGTTCTCAAATTGAGCAGTGTTACAATAGAAACCAACGTGGAGTAATGGAGTTCTATACTGCCAAGTATACCTACAGGTTGGATTTTTCAGGTGAGCAGTTAAGTTGGGACTCTGTTTTATCTTGTTGCAAACATTAAAACATATTATGATCAGCAGTTATGAGACAAATAAATGTAACCACTGGGAAGCAAAGACCAATCAAACGCTCTCTCCAATCTGCAACTGGATTTAGGTACATTTTATTATTTAAAAATCAATTAAATTCATACCACAATTTTATTTAAAAAAACAGCTTTTGTTTGATAAGATAAGAGCACCTTTATCTGTTTGTCATAGGTTTATTTGTGATAATCTTGCTCTGCCTGTTCCATGTCACTGGGAACGAATCAACACAGATGAGCCCTATCAGGTAATTTTCAGGTGTAAAGTGTTGCTCTAACCATTAATTGCTTGTTTTTGCATTTATTGCACACATATTAAGTGTTTTATCATTCATTGTACATGGAAGTTGATAAATGTTGTGCACACTGCCAAGTTGGGCAAACCTGATCTGTGTATGTTTTTGGAATCAATTATTGGCTTCATTTTGATCTGGTCTTGCCATTTCCAATCAAGCTCATCCAACTTGGTCGAGACACATATGAATTCAAAGAAGTAGCTCGACTCTATGAACGAACTATGGACCATCCAATTAAATCTGTACAAAGAGTCCAAAATCTCGACTTATGGGAGTTTTTCTGCAGGTACTAAACAATTACATAAATCACACACACTCACACATGTTAAGCTCTTCAGTTATTATCAATTGGTCTTAAATTATTGAAATTTTCAAGTTTCTTACAATTTTTTATATTTTTTTTTACAAGGAAGAAAACACAACTGCGAAAAGTGAAACGTACTCTGGATATTGAGGAACGAATGCTGTTTCATGGCACAGGACACAGTAATGTACAAGCAATATGTACTTTTAACTTTGACTGGCGACTAACTGGAAGTCATGGAGATGTCTATGGCAAAGGTATGTCTCACCTTGTAGTTGCATGATACAGTTTTCTGTTTAGTCTGGCTTGTACTCAGCCATTCTTTGACTTTTAGGAAGCTACTTTGCAAGAGATGCCAAATACTCCAGTAAATTCTGCCACACTACAAACAAACACAATACCACCTTACAGAGACATGGACTCACTCCGCCAATATTTGCTAGTGAGCCTCCTTATAAGACAATGTTCCTGGCAAGGGTGCTAGTCGGAGAATTCACTGTTGGACGTCCCCTGTACTGCAGACCTCCCTCTAAGGATGCAAGTTTTATCAACTTTTATGACAGCTGTGTCGATGACTTGGCCAATCCAAAGATATTTGTTATATTTGACAGCAATCAAATATATCCAGAATATATTATTGAATTCTACTGACACTTGAACAAGAGTCTGCTTATGTTCTGTTTTGCGACGATTTTGGTCATTCAGATGTATGTCTAAAACAGGGGTCACCAACCTTTCTGCCCCAGAGCAGCTGTGGCTACAATAGTAGCTACACCTTCTCGCAGCTCAACTTACCACCACCAAGTGTGGAGTGAATTAATAATGGAATGGAATGCATTCTGGGTATCTTGAAAGATGCTATATAAATCCAAAGCATTCCTCTGCAGGGTGGCTGAGACAGGGTGAGGAGCTCAGACACACGGGAGGAGCTTGGGGTAGAACCACTCCTTCTCCACATCATGAGGAGCCAGCTGAGGAGGCTCAGGCATTTGTTCCTCTTGGACACCACCTTGAGGAGGTGGTCCGGCTGTGTCCCAGGAGGAGGACCCAGGACACAAAGGTTTGGAAAGGGATGTCTGCACCTCTGCTGCCTCCATGACCTAGCCTAGGGTAAAGTGGAAGACAATTGATGGATGGATTATTTTTAGGTCTGTGGACTACTTCAAGAGCACCAAGTTGGTTGACACCAAATATGAAGTTTTAAAATCAAACAGCTTTTACTTATCATCACTAGAATGGTTCATTACAAAAACATTGGACATGATGTCCCATTTATATTAGAATTTGGTGTTCTGGTTCTCAAACAGGATTATCCAATCAGAACACTTAATGAGCCTCACGAGTCTTTCATTTTGGTTACAACTTGCAAACTCATTCTCTGATCTGAGTCGTCACTACCCAGACGAGAGCTGGACGATATGCCAAAAAATAAAATCCCATACTTTTATCACATGCTTTTATTTAAGAAATTGTATACCACCTTAAATTACTTTTGTATATAATTTAATTGCAATTGTTTTGGAAGTTAAAAAGTCCGGAGTACATTTGTTTCATAATAATCCTTGACTTCATGCTTTTGCAATTTTTCAAAATCATTAAAAACACAAATTAATTGAATTAATTCAGTTCATTTACATTAAATGGGGCTACAATTACATTTTATTTTAAGCAAATCATTTACATTAAATATTTATGATATTGCATTTATTTGCGTGACATTTGTATTTTCTTTGGCAATATATATACTGTATCTGGTATATGAAAATACTTATCAGGGCATAATGATCTCAAACTCACATTTTGAAGCGAAGGACATATTTAAAACATTAATGTCAGTTTCGTGACAGCTTATAACTTCGTGATCCCTAGGCTATTTTGAAAAACAGAAAAATAGGATAAGTCCTTATGGGAACTTGAGAAAGCCACAAAGGACACAAGGTTGGTGATCTCTGCTATAAAAGAACCATGTATGCCTTAAGGGAACATTCAACAACTTGAAGGACGTCAAGACTAGGATAGTGTGCAATCACTGTGCCAGACAATTGTTTATTTATTTATTATACATGATACAAAGCTGTCTTTGTGCTCCTGCAGTACTCATGTTGTGTTAGCTCTGTTAGACTCAAGATTTTAATGTGAGCATTTTTAGATTCTCCTTAAAAGTGGCACTATGAGCTTTCAGCAATTCTAAACTGTGCAGCATGTACCTGCTTCACTCATTAGTGCTGTTGTTTGTGGCATAGTAGTTATTGTTTTTATTGAGTAAGGAATAATAATTTTGTAATTATTTCATATTACTTTTAACTGCCCTTTCTGTGAAAGGATTTGTGTATACTGTGTATATGTTATTTTGTTTTTGTTTTTTTCTATTTTAATACAGATATGCACACTCAAATATGTCTCAAATATTTGACAGGAACAGAACAGAAATGAGAGGGAAGCCACTTAAAAGGTGTACTGCACAATTTGGTGCTGGTGTGAGGTTGTAAAATATTACTGTATTACCCAGCATTTTCCACAGTATGGCTTTATACTTTCTATGGAGACATGTAGGTGATTCCACCAAGTACAAGTCAGGTCTGTGGATATGCAAGCCCGCTCATTATAAGAATTTCTGTTTTTCAAGGTATTGTTGAGCCATAAACATACCTCTGATTAAATGGTGATTCTTGAGTTGAAACAAAGCAGGTCCTCATAAAAGCATTCTACATTTATGAGAATTATATATCTCTGTAGAGGAAGGTCTAAACTTTACAGAAACTCAGAGGAACAGGTTTAAAAAAATAAAAAAAATAAATAAATCTCTAAAATATAGCATATTTCCTAGTATAATTTGAGTATTGTCAACTCCGTCAGACACACAAAAATTTGTAACTTGTAATCCGTTCTATTTTATTGTTATAAAATACTTTTTTTTTTTTACATAAGTAAACACTTAAACTGAATTGAAATAGTAAATTTGTTTAAAAAAAAGCAATTGCTATGTTAGAGAGGACCTGTTCTGTCTAAACTCTCAAGAATCATCGAAGTACAAGATATCCTAAGTTTAACGCCTTCATTTATTGAAATGTCTGGATTTGGACTACAATTATGATTATTGATTGTACTGACAAATAAAATGACTTTCAGTGCAGTTATTTTCAGAGCTTCAAAACACATTATTTTATCATGGTATCTCATTTGCCAACTTGTTGGTAAACTAACTTGCTTGTTTACCAGCTTTTAGATGAGCACTTTTATCTGGTCTCGGTTAAGCTCAGCCTCCCAGGGATGTGGTATGGGATAGTTTGAATAGGAAAATATGTTAAACAAATTACCTGAACACAGAGTGTAGGTATTGCATTATCAATATTAAAGGTATAGGCCTATATAACAATAGCAAGTAGAACACACTGGAATACATGGACACCTCACGGAGCTGGTAGACTGAGGACACAAATTTGAAGTAAAATTTGCCATTCAAATTGCTGTTTGCTTGCAATATGCTTTTTCATTCACAGATTTTGAAGACTATTTAAATAATAATTTGATCTGTCACAAAGGACGACCCTAACAACCCCATACTTAGCCAAGACAATGAAAACTATTATAAAATTGAAGTGGAGTTTTAAAGAACTCTTTTTCAGACTACAGCACTTGAATTAAATGTCTTTCTGTAAGGACACTTTTCTCACCTCTGTAGCCATGATACAAAGTGACAAACAGGAAGACAACGGAAAGGTATTTATATATATGTAATTGGTTATGTTTCCTCCGAAACAAAAGCTTTATCGCCGATATTGTAAGTACAGTACAATTGCCACTAGAGGTCACTGTTTGCACAAAATGATGCCCATTAAAGGCTAATTTTGGTTTGCCGCTTCAACTTCTAAGTATTGATCTAAATAAAAATGGATCATGATTCTGAGCAATTAACATTTCTATCACAGTAAGTTTCACTTTTGAGGTAAATTAGGAAAATCAGAGATTTATTTCAAAAGGTCCAGTTCCTTGTACAAAAAACAACATATGTCCAAGCTACAATTATCTATAAATTAACCCATCTTTACAAAAAAGAAAAAATATGACAGTGGTCACAATGTGGAGAGAAATTCATTCTCTCAAGACTTGTCAGGCATAAGACAAAAAGCAATGTCGGTATGTCACATAAAACAATAGATATCAACAAAATAAATAAATTTATCAGATAAAACTGAACAGTTTTGACACATTAGACATAGGTGAAAATCATTTCTTGCTTGACATCAGGGGCATGGAGACTCTTCACAAGTTTTGGCACAGCTGAGAAGGCCCAGGACATTGGTACACAACCAGGTACAACATACACCTACCTTTATTTCTGACTTTACAATGCCTTATACAGCGTTGGTGAAATGAGAATGGTGAAGCTTTACTATGTGTTTATGAAATCTCTAACCAAAATCACTTAATGCAAATGCGTATGACCTGTGATACTGTGTAATTTGCTCAGCTTCACTGGCCTTTGTTTATTTCGTAAGATTGAGTTTGTACATAGACACTGACGCCCTCAAATGCCATTGGTCTGCCTGGTCCTCAGTCCCTGTTTGTCCATGATGTTCCAGAGCTTGCGCAGGTTGGATTGAGTGATAACATCGTCGGGTTTAAGGTGGAGGGCACGCAGGTAGTTCGTCTCAGCTTCTGCAAGCTTTCCGTTCAGGTGAAGAATGGCACCAAGGTTCATCAGAGCTGCTGGATACTGAGAAAATAGATCAGTATAAAGCAAGATATTTATTAACACATGTTTCCATTGGAATAAAAAAAATGCAGTGTATTTAAGTGTATTTAATGTTATTTGAGATGACAGTTAAAATGCAATGTTCTCTTATCATAGAGTAGGCCTGTTACTGAAGAAAATAAATTCTGTAAATTCACAACAGTAGGCTTTGAAATCATGTCTTCCTGGTTGGATAAGCCCAACCTTTTAGGAGGTGTGGTTTAGATACAAAAGCACAGCATAGACAAAACTCCCATTATCTATATTAAAGGTTTTATAAGCCTTTATATAGCCAACATGTGGAACACCATGGAATTCATGGACACCTCAGATACACCATGGACGTGGTACTACTTGGCAGACTGTGGGCAGTGGCATAGATTTGAGGTAAAATTTACAATTCAAGCGATGCTTTATTCATTCATAGATTTTGAAGACTATTTAAATAATCATTAAATAATCATTCTATCCCAAGGATGACCCTAACAACCCCTTACTCAGCCAAGAAATTGAATACTATTATGTACAAAAATCAAGTGGAGTTTTAGACTCACATCATTCAAGGATTGATTTTACAGGTACTCTTTTTTTAATTACAGTGCTTAAATGTATTTCTATAAGGACACTTTTCTCAACTGTCTACAGCCATGTTACAAACTGACATAAAAACTGGAAGACAACGAAGAATCCAGCGCAGTTATAACGTAGAGAAAAGGTAGAAGCATACGTAGGTTATGTTTCCTCAATAATGAAAGTGAAACTAATGAACCTGTTTTATAGCTGCTCTTGCTTCTCTGCTGCTCCTGTGTTCTGGGAAATCATGGATGACTCTTGTCCATACCAAGTAGGGCCTAAATATGAGTTGATTATCTACTGGACTGTAGCCAAAAGAAGTAATTTACATTACACTTGTATTTTCTTTTCTTTAGTTAATTCCTTTGAATGCATCAACTGCTGAGTATTTAACTGTAGCAAATTATGTAAAGAGAGATGGTCTGCTGGACAAACCCATTCTATCCATCTTTAGGATCCAAAACCAGGATTTGTGGGAATTTTACTGCAGGTATGATACAGCTATAAAATACTTTTTTTTAAATGCAACACTTATTTTATGAAGATTTTATTTGTGGTACAGAAAGAAAAAGCAGTTGATGAGGATTCATAGTGTCAAAGACATTCAGGAGAGGCGACTCTTTCATGGGACCAAGAAGTCCAATGTTGACTCCATTTGCAAGTACAATTTTGACATAGGTCTGGCTGGATACCATGCACATGTATATGGAAAAGGTAGTAACTGGTAAAATAATGCTAATGCTATGATGTAAGTTAAACATAATTTAGGTTTTTTCTTTTTCTTTTTCAGGAATATACTTTGCAAAACATGCCACTTTTGCTGACAAGTACAGTCCCAGCAGCACAGATGATTTGCCTTTGTATGGGAGGAAAATAGTGGGTGTAGAAGATGAACCAACCAAGGTGATATTTTTGGCACGGGTGCTGGTTGGAAAGTCCACTCAGGGACAGCAAGAGTTGACTAAACCTGATCAAGTTGCTCAGAAGCGCTCTCACGACAGCTGTGTGGATGATGTAAACTCTCCCAAAATATATGTGATTTTTGACTCTAACCAAATATATCCAGAGTATTTAATTCACTATAGATGACACCATATCATAATATTATTATTGTTGTTATTACTATGTATTTGTGCAGCACTTTGGAAACTGTTTATGAAATGTGCTATAGAAATAAAGTGGATTGGATTGGACACATGCTGGTGCTGATGAAGAACTATTCATGGTAAAACACATTTTTCTGTACTGTTTTAAATGTTATAGTACAATATATTCTCAGGGACAGCTTTTTAATGACTTTCTTTTGGATAACATACAAGTTATATGTGAGATCACTGTATTATGATGACAGAGAGAAATGAAGTAAGCTTTAACACCCAACATCTCTCTAACATCATCTGTGCCTCATCCCACAAAATCGGACATGGGCTGACTGTATTTTCTTATCGTGAGCTTCACAACTAATTTTCTTTTTTTTTTTAAACATGGAAATGGTTCTTCTACAAGATCAATCAGAAAGGAGTGTTTGTCCTTTGGCAAGGCTTGGTTGGCCTACAAATTTTTAAGTCTGAATGAGGGCAAACCTGAGGTTATTGTGTTTAGCAATACTAACCCCCTCATTGGCCTGGGTCCACTCAAACAGCAACAGTCTGTCTCAAACCTCGGCATCACTACTGACAGTGATTTTAAATTTGATAAACCAATAAGCGTGATTTGTCAAGTTTTAGAGATGATTTTAAGATTTCATTGTTTGTTTTTAAACCGCTTTTATTTATTTTTAAGTTATTTTTTACGTTATTGATTTTATGTGTTAGTGTAGTATGTGCAAATGTTTTATTAAGCATTTATACCCCCTGCTATTTTTTAATACATTTGTAGTTTTCTGTGCCATCTTTACATGTGCAGCACTTTGGAAATTATAAAATGTTTATAAAATACTATATACATAAATAAAGTGGGTTTGGATTTTTTTTCTCTTGATTTGAATACCTTTTCCACCAAAATCAAGGCTCATTAGAAATAAATCAGCATTAAAATTCTTATCAGTAAATGCCATTAATTTGGACATGTCTATCTCCTAACTAGGACACAGTTAGGACATGTTTTACTTAAGAAAATGTAACATCATTAAGATGTTTTAAATAAGAACTAAAAAAGTAATTTAATTATAATGTTATAGGAAATCATACCAACAAGCACCAAACTAGGACTGTTTAAGTATGTCAATAGCTGATAACACCAGTTATCCACCCTACAGTTTATCATGACAAGAGCCAAAAGGAAGCAGTACTCTGGTCCAGTTGGGCTTATTCTGACAATAAGTTACCCCTCACACATAGGTTCACACACCCTTTCACCTGAAAAGATGACACCTTTTGAATTTACAACACATACATGCACATATTTCTATCAGTCCCTACAAGTCCAGTTACTTACATCTGGTCTGAGGCCTGCGGCGTGCTCATACTGCCGTTCTGCTGCTTCATTCAGGTTGGCCTGTCTAAAAAGTACAGAAAAATCAACTGTGTAAGGCCTTCTTGTTGGTTATGACTCATGCCCAAATAATATTTTATGAAATGTTGATAACATATACTGGAAAGGGCATGCATTTGAAGCTTTTCAAAGACAGATTACTTAAATGTACAAAATATAACCAGGTATGGTGTATAAATAGATTATAATGGGTAAAAAGCTAAAAAAAAGTTATTTGTTTGTGGTGTTCTCTTCCCACAATAAAGCATCTACCTCCTAGTGTGCAGTAATATGCAGACAGGAATATTCTAAAAGTTCCACAGCTAAAGCCTGACAATGAATATGAGCAGTCGTATCCAAAAGCTACAAAAAGAGTTAAAACCTTTTATTTCCAGATCTTCAATGATAATTAATATTTATGAGAGCCTGAACAAATTCAAACATACTGTAAAAACACAGATAATGTTCTTTCCCTGTTTCAAACACAACATAAGAGCTATCATCTTAAGAGTGTCCTTCCTTCATATTTAGATTGGTAAGTAATGTACAAAGGCCACTTAAACGCAATAGGAACATTTTACTCCAGAGACGCATAGAGAGGGAGGGACCACTTTTAAGCCTTAATATGCTCTCAATGATTTCAAGATGTGATTTTTTTATGTGGTCAAAAAGCTCTCCTCAGACAATTGTAAGGGGTCCAGGACATTTGGCCTTTAAAGTCTGAACCTTTCTGAATTCAGCCTGTTACAGTTAATAAAGCAGTCTAATCCTACATAGATTTATGTATTCTAAAAATAACCACTCAGTCTTCAATACACATGGATAATTTGTCATTTTCAAATACAGCCTTTGCCAAAATCTGAACACATGGACTTATATTGATAGGCGTTAAAGAGCAGTGATGACTTTCCCAGATATAAAGCTCAAAAAGGGATTAAGGCACTTGGTTTTTATTATTGTCTTGGTTTGCTGGGAGCAGAGGACATGTGCAATCTTTTTTGACACTTTTTATGAGTCATGTGCTTGTATGTAGAAAATTCTCAGATGACTGGTTTCCAAGTTACTATAAGTGACTCACTGCAGTGCTTTTTAAAATATATGGAAAGTCTGTTAAGTTTTTTGGAAGAGGTGTTGCGTATTTTTATAGACGTAGAATGTTACAGAAACCTGAGCATGTGGGCAGCGCTGAAGACCACATCAAACTCAGAGTTGTCCAGTTGTGCAGCTCTTTCTGCCATCTCTGCTGCTTCAGTGAGACGAGACTGCTCCAACAAGAACTGACCTAATGAGAACAAGAGAAGCCATAGAAATGTAAATATGCAACTATGCTGTAGGGTTGTCAAAAGTATCAAATATCAGATATTAATAGATACTAAACTAGTATTGAAACTAGATATTAATTTGAGCAAGTGTAAGTATCGATACTCAAAACCCCTTTCATAAGACAGAAATAAAACTGCATTAACACTGGTTTCCCACAGTGAGGCGCTAATAACCCAATAATAAATAATATAACTGTATAGAAAAAAGTATTGTATTGATTGTTAGATATGTGTTTTCTTCTCATTTAATTAGAATGCTATTTAGAATATATTTATTGTGAAATTCAAATGCTGATTAATGTTGATGCTGTGTTACATTCACTATATTCGGCAGTTGACAGATAGAGGCTTAGGAAGAACATGAACAAAGGATAAAGAACAGAATGTAATTAACATGCACAAAAACTGTATCACTGGGAATTCAGGAACATTTTTTTGTTTTGAAGCAAATAGTGCAAAAAGAGTGGGAGTGTGGCCACCCGATGCAGCACCCACAAATACCGTACCTTTAAATTAACCATCAAGCAGAGAACAGATGTGGCTCACAGCTTAGCATGGAGTACAGAACTGCTTTTTTTCTATGTTGCTCTTAGAGGAGAACGTTTAAGTCCAAAAGAGAATTATATTGAGACAACCTCAAAATCTAAGAAAGATACTAGATACAATGATGGGAAACTAGACCATTAACTAAACTTCTTACACACACATATTATCAGCAGAGTCACAGATATGGTTCAGCAATAAGCAAAGATATTGACTTCACTTGTTTTACTCTTGGAGTATATCCAGAATGAACACGATAAAGCGTGCAAGGAGCCCAGATAAACAGTACCTGCCCCAAAGCCACATAGATAGCATGCTTCATATAAATAGTGGACAGGACACAGATGGAGAGAGGGAAGAAGCAAAGAAAGAGATTCAGTAATACCAACAGCGGCATGTACAGTTTGATAAGGAGCCATGAGTGGGTCCACAATTACACTTAAGCCAGGAGAGGATGGATTTCATGTACTACACATATCCTGTAGATAGTAGCATTATGTCTGTGTATTCAGGCTGATATGAAATGCAGAGTTAGCAGTCAAATCAGGACAATGTTATCATGTTTTTATTCATGAGTACAGTTTTTACTTTCACCTCTGCATTGCTCATGTTTTAGGATTATTTCCAAAACTTCTTCAAAGCCTGTTCCACAAGCTGTGTGCAAAAAATCTTTACATTTTATATAACAAGTTGCCACATACTTTTATGACTTCTGGACTCAGACTGACGCTTTAATTCCCATTTAAACACTGTTACATTATTATTGCCCTAAGACCAATTACTGCATAGCTCCATCCCTACTGTAAAGTCGATGACGGCTGTATGGCACAGCTTTGAATCCTTAAGCAGTCCAATGGGAAAATAATATGATTTTGCAACTATTGACCAGTCTTAGACAACCCAAATCCAATCTAATGTTTTAAACAGGATTTTCCAAGGAAATCCAATGATCTCATCTTACCGTAGTGCATATAGCAGTTTCCTTTACTCGGATCAAGTTGAATAGCTCTCAGGTAGTACTTCTCTGCTTCTGCCTTCTGTCCCTAAAAGCAATAAACAAATAAGGAACATTTTAAACACCAAAGACTTCTACATTTCCACTGACCTCTAACAGATGTGAGAAAGCATTTGTCTTTAACCTTCATTTTCCCTTAACCATACAACTACAATGTTATTAACATGTTATTAACATGGCTAAGTTATTTCCTGGGGTAAAGAATTCCTGTTGGGGTTTTCACATTTGATCTCTTCACTAAAGCTTTTTAGACTCAGGTTCATTTCAAATCACACAGTTTGGGAGGATCTCTCGTTTTGCAGTCATGAGTGTACAACTTTTGTTAAGGTCAACGGGGAAGCAAGACTTTAGTGTGACCCTGCCTGCATCAGTTAAGTCCAGTTGCATGGCCAAAATATAGCAGAGTGGGTGATTCAATAAGGAAGCAATGTAATTTCGTTATAGGCTTGTCCATTGGCCCATTGTCCATGGTCCGTCCAATCTCCTGTTCTCTAAGCCCTGGGAGAAGAAGGGGGCCCACAAGTGTGAGCAGTGCAGTGCAGAGCCTGAGGCAAAGCAGCAGATGTCCACTCACAATGTGGAACTCAAATCCAAACTTCAAACTTTGTTAAATGCAAAGGGGATCTGCAAAGGCACTTCAAGCTTTACTCAGCACACAGCGCTACGGAAGAATGGGTCAAAGGGCACCCACGGCTAAGTAGGCTATCTCTAAAGTGAACTCAGCACACATCTTGAAATATAGTCAGTTTTTTTGACAGATATAAAGATTGCAATTTGATTTGCAGTGTATGGTTTCACTTCTTATTTATGATTCTTGTAAGTTGAATGAATGACCCTAAAGAAATTAATCATGAAATGGTAGGTAAGGTAAGGTAACTTTATTTAAATAGCGCTTTTCCCAGACACGTCTCCAAAGATGCTTTTCTTCATTCACTCCAGACCCAGTGGGGGTAAGATACTGTTGTAGCCACAGCTGCCCTGGGGCAGACTGACAGAAGCGCGGCTGCCAATCCAATCAGCATCATCGGTCCCTCCGACCACCACCGTCACTCACGCACACACCACTCTCACACCTACGGTGCATGTTTTGGGTTGAGCCTTCTTGCTGTGAGGCGTGAGTGTTAGCCACTTAGCCATCGTGCTGCCACATGAAATGAGCAATTCAACATTAAACAATATAATTTTTTTTCTGCTATATATAAATCTAACTGCATTGAGAGAGTGAACCCACTGAACTAATTTTTTCCAATAAATCCTTTGAAATAAATGTACTATGAAGCCCCACCATTACTTCTCATTCAAACAGTCCATACCAGGTTAAACAATTTTCATACAATACTCTGCCTTCTCTCCTAATTTGCGGTCAGGGCACTTACTGTGATGGATAGGAGTTTTCCATAAGTGAGGTGGGCTGGGATATGGTCTGGTTTGGCTCGAAGGGACTCTCTGTACCAGTGACCTGCTTCCTCAAGTCTGTTCAGTCTCATGTAGGCTTCTCCTGCAATATGATATAGCACTGTTATACCTACCCCATTGATATTACTGCAATTAAATCAGAATATCCGATGTGCAATTACCATACATAGGATAGTACTAATTAAGTGTATGCGTATTACTTATGAACTCCATTATACATTAATCAATTTTATCATTTGAACAAAAGCACTCAACTTTTCAAAAATGGTTCATGGTGAGTCAGCTTGAAAATTCACCTACCCATCATATTGAAAAGGCTGTGTGGTGCAAACTGTCTGGGCATTTTCTGTACTGCCTCTTTGTAAACAGAGAGAGCCTCCTGAGAACAAAGCAATTTTCATCAAAAATGTGCACAACTTAAGGTGAAGAAAATCACAGGGAATGCTTTTTGAAAAGGGACACATTGATTTATGACCTCTTGCTGTCCCTGTTCGTGCAGCAGTTTGCCCAGGTTGTACAGGCAGCTGGTGACAGAGCTCTTGTGAGCATGAGGGTCCTTCAAGTTTTCATCAGGGATTTCGGCACAAGTAAGAAAGGTGAGTTTGGCTTCCTCCTGGTTTCCCTGGTTCATCAGAATGATTCCTGTGTTCAAGTAGGCAGCTGTAAATGACACATTTGATGCAGGTTATGATAGTCTTGGTAAAAATGGTCATGTATTCTACCTGAAAAGAAGCAGACTATTTATAATATTTTCTTTACTTACATGCTAATGTAGGCCGACTTGTTATGGCCAGTTTATAGTAATGTAGTGCTTCATTGAAACGCTCATTTTCCTGCAGTAGCAAACCCCTAATAATCAAATATATATATTGTAAGGATGATGATAACTCACAATAAATCAAGTAATTAATATATTAAAAAGTTAAGTTTGTTAAAGATGGATTCTGCCCCAGTAAAGCCGAGCATACACTGTGCGATATTTTTGATCGGCTCACTCAGCCCCAGCTCAAACTGTACAACCAAGTCGCAGGGTTTAAAAGTTCACAGCTCCCGATTCATGTTCTCACCCCATACGAACTACTTCAACAGTGCAAAACCCTCACAAGAGGCAACTAGATTTCAAACACGTTTGATATTCTTACGACCTATGATTGCCGATTGGGAGCTGGTCATGAGGTATTAATCAGTTCTCGTTACTCCATGTATACTACACAAAGCACGACACAGGATTAAGCCAACTTGGCCGATCCCATAAACAGTCAATCTAGTCGTCTCAAAAAGGGCCAAAAATCGCATAGTGTACCCCCGGCTTAAGACATGAGAAATCCTTTGTCATTTTGCATCACGCACTGAACTGCTGTTCTGAATTTATTTAAATACTTTTGTGCATTTCTTTTCCATTTGCTCCAATCATTTACAAACTGTATTTTTCCATTGGGTTCTTTGCTCTGTTTAATTTTGTTTTAACATAATCCTATGAGATGTATGTAAGTCAGAGCTACTCTTTCAGACATAATGAGGATGACTATTTAGCACTCACAGGTTGTACAGCATGTCCGCCATGTTGCCTCTGTAGTGGAGAGCATTTCTGTATGCTCTCTCCGCCTCCACAATCTTGCCCTGGTTCTTCAATACATTTCCCAAGTTTCCCCAGGCTACAAAAGACAGTCAATAAAATATTAAGCATGGGACTTGCAAAGTTGCTGTTGTATTTTTTTTTCCACAATAGCAAACAGCAAAGGGCACACAGATAAACGCCAAATCTCAGATTTAGCTACTTTAGCTGCCTGGATGACCAAATATTTCATATATTTATATTTTCCATCCATCCATCCATCCATCTTCTCCTGCTTAATCCAGCTGGGTCTGTTAGTACTTGTGTTGATCATAGTCACTGATATTGTTAATATGCAAAGACTAACTATTTGTTATGCTTCAAAAATAAATACTAGTATTAGTAATCAGATGCGCAAATTATGAAAAATGTGGAACCCATAAATCACATGAGGCTAATCTCTGATATTATGTTTTCTTTTTTCACACCAATTGTTAAGACATATAATTGCAAAGATGATAATGAGATTTGAGTGAATTCTTTTTTTAATTGTGTCTATTTTTTTTTTTTTTACCTTTTGCAGGATTAACACTGATGCCAGACCTGTAGAGACTCTCCTCGCTTCTCCAGTCACTATTTCTCTGCACAGTTCTTAGTCCGTTCAGTAGCACCAGTGTTGAGCATAGACAAATAATCAAGACCCTGCTGCCTTTAGTCCTCAATTTGATGTATAAGGTTCTTGCTCCTGCTGCAACGAGTAAGCAAAATCCTGCACTGGGAATGTATAGTACCCTCTCTGCTATGACAAATCCCACATAGAAGAAGAGGTTGGTGGCTGGAAGGAATGATAAAGAAATGATGGCTATTGAAAAGACAACAATATTTTCAGTGCTGGGCAGAGATGTCCTTCTCGGGCAATGGTGAAGCCCAGTTGACCCATTCATGATTAAATTTGGAGGCCCCTCTACCGAGTTACTGTTATGGTTTGTGTCGGGAGCATGATAACCATTTGACTTCCCATTTGCGATATGTGCTTTTCCATTGCTCTCCTTAATGTTGTATTTTGGGCCACGGAGTCCAAACAAAGCAAGAACAAACAATGTGCTGTAGAATGCACCAGTCTGAAGGTTCCTCCAATCAGCTATGGACTTCACCAAGGGTACAGCATCCATTGACCAATCAAAACTGAGCTTATCCGGGCAGAGGAGGAGCCAGGCATTCGCTGCAGGTAGGTAGAAGAAGGTGAGGGTGCGAGTGAGGAGGTGTGGTGAGTCTGCTGCAGGGTTGTCAGAGTTGGAGAAGTTTGGAGGTTTGTTTCCCATCCAGTAAAGGCGAGCTGACAGCAAGAATATTCCCCACAACACCAGTGCACCAAGACTCAGTAACTCGGTAGAATTTCTTTTCTGAAACAGAAGAAAGCAGAATATGAGAAGATTTATGCATTTTATGGCTTAAGAGTTACATAGTAAAAATATACTGTACTATCAGATTATTTTTTTGTAATTAAAAGGTCATGTTGTTACTGTACCTCATCAAAACATACCTGGAGTTTTTTGTTTTTTGTTGTGTTTTGTTTCATTCACACGTTAGAGTAATCCTGCATTATTAGTCGGTCTACATCTCGAAACATCAAAATGCTCTGTTCCACCTTGTGATGTCATGAAGTGGTAGTTTTTAAGATAACAGCCTTTTATCTTTAGTTCAGTAGACTGTCAATTCCAGGGATGAAATTGCCCAACTGATTCCAGAGGAGGTACAGAGTTTAAAGTGTGAAGAACCTCCTGTATTATGACATGACATCACAAGGTGGAACAGGAGTGTTAAAACAGATGAGAAAACAGAAATATGGGCCCTTTAAACAATCTGAAAACTATATAAACACTAATAACAATGCTGTCAATAACAAGTAAACTTCTGACCCAACAGGAGTAACAGGGTTCCAGTGAGTGTGACAACTAATCAGCTTGTGCTTCATTGTTTTGGTCTGCTGGTGTTTACATTTCATAAGAGCCTTATTTCTGTAGCGTGATCGCCATTAGACTTCAGTCACGCAATACCTTAAATGCTCACACGCTCAAGACAGAGACCCCAGTCTCATACATATAAATACATTATGTACATTATTTCCATTATAGCCCAGAATTGTGCAATCATAAAAATAATGCTGTATAAATAGATATATTGATGTAACCATGGAACTAAAAGAGACTTTTGCTATTAAGTCATTTTACTATGGGCTGAAGTATTAGCAAATGTGTAAAAAAGTGATATGGCATTCTTCCTTGATTAGAATCAGTTTCTTCCTTTCAGGCATTATCTGAACTTTATGTGAACTGGTAAAAGTAAACAGACAGTCAGACATCTCCCTGGACAAGCCCTTTGAGCTCATAAACAGAAATTGTGTCACAACAGTGTTGATTTGTATTCAGTGGTTTCACTTGAAACTGAATTCTTTACATGATGCACTGTGGGCTACAGATAACATTAATGCTTTATCTCATTACAGAAGCAATTCACAAGAAAAACAAGATTTACTGTGAGAGAATTAGTATTAACGTGACCTGCTGGCTTCCAGAAATACAAAATAAAGGAGTTATTGTTTGAGTAAAGATCTAGGAGCAATAAAAAGACTAACACAAAAAGAAACCAGAAATAAATCTAACGGGCTGCAAGAATTGTATGCATAGAAGGCAGTTCACACGAAAATGTGAGAGACTTTTTCTGAAAGAACTGTTGTGTGAACTGTGTGTATTGATGGAAGTGTTTTTTTCTCAAGGAAGGAAACTGTCAGAGAAATCCAATTCTGCTTGGTGCCACAACATTGGCCAACTCCACAAAGTCATTATGCCATTTAGGTGAATGAGCTTCATCTCCGTAACTCCCTGCCTAGTGAATGTCAAAATGGTTTCCTAATTGCTTTCCCAATCAATCATGCACAAATAATGGCAAGGCAATCTTCTAGATGGGAAGAAAAAACATCCACATCATTAGATGCATTTTTAGAAGCCTATGATGTCATCTTTGTAAAGGCATTTTATAGAAATAAATCAATGCATTAACCCCATGTTGTTCAGTGGATAATACTAAAAGAATAAAATCCGATTTTCCCAATCTAACAGAAACATGGCAGTGTGAATATACAGATCATCCTTTAGTATTGATGCATTGGATAAGACATGCATCATCTTAAAGACTTATTTTTCCCATTTTGATTTCTGAGGAATTTCATTGTAGTATTTAGTGCTATAAGCCTTTGTACAGTAAGTAGCAGGCTTCTTATCTTTCCAAACTAACAATGTTCCTTTACAGTTAGTTTTGCATATTATGCATTTCAGAGACCTTTCAGCAGAGTACTTCATTACTGAGCCTTTCATGATTATTTTCGGGATTGTGTGGTCAGCTGTAGCATGCAATGTTTAAAACAATTTTCAAGGAAATGTAGAATTAAAACAATCTTTCCGGCACACTGAATATCACATTACATTTACTGCACAATACATTTGGGCCGTTTTCATACTATAATGAAAGGGACATTAAGCCCAAGTGTATTGTAACCACTACCCACTCATCTATAGTGTGTCATAATCTTGGAATAACGTTCAAAGTATATTTGATAAATTACCAGTGACATACAAAGTAGTGATGAAAGCTAAATTGAAGCCCACATCCAGATCTTTTCCCATCTCTCTTATGTGTTTTGGACAGCGGTAACTTGGGGTAATTTCGCCTAGACATCAGAGCTGTGGATGGTATTGAAAGGCCAACTTTGATAGTCACCCAATTACAGTGCACTTCTCCTGCTGCCGGCACAAACACCTGTAATGACTTGAGCTATATGTTATGGGGGTAGATAATACACATTAGCATTAATTTAACATTTACATAGCTCTTTCTAATATTGCCTTAAATGTCCAAGTTATATGAAACAAAAAATAGAGAAAAAGGAAACAACGTCCATGTCATTTAATTTTAAAGTTAACTAAATTCACTTTTGTTAGGAGATAAATACCTTAAAGAAAAGTACTAGGACCAATGAGAGCTAAAAATAAATTAAGTGGATTACATTTACTTTTTCAGGGATTAACGTCTAAGTCTATTAACATTTTTAAGAACGGCAGGGTGCAACAATATTGGTTTGACTATACAGAATATGAAATGGAAGCTGCACAATGTATTACTAATCAGTTGTTATACGGCCACTCTAATATTAGGGCCCTGATCATTCACTCCTAAATGCACTAGCAAATTTTCATTCAGGTTTTGACTCAGCCCTAGTTTACCTTTGTTCTAGTCCAGGATTTCAGATCTGTGTTTAACATACTTTCAACCCATCTGTATCATTATATAATCATTATTTGTTATTATGGAGAACAGCACTGCAGGATATATTATATCATATAGGATAAATTGAATATGGCCTTTATTTTTCTCTGCGTTTGAAGTCATGCCAAATATGGTTCACATAAGTATTTTGGAATTTTAATGTGTCCTCCTCTATTCTACACCTGTCAGTATAAAAGAGACATTATGTTCTCATTATGATGACACATTACAGTAATTTTGCTTTTGGCATTTTCAACTGTGCTATTGCTACACCTTCCTTTATCTTCATCTGTTCCTCTGCTGCACTGCCTTGTATCATAGGAAGCCTCATCTGAGTCTGATTACACAGTTAATAGGATGAGAAATGGAGTGTGGCTCAAACACAGTGAGAAATACAGTTTTGGCCCAAACACACGTGGCCCTCCCTCCTGACTGCACAACGGGTCATTTGCATCGCCTTATTACTTGTGGGAAGTGGGGTGGAGGCGGTTAGAAATAATTTGAAAGGCAAATCAGATCCTTTATCCTTAATCCTTTAAAGTATTCTAAAAAGTAATTGTAGAAGTAGAAGTGGAATGTGTGTATTAGATATTGGGTGAATATATGGTGCACAAGATCATGATAATAAAAGGTCAAAATACTTAATCCTTTGTTGTGCATCAAACTGGTGGTCATAGCACAAGTCAGGAGGTCACATCAGTATAGATTTGTGAGAATAAAGTTACTTCGCTGGTGTGAGAAAATAGTGCAAAATGGGCCCTTTAAAAGTATTTTACCTAAAAAGGCTGTAAAGCATTCTGGATGCTTGTGCTAGACATTAGTCCAAGTGAGAAGGGCAAATAAGAGATAAAAGAAAGGAAGTGAGAGCATAGTTTCCCTTGCTGTCAGTTTACTCTCCATTTGTATTGTGTTCCCATGCCTAACAATGTCTGGTTTCTAATCAAGGGAAACCATTGCCCTGTAGCTTTAGCCTGGCTGATAACCGTGAGCGAGGCAACCGTAGAGGGCATTTCCAGAGTGATAAATGATCCAGATGTGCTGCAGCTGTGAGCGGCTCTGGGCCTGGCACCAGAACTGCTGCTTGTACTGGGACTCCCCTGTAGACTGTTGTGTCTGGGCACGGGTGAGGGTGGCTGGGGATACCGCTCTCTGATGGATGGACGGGGAGAAGGATTTTTTAGCACACTTCAAATATTCAGGGTGATGAAATCTTTTAGGTTGTATTGAAACAGTGGAACATTGGCACGCATTATGAAGCTTTATGTCTTTCAGATTGTGGCTTCTGATTTCAGATGGAAAACATTAACATATGAATATCTGTTACTTCAAAGCAAAAACTAAAAAAAAAAAAAAAAGACGACTTAACTGCTAAGGTGAACAACTGCATAAATAACATTAAATATATCAAACATGTGAGAGGGATGTATTAGTAATTATTGAGGACAAATTGCACTATTTATTACTATTAACAATTTGCTTTCATATTCTGTGGAGCTCTCTGCTGTTGATGCCAAGCACTGCAATTACACTTTTGGGCTGTTGTTTTCCCAGGCATGACCACAAAGGAAGATGCCCTTCAGTAATGGCAAAAGCATCCAACTGAAGGATGTTAATAGGAAGTGCAGATGTTTACAGATGGTTCCATGCGACGACAAAGCTATAAACAGCTATGTGCTCAAAGCCAACTGTCCTTGTGCATAAACCCAAGGGGGCTTTTTATTATGCTCATCGTGCATTTAACAAAAGCAATTACAGCACATAAAGGGCCCATATTACAGTGTTTTTTTAAATTAATTTTAAAATGTTGTTTCCTCATCAAAAACATACCTGGAGTTGTGTTTAGTTTCATTCACACAATTATCCTGTATATTTAGACTGAATTCTCTCAAACTGAAAACACTCCTTGTGATGTCATTTGGTAATACAGGAAGTGCTCCTCTGCGCTTTTAAGCTCCTTACACCTCCACAAAAATCATTTGGATGATTTCAGACCTGGAATTGCCAATCTCTACTGAAGTAAAGATAAAAATGTAGCTGTTAACTTGATGACATGACATCAGAAGGTGGAACAGAGCATTTTGAGCTTTCGAGATGTAGACAGAGTAATAATGCAGGATTACTCAAGCTATCTGAATGAAACAAAACACAACTTTTTGTTTTTTGAGGAGGCAACAATATATATATATATATATATATATATATATATATATATATATATATATATATATATATATCACGGCTTAAAGCTTTAATTTTGTGTAATAAAGACTCTTTAAGACTAGAGCTCAGAGGAAATGAAATTGATCATTATCGGATTTCTGGAGTTAACAAATTGGTGAAAAGAGTGAACCGATTTCTTTCTGAATGTCATCAATTGTTTTTGATGATTTGATTTCACTTGTGCATGTAAATACACATACAATCATTAAAATCTAATTATTGGGTTATCTGATTATTCCATATTTTTACTGACCATTTAAATATACCAACTATCCATTGTCATAATGCTTTAGTTACATTGTGCAATACATTTGGTCATTGCTTGTTCACAGTTATGAGATGCACTAATTAAATGCCATAATTATTCTAGTGCATCCACTCATGCAACTTCACTCAAAATGAACTTACCTGTTTGACCTCATTTTCTATTAATATGCACACACACAAGCGGCAGCAAAGATCTAGGTTTACACCAACATGGGCCTACATCAACACACAACTGTTTACTGCAGAAAACAGAAGAATGTGATGGCGCTGTAGTGAGTTAATGTTTATGTTTTCCTGTTTACCAATGAACAAATTAGGACCAGTCCCTACTATGATTTGTGGAGTTTACACTTGAAGCTGCATTCCACATTATATTGCTAATGAAAAACAAACAGTATGTGACACGTGCAATTTCCAAGTATGCCCAACAGATAATAAACCACCCAGAAACATCCAGCAGTATGAAGCATTTAGCAGCGGACTTGTTGTTCTACCTCTAAGGGAAGGAAGAGAAAACAACAGCTCCACACAAGAAGACCACATGTTGTGTTACTAAAGAACTTCAATGACTAAAGCCAAAGACAGTTTGAGGTGTGTAGTCACAAGTTGAATGTAATTAAAGCTTATGATGGGGGAAGCTGGTTTTGTGTCAAAGTTGTAGTGAGTAGCATTCATACGTGTACAGCGCAGAGGCTCTAAAACATTTCACACTAAGTACTCCTAATGGAAAGATTTGGCAGCTAAAGTACAGCTAAATCTAAACCAGGTTGATCATCGAGTTAGTTCAGATCTAAATTAGATAAAATGAAGAACAAAATTTGGATTAAAATGTACTTCAAATAATTAATGATTTGTTGTGAGCTTTTATCTATGTTATAATGTTTTCTCATCAAAAACATACCTAAAGATGTGCTTTGTTTCATTCACACATGCCTGAGTAACCCTTTAGTCTACATCTCCAAAGCTCAAAATACTCTGTTCCACTTTGTGATGTCATGTAGTGGTAATTTTCAAGTTAACAGCAACCTTTTACCTTTCAGTGTAGTACAGATTGGCAATTCCAGGGCTGCACTCATACAAATGATTCTAGCGAAGGTGTATGGAGTTTAAAAACACAGTGGAGCACTTCCTGTTTTACCACATTACATTACAAGGACAAGAACTCAAAAAACTGTTTCTAAATTTGCAGGATTTGCGTGTTAAGAAAACACAACAAAAACAAAACACAACTCCAGGTGTGTTTTTGATAAGAAAACAACACCATAACATAGATCAGAAAATAACATAATATGGGCCCTTTAAATAAACACAGGAACTAAATTCTGTGTATGTTCAAAAGAAGCTTGAGAATCACTGGCCTAATAGTATAAAGCATTGGCTACTACTAATAGCCTGTTTTATTTCACTCTGTTATACACATATGAATCATGTAATTAAAAAATTACCTTTCCAAGCAGGTACTGAAGCACTTGTCGACAACGCAGCCGTTGAAACACAAACAGTTCATAGACGGCGGACACAGCCAGCACCGTGACGCCCTGCTCTTTCCACAGCATACTGCCCGCCGCACACCAGAGACTCGCCAGGAACCAGCCCCAACAGCCATGACCCCTGTGTGGTCCCTCACGGAGCCTGCAGTGCTTCATGTAACAGAGGAGAGACAGCAAGAAAAACAAGGCAGCACCCACATCTGCCCTCCCCACCACACCTGCTACAGCTTCAGTGTGGATGGGGTGAGAGGCAAACAGAAGTCCAGCCAAAAGACACCAGGAACCAAGAAGGGTGCGACTGATGACCGTGAAGAGCCCTGTGACCAGGGCGTGAAGCAGAACATTGAGCAGGTGGTAGCCCCATGGACGCAGACCGTGCAGGGCGTGGTTAAGGCGGAATGAGAGGGTGCAGAGGGGGCGGAAGGACTTGTGACTGCCACTGTGGGTGAGGAGGGTGCCCCAGAAGTCATCGTAAAGGATGTTTGTCCATGGAGTTTCAGGGAGGAGGTCCTGGTTGGTCTTGATGGCACGACTAGAAAAGAATGAAACAAGTAAATCTTTCAAGTCTAGTTCTCTTAGTCTTTACTTTGATGCAGTTAGTTATGTTGTTGCATAGTTTTATCTTTTTATTACAATGGGTACTTTTTCCTCATAGTGATCAATCATGATTTTGAACAAAGAAGATGGATCTTCAGTACCAAATTACGTCAAATAAATTTCTCCACAGTGTGAACTCTGATCCAAACCACATGCTCTTACAAACATGTTTAGCTCAGACCTGTAAGTTAAAAAGCTGCAAGCATATCACTGACAATGTTAAATTATTGGATCAAAATTAGAAATTCTAATGAATACTCAACCCTGTTATATACTTTCAGTTTATCCTATCTTGAGAATGAAGCCAACTAACTAGATATAAACAAATGCATAATATTGTGTTACACAACCTTAAAATATGCTGGTATCGGATATCGGCACTGATATTGAAAAATTTGCAGGATCAGATATCAGCTTCCAAATATTGGTTCAAACAATATTCTGTTTGAATGTATTAATTGATATAATAAGACTAGTAGTTGGCCCAAAAAGTCACAGAATGTGTTAACCTTTTTTTATACAAAGTGGTTCTGTAGCTACTTGAGGGATACGCAACAGATATATAACACATTTTGATCAGTTCTGCCTTATTTTATTTTTGAAATAAATGCTCTTTTCAGTCCCTGCACTGGTATCGCCAAATATCGGGCATCAACAGAAGCTATAGTATTGTAATCGGTATCAGAACTGAAAAAGCTGGTCTGTGCATCCCTACTTAAAATGCAAGGTTAACCTTGTAATCCATCTCAAAATCATAGGAGCAGGGAGAAGATTCAGCCACCTGCAACTTCTTCATACAATAATTACCTTCATAAGACAAAGATGAGTGGTTGTTTTTGTAGCCCTGCATGTGTCTGTCAGGGTCACAGATCTAAACCTACATGTCCAGGTGCATCACACCAAGGCTGCAGGGATTCCCCTAATTAACACATAATTACCTCCAACACAAGACACAACAGAGACGCACGACTAATTAGGCTCGCTGCTGGGGCCAATGTGATGGATGAGACGGAAACTCAAAAAGAGGAGGGTGTTCACTAAACTGATAGACCAAAATGTATAAAACCTATTGGAAACATTGTGAGCTGAATATTCTGCTAGACCAATGTTTTTTAAACTTTTTTTTTTGCCTCACAGCACACTGCTTTAGTTGAAAAGGTTCAAATATTACAGAACCAGTCCTTTTTGAAAAACATTGCATATGGTGATTGTTTTGCATTCTTATTTGGTGCCTAAGTTTGCTCAAGATACTCCACGGATCAGTTAACTCAAAATGGTCATTTCTTCAAGGTTCACCTGGCAATACTTTGAGGCATACCAGACGACGCACTGGTTGAAAATGAAGGTAGTGGTCAATTTCAAAAAGTACAATGATACAACTCTGGACTGCAGCTGCTTTGAGAATAACAGTGTGTGAGTTCACTCAAAATTTATTAATAAATTCAGGTTTTACACAGGATGCAATGAATCCCCTTGCTACAGGATTTACTCAAAATAGACTTTGGGAATATAACCTGGTGTATCACTGTGATGTAAGAGATTTGTTAAATCCAAACACTGAAACGATACGAATGCACACAAGCCCAAGGATCTCTTTCATCTATTGTGCAGTCATATCCCCTGCAGTGGAAGTAGTGACAGGAACAATGGTGAGCAGAAACAGGAACTGTATCACACTAGGATCTTTGAAGGTACAGTGCGAGTGTGAGTATGAGGTTGAATCGAGTCTACATTTTCCTAGATAAAAAGATTACGATTTGATCTCTTTCACACATTTTCATTAACCATCTACACAGCTGACCTATAATAATGGGCACACATTTCAGCGACTTGAACAGCACACTGGTCATTTTGTTTCGGGGCTTGATTAGCATTAACAGTATTTCTGTAGGGAAGCGGCCAGCGTCAGGGGGCCAGCCAAGGACTTCCTTTGTCTGCAGATTGTAACTCAGACATGGCTGAAAAAAAGAGAGAGGGCAGAGAGGGAGTGAGCTAGAAGGCTTTTATAGAGCGAGTGGGGTAAGGTTGAGAAATAGATGAACCAGATAGAATTACCATATTTAGAGTATTTTAATTATTATTTGAATTATTTGATTTAAGGTTTTGTTAGCAATATTGGCACATCATTGAAACACAGGGACAAAATCCACATAATGAAACCACAAAGAAATAAGAAAACTACAATTGTGGCTAAATTGGTAGAGCATTTATCCTAGAACTAAAAGCTCCTAGGAACATGCTGAGGAACACCTTTGTACATTTTGCTTTCAGTATTGCAACTGTGTGAATAATTTAATTCATACATTTCCCAGGATTGTTCCGAATGGAAAGTGACTTTCTCATGCTCTTGACCCACAATAATACACAGACTCAGAGGAACCTCTGGTAAAAGATTTATTACAATGACATCACTCAGTTTATAATTCCCCTTCACTTTTGAATACAGTTCCTCAGTGAGCTATTAGTTGCCATTAGAAGCTTATACAAAAACTTTACAAAACTAGATACACAATACTGAACAAAATCATAGCACAAAATTTGACCTTTTCACAATAGTTTAGAATTGTCTGTTGGAACTAGAATAAAGCCACGTGGTAATATTAGAACAAAAAATGTAATAAATCAATCTTGCAATGAAAAATCAGGTCTATTAAAAATAATATTTATGTTATGGTGGTATTGATATCAGTATCAAGCTTTTTTATTAGCATCAGAATCAAGTTTTCAATTTTAGTATTGTGAAAACACTAGCTGCAGCATAAAAAAGCATAAAGCAAGACATCTACTACTATACAACTGAGAAAATTCAGATGTCCAAACAAATTGTACAATGGCTATTCTTCCCATTTCAGTCACTCTTCGTGCATTCGGAACACATATCAAACACAAATTACATTCAGCATGTCTCTGTTTCCTTGTTTTTGAGCTAATAAATAATTTAAATATTCAAATCAGCACCAAGCACTCATCTCATGCCCTGTCGCTGCCTCAAAGGGATGAAAAGAATGCATTATGTGTGGGGAACAGGGAGAGTCCTGGGGTCGAGTGTGTACATACATGCACAAATGGACTATAGGTGACCAGAATGGCTATGTATTTGTGGGCACTGTGCTGATGACTTCATTGATGCAGATAGAGTGGTCTCCCGTAGTGATTGCTCTTACTGAGTGGGTGCTTTGTATTCAGCGGCCGTATGTGGGGCAGCCAGGCGGGCAGAGAGGCAGGCAGGCTGAGGGGCACACTATTCACACAATCCTCAAAGTACAGCACAGGGCAGGCGCCTTTCAATTTTCTCGTTCTTTTGTGGGGGGAGGTAAAATCAGGGGAATTCTATTAGTGCACCAAAAAGAAGCATTAGAGAAGAGAGATTCTGGGTTTCATTTGAATTTGTAATCAGGCAAAGAGTATGGCCAGTGTTTTGGATTTAAGGCTGTATTTCTTAATAAATGTATGGAGTATGTTTTGATCTTCTAAATTTAAATGGTATCAAAAGTAAGAGAAGAACACAGGCATTGTTACATAGGGAAAAGTTTATCATTAACACAGATTAGAAGTGTCTTAAATATTAACTTGTGGTTTTGTATGATTCTGATAGACATCAAGATCATTCTAATATCAGAAAAGGTACAATTTTGTCCATTTATCAGGTGAGATTGTCATTACTGATACTTCAAATGAGACCATACGTTCAAATGGGCAAACCAATTATACTAGTTTTGATATCACTTTAATATTAAGTATCTGGGTATCATTTTTGCCAATCCTAACGTGAGCCTATAATGAGATGAAACGGACACTATAATTACTCAACATTTTTAACTTCCACATAGAATATCTACATGGTGAAATAAACTCCAAAAACTGACCAACGGATTTCCTTCTATTCTGATGTTTATCTATGGGCTAGTATCATCATTAAGGTTCAGAGACCATCCCAGTGACTCGGGCAGCAGTAATGAGACAGATCTGCTCTATCAATGTTTTCAGGCCTTTTAATGACTGGTGCTGGTGCATTATTTCCTGCATAGTTTCCTCACCTTGTGCTTTTCTGGGATCATTAGCATTTCTTGCTTCATTGGCAATGCCTGAGATCATTTTCGGCCACATGATCATTTCAGTGCCTCACTCTCTTTGTGTGCTATTAATAGTGAGCGATGATACCGGCCTGCTTTTGTGTGGCAGATTTCCCTTTTTCCACTAACTTATTAGGGAGCTAAAGCCCATACTGGTGGTAAATTTGCATACAGAGAACTTGCAAGTCTGAAAAACAAAGACATAACAACATATCATAGTTCTGTTGGAGGTTTGTTCCACATATGTGGCACATGAAGATAAGATTAATTCTAAAATCAAGATTTTTGTGCTACCTGTGAAGAATTAATATCAAGCTGAATTCAAGCAAGTTTTGCTAATGTTATAAAGTGCTATTTTTCTAGTAGATTTTCTCATTAGAGTGACATTAGACTGACATTATATGAGGCGACAATTTAGTGAAACATTTCAAGTAAACAATAACATCTGCATGGAGACAAGCAAGTGGTAAACCCCCTGCCAGAGATATTTGGGTGCATTCCCCCATTCCCAATGAATTCAAAATATACAGACTCTTAAGGTGTTTGGGGTGTCAAAGTCCACATGGGTCCTATGCTAATCTAATTCTAACCGGATTAGTAAATGATCATAGATTGAACTGAGTCTATTTAAAGACAGGTTCATTATGAACAATAAATTACGAGTTTGCACATTATATATAACCCTATTTATTATATAACACAATACCTAGTCACAAAAGAGCAGCAGAACGTTGTCTTGTTTTATCAGGCCATATTGACCAATGAATATTTCATTTCTTTATATTTGTTTGGTTGGAGCATCTTGAAGCGGTTGTATCAGGAAGTAAATGGGTGTGTTCCAATAACATATGACAAAACTTGGAACAATGTAATGTAGTAACAAGACTTTCTCACAGTTGTTTGTGGCAGACTGGCTCCGATTTGAGAGGAATGAAGGAAATTGCATGAATGCTAATGTCATAAAAATCACACTCTTGTGCTGGGTGTAGCCAAGTCTTGAAAGATTTATGCTTAGCTCCGCAAAAGGCACCATCCTTTCATGGTGTGTGAGATGACATCTGACATTCATTTGGCGCATTTTATGCCTTCTCACTTCCAATTCCGTGTTATTTCCATCATCTAAAATGTCCACTGATAAGGTACAGAGTGGCGTAACATCTAAAGTATGATAGATAAGACAGAAAGTGAGAGTCTAATTTGTATTCAAGACAGTAACCCACATTTTCTCCTCTTTTCAGTTCACTGGGTTTATCTTTTCATTGATTAAAAATAGCCCACGCTGTGTAGCCTCTAGCATTATCCCCTCGAGTGCGGAATAACTACTGTGAAGTTTTTAAGAAGCAGGTTAAGCAATTTCAATTTCTAAAATAGGATTTTGAGGTGACAGTACAGTGGATTTTGTAAAATACATATTTAAGGGGAAGGGATTCTACGAACAGTGCATTGGCCTCAAGAGCTCCAATAAACCTAGATTATAGTAAATCTGGTTTTATAAGAAACAAAACACCAGGTGACTTTTTTTTTTTTTTTTTTTTTTTACAGTGGGTATACATTTAGACACTTCTCATCAAAGCTTTCATTTGGAAAATAGTAATGAGTATAGAAAAAATACACTCAAAGCAATATGCATTATGAAAGAGGGAAACTGAATAACATATTAGCATTCAGACATTCTGACCAATAGTGTCAAACTATTTTTACGAGAGTAAAGAAGCAGGAAGTCAGTTGCACCTTTGATGGCAACCTGCAGCTTCATAATGAGCTAACAATAAATGGCCAAGGGTTAAAAAGGTATTTTAAGTAGTAGAAACACCTGTAATTGAATGCAACACATGTACCATAATTTAATTGTCATACAGTAGAACATTTCAGGAAAAGCATAGAACATCTGGTGACAAGGTGGTAGACCTCCCTACAGAGAAGTTACATAGTGCACCTTCAAAATAAATGAATTCCTCTAACTAGAACTAGTGAAAAAAATGTTTTATCAGAAATAAGTTGTAACTATTGTACAAGTACCAGAATTGTAACAAAAATAAAATGCAACTTTTATAATCTCATTCATTCAATAATGGTTTGGGAACAAGGAAACAGGGACGCTCCATTCTACTTTTCTTTTAGCACAAAACCTCATTCAAAGTTTTTCCTATTTTTTTCATCATGCCCATTTCCATCTCATTGCTTTCCAGTAGATTGATTTATTAAGCCTTTGTGTCGGGCTAAGTGGCTGATTGATCACCTTCCATTAACTGGTCTTACAATACTGAGGCGATCCGGCAACAATGACACTACTGCTGGTTCAGCTAAAAGAAATGCACCCGAGTGTTTCCTGAGAAATGATGTCAATAAAAGACTTTGACAAATCTTTAGAGCTGTGAGGGGACGGGTATGGAAAATCAATGGATAATAAATCATGAGCTATATAGGCCCTGGGTATAAATACAGAAAGGCTTGACTGACTAAACATTGAGCTGGACATTACAGACACCAGTGACAGCTTTGAGAGATGTTAAATTAATAGGGATTTTTTGTGATGAATAGGAATGCAAACCAATACTGCTACATTGTGCTACTACAGTACATAGGGTGTTGGCTTCAATCTGGGAAATGTGCTGAATAACGTATCAACTCCGGGGTAAAGGTATTTTTAAATCTATGCTGTGTTTAAGAGTCAACAAATGTGAAATGACCGTAAAATGATCCAGAAAAGTATAAAATATAATATATAACATTAGTTTTAGTTTCATTTTTAGGTTTTAATTTTTTCATTCCACACTCTTCTCTTCTCTCTAATTCTCTCTAATTTAATGTCTATCTCTATTTTGATTTGTTTGTATTGTGATTTTAATGTATTTCTTATTCTGTAAAGCACTTTGAATTACTTTGTGTATGAATTGTGCTATACAAATACACTTGCCTTGCCTTTTGATCAGAGACAAATAACTGCTACACAATACATTTGGATAAGACACTTAAAGCTGTAGTAGAATCAGAATCAGAATCAGAATAAGAGTAAGAATCAGAATCAGACTCAGAATCAGAATCAGAATCAGAATCAGAATCAGAATCAGAATCAGTATTGAAACTGAAAAAGCTATAAAACCATATTGAGTAATGTTACTAGTATGGTTGACACCATGCCTGAGGAAATGCGATGTACAATATATGAGCGAGATTCTTTGTCCACATTATTTAATTTGCAGCACTGTAGAAAAATATACATTTTTGGGCTCATGAAAAAGGCCTGGTTTATTGAGCTCTTATCAGTAAAAAAAACATTGTGTGTCTCTTTCACTGGTGGTATGAAGCCTCCAGCATATTACAGCAAACAAATGAGCAGCCAATCACACAGTCCAATCTCTGGTTCCAATATGCTCCCCAGTTAATTACAGTGTCTGACTATGGCCATGTAATTAGGTGGCCTTTCTGCTGTCAGCATGTGCCCACAGTGATAAATGTGATGCTTGATTAAAACTGGGCTGAGATTTGCATGCAGGCAATGTCACATAATACATAAGACTCATTGTGGAGGCTATGATTAAAATGCCATTGAGATAAGGCTGTAGACTGATGCAACTTGTAGACATTGTAGCTGCAAGATTTACCGTATTACATGGCACAGAAAATCCTTGCTCTAATTTGCCTTAATAATTTGTCTGATGCGTTTTGTGCTACATGGTTCCGCAGACGGGTTCATAGGGGGGGTCAGGTGCTATGAAGATTGGGCAGCAAGCTGCCCCCGTGACCCAGCTGGATAAAAGCGGGAGAAAATGGATGGATGGATGGATGGTACATTTATCAAATCATGGCGAGTAGATATCTCCAAATGGGACAATAAAGCAACTAAAGTATGTATGTATTTTAAACTGGAGATGTTCTGATTATTATTATTATCTCTTATTCCACAGACTCAAAGATAACACAATACTGATCTTGCAGCTGGCCTATAGTACAAGGAGCTGGCACAATGAATTTACCAACAAAACACATACATTTACATTTTAATCATAATTTGACAGCAAGGATACCTAGGGTTATAAATTTAGTTATGACTTAGATGTTTGTCATTGTTTTCCATTGTCCACGACGTATTCACTTGGGCCTACTTTAAGTGAGTGATGGACAAAGACGACCACGTGTGAGTCTAAGTGTTGCCTAGACTGATAACAGCCCAACTTCAAATCAATATTACACAGATAAATTCAGTCCAGATAGGTACACTGTGCATATGATTTATGTTCTATAAAATGTTGGACAATGTGCTTGCTCAGAATTCTTTGTAAAAATATATATCTACTGTCATTTTAGTCATAAATGTTTAGTCATAGATCCAGTTTAAATTAAGAAGTTTTTAGTCATGAATATTTTAATCTGTTGAGCCTTTGGGACTGAGTTTGGCCAAAGAAACAGCTGAGACAAAATCACATTCTGTTCCAGCTCAGAAGCCTTCTGTCTCTGACTGGAAATTTAAATTATCACCAGAAGTTGTTCGTAATTTGTTCACTAGTTAAAACATCTAATTTGACAATTGTTCTTATAGTTTAGTTTTTAGAAGACTCAAATGCAGCTCTGGTAATGGGGATCTATGCCATACTAACACACCATGAAGTACTGTATCCAATGGGGAATAGGCGCTCCTTTCTTGTGCCGTGACCAGTTGTCACATTCCAGCATTAGGAAATGAGAAGCAGACGATATCGAGGGGTACCACAGGGGCCAAGCCAAAACAAAGTGTCCTCCATTCACTGTATGCTAATTATGCAAGACTTTGATGTTCAATCTGTGAAACTTGGAGAGAAAAGGAACTATTCATCAAGTTTAAAACAACTAAAATCATCATTAATTATGGATAACAAGGTTTAATGGTACTGGATGCTATCAGTGTGGTATAAAACTATACAAATCATCCATAATTTATTTAATTTTCATTATTTTACATATTCTTATTTTCAGTGTATACCAATCCGTAAGAATCAATTTCTACAAGCATATGTGGATGTCAAACTATTAGGGCATTCAAGCTGCCAAAAACAACTTTATTTAAAAACAGCCTTGAAAAGGAAACAGAATTATCAGCTCATAATAATAGCTCAGAAAAGGTCTCTCTTTCTAAGATAGAGTGCAGGACTAAGCCGACATGAAGTCAGAAGTAACATCATGACAAAAGCATGTAGGACCGGGTTACAAGAAACTGCAGCCAAGCTGTGCTTTAAGTTGCATATAAATCACTGACAGAATGCAATACAGCCCTGAACAGTGTTTGCTAACACATTAGCAACAAGGTATTTTGGTTTCGATTTTTGTTAACCTATAAAAAGTAGTAAGGTCAATGAAAAATGATAAGAGTATCAGAAGTATTTCAAAGAAGAAGGGAAAGCACTACTCCTGCAGGTTGGTGAATTATATGGTGAATATTATAAGGAAAGTACTTCAGATGGAAAACTGCCTTATTTGTAAATGTGCATGTCCTTTTTGTTCATTACTTAAAACCTCCCTTAAACCATCAGCGCACAGTATGATAATGAACAACAGCAGTACAGAGTCTCAGAATGCAAAGCACATTTAAGCAATATGTGATAAATGGGAGCTTGGCCAGAATCTGTCTTCAGCTGTGATGTGACATGAACTTGCAGACAGTACTATCAAGGAGCAGAGAAGACGCAGCATTTACAGCTAGCAAGGATAGATTGTAAATTGTTTAAATTGGTGGTGTGTAATAGACAGGCTCGATGTATGGCGGTAGTACACCACAGAAGAAATATATCACTGTGGATTTTCTGATGATACGCACCCAGCATAACCAATGGTGACCTCTAATCTCAGGCCCTGCCCTGTCTACGCCACATTAGGATATCCCCTGCTGCAAAAGGAAAATAATTGATTTCCTATGATACAGACACAGTGCTGTTTTACTTTCTTGTCTGGCAATGTGCTGCTTTTTTATCAAAAACTGAAAAAGAAAATATATTGCTATGCATTATTCAGTAACCTTAAAATGCACCATAATTAAATAAAAACAGAAATGCAATTATACTAAAATCTCATTGAATTTATAGTAAGCATGTTTTAGTTTGGTTTACGAATTATAAAAAATATTGTTAAATTCAGCAACAGATTAGGGTAAAAAGCATTCATTTTGAAGGCAATTTAGACTTTTTAAAAAGTGTAGATTATTTTCTGTCTTGAAGTTTAGACCCCTGGGTAATTGCTCATTTACTGTAGATGTGTGTAGAACTTTGTATGTTTTTTCACACTGACATTATTATTAAAAACATTTCTGAAGAACATTTTGGCACAGTACCATATATCAAAAATAAATTACACTGTTGTCACAGCCTATTTGAAAACCAATGCATCCACACTCTGCCTTATCCACTGATCCATGAATATCAAAATGATGGTTCGGAGCACATTACAGTCAGTGGAAAAGATAAATACACTGGCTGGTTTGAGGTTGAGCTGACCGAGGCAGAAAAGCAGCCATGATCAAATGCAAATTTCTCCCATTTATCAAAGGCCTTTCCATGTTTAGCCAAGCACCTCTTTGCCTTATCTCCAACAAAGTACCTGTAGAAATAATGACAGTATGAGGAGATTGGAGTGCTGTGGGCACAATGGAGGTGAGTACATATTGAACTTACATTTTCTCAGTTTATTTAAAAAGGCAGTTTGAAAGCTGCCTTTTTAAATAAAATTAGGAAATGGGTAACTACAACCTACATAAAATGATAAAGCTGAATAAAAAAATCAAAAAAATCAAATGTAAGTAACATTAAAAATAATTCTCAAGTTAGGGTCAACACAAAGCTCTATTTACAGTCGCATTGTCAATCGTGTGTCATCACTTCCACAAATAGCTTCCCATTGTGGCAAAAGAGCAGTCCACCAAAACAA